>JAUIMM010000188.1:12407500-13607500 GCA_031769625.1 Taudactylus pleione
CTGGGGAAAGGCAGAGGGTGGCAGGGAGAAGGTGACGGGAGAGTCAGTAAGTGAAAGGTAGAGGGTGATAGGGAGAGGCAGTGGGTGACATGGAGAAAGTGATAGGGAGAAGCAGAGGGTGACATGGAGAAGGTGACGGGGAGAGGCAGTGGGTGACATGGAGAAGGTGATAGGGAGAGGCAGTGGGTGACATGGAGAAGGTGACGGGGAGAGGCAGTGGGTGACATGGAGAAGGTGGCGGGGAGAGGCAGTGGGTGACATGGAGAAGGTGATGGGAGAGGCAGTGGGTTAGATGGAGAAGGTGATGGGGAGAGGCAGTGGGTGACATGGAGAAGGTGATGGGGAGAGGTAGTGGGTGACATGGAGAAGGTGACGGGGAGAGGCAGTGGGTGACATGGAGAAGGTGACGGGGAGAGGCAGTGGGTGACATGGAGAAGGTGATGGGGAGAGGCAGTGGGTGACAGGAAGATGGTAATGCTGGGGAAAGGAAGAAGGTGACAGGGAGAGGCAGTGGGTGACATGGAGAAGGTGGCATGGAGAAGGTGATGGGGAGAGGCAGTGGGTGACAGGAAGATGGTGATGCTGGGGAAAGGAAGAAGGTGACAGGGAGAGGCAGTGGGTGACATGGAGAAGGTGACGGGTGGTAGTGGGTGACATGGAGAAGGTGATGGGGAGAGGCAGTGGGTGACATGGAGAAGGTGACGGGGAGAGGGAGTGGGTGACAGGGAGAAGGAGATGGGGAGAGGCAGTGGGTTAGATGGAGAAGGTGATGGGGAGAGGCAGTGGGTGACATGGAGAAGGTGACGGGGAGAGGCAGTGGGTGACATGGAGAAGGTGACGGAGAGAGGGAGTGGGTGACAGGGAGAAGGTGACGGGGAGAGGCAGTGGGTGACATGGAGAAGGTGATGGGGAGAGGCAGTGGGTGACATGGAGAAGGTGATGGGGAGAGGCAGTGGGTTAGATGGAGAAGGTGATGGGGAGAGGTAGTGTGTGACATGGAGAAGGTGATGGGGAGAGGCAGTGGGTGACATGGAGAAGGTGACGGGGAGAGGCAGTGGGTGACATGGAGAAGGTGACGGGGAGAGGCAGTGGGTGACAGGGAGAAGGTGACGGGGAGAGGCAGTGGGTGACAGGGAGAAGGTGACGGGGAGAGGCAGTGAGTGACATGGAGAAGGTGACACAGAGAGGCAGTGGGTGACATGGAGAAGGTGATGGGGAGAGGTAGTGGGTGACATGAGAAGGTGACGGGGAGAGGCAGTGGGTGACATGGAGAAGGCGACGGGGAGAGTTAGTGGGTGAAAAGGAGAAGGTGATAGGGAGAGGCAGTGGGTGACATGGAGAAGGTGACGGGGAGAGGCAGTTGGAGACATGGAGAAGGTGACGGGGAGAGGCAGTGGGTGACAGGGAGAAGGTGACGGGGAGAGGCAGTGGGTGACAGGGAGAAGGTGACGGGGAGAGGCAGTGAGTGACATGGAGAAGGTGACACGGAGAGGCAGTTGGTGACATGGAGAAGGTGACGGGAAGAGGCAGTGGGTGACAGGGAGAAGGTGACGGGGAGAGGCAGTGGGTGACAGGGAGAAGGTGACGGGGAGAGGCAGTGAGTGACATGGAGAAGGTGACACGGAGAGGCAGTGGGTGACATGGAGAAGGTGATGGGGAGAGGCAGTGGGTGACAGGGAGAAGGAGATGGGGAGAGGCAGTGGGTGACAGGGAGAAGGTGATGGGGAGAGGCAGTGGGTGACATGGAGAAGGTGACGGGGAGAGGCAGTGGGTGACAGGGAGAAGTTGACGGGGAGAGGCAGTGAGTGACAGGGAGAAGGTGACACGGAGAGGCAGTGGGTGACATGGAGAAGGTGATGGGGAGAGGCAGTGGGTGACATGGAGAAGGTGATGGGGAGAGGCAGTGGGCGACAGGAAGATGGTGATGCTGGGGAAAGGCAGAGGGTGGCAGGGAGAAGGTGATGGGAGAGTCAGTAAGTGAAAGGTAAAGGGTGATAGGGAGAGGCAGTGGGTGACATGGAGAAGGTGATAGGGAGAGGCAGAGGGTGACATGGAGAAGGTGACGGGGAGAGGCAGTGGGTGACATGGAGAAGGTGATAGGGAGAGGCAGTGGGTGACATGGAGAAGGTGACGAGGAGAGGCAGTGGGTGACATGGAGAAGGGGACGGGGAGAGGCAGTGAGTGACATGGAGAAGGTGACGGAGAGGCAGTGAGTGACCTGGAGAAGGTGGCATGTAGAAGGTGATGGGGAGAGGCAGTGGGTGACAGGAAGATGGTGATGCTTGGGAAAGGAAGAAGGTGATAGGGAGAGGCAGTGGGTGACATGGAGAAGGTGACGGGGAGAGGTAGTGGGTGACATGGAGAAGGTGACGGGGAGAGGGAGTGGGTGACATGGAGAAGGCGACGGGGAGAGTTAGTTGGTGAAAAGGAGAAGGTGACAGGGAGAGGCAGTGGGTGACATGGAGAAGGTGACGGGGAGAGGCAGTTGGTGACATGGAGAAGGTGACGGGGAGAGGCAGTGGGTGACAGGGAGAAGGTGATGGGGAGAGGCTGTGGGTGACAGGGAGAAGGTGACGGGGAGAGGCAGTGAGTGACATGGAGAAGGTGACACGGAGAGGCAGTTGGTGACATGGAGAAGGTGACGGGGAGAGGCAGTGGGTGACAGGGAGAAGGTGACGGGGAGAGGCAGTGGGTGACAGGGAGAAGGTGACGGGGAGAGGCAGTGAGTGACATGGAGAAGGTGACACAGAGAGGCAGTGGGTGACATGGAGAAGTTGATGGGGAGAGGCAGTGGGTGACAGGGAGAAGGAGATGGGGAGAGGTAGTGGGTGACATGGAGAAGGTGACAGGGAGAGGCAGTGGGTGACAGGGAGAAGGTGACGGGGAGAGGCAGTGAGTGACATGGAGAAGGTGACACGGAGAGGCAGTGGGTGACATGGAGAAGGTGATGGGGAGAGGCAGTGGGTGACATGGAGAAGGTGATGGGGAGAGGCAGTGGGCGACAGGAAGATGGTGATGCTGGGGAAAGGCAGAGGGTGGCAGGGAGAAGGTGACGGGAGATTCAGTAAGTGAAAGGTAGAGGGTGATAGGGAGAGGCAGTGGGTGACATGGAGAAGGTGATAGGGAGAGGCAGAGGGTGACATGGAGAAGGTGATGGGGAGAGGCAGTGGGTGACATGGAGAAGGTGATAGGGAGAGGCAGTGGGTGACATGGAGAAGGTGATGGGGAGAGGCAGTGGGTGACATGGAGAAGGGGACGGGGAGAGGCAGTGAGTGACATGGAGAAGGGGACACGGAGAGGCAGTATGTGACATGGAGAAGGTGACGGGGAGAGGCAGTGGGTGACATGGAGAAGGTGATGGGGAGAGGCAGTGGGCGACAGGAAGATGGTGATGCTGGGGAAAGGCAGAGGGTGGCAGGGAGAAGGTGACGGGAGAGTCAGTAAGTGAAAGGTAGAGGGTGATAGGGAGAGGCAGTGGGTGACATGGAGAAGGTGATAGGGAGAGGCAGTGGGTGACATGGAGAAGGTGACGGGGAGAGGCAGTGGGTGACATGGAGAAGGTGATGGGGAGAGGCAGTGGGTGACATGGAGAAGGTGATGGGGAGAGGCAGTGGGTGACATGGAGAAGGTGACGGGGAGAGGCAGTGGGTGACATGGAGAAGGTGACGGGGAGAGGCAGTGGGTGACATGGAGAAGGTGACGGGAAGAGGTAGTGGGTGACATGGAGAAGGTGGCGGGGAGAGGCAGTGGGTGACATGGAGAAGGTGACGGGGAGAGGCAGTGGGTGACATGGAGAAGGTGACGGGGAGAGGCAGTGGGTGACATGGAGAAGGTGATGGGAGAGGCAGTGGGTTAGATGGAGAAGGTGATAGGGAGAGGCAGTGGGTGACATGGAGAAGGTGATAGGGAGAGGCAGTGGGTGACATGGAGAAGGTGATAGGGAGAGGCAGTGGGTGACATGGAGAAGGTGACGGGGAGAGGCAGTGGGTGACATGGAGAAGGTGGCGGGGAGAGGCAGTGGGTGACATGGAGAAGGTGATGGGGAAAGGCAGTGGGTGACATGGAGAAGGTGACGGGGAGAGGCAGTGGGTGACATGGAGAAGGTGACGGGGAGAGGCAGGGGCTGACATGGAGAAGGTGATGGGAGAGGCAGTGGGTTAGATGGAGAAGGTGATGGGGAGAGGCAGTGGGTGACAGGAAGATGGTGATGCTGGGGAAAGGAAGAAGGTGACAGGGAGAGGCAGTGGGTGACATGGAGAAGGTGGCATGGATAAGGTGATGGGGAGAGGCAGTGGGTGACTGGAAGATGGTGATGCTGGGGAAAGGAAGAAGGTGACAGGGAGAGGCAGTGGGTGACATGGAGAAGGTGACGGGGAGAGGTAGTTGGTGACAGGGAGAAGGTGATGGGGAGAGGCAGTGGGTGACATGGAGAAGGTGACGGGGAGAGGGAGTGGGTGACATGGAGAAGGTGATGGGGAGAGGCAGTGGGTGACATGGAGAAGCTGACGGGGAGAGGGAGTTGGTGACAGGGAGAAGGTGACGGGGAGAGGCAGTGGGTGACATGGTGAAGGTGACGGGAGAGGCAGTGGGTGACATGGAGAAGGTGATGGGGAGAGGCAGTGGGTGACAGGGAGAGGCAGTGGGTGACATGGAGAAGGTGACGGGGAGAGGTAGTGGGTGACATGGAGAAGGTGATTGGGAGAGGCAGTGGGTGACATGGAGAAGGTGACGGGGAGAGGGAGTGGGTGACATGGAGAAGGAGATGGGGAGAGGCAGTTGGTTAGATGGAGAAGGTGATGGGGAGAGGCAGTGGGTGACATGGAGAAGGTGATGGGGAGAGGCAGTGGGTGACATGGAGAAGGTGACGGGGAGAGGGAGTGGGTGACAGGGAGAAGGTGACGGGGAGAGGCAGTGGGTGACATGGAGAAGGTGATGGGGAGAGGCAGTGGGTGACATGGAGAAGGTGACGGGGAGAGGCAGTGGGTTAGATGGAGAAGGTGACGGGGAGAGGCAGTGGGTGACATGGAGAAGGTGACGGGGAGAGGTAGTGGGTGACATGGAGAAGGTGACGGGGAGAGGTAGTGGGTGACATGGAGAAGGTGATGGGGAGAGGCAGAGGGTGACATGGAGAAGGTGACGAGGAGAGGCAGTGGGTGACATGGAGAAGGTGACGGGGAGAGGCAGTGGGTGACATGGAGAAGGTGATGGGGAGAGGCAGTGGGTGACATGGAGAAGGTGACAGGGAGAGGTAGTGGGTGACATGGAGAAGGTGATGGGGAGAGGCAGTGGGTGACATGGAGAAGGTGACGGGGAGAGGCAGTGGGTGACATGGAGAAGGTGACGGGGAGAGGCAGTGGGTGACAGGGAGAAGGTGACGGGGAGAGGCAGTGGGTGACAGGGAGAAGGTGACGGGGAGAGGCAGTGAGTGACATGGAGAAGGTGACACGGAGAGGCAGTGGGTGACATGGAGAAGGTGATGGGGAGAGGTAGTGGGTGACATGGAGAAGGTGATGGGGAGAGGCAGTGGGTGACATGGAGACGGTGATGGGGAGAGGCAGAGGGTGACATGGAGATGGTGATGGGGAGAGGCAGTGGGTGACAGGAAGATGGTGATGCTGGGGAAAGGAAGAAGGTGACGGAGAGGCAGTGAGTGACATGGAGAAGGTGGCAAGTAGAAGGTGATGGGGAGAGGCAGTGGGTGACAGGAAGATGGTGATGCTTGGGAAAGGAAGAAGGTGACAGGGAGAGGCAGTGGGTGACATGGACAAGGTGACGGGGAGAGGTAGTGGGTGACATGGAGAAGGTGACGGGGAGAGGCAGTGGGTTACATGGAGAAGGTGACGGGGAGAGGGAGTGGGTGACATGGAGAAGGCGACGGGGAGAGGTAGTGGGTGAAAAGGAGAAGGTGATAGGGAGAGGCAGTGGGTGACATGGAGGAGGTGACGGGGAGAGGCAGTTGGTGACATGGAGAAGGTGACGGGGAGAGGCAGTGGGTGACAGGGAGAAGGTGACGGGGAGAAGCAGTGGGTGACAGGGAGAAGGTGACGGGGAGAGGCAGTGAGTGACATGGAGAAGGTGACACGGAGAGGGAGTGGGTGACATGGAGAAGGTGATGGGGAGAGGCAGTGGGTGACAGGGAGAAGGTGATGGGGAGAGGCAGTGGGTGACAGGGAGAAGGTGATGGGGAGAGGCAGTGGGTGACATGGAGAAGGTGACGGGGAGAGGCAGTGGGTGACAGGGAGAAGGTGACCGGGAGAGGCAGTGAGTGACATGGAGAAGTTGACACGGAGAGGCTGTGGGTGACATGGAGAAGGTGATGGGGAGAGGCAGTGGGTGACATGGAGAAGGTGATGGGGAGAGGCAGCGGGCGACAGGAAGATGGTGATGCTGGGGAAAGGCAGAGGGTGGCAGGGAGAAGGTGACGGGAGAGTCAGTAAGTGAAAGGTAGAGGGTGATAGGGAGAGGCAGTGGGTGACATGGAGAAGGTGATAGGGAGAGGCAGAGGGTGACATGGAGAAGGTGACGGGGAGAGGCAGTGGGTGACATGGAGAAGGTGATAGGGAGAGGCAGTGGGTGACATGGAGAAGGTGACGGGGAGAGGCAGTGGGTGACATGGAGAAGGGGACGGGGAGAGGCAGTGAGTGACATGGAGAAGGTGACACGGACAGGCAGTATGTGACATGGAGAAGGTGATGGGGAGAGGCATTGGGTGACAGGAAGATGGTGATGCTGGGGAAAGGCAGAGGGTGGCAGGGAGAAGGTGACGGGAGAGTCAGTTAGTGAAAGGTAGAGGGTGATAGGGAGAGGCAGTGGGTGACATGGAGAAGGTGATAGGGAGAGGCAGTGGGTGACATGGAGAAGGTGACGGGGAGAGCCAGTGGGTGACATGGAGAAGGTGATAGGGAGAGGCAGTGGGTAACATGGAGAAGGTGACGGGGAGAGGCAGTGGGTGACATGGAGAAGGTGACGGGGAGAGACAGTGGGTGACATGGAGAAGGTGACGGGGAGAGGCAGTGGGTGACATGGAGAAGGTGATGGGGAGAGGCAGTGGGTGACATGGAGAAGGTGACAGGGAGAGGTAGTGGGTGACATGGAGAAGGTGGCGGGGAGAGGCAGTGGGTGACATGGAGAAGGTGATGGGGAGAGGCAGTGGGTGACATGGAGAAGGTGACGGGGAGAGGCAATGGGTGACATGGAGAAGGTGATGGGAGAGGCAGTGGGTTAGATGGAGAAGGTGATAGGGAGAGGCAGTGGGTGACATGGAGAAGGTGATAGGGAGAGGCAGTGGGTGACATGGAGAAGGTGACGGGGAGAGGCAGTGGGTGACATGGAGAAGGTGGCGGGGAGAGGCAGTGGGTGACATGGAGAAGGTGACGGGGAGAGGCAGTGGGTGAAAAGGAGAAGGTGATAGGGAGAGGCAGTGGGTGACATGGAGAAGGTGACGGGGAGAGGCAGTTGGAGACATGGAGAAGGTGACGGGGAGAGGCAGTGGGTGACAGGGAGAAGGTGACGGGGAGAGGCAGTGGGTGACAGGGAGAAGGTGACGGGGAGAGGCAGTGAGTGACATGGAGAAGGTGACACGGAGAGGCAGTTGGTGACATGGAGAAGGTGACGGGAAGAGGCAGTGGGTGACAGGGAGAAGGTGACGGGGAGAGGCAGTGGGTGACAGGGAGAAGGTGACGGGGAGAGGCAGTGAGTGACATGGAGAAGGTGACACGGAGAGGCAGTGGGTGACATGGAGAAGGTGATGGGGAGAGGCAGTGGGTGACAGGGAGAAGGAGATGGGGAGAGGCAGTGGGTGACAGGGAGAAGGTGATGGGGAGAGGCAGTGGGTGACATGGAGAAGGTGACGGGGAGAGGCAGTGGGTGACAGGGAGAAGTTGACGGGGAGAGGCAGTGAGTGACAGGGAGAAGGTGACACGGAGAGGCAGTGGGTGACATGGAGAAGGTGATGGGGAGAGGCAGTGGGTGACATGGAGAAGGTGATGGGGAGAGGCAGTGGGCGACAGGAAGATGGTGATGCTGGGGAAAGGCAGAGGGTGGCAGGGAGAAGGTGACGGGAGAGTCAGTAAGTGAAAGGTAAAGGGTGATAGGGAGAGGCAGTGGGTGACATGGAGAAGGTGATAGGGAGAGGCAGAGGGTGACATGGAGAAGGTGACGGGGAGAGGCAGTGGGTGACATGGAGAAGGTGATAGGGAGAGGCAGTGGGTGACATGGAGAAGGTGACGAGGAGAGGCAGTGGGTGACATGGAGAAGGGGACGGGGAGAGGCAGTGAGTGACATGGAGAAGGTGACGGAGAGGCAGTGAGTGACCTGGAGAAGGTGGCATGTAGAAGGTGATGGGGAGAGGCAGTGGGTGACAGGAAGATGGTGATGCTTGGGAAAGGAAGAAGGTGATAGGGAGAGGCAGTGGGTGACATGGAGAAGGTGACGGGGAGAGGTAGTGGGTGACATGGAGAAGGTGACGGGGAGAGGGAGTGGGTGACATGGAGAAGGCGACGGGGAGAGTTAGTTGGTGAAAAGGAGAAGGTGACAGGGAGAGGCAGTGGGTGACATGGAGAAGGTGACGGGGAGAGGCAGTTGGTGACATGGAGAAGGTGACGGGGAGAGGCAGTGGGTGACAGGGAGAAGGTGACGGGGAGAGGCTGTGGGTGACAGGGAGAAGGTGACGGGGAGAGGCAGTGAGTGACATGGAGAAGGTGACACGGAGAGGCAGTTGGTGACATGGAGAAGGTGACGGGGAGAGGCAGTGGGTGACAGGGAGAAGGTGACGGGGAGAGGCAGTGGGTGACAGGGAGAAGGTGACGGGGAGAGGCAGTGAGTGACATGGAGAAGGTGACACAGAGAGGCAGTGGGTGACATGGAGAAGTTGATGGGGAGAGGCAGTGGGTGACAGGGAGAAGGAGATGGGGAGAGGTAGTGGGTGACATGGAGAAGGTGACAGGGAGAGGCAGTGGGTGACAGGGAGAAGGTGACGGGGAGAGGCAGTGAGTGACATGGAGAAGGTGACACGGAGAGGCAGTGGGTGACATGGAGAAGGTGATGGGGAGAGGCAGTGGGTGACATGGAGAAGGTGATGGGGAGAGGCAGTGGGCGACAGGAAGATGGTGATGCTGGGGAAAGGCAGAGGGTGGCAGGGAGAAGGTGACGGGAGATTCAGTAAGTGAAAGGTAGAGGGTGATAGGGAGAGGCAGTGGGTGACATGGAGAAGGTGATAGGGAGAGGCAGAGGGTGACATGGAGAAGGTGATGGGGAGAGGCAGTGGGTGACATGGAGAAGGTGATAGGGAGAGGCAGTGGGTGACATGGAGAAGGTGATGGGGAGAGGCAGTGGGTGACATGGAGAAGGGGACGGGGAGAGGCAGTGAGTGACATGGAGAAGGGGACACGGAGAGGCAGTATGTGACATGGAGAAGGTGACGGGGAGAGGCAGTGGGTGACATGGAGAAGGTGATGGGGAGAGGCAGTGGGCGACAGGAAGATGGTGATGCTGGGGAAAGGCAGAGGGTGGCAGGGAGAAGGTGACGGGAGAGTCAGTAAGTGAAAGGTAGAGGGTGATAGGGAGAGGCAGTGGGTGACATGGAGAAGGTGATAGGGAGAGGCAGTGGGTGACATGGAGAAGGTGACGGGGAGAGGCAGTGGGTGACATGGAGAAGGTGATGGGGAGAGGCAGTGGGTGACATGGAGAAGGTGATGGGGAGAGGCAGTGGGTGACATGGAGAAGGTGACGGGGAGAGGCAGTGGGTGACATGGAGAAGGTGACGGGGAGAGGCAGTGGGTGACATGGAGAAGGTGACGGGAAGAGGTAGTGGGTGACATGGAGAAGGTGGCGGGGAGAGGCAGTGGGTGACATGGAGAAGGTGACGGGGAGAGGCAGTGGGTGACATGGAGAAGGTGACGGGGAGAGGCAGTGGGTGACATGGAGAAGGTGATGGGAGAGGCAGTGGGTTAGATGGAGAAGGTGATAGGGAGAGGCAGTGGGTGACATGGAGAAGGTGATAGGGAGAGGCAGTGGGTGACATGGAGAAGGTGATAGGGAGAGGCAGTGGGTGACATGGAGAAGGTGACGGGGAGAGGCAGTGGGTGACATGGAGAAGGTGGCGGGGAGAGGCAGTGGGTGACATGGAGAAGGTGATGGGGAAAGGCAGTGGGTGACATGGAGAAGGTGACGGGGAGAGGCAGTGGGTGACATGGAGAAGGTGACGGGGAGAGGCAGGGGCTGACATGGAGAAGGTGATGGGAGAGGCAGTGGGTTAGATGGAGAAGGTGATGGGGAGAGGCAGTGGGTGACAGGAAGATGGTGATGCTGGGGAAAGGAAGAAGGTGACAGGGAGAGGCAGTGGGTGACATGGAGAAGGTGGCATGGATAAGGTGATGGGGAGAGGCAGTGGGTGACTGGAAGATGGTGATGCTGGGGAAAGGAAGAAGGTGACAGGGAGAGGCAGTGGGTGACATGGAGAAGGTGACGGGGAGAGGTAGTTGGTGACAGGGAGAAGGTGATGGGGAGAGGCAGTGGGTGACATGGAGAAGGTGACGGGGAGAGGGAGTGGGTGACATGGAGAAGGTGATGGGGAGAGGCAGTGGGTGACATGGAGAAGCTGACGGGGAGAGGGAGTTGGTGACAGGGAGAAGGTGACGGGGAGAGGCAGTGGGTGACATGGTGAAGGTGACGGGAGAGGCAGTGGGTGACATGGAGAAGGTGATGGGGAGAGGCAGTGGGTGACAGGGAGAGGCAGTGGGTGACATGGAGAAGGTGACGGGGAGAGGTAGTGGGTGACATGGAGAAGGTGATTGGGAGAGGCAGTGGGTGACATGGAGAAGGTGACGGGGAGAGGGAGTGGGTGACATGGAGAAGGAGATGGGGAGAGGCAGTTGGTTAGATGGAGAAGGTGATGGGGAGAGGCAGTGGGTGACATGGAGAAGGTGATGGGGAGAGGCAGTGGGTGACATGGAGAAGGTGACGGGGAGAGGGAGTGGGTGACAGGGAGAAGGTGACGGGGAGAGGCAGTGGGTGACATGGAGAAGGTGATGGGGAGAGGCAGTGGGTGACATGGAGAAGGTGACGGGGAGAGGCAGTGGGTTAGATGGAGAAGGTGACGGGGAGAGGCAGTGGGTGACATGGAGAAGGTGACGGGGAGAGGTAGTGGGTGACATGGAGAAGGTGACGGGGAGAGGTAGTGGGTGACATGGAGAAGGTGATGGGGAGAGGC
The DNA here is from genome assembly GCA_031769625.1 of Taudactylus pleione. NCBI lineage: Eukaryota > Metazoa > Chordata > Amphibia > Anura > Myobatrachidae > Taudactylus > Taudactylus pleione. The sequence continues at coordinate 12,418,710 of JAUIMM010000188.1, forward strand.
AGAGGGTGACATGGAGAAGGTGACGAGGAGAGGCAGTGGGTGACATGGAGAAGGTGACGGGGAGAGGCAGTGGGTGACATGGAGAAGGTGATGGGGAGAGGCAGTGGGTGACATGGAGAAGGTGACAGGGAGAGGTAGTGGGTGACATGGAGAAGGTGATGGGGAGAGGCAGTGGGTGACATGGAGAAGGTGACGGGGAGAGGCAGTGGGTGACATGGAGAAGGTGACGGGGAGAGGCAGTGGGTGACAGGGAGAAGGTGACGGGGAGAGGCAGTGGGTGACAGGGAGAAGGTGACGGGGAGAGGCAGTGAGTGACATGGAGAAGGTGACACGGAGAGGCAGTGGGTGACATGGAGAAGGTGATGGGGAGAGGTAGTGGGTGACATGGAGAAGGTGATGGGGAGAGGCAGTGGGTGACATGGAGACGGTGATGGGGAGAGGCAGAGGGTGACATGGAGATGGTGATGGGGAGAGGCAGTGGGTGACAGGAAGATGGTGATGCTGGGGAAAGGAAGAAGGTGACGGAGAGGCAGTGAGTGACATGGAGAAGGTGGCAAGTAGAAGGTGATGGGGAGAGGCAGTGGGTGACAGGAAGATGGTGATGCTTGGGAAAGGAAGAAGGTGACAGGGAGAGGCAGTGGGTGACATGGACAAGGTGACGGGGAGAGGTAGTGGGTGACATGGAGAAGGTGACGGGGAGAGGCAGTGGGTTACATGGAGAAGGTGACGGGGAGAGGGAGTGGGTGACATGGAGAAGGCGACGGGGAGAGGTAGTGGGTGAAAAGGAGAAGGTGATAGGGAGAGGCAGTGGGTGACATGGAGGAGGTGACGGGGAGAGGCAGTTGGTGACATGGAGAAGGTGACGGGGAGAGGCAGTGGGTGACAGGGAGAAGGTGACGGGGAGAAGCAGTGGGTGACAGGGAGAAGGTGACGGGGAGAGGCAGTGAGTGACATGGAGAAGGTGACACGGAGAGGGAGTGGGTGACATGGAGAAGGTGATGGGGAGAGGCAGTGGGTGACAGGGAGAAGGTGATGGGGAGAGGCAGTGGGTGACAGGGAGAAGGTGATGGGGAGAGGCAGTGGGTGACATGGAGAAGGTGACGGGGAGAGGCAGTGGGTGACAGGGAGAAGGTGACCGGGAGAGGCAGTGAGTGACATGGAGAAGTTGACACGGAGAGGCTGTGGGTGACATGGAGAAGGTGATGGGGAGAGGCAGTGGGTGACATGGAGAAGGTGATGGGGAGAGGCAGCGGGCGACAGGAAGATGGTGATGCTGGGGAAAGGCAGAGGGTGGCAGGGAGAAGGTGACGGGAGAGTCAGTAAGTGAAAGGTAGAGGGTGATAGGGAGAGGCAGTGGGTGACATGGAGAAGGTGATAGGGAGAGGCAGAGGGTGACATGGAGAAGGTGACGGGGAGAGGCAGTGGGTGACATGGAGAAGGTGATAGGGAGAGGCAGTGGGTGACATGGAGAAGGTGACGGGGAGAGGCAGTGGGTGACATGGAGAAGGGGACGGGGAGAGGCAGTGAGTGACATGGAGAAGGTGACACGGACAGGCAGTATGTGACATGGAGAAGGTGATGGGGAGAGGCATTGGGTGACAGGAAGATGGTGATGCTGGGGAAAGGCAGAGGGTGGCAGGGAGAAGGTGACGGGAGAGTCAGTTAGTGAAAGGTAGAGGGTGATAGGGAGAGGCAGTGGGTGACATGGAGAAGGTGATAGGGAGAGGCAGTGGGTGACATGGAGAAGGTGACGGGGAGAGCCAGTGGGTGACATGGAGAAGGTGATAGGGAGAGGCAGTGGGTAACATGGAGAAGGTGACGGGGAGAGGCAGTGGGTGACATGGAGAAGGTGACGGGGAGAGACAGTGGGTGACATGGAGAAGGTGACGGGGAGAGGCAGTGGGTGACATGGAGAAGGTGATGGGGAGAGGCAGTGGGTGACATGGAGAAGGTGACAGGGAGAGGTAGTGGGTGACATGGAGAAGGTGGCGGGGAGAGGCAGTGGGTGACATGGAGAAGGTGATGGGGAGAGGCAGTGGGTGACATGGAGAAGGTGACGGGGAGAGGCAATGGGTGACATGGAGAAGGTGATGGGAGAGGCAGTGGGTTAGATGGAGAAGGTGATAGGGAGAGGCAGTGGGTGACATGGAGAAGGTGATAGGGAGAGGCAGTGGGTGACATGGAGAAGGTGACGGGGAGAGGCAGTGGGTGACATGGAGAAGGTGGCGGGGAGAGGCAGTGGGTGACATGGAGAAGGTGACGGGGAGAGGCAGTGGGTGACATGGAGAAGGTGACGGGGAGAGGCAGTGGGTGACATGGAGAAGGTGATGGGAGAGGCAGTGGGTTAGATGGAGAAGGTGATGGGGAGAGGCAGTGGGTGACAGGAAGATGGTGATGCTGGGGAAAGGGAGAAGGTGACAGGGAGAGGCAGTGGGTGACATGGAGAAGGTGGCATGGATAAGGTGATGGGGAGAGGCAGTGGGTGACCGGAAGATGGTGATGCTGGGGAAAGGAAGAAGGTGACAGGGAGAGGCAGTGGGTGACATGGAGAAGGGGACGGGGAGAGGCAGTGAGTGACATGGAGAAGGTGACACGGACAGGCAGTATGTGACATGGAGAAGGTGATGGGGAGAGGCATTGGGTGACAGGAAGATGGTGATGCTGGGGAAAGGCAGAGGGTGGCAGGGAGAAGGTGACGGGAGAGTCAGTTAGTGAAAGGTAGAGGGTGATAGGGAGAGGCAGTGGGTGACATGGAGAAGGTGATAGGGAGAGGCAGTGGGTGACATGGAGAAGGTGACGGGGAGAGGCAGTGGGTGACATGGAGAAGGTGATAGGGAGAGGCAGTGGGTGACATGGAGAAGGTGACGGGGAGAGGCAGTGGGTGACATGGAGAAGGTGACGGGGAGAGACAGTGGGTGACATGGAGAAGGTGACGGGGAGAGGCAGTGGGTGACATGGAGAAGGTGATGGGGAGAGGCAGTGGGTGACATGGAGAAGGTGACAGGGAGAGGTAGTGGGTGACATGGAGAAGGTGGCGGGGAGAGGCAGTGGGTGACATGGAGAAGGTGATGGGGAGAGGCAGTGGGTGACATGGAGAAGGTGACGGGGAGAGGCAATGGGTGACATGGAGAAGGTGATGGGAGAGGCAGTGGGTTAGATGGAGAAGGTGATAGGGAGAGGCAGTGGGTGACATGGAGAAGGTGATAGGGAGAGGCAGTGGGTGACATGGAGAAGGTGACGGGGAGAGGCAGTGGGTGACATGGAGAAGGTGGCGGGGAGAGGCAGTGGGTGACATGGAGAAGGTGACGGGGAGAGGCAGTGGGTGACATGGAGAAGGTGACGGGGAGAGGCAGTGGGTGACATGGAGAAGGTGATGGGAGAGGCAGTGGGTTAGATGGAGAAGGTGATGGGGAGAGGCAGTGGGTGACAGGAAGATGGTGATGCTGGGGAAAGGGAGAAGGTGACAGGGAGAGGCAGTGGGTGACATGGAGAAGGTGGCATGGATAAGGTGATGGGGAGAGGCAGTGGGTGACCGGAAGATGGTGATGCTGGGGAAAGGAAGAAGGTGACAGGGAGAGGCAGTGGGTGACATGGAGAAGGTGACGGGGAGAGGCAGTGGGTGACATGGAGAAAGTGACGGTGAGAGGCAGTGGGTGACATGGAGAAGGTGACAGGGAGAGGTAGTGTGTGACATGGAGAAGGTGATGGGGAGAGGCAGTGGGTGACATGGAGAAGGTGACGGGGAGAGGCAGTGGGTGACATGGAGAAGGTGACGGGGAGAGGCAGTGGGTGACAGGGAGAAGGTGACGGGGAGAGGCAGTGGGTGACAGGGAGAAGGTGACGGGGAGAGGCAGTGAGTGACATGGAGAAGGTGACACAGAGAGGCAGTGGGTGACATGGAGAAGGTGATGGGGAGAGGTAGTGGGTGACATGAGAAGGTGACGGGGAGAGGCAGTGGGTGACATGGAGAAGGCGACGGGGAGAGTTAGTGGGTGAAAAGGAGAAGGTGATAGGGAGAGGCAGTGGGTGACATGGAGAAGGTGACGGGGAGAGGCAGTTGGAGACATGGAGAAGGTGACGGGGAGAGGCAGTGGGTGACAGGGAGAAGGTGACGGGGAGAGGCAGTGGGTGACAGGGAGAAGGTGACGGGGAGAGGCAGTGAGTGACATGGAGAAGGTGACACGGAGAGGCAGTTGGTGACATGGAGATGGTGATGGGGAGAGGCAGTGGGTGACAGGAAGATGGTGATGCTGGGGAAAGGAAGAAGGTGACGGGGAGAGGCAGTGGGTGACAGGGAGAAGGTGACGGGGAGAGGCAGTGAGTGACATGGAGAAGGTGACACGGAGAGGCAGTTGGTGACATGGAGACGGTGATGGGGAGAGGCAGAGGGTGACATGGAGATGGTGATGGGGAGAGGCAGTGGGTGACATGGAGAAGGTGATGGGAGAGGCAGTGGGTTAGATGGAGAAGGTGATAGGGAGAGGCAGTGGGTGACATGGAGAAGGTGATAGGGAGAGGCAGTGGGTGACATGGAGAAGGTGACGGGGAGAGGCAGTGGGTGACATGGAGAAGGTGGCGGGGAGAGACAGTGGGTGACATGGAGAAGGTGATGGGGAGAGGCAGTGGGTGACATGGAGAAGGTGACGGGTAGAGGCAGTGGGTGACATGGAGAAGGTGACGGGGAGAGGCAGGGGCTGACATGGAGAAGGTGATGGGAGAGGCAGTGGGTTAGATGGAGAAGGTGATGGGGAGAGGCAGTGGGTGACAGGAAGATGGTGATGCTGGTGAAAGGAAGAAGGTGACAGGGAGAGGCAGTGGGTGACATGGAGAAGGTGGCATGGATAAGGTGATGGGGAGAGGCAGTGGGTGACTGGAAGATGGTGATGCTGGGGAAAGGAAGAAGGTGACAGGGAGAGGCAGTGGGTGACATGGAGAAGGTGACGGGGAGAGGTAGTTGGTGACAGGGAGAAGGTGATGGGGAGAGGCAGTGGGTGACATGGAGAAGGTGACGGGGAGAGGGAGTGGGTGACATGGAGAAGGTGATGGGGAGAGGCAGTGGGTGACATGGAGAAGCTGACGGGGAGAGGGAGTTGGTGACAGGGAGAAGGTGACAGGGAGAGGCAGTGGGTGACATGGTGAAGGTGACGGGAGAGGCAGTGGGTGACATGGAGAAGGTGATGGGGAGAGGCAGTGGGTGACAGGGAGAGGCAGTGGGTGACATGGAGAAGGTGACGGGGAGAGGTAGTGGGTGACATGGAGAAGGTGATTGGGAGAGGCAGTGGGTGACATGGAGAAGGTGACGGGGAGAGGGAGTGGGTGACATGGAGAAGGAGATGGGGAGAGGCAGTTGGTTAGATGGAGAAGGTGATGGGGAGAGGCAGTGGGTGACATGGAGAAGGTGATGGGGAGAGGCAGTGGGTGACATGGAGAAGGTGACGGGGAGAGGGAGTGGGTGACAGGGAGAAGGTGACGGGGAGAGGCAGTGGGTGACATGGAGAAGGTGATGGGGAGAGGCAGTGGGTGACATGGAGAAGGTGACGGGGAGAGGCAGTGGGTTAGATGGAGAAGGTGACGGGGAGAGGCAGTGGGTGACATGGAGAAGGTGACGGGGAGAGGTAGTGGGTGACATGGAGAAGGTGACGGGGAGAGGTAGTGGGTGACATGGAGAAGGTGATGGGGAGAGGCAGAGGGTGACATGGAGAAGGTGACGAGGAGAGGCAGTGGGTGACATGGAGAAGGTGACGGGGAGAGGCAGTGGGTGACATGGAGAAGGTGATGGGGAGAGGCAGTGGGTGACATGGAGAAGGTGACAGGGAGAGGTAGTGGGTGACATGGAGAAGGTGATGGGGAGAGGCAGTGGGTGACATGGAGAAGGTGACGGGGAGAGGCAGTGGGTGACATGGAGAAGGTGACGGGGAGAGGCAGTGGGTGACAGGGAGAAGGTGACGGGGAGAGGCAGTGGGTGACAGGGAGAAGGTGACGGGGAGAGGCAGTGAGTGACATGCAGAAGGTGACACGGAGAGGCAGTGGGTGACATGGAGAAGGTGATGGGGAGAGGTAGTGGGTGACATGGAGAAGGTGATGGGGAGAGGCAGTGGGTGACATGGAGACGGTGATGGGGAGAGGCAGAGGGTGACATGGAGATGGTGATGGGGAGAGGCAGTGGGTGACAGGAAGATGGTGATGCTGGGGAAAGGAAGAAGGTGACGGAGAGGCAGTGAGTGACATGGAGAAGGTGGCATGTAGAAGGTGATGGGGAGAGGCAGTGGGTGACAGGAAGATGGTGATGCTTGGGAAAGGAAGAAGGTGACAGGGAGAGGCAGTGGGTGACATGGACAAGGTGACGGGGAGAGGTAGTGGGTGACATGGAGAAGGTGACGGGGAGAGGCAGTGGGTTACATGGAGAAGGTGACGGGGAGAGGGAGTGGGTGACATGGAGAAGGCGACGGGGAGAGGTAGTGGGTGAAAAGGAGAAGGTGATAGGGAGAGGCAGTGGGTGACATGGAGGAGGTGACGGGGAGAGGCAGTTGGTGACATGGAGAAGGTGACGGGGAGAGGCAGTGGGTGACAGGGAGAAGGTGACGGGGAGAAGCAGTGGGTGACAGGGAGAAGGTGACGGGGAGAGGCAGTGAGTGACATGGAGAAGGTGACACGGAGAGGGAGTGGGTGACATGGGGAAGGTGATGGGGAGAGGCAGTGGGTGACAGGGAGAAGGTGATGGGGAGAGGCAGTGGGTGACAGGGAGAAGGTGATGGGGAGAGGCAGTGGGTGACATGGAGAAGGTGACGGGGAGAGGCAGTGGGTGACAGGGAGAAGGTGACCGGGAGAGGCAGTGAGTGACATGGAGAAGTTGACACGGAGAGGCTGTGGGTGACATGGAGAAGGTGATGGGGAGAGGCAGTGGGTGACATGGAGAAGGTGATGGGGAGAGGCAGCGGGCGACAGGAAGATGGTGATGCTGGGGAAAGGCAGAGGGTGGCAGGGAGAAGGTGACGGGAGAGTCAGTAAGTGAAAGGTAGAGGGTGATAGGGAGAGGCAGTGGGTGACATGGAGAAGGTGATAGGGAGAGGCAGAGGGTGACATGGAGAAGGTGACGGGGAGAGGCAGTGGGTGACATGGAGAAGGTGATAGGGAGAGGCAGTGGGTGACATGGAGAAGGTGACGGGGAGAGGCAGTGGGTGACATGGAGAAGGGGACGGGGAGAGGCAGTGAGTGACATGGAGAAGGTGACACGGACAGGCAGTATGTGACATGGAGAAGGTGATGGGGAGAGGCATTGGGTGACAGGAAGATGGTGATGCTGGGGAAAGGCAGAGGGTGGCAGGGAGAAGGTGACGGGAGAGTCAGTTAGTGAAAGGTAGAGGGTGATAGGGAGAGGCAGTGGGTGACATGGAGAAGGTGATAGGGAGAGGCAGTGGGTGACATGGAGAAGGTGACGGGGAGAGCCAGTGGGTGACATGGAGAAGGTGATAGGGAGAGGCAGTGGGTGACATGGAGAAGGTGACGGGGAGAGGCAGTGGGTGACATGGAGAAGGTGACGGGGAGAGGCAGTGGGTGACATGGAGAAGGTGACGGGGAGAGGCAGTGGGTGACATGGAGAAGGTGATGGGGAGAGGCAGTGGGTGACATGGAGAAGGTGACAGGGAGAGGTAGTGGGTGACATGGAGAAGGTGGCGGGGAGAGGCAGTGGGTGACATGGAGAAGGTGATGGAGAGAGGCAGTGGGTGACATGGAGAAGGTGACGGGGAGAGGCAATGGGTGACATGGAGAAGGTGATGGGAGAGGCAGTGGGTTACATGGAGAAGGTGATAGGGAGAGGCAGTGGGTGACATGGAGAAGGTGATAGGGAGAGGCAGTGGGTGACATGGAGAAGGTGACGGGGAGAGGCAGTGGGTGACATGGAGAAGGTGATAGGGAGAGGCAGTGGGTGACATGGAGAAGGTGATGGGGAGAGGCAGTGGGTGACATGGAGAAGGTGACGGGGAGAGGCAGTGGGTGACATGGAGAAGGTGATGGGAGAGGCAGTGGGTTAGATGGAGAAGGTGATGGGGAGAGGCAGTGGGTGACAGGAAGATGGTGATGCTGGGGAAAGGGAGAAGGTGACAGGGAGAGGCAGTGGGTGACATGGAGAAGGTGGCATGGATAAGGTGATGGGGAGAGGCAGTGGGTGACCGGAAGATGGTGATGCTGGGGAAAGGAAGAAGGTGACAGGGAGAGGCAGTGGGTGACATGGAGAAGGTGACGGGGAGAGGCAGTGGGTGACATGGAGAAAGTGACGGTGAGAGGCAGTGGGTGACATGGAGAAGGTGACAGGGAGAGGTAGTGTGTGACATGGAGAAGGTGATGGGGAGAGGCAGTGGGTGACATGGAGAAGGTGACGGGGAGAGGCAGTGGGTGACATGGAGAAGGTGATAGGGAGAGGCAGTGGGTGACATGGAGAAGGTGACGCGGAGAGGCAGTGGGTGACAGGGAGAAGGTGACGGGGAGAGGCAGTGGGTGACAGGGAGAAGGTGACGGGGAGAGGCAGTGAGTGACATGGAGAAGGTGACACAGAGAGGCAGTGGGTGACATGGAGAAGGTGATGGGGAGAGGTAGTGGGTGACATGAGAAGGTGACGGGGAGAGGCAGTGGGTGACATGGAGAAGGCGACGGGGAGAGTTAGTGGGTGAAAAGGAGAAGGTGATAGGGAGAGGCAGTGGGTGACATGGAGAAGGTGACGGGGAGAGGCAGTTGGAGACATGGAGAAGGTGACGGGGAGAGGCAGTGGGTGACAGGGAGAAGGTGACGGGGAGAGTCAGTGGGTGACAGGGAGAAGGTGACGGGGAGAGGCAGTGAGTGACATGGAGAAGGTGACACGGAGAGGCAGTTGGTGACATGGAGATGGTGATGGGGAGAGGCAGTGGGTGACAGGAAGATGGTGATGCTGGGGAAAGGAAGAAGGTGACGGGGAGAGGCAGTGGGTGACAGGGAGAAGGTGACGGGGAGAGGCAGTGAGTGACATGGAGAAGGTGACACGGAGAGGCAGTTGGTGACATGGAGACGGTGATGGGGAGAGGCAGAGGGTGACATGGAGATGGTGATGGGGAGAGGCAGTGGGTGACAGGAAGATGGTGATGCTGGGGAAAGGAAGAAGGTGACGGAGAGGCAGTGAGTGACATGGAGAAGGTGGCATGTAGAAGGTGATGGGGAGAGGCAGTGGGTGACAGGAAGATGGTGATGCTTGGGAAAGGAAGAAGGTGACAGGGAGAGGCAGTGGGTGACATGGACAAGGTGACGGGGAGAGGTAGTGGGTGACATGGAGAAGGTGACGGGGAGAGGCAGTGGGTTACATGGAGAAGGTGACGGGGAGAGGGAGTGGGTGACATGGAGAAGGCGACGGGGAGAGGTAGTGGGTGAAAAGGAGAAGGTGATAGGGAGAGGCAGTGGGTGACATGGAGGAGGTGACGGGGAGAGGCAGTTGGTGACATGGAGAAGGTGACGGGGAGAGGCAGTGGGTGACAGGGAGAAGGTGACGGGGAGAAGCAGTGGGTGACAGAGAGAAGGTGACGGGGAGAGGCAGTGAGTGACATGGAGAAGGTGACACGGAGAGGGAGTGGGTGACATGGAGAAGGTGATGGGGAGAGGCAGTGGGTGACAGGGAGAAGGTGATGGGGAGAGGCAGTGGGTGACAGGGAGAAGGTGATGGGGAGAGGCAGTGGGTGACATGGAGAAGGTGACGGGGAGAGGCAGTGGGTGACAGGGAGAAGGTGACCGGGAGAGGCAGTGAGTGACATGGAGAAGTTGACACGGAGAGGCTGTGGGTGACATGGAGAAGGTGATGGGGAGAGGCAGTGGGTGACATGGAGAAGGTGATGGGGAGAGGCAGCGGGCGACAGGAAGATGGTGATGCTGGGGAAAGGCAGAGGGTGGCAGGGAGAAGGTGACGGGAGAGTCAGTAAGTGAAAGGTAGAGGGTGATAGGGAGAGGCAGTGGGTGACATGGAGAAGGTGATAGGGAGAGGCAGAGGGTGACATGGAGAAGGTGACGGGGAGAGGCAGTGGGTGACATGGAGAAGGTGATAGGGAGAGGCAGTGGGTGACATGGAGAAGGTGACGGGGAGAGGCAGTGGGTGACATGGAGAAGGGGACGGGGAGAGGCAGTGAGTGACATGGAGAAGGTGACACGGAGAGGCAGTATGTGACATGGAGAAGGTGATGGGGAGAGGCATTGGGTGACAGGAAGATGGTGATGCTGGGGAAAGGCAGAGGGTGGCAGGGAGAAGGTGACGGGAGAGTCAGTTAGTGAAAGGTAGAGGGTGATAGGGAGAGGCAGTGGGTGACATGGAGAAGGTGATAGGGAGAGGCAGTGGGTGACATGGAGAAGGTGACGGGGAGAGGCAGTGGGTGACATGGAGAAGGTGACGGGGAGAGGCAGTGGGTGACATGGAGAAGGTGACGGGGAGAGGCAGTGGGTGACATGGAGAAGGTGATGGGGAGAGGCAGTGGGTGACATGGAGAAGGTGACAGGGAGAGGTAGTGGGTGAAATGGAGAAGGTGGCGGGGAGAGGCAGTGGGTGACATGGAGAAGGTGATGGGGAGAGGCAGTGGGTGACATGGAGAAGGTGACGGGGAGAGGCAATGGGTGACATGGAGAAGGTGATGGGAGAGGCAGTGGGTTAGATGGAGAAGGTGATAGGGAGAGGCAGTGGGTGACATGGAGAAGGTGATAGGGAGAGACAGTGGGTGACATGGAGAAGGTGACGGGGAGAGGCAGTGGGTGACATGGAGAAGGTGGCGGGGAGAGGCAGTGGGTGACATGGAGAAGGTGACGGGGAGAGGCAGTGGGTGACATGGAGAAGGTGACGGGGAGAGGCAGTGGGTGACATGGAGAAGGTGATGGGAGAGGCAGTGGGTTAGATGGAGAAGGTGATGGGGAGAGGCAGTGGGTGACAGGAAGATGGTGATGCTGGGGAAAGGGAGAAGGTGACAGGGAGAGGCAGTGGGTGACATGGAGAAGGTGGCATGGATAAGGTGATGGGGAGAGGCAGAGGGTGACCGGAAGATGGTGATGCTGGGGAAAGGAAGAAGGTGACAGGGAGAGGCAGTGGGTGACATGGAGAAGGTGACGGGGAGAGGCAGTGGGTGACATGGAGAAAGTGACGGTGAGAGGCAGTGGGTGACATGGAGAAGGTGACAGGGAGAGGTAGTGTGTGACATGGAGAAGGTGATGGGGAGAGGCAGTGGGTGACATGGAGAAGGTGACGGGGAGAGGCAGTGGGTGACATGGAGAAGGTGACGGGGAGAGGCAGTGGGTGACAGGGAGAAGGTGACGGGGAGAGGCAGTGGGTGACAGGGAGAAGGTGACGGGGAGAGGCAGTGAGTGACATGGAGAAGGTGACACAGAGAGGCAGTGGGTGACATGGAGAAGGTGATGGGGAGAGGTAGTGGGTGACATGAGAAGGTGACGGGGAGAGGCAGTGGGTGACATGGAGAAGGCGACGGGGAGAGTTAGTGGGTGAAAAGGAGAAGGTGATAGGGAGAGGCAGTGGGTGACATGGAGAAGGTGACGGGGAGAGGCAGTTGGAGACATGGAGAAGGTGACGGGGAGAGGCAGTGGGTGACAGGGAGAAGGTGACGGGGAGAGGCAGTGGGTGACAGGGAGAAGGTGACGGGGAGAGGCAGCGAGTGACATGGAGAAGGTGACACGGAGAGGCAGTTGGTGACATGGAGAAGGTGACGGGAAGAGGCAGTGGGTGACAGCGAGAAGGTGACGGGGAGAGGCAGTGGGTGACAGGGAGAAGGTGACGGGGAGAGGCAGTGAGTGACATGGAGAAGGTGACACGGAGAGGCAGTGGGTGACATGGAGAAGGTGATGGGGAGAGGCAGTGGGTGACAGGGAGAAGGTGATGGGGAGAGGCAGTGGGTGACAGGGAGAAGGTGATGGGGAGAGGCAGTGGGTGACATGGAGAAGGTGACGGGGAGAGGCAGTGGGTGACAGGGAGAAGTTGACGGGGAGAGGCAGTGAGTGACAGGGAGAAGGTGACACGGAGAGGCAGTGGGTGACATGGAGAAGGTGATGGGGAGAGGCAGTGGGTGACATGGAGAAGGTGATGGGGAGAGGCAGTGGGCGACAGGAAGATGGTGATGCTGGGGAAAGGCAGAGGGTGGCAGGGAGAAGGTGACGGGAGAGTCAGTAAGTGAAAGGTAAAGGGTGATAGGGAGAGGCAGTGGGTGACATGGAGAAGGTGATAGGGAGAGGCAGAGGGTGACATGAAGAAGGTGACGGGGAGAGGCAGTGGGTGACATGGAGAAGGTGATAGGGAGAGGCAGTGGGTGACATGGAGAAGGTGACGAGGAGAGGCAGTGGGTGACATGGAGAAGGGGACGGGGAGAGGCAGTGAGTGACATGGAGAAGGTGACGGAGAGGCAGTGAGTGACCTGGAGAAGGTGGCATGTAGAAGGTGATGGGGAGAGGCAGTGGGTGACAGGAAGATGGTGATGCTTGGGAAAGGAAGAAAGTGATAGGGAGAGGCAGTGGGTGACATGGAGAAGGTGACGGGGAGAGGTAGTGGGTGACATGGAGAAGGTGACGGGGAGAGGGAGTGGGTGACATGGAGAAGGCGACGGGGAGAGTTAGTTGGTGAAAAGGAGAAGGTGACAGGGAGAGGCAGTGGGTGACATGGAGAAGGTGACGGGGAGAGGCAGTTGGTGACATGGAGAAGGTGACGGGGAGAGGCAGTGGGTGACAGGGAGAAGGTGACGGGGAGAGGCTGTGGGTGACAGGGAGAAGGTGACGGGGAGAGGCAGTGAGTGACATGGAGAAGGTGACACGGAGAGGCAGTTGGTGACATGGAGAAGGTGACGGGGAGAGGCAGTGGGTGACAGGGAGAAGGTGACGGGGAGAGGCAGTGGGTGACAGGGAGAAGGTGACAGGGAGAGGCAGTGAGTGACATGGAGAAGGTGACACAGAGAGGCAGTGGGTGACATGGAGAAGGTGATGGGGAGAGGCAGTGGGTGACAGGGACAAGGAGATGGGGAGAGGTAGTGGGTGACATGGAGAAGGTGACAGGGAGAGGCAGTGGGTGACAGGGAGAAGGTGACGGGGAGAGGCAGTGAGTGACATGGAGAAGGTGACACGGAGAGGCAGTGGGTGACATGGAGAAGGTGATGGGGAGAGGCAGTGGGTGACATGGAGAAGGTGATGGGGAGAGGCAGTGGGCGACAGGAAGATGGTGATGCTGGGGAAAGGCAGAGGGTGGCAGGGAGAAGGTGACGGGAGAGTCAGTAAGTGAAAGGTAGAGGGTGATAGGGAGAGGCAGTGGGTGACATGGAGAAGGTGATAGGGAGAGGCAGAGGGTGACATGGAGAAGGTGATGGGGAGAGGCAGTGGGTGACATGGAGAAGGTGATAGGGAAAGGCAGTGGGTGACATGGAGAAGGTGATGGGGAGAGGCAGTGGGTGACATGGAGAAGGGGACGGGGAGAGGCAGTGAGTGACATGGAGAAGGGGACACGGAGAGGCAGTATGTTACATGGAGAAGGTGACGGGGAGAGGCAGTGGGTGACATGGAGAAGGTGATGGGGAGAGGCAGTGGGCGACAGGAAGATGGTGATGCTGGGGAAAGGCAGAGGGTGGCAGGGAGAAGGTGACGGGAGAGTCAGTAAGTGAAAGGTAGAGGGTGACAGGGAGAGGCAGTGGGTGACATGGAGAAGGTGATAGGGAGAGGCAGAGGGTGACATGGAGAAGGTGATGGGGAGAGGCAGTGGGTGACATGGAGAAGGTGATAGGGAGAGGCAGTGGGTGACATGGAGAAGGTGATGGGGAGAGGCAGTGGGTGACATGGAGAAGGGGACGGGGAGAGGCAGTGAGTGACATGGAGAAGGGGACACGGAGAGGCAGTATGTTACATGGAGAAGGTGACGGGGAGAGGCAGTGGGTGACATGGAGAAGGTGATGGGGAGAGGCAGTGGGCGACAGGAAGATGGTGATGCTGGGGAAAGGCAGAGGGTGGCAGGGAGAAGGTGACGGGAGAGTCAGTAAGTGAAAGGTAGAGGGTGATAGGGAGAGGCAGTGGGTGACATGGAGAAGGTGACGGGGAGAGGCAGTGGGTGACATGGAGAAGGTGATGGGGAGAGGCAGTGGGTGACATGGAGAAGGTGACGGGGAGAGGCAGTGGGTGACATGGAGAAGGTGACGGGGAGAGGCAGTGGGTGACATGGAGAAGGTGACGGGGAGAGGCAGTGGGTGACATGGAGAAGGTGACGGGGAGAGGCAGTGGGTGACATGGAGAAGGTGACGGGGAGAGGTAGTGGGTGACATGGAGAAGGTGACGGGAAGAGGTAGTGGGTGACATGGAGAAGGTGGCGGGGAGAGGCAGTGGGTGACATGGAGAAGGTGACGGGGAGAGGCAGTGGGTGACATGGAGAAGGTGACGGGGAGAGGCAGTGGGTGACATGGAGAAGGTGATGGGAGAGGCAGTGGGTTAGATGGAGAAGGTGATAGGGAGAGGCAGTGGGTGACATGGAGAAGGTGATAGGGAGAGGCAGTGGGTGACATGGAGAAGGTGACGGGGAGAGGCAGTGGGTGACATGGAGAAGGTGGCGGGGAGAGGCAGTGGGTGACATGGAGAAGGTGACGGGGAGAGGCAGTGGGTGACATGGAGAAGGTGACGGGGAGAGGCAGTGGGTGACATGGAGAAGGTGACGGGGAGAGGCAGGGGGTGACATGGAGAAGGTGATGGGAGAGGCAGTGGGTTAGATGGAGAAGGTGATGGGGAGAGGCAGTGGGTGACAGGAAGATGGTGATGCTGGGGAAAGGAAGAAGGTGACAGGGAGAGGCAGTGGGTGACATGGAGAAGGTGGCATGGATAAGGTGATGGGGAGAGGCAGTGGGTGACCGGAAGATGGTGATGCTGGGGAAAGGAAGAAGGTGACAGGGAGAGGCAGTGGGTGACATGGAGAAGGTGACGGGGAGAGGTAGTTGGTGACATGGAGAAGGTGATGGGGAGAGGCAGTGGGTGACATGGAGAAGGTGCCGGGGAGAGGGAGTGGGTGACATGGAGAAGGTGATGGGGAGAGGCAGTGGGTGACATGGAGAAGCTGACGGGGAGAGGGAGTTGGTGACAGGGAGAAGGTGACGGGGAGAGGCAGTGGGTGACATGGAGAAGGTGATGGGGAGAGGCAGTGTGTGACAGGGAGAGGCAGTGGGTGACATGGAGAAGGTGACGGGGAGAGGTAGTGGGTGACATGGAGAAGGTGATTGGGAGAGGCAGTGGGTGACATGGAGAAGGTGACGGGGAGAGGGAGTGGGTGACATGGAGAAGGAGATGGGGAGAGGCAGTTGGTTAGATGGAGAAGGTGATGGGGAGAGGCAGTGGGTGACATGGAGAAGGTGATGGGGAGAGGCAGTGGGTGACATGGAGAAGGTGACGGGGAGAGGGAGTGGGTGACAGGGAGAAGTTGACGGGGAGAGGCAGTGGGTGACATGGAGAAGGTGATGGGGAGAGGCACTGGGTGACATGGAGAAGGTGACGGGGAGAGGCAGTGGGTTAGATGGAGAAGGTGACGGGGAGAGGCAGTTGGTGACATGGAGAAGGTGACGGGGAGAGGTAGTGGGTGACATGGAGAAGGTGACGGGGAGAGGTAGTGGGTGACATGGAGAAGGTGATGGGGAGAGGCAGAGGGTGACATGGAGAAGGTGACGGGGAGAGGCAGTGGGTGACATGGAGAAGGTGACGGGGAGAGGCAGTGGGTGACATGGAGAAGGTGATGGGGAGAGGCAGTGGGTGACATGGAGAAGGTGACAGGGAGAGGTAGTGGGTGACATGGAGAAGGTGATGGGGAGAGGCAGTGGGTGACATGGAGAAGGTGACGGGGAGAGGCAGTGGGTGACATGGAGAAGGTGACGGGGAGAGGCAGTGGGTGACAGGGAGAAGGTGACGGGGAGAGGCAGTGGGTGACAGGGAGAAGGTGACGGGGAGAGGCAGTGAGTGACATGGAGAAGGTGACACGGAGAGGCAGTGGGTGACATGGAGAAGGTGATGGGGAGAGGTAGTGGGTGACATGGAGAAGGTGATGGGGAGAGGCAGTGGGTGACATGGAGACGGTGATGGGGAGAGGCAGAGGGTGACATGGAGATGGTGATGGGGAGAGGCAGTGGGTGACAGGAAGATGGTGATGCTGGGGAAAGGAAGAAGGTGACGGAGAGGCAGTGAGTGACATGGAGAAGGTGGCATGTAGAAGGTGATGGGGAGAGGCAGTGGGTGACAGGAAGATGGTGATGCTTGGGAAAGGAAGAAGGTGACAGGGAGAGGCAGTGGGTGACATGGACAAGGTGACGGGGAGAGGCAGTGAGTGACATGGAGAAGGTGACACGGAGAGGCAGTGGGTGACATGGAGAAGGTGATGGGGAGAGGCAGTGGGTGACAGGGAGAAGGTGATGGGGAGAGGCAGTGGGTGACAGGGAGAAGGTGATGGGGAGAGGCAGTGGGTTACATGGAGAAGGTGACGGGGAGAGGCAGTGGGTGACAGGGAGAAGGTGACGGGGAGAAGCAGTGGGTGACAGGGAGAAGGTGACGGGGAGAGGCAGTGAGTGACATGGAGAAGGTGACACGGAGAGGCAGTGGGTGACATGGAGAAGGTGATGGGGAGAGGCAGTGGGTGACAGGGAGAAGGTGATGGGGAGAGGCAGTGGGTGACAGGGAGAAGGTGATGGGGAGAGGCAGTGGGTGACATGGAGAAGGTGACGGGGAGAGGCAGTGGGTGACAGGGAGAAGGTGACCGGGAGAGGCAGTGAGTGACATGGAGAAGTTGACACGGAGAGGCTGTGGGTGACATGGAGAAGGTGATGGGGAGAGGCAGTGGGTGACATGGAGAAGGTGATGGGGAGAGGCAGCGGGCGACAGGAAGATGGTGATGCTGGGGAAAGGCAGAGGGTGGCAGGGAGAAGGTGACCGGAGAGTCAGTAAGTGAAAGGTAGAGGGTGATAGGGAGAGGCAGTGGGTGACATGGAGAAGGTGATAGGGAGAGGCAGAGGGTGACATGGAGAAGGTGACGGGGAGAGGCAGTGGGTGACATGGAGAAGGTGATAGGGAGAGGCAGTGGGTGACATGGAGAAGGTGACGGGGAGAGGCAGTGGGTGACATGGAGAAGGGGACGGGGAGAGGCAGTGAGTGACATGGAGAAGGTGACACGGAGAGGCAGTATGTGACATGGAGAAGGTGATGGGGAGGGGCATTGGGTGACAGGAAGATGGTGATGCTGTGGAAAGGCAGAGGGTGGCAGGGAGAAGGTGACGGGAGAGTCAGTTAGTGAAAGGTAGAGGGTGATAGGGAGAGGCAGTGGGTGACATGGAGAAGGTGATAGGGAGAGGCAGTGGGTGACATGGAGAAGGTGACGGGGAGAGCCAGTGGGTGACATGGAGAAGGTGATAGGGAGAGGCAGTGGGTGACATGGAGAAGGTGACGGGGAGAGGCAGTGGGTGACATGGAGAAGGTGACGGGGAGAGGCAGTGGGTGACATGGAGAAGGTGACGGGGAGAGGCAGTGGGTGACATGGAGAAGGTGAGGGGGAGAGGCAGTGGGTGACATGGAGAAGGTGACAGGGAGAGGTAGTGGGTGACATGGAGAAGGTGGCGGGGAGAGGCAGTGGGTGACATGGAGAAGGTGATGGGGAGAGGCAGTGGGTGACATGGAGAAGGTGACGGGGAGAGGCAATGGGTGACATGGAGAAGGTGATGGGAGAGGCAGTGGGTTAGATGGAGAAGGTGATAGGGAGAGGCAGTGGGTGACATGGAGAAGGTGATAGGGAGAGGCAGTGGGTGACATGGAGAAGGTGGCGGGGAGAGGCAGTGGGTGACATGGAGAAGGTGACGGGGAGAGGCAGTGGGTGACATGGAGAAGGTGACGGGGAGAGGCAGTGGGTGACATGGAGAAGGTGATGGGAGAGGCAGTGGGTTAGATGGAGAAGGTGATGGGGAGAGGCAGTGGGTGACAGGAAGATGGTGATGCTGGGGAAAGGAAGAAGGTGACAGGGAGAGGCAGTGGGTGACATGGAGAAGGTGGCATGGATAAGGTGATGGGGAGAGGCAGTGGGTGACCGGAAGATGGTGATGCTGGGGAAAGGAAGAAGGTGACAGGGAGAGGCAGTGGGTGACATGGAGAAGGTGACGGGGAGAGGTGGTTGGTGACATGGAGAAGGTGATGGGGAGAGGCAGTGGGTGACATGGAGAAAGTGACGGGGAGAGGGAGTGGGTGACATGGAGAAGGTGATGGGGAGAGGCAGTGGGTGACATGGAGAAGCTGACGGGCAGAGGGAGTTGGTGACAGGGAGAAGGTGATGGGGAGAGGCAGTGGGTGACATGGTGAAGGTGACGGGAGAGGCAGTGGGTGACATGGAGAAGGTGATGGGGAGAGGCAGTGGGTGACCGGAAGATGGTGATGCTGGGGAAAGGAAGAAGGTGACAGGGAGAGGCAGTGGGTGACATGGAGAAGGTGACGGGGAGAGGTAGTGGGTGACATGGAGAAGGTGATGGGGAGAGGCAGTGGGTGACATGGAGAAGGTGACGGGGAGAGGGAGTGGGTGACAGGGAGAAGGTGTCGGGGAGAGGCAGTGGGTGACATGGAGAAGGTGATGGGCAGAGGCAGTGGGTGACATGGAGAAGGTGATGGGGAGAGGCAGTGGGTTAGATGGAGAAGGTGATGGGGAGAGGCAGTGGGTGACATGGAGAAGGTGACGGGGAGAGGTAGTGGGTGACATGGAGAAGGTGACGGGGAGAGGCAGTGGGTGACATGGAGAAGGTGACGGGAGAGGCAGTGGGTTAGATGGAGAAGGTGATGGGGAGAGGCAGTGGGTGACAGGAAGATGGTGATGCTGGGGAAAGGAAGAAGGTGACAGGGAGAGGCAGTGGGTGACATGGAGAAGGTGGCATGGAGAAGGTGATGGGGAGAGGCAGTGGGTGACAGGAAGATGGTGATGCTGGGGAAAGGAAGAAGGTGACAGGGAGAGGCAGTGGGTGACATGGAGAAGGTGACGGGGAGAGGTAGTGGGTGACATGGAGAAGGTGATGGGGAGAGGGAGTGGGTGACATGGAGAAGGTGACGGGGAGAGGGAGTGGGTGACAGGGAGAAGGTGACGGGGAGAGGCAGTGGGTGACATGGTGCAGGTGACGGGGAGAGGCAGTGGGTGACATGGAGAAGGTGATGGGGAGAGGCAGTGGGTGACAGGAAGATGGTGATGCTGGGGAAAGGCAGAGGGTGGCAGGGAGAAGGTGACGGGAGAGTCAGTAAGTAAAAGGTAGAGGGTGATAGGTAGAGGCAGTGGGTGACATGGAGAAGGTGACGGGGAGAGGCAGTGGGTGACATGGAGAAGGTGGCGGGGAGAGGCAGTGGGTGACATGGAGAAGGTGGCAGGGATAGGCAGTGTGTGACAGGGAGAAGGTGACGTTGAGAGGCAGTGGGTTAGATGGAGAAGGTGATGGGAGAGGCAGTGGGTTAGATGGAGAAGGTGACGGGGAGAGGCAGTGGGTGACATCGAGAAGGTGATGGGGAGAGGCAGTGGGTGACATGGAGAAGGTGACGGAGAGAGGCAGTGAGTGACATGGAGAAGGTGATGGGGAGAGGCAGTGGGTGACATGGAGAAGGTGCCGGGGAGAGGCAGTGGGTGACATGGAGAAGGTGCCGGGGACAGGCAGTGGGTGACATGGAGAAGGTGCCGGGGAGAGGCAGTGGGTGACATGGAGAAGGTGACGGGGAGAGGCAGTGGGTGACATGGAGAAGGTGACGGGGAGAGGCAGTGGGTGACATGGAGAAGGTGACGGGGAGAGGCAGTGGGTGACATGGAGATGGTGACGGGGAGAGGCAGTGGGTGACAGGGCGAAGGTGACGGGGAGAGGCAGTGAGTGACATGGAGAAGGTGACACGGAGAGGCAGTGGGTGACATGGAGAAGGTGATGGGGAGAGGCAGTGGGTGACAGGAAGATGGTAATGCTGGGGAAAGGATGAGGGTGGCAGGGAGAAGGTGACGGGAGAGTCAGTAAGTGAAAGGTAGAGGGTGATAGGGAGAGGCAGTGGGTGACATGGAGAAGGTGACGGGTAGAGGCAGTGGGTGACATGGAGAAGGTGATGGGGAGAGGCAGTGGGTGACATGGAGAAGGTGACAGGGAGAGGCAGTGGGTGACATGGAGAAGGTGGCGGGGAGAGGAAGTGTGTGACAGGGAGAAGGTGACGGGGAGAGGCAGTGGGTGACATGGAGAAGACGATGGGAGAGGCAGTGGGTTAGATTGAGAAGGTGATGGGGAGAGGCAGTGGGTGACATCGAGAAGGTGGCATGGAGAAGGTGATGGGGAGAGGCAGTGGGTGACAAGAAGATGGTGATGCTGGGGAAAGGAAGAAGGTGATGGGGAGAGGCAGTGGGTGACATGGAGAAGGTGATGGGGAGAGGTAGTGGGTGACATGGAGAAGGTGATGGGGAGAGGCAGTGGGTGACAGGAAGATGGTGATGCTGGGGAAAGGCAGAGGGTGGCAGGGAGAAGGTGACGGGAGAGTCAGTAAGTGAAAGGTAGAGGGTGATAGGGAGAGGCAGTGGGTGACATGGAGAAGGTGACGGGTAGAGGCAGTGGGTGACATGGAGAAGGTGATAGGGAGAGGCAGTGGGTGACATGGAGAAGGTGACGGGGAGAGGCAGTGGGTGACATGGAGAAGGTGGCGGGGAGAGGAAGTGTGTGACAGGGAGAAGGTGACGGGGAGAGGCAGTGGGTGACATGGAGAAGACGATGGGAGAGGCAGTGGGTTAGATGGAGAAGGTGATGGGGAGAGGCAGTGGGTGACATCGAGAAGGTGGCATGGAGAAGGTGATGGGGAGAGGCAGTGGGTGACAAGAAGATGGTGATGCTGGGGAAAGGAAGAAGGTGATGGGGAGAGGCAGTGGGTGACATGGAGAAGGTGATGGGGAGAGGTAGTGGGTGACATGGAGAAGGTGATGGGGAGAGGCAGTGGGTGACATGGAGAAGGTGATGGGGAGAGGCAGTGGGTGACATGGAGAAGGTGATGGGGAGAGGGAGTGGGTGACAGGGCGAAGGTGACGGGGAGAGGCAGTGGGTGACATGGTGAAGGTGACGGGGAGAGGCAGTGGGTGACATGGAGAAGGTGATGGGGAGAGGCAGTGGGTGACAGGAAGATGGTGATGCTGGGGAAAGGCAGAGGGTGGCAGGGAGAAGGTGACGGGAGAGTCAGTAAGTGAAAGGTAAAGGGTGATAGGGAGAGGCAGTGGGTGACATAGAGAAGGTGACGGGGAGAGGCAGTGGGTGACATGGAGAAGGTGGTGGGGAGAGGCAGTGGGTGACATGGAGAAGGTGGTGGGGAGAGGCAGTGTGTGACAGGGAGAAGGTGACGGGAGAGGCAGTGGGTGACATGGAGAAGGTGATGGGAGAGGCAGTGGGTTAGAAGGAGAAGGTGATGGGGAGAGGCAGTGGGTGATATCGAGAAGGTGACGGGGAGAGGCAGTGGGTGACATGGAGGTGACGGGGAGAGGCAGTGGGTGACATGGAGAAGGTGACGGGCAGAGGCAGTGGGTGACATGGAGAAGGTGCCGGGGAGAGGCAGTGGGTGACATGGAGAAGGTGCCGGGGAGAGGCAGTGGGTGACATGGAGAAGGTGCCGGGGAGAGGCAGTGGGTGATATAGAGAAGGTGATGGGGAGAGGCAGTGTGTGATATGGAGAAGGTGACAGGGAGAGGCAATGGGTGATATGGAGAAGGTGACGGGGAGAGGCAGTGGGTGACATCGAGATGGTGCCAGGGAGAGGCAGTGGGTGGCATGGAGAAGGTGATGGGGAGAGGCAGTGGGTGACATGGAGAAGGTGATGGGAGAGGCAGTGGGTTAGATGGAGAAGGTGATGGGGAGAGGCAGTGGGTGACAGGAAGATGGTGATGCTGGGGAAAGGAAGAAGGTGACAGGGAGAGGCAGTGGGTGACATGGAGAAGGTGGCATGGAGAAGGTGATGGGGAGAGGCAGTGGGTGACAGGAAGATGGTGATGCTGGGGAAAGGAAGAAGGTGACAGGGAGAGGCAGTGGGTGACATGGAGAAGGTGATGGGGAGAGGCAGTGGGTGACATGGAGAAGGTGACGGGGAGAGGTAGTGGGTGACATGGAGAAGGTAACGGGGAGAGGCAGTGGGTGACATGGAGAAGGTGATGGGGAGAGGCAGTGGGTGACATGGAGAAGGTGACAGGGAGAGGCAGTGGGTGACATGGAGAAGGTGGCGGGGAGAGGCAGTGTGTGACATGGAGAAAGTGACGGGGAGAGGCAGTGGGTGACATGGAGAAGGTGACGGGGAGAGGCAGTGGGTGACATGGAGAAGGTGACGGGGAGAGGCAGTGGGTGACATGGAGAAGGTGATGGGAGATGCAGTGGGTTAGATGGAGAAGGTGATGGGGAGAGGCAGTGGGTGACAGGAAGATGGTGATGCTGGGGAAAGGAAGAAGGTGACAGGGAGAGGCAGTGGGTGACATGGAGAAGGTGGCATGGAGAAGGTGATGGGGAGAGGCAGTGGGTGACAGGAAGATGGTGATGCTGGAGAAAGGAAGAAGATGACAGAGAGAGGCAGTGGGTGACATGGAGAAGGTGACGGGGAAAGGTAGAGGGTGACATGGAGAAGGTGACGGGGAGAGGGAGTGGGTGACATGGAGAAGGTGACGGGGAGAGGGAGTGAGTGACATGGAGAAGGTGATGGGGAGAGGCAGTGGGTGACATGGAGAAGGTGACGGGGAGAGGGAGTGGGTGACAGGGAGAAGGTGACGGGGAGAGGGAGTGGGTGACAGGGAGAAGGTGACGGGGAGAGGCAGTGGGTGACATGGAGAAGGTGATGGGGAGAGGCAGTGGGTGACAGGAAGATGGTGATGCTGGGGAAAGGAAGAGGTTGGCAGGGAGAAGGTGACGGGAGAGTCAGTAAGTGAAAGGTAGAGGTTTATAGGGAGAGGCAGAGGGTGACATGGAGAAGGTGACGGGGAGAGGCAGTGGGTGACAGGGAGATGGTGACGGGGAGAGGCAGTGGGTGACATGGAGAAGGTGGCGGGGAGAGGCAGTGTGTGACATGGAGAAGGTGACCGGGAGAGGCAGTGGGTGACATGGAGAAGGTGATGGGGAGAGGCAGTGGGTGACATGGAGAAGGTGACAGGGAGAGGCAGTGGGTGACATGGAGAAGGTGACGGGAAGAGGCAGTGGGTGACATGGAGAAGGTGATGGGGAGAGGCAGTGGGTGACATGGAGAAGGTGACGGGGAGAGGTAGTGGGTGACATGGAGAAGGTAACGGGGAGAGGCAGTGGGTGACATGGAGAAGGTGATGGGGAGAGGCAGTGGGTGACATGGAGAAGGTGACAGGGAGAGGCAGTGGGTGACATGGAGAAGGTGGCGGGGAGAGGCAGTGTGTGACATGGAGAAGGTGACGGGGAGAGGCAGTGGGTGACATGGAGAAGGTGACTGGGAGAGGCAGTGGGTGACATGGAGAAGGTGACGGGGAGAGGCAGTGGGTGACATGGAGAAGGTGATGGGAGAGGCAGTGGGTTAGATGGAGAAGGTGATGGGGAGAGGCAGTGGGTGACAGGAAGATGGAGATGCTGGGGAAAGGAAGAAGGTGACAGGGAGAGGCAGTGGGTGACATGGAGAAGGTGGCATGGAGAAGGTGATGGGGAGAGTCAGTGGGTGACAGGAAGATGGTGATGCTGGGGAAAGGAAGAAGGTGACAGGGAGAGGCAGTGGGTGACATGGAGAAGGTGACGGGGAGAGGTAGAGGGTGACATGGAGAAGGTGACGGGGAGAGGGAGTGGGTGACATGGAGAAGGTGACGGGGAGAGGGAGTGAGTGACATGGAGAAGGTGATGGGGAGAGGCAGTGGGTGACATGGAGAAGGTGACGGGGAGAGGGAGTGGGTGACATGGAGAAGGTGACGGGGAGAGGCAGTGGGTGACATGGTGAAGGTGACGGGGAGAGGCAGTGGGTGACATGGAGAAGGTGATGGGGAGAGGCAGTGGGTGACAGGAAGATGGTGATGCTGGGGAATGGCAGAGGGTGGCAGGGAGAAGGTGACGGGAGAGTCAGTAAGTGAAAGGTAGAGCGTGATAGGGAGAGGCAGTGGGTGACATGGAGAAGGTGACGGGGAGAGGCAGTGGGTGACATGGAGAAGGTGGCGGGGAGAGGCAGTGGGTGACATGGAGAAGGTGCCGGGGAGAGGCAGTGTGTGACAGGGAGAAGGTGACGGGGAGAGGCAGTGGGTTAGATGGAGAAGGTGATGGGAGAGGCAGTGGGTTAGATGGAGAAGGTGACGGGGAGAGGCAGTGGGTGACATCGAGAAGGTGACGGGGAGAGGCAGTGGGTGACATGGAGAAGGTGACGGAGAGAGGCAGTGAGTGACATGGAGAAGGTGACGGGGAGAGGCAGTGGGTGACATGGAGAAGGTGCCGGGGAGAGGCAGTGGGTGACATGGAGAAGGTGCCGGGGAGAGGCAGTGGGTGACATGGAGATGGTGACAGGGAGAGGCAGTGGGTGACAGGGCGAAGGTGACGGGGAGAGGCAGAGGGTGACATGGAGAAGGTGACACGGAGAGGCAGTGGGTGACATGGAGAAGGTGATGGGGAGAGGCAGTGGGTGACAGGAAGATGGTGATGCTGGGGAAAGGCAGAGGGTGGCAGGGAGAAGGTGACGGGAGAGTCAGTAAGTGAAAGGTAGAGGGTGATAGGGAGAGGCAGTGGGTGACATGGAGAAGGTGACGGGTAGAGGCAGTGGGTGACATGGAGAAGGTGATGGGGAGAGGCAGTGGGTGACATGGAGAAGGTGACAGGGAGAGGCAGTGGGTGACATGGAGAAGGTGGCGGGGAGAGGAAGTGTGTGACAGGGAGAAGGTGACGGGGAGAGGCAGTGGGTGACATGGAGAAGACGATGGGAGAGGCAGTGGGTTAGATGGAGAAGGTGATGGGGAGAGGCAGTGGGTGACATCGAGAAGGTGGCATGGAGAAGGTGATGGGGAGAGGCAGTCGGTGACAAGAAGATGGTGATGCTGGGGAAAGGAAGAAGGTGATGGGGAGAGGCAGTGGGTGACATGGAGAAGGTGATGGGGAGAGGTAGTGGGTGACATGGAGAAGGTGATGGGGAGAGGCAGTGGGTGACAGGAAGATGGTGATGCTGGGGAAAGGCAGAGGGTGGCAGGGAGAAGGTGATGGGAGCGTCAGTAAGTGAAAGGTAGAGGGTGATAGGGAGAGGCAGTGGGTGACATGGAGAAGGTGACGGGTAGAGGCAGTGGGTGACATGGAGAAGGTGATAGGGAGAGGCAGTGGGTGACATGGAGAAGGTGACGGGGAGAGGCAGTGGGTGACATGGAGAAGGTGGCGGGGAGAGGAAGTGTGTGACAGGGAGAAGGTGACGGGGAGAGGCAGTGGGTGACATGGAGAAGACGATGGGAGAGGCAGTGGGTTAGATGGAGAAGGTGATGGGGAGAGGCAGTGGGTGACATCGAGAAGGTGGCATGGAGAAGGTGATGGGGAGAGGCAGTGGGTGACAAGAAGATGGTGATGCTGGGGAAAGGAAGAAGGTGATGGGGAGAGGCAGTGGGTGACATGGAGAAGGTGATGGGGAGAGGTAGTGGGTGACATGGAGAAGGTGATGGGGAGAGGCAGTGGGTGACATGGAGAAGGTGATGGGGAGAGGGAGTGGGTGACAGGGAGTAGGTGACGGGGAGAGGCAGTGGGTGACATGGTGAAGGTGACGGGGAGAGGCAGTGGGTGACATGGAGAAGGTGATGGGGAGAGGCAGTGGGTGACAGGAAGATGGTGATGCTGGGGAAAGGCAGAGGGTGGCAGGGAGAAGGTGACGGGAGAGTCAGTAAGTGAAAGGTAAAGGGTGATAGGGAGAGGCAGTGGGTGACATAGAGAAGGTGACGGGGAGAGGCAGTGGGTGACATGGAGAAGGTGGTGGGGAGAGGCAGTGGGTGACATGGAGAAGTTGGTGGGGAGAGGCAGTGTGTGACAGGGAGAAGGTGACGGGAGAGGCAGTGGGTGACATGGAGAAGGTGATGGGAGAGGCAGTGGGTTAGAAGGAGAAGGTGATGGGGAGAGGCAGTGGGTGATATCGAGAAGGTGACGGGGAGAGGCAGTGGGTGACATGGAGGTGACGGGGAGAGGCAGTGGGTGACATGGAGAAGGTGACGGGCAGAGGCAGTGGGTGACATGGAGAAGGTGCCGGGGAGAGGCAGTGGGTGACATGGAGAAGGTGCCGGGGAGAGGCAGTGGGTGACATGGAGAAGGTGCCGGGGAGAGGCAGTGGGTGATATGGAGAAGGTGCCGGGGAGAGGCAGTGGGTGATATAGAGAAGGTGATGGGGAGAGGCAGTGTGTGATATGGAGAAGGTGACAGGGAGAGGCAATGGGTGATATGGAGAAGGTGACGGGGAGAGGCAGTGGGTGACATCGAGATGGTGCCGGGGAGAGGCAGTGGGTGGCATGGAGAAGGTGATGGGGAGAGGCAGTGGGTGACATGGAGAAGGTGACGGGGAGATTCAGTGGGTGACATGGAGAAGGTGATGGGAGAGGCAGTGGGTTAGATGGAGAAGGTGATGGGGAGAGGCAGTGGGTGACAGGAAGATGGTGATGCTGGGGAAAGGAAGAAGGTGACAGGGAGAGGCAGTGGGTGACATGGAGAAGGTGGCATGGAGAAGGTGATGGGGAGAGGCAGTGGGTGACAGGAAGATGGTGATGCTGGGGAAAGGAAGAAGGTGACAGGGAGAGGCAGTGGGTGACATGGAGAAGGTGATGGGGAGAGGCAGTGGGTGACATGGAGAAGGTGACGGGGAGAGGTAGTGGGTGACATGGAGAAGGTAACGGGGAGAGGCAGTGGGTGACATGGAGAAGGTGATGGGGAGAGGCAGTGGGTGACATGGAGAAGGTGACAGGGAGAGGCAGTGGGTGACATGGAGAAGGTGGCGGGGAGAGGCAGTGTGTGACATGGAGAAGGTGACGGGGAGAGGCAGTGGGTGACATGGAGAAGGTGACGGGGAGAGGCAGTGGGTGACATGGAGAAGGTGACGGGGAGAGGCAGTGGGTGACATGGAGAAGGTGATGGGAGAGGCAGTGGGTTAGATGGAGAAGGTGATGGGGAGAGGCAGTGGGTGACAGGAAGATGGTGATGCTGGGGAAAGGAAGAAGGTGACAGGGAGAGGCAGTGGGTGACATGGAGAAGGTGGCATGGAGAAGGTGATGGGGAGAGGCAGTGGGTGACAGGAAGATGGTGATGCTGGGGAAAGGAAGAAGGTGACAGGGAGAGGCAGTGGGTGACATGGAGAAGGTGACGGGGAGAGGTAGAGGGTGACATGGAGAAGGTGACGGGGAGAGGGAGTGGGTGACATGGAGAAGGTGACGGGGAGAGGGAGTGAGTGACATGGAGAAGGTGATGGGGAGAGGCAGTGGGTGACATGGAGAAGGTGACGGGGAGAGGGAGTGGGTGACATGGAGAAGGTGACGGGGAGAGGCAGTGGGTGACATGGTGAAGGTGACGGGGAGAGGCAGTGGGTGACATGGAGAAGGTGATGGGGAGAGGCAGTGGGTGACAGGAAGATGGTGATGCTGGGGAATGGCAGAGGGTGGCAGGGAGAAGGTGACGGGAGAGTCAGTAAGTGAAAGGTAGAGTGTGATAGGGAGAGGCAGTGGGTGACATGGAGAAGGTGACGGGGAGAGGCAGTGGGTGACATGGAGAAGGTGGCGGGGAGAGGCAGTGGGTGACATGGAGAAGGTGGCGGGGATAGGCAGTGTGTGACAGGGAGAAGGTGACGGGGAGAGGCAGTGGGTTAGATGGAGAAGGTGATGGGAGAGGCAGTGGGTTAGATGGAGAAGGTGACGGGGAGAGGCAGTGGGTGACATGGAGAAGGTGACGGGGAGAGGCAGTGGGTGACATGGAGAAGGTGACGGAGAGAGGCAGTGAGTGACATGGAGAAGGTGACGGGGAGAGGCAGTGGGTGACATGGAGAAGGTGCCGGGGAGAGGCAGTGGGTGACATGGAGAAGGTGCCGGGGAGAGGCAGTGGGTGACATGGAGATGGTGACGGGGAGAGGCAGTGGGTGACATGGAGAAGGTGACGGGGAGAGGCAGAGGGTGACATGGAGAAGATGACGGGGAGAGGCAGTGGGTGACATGGAGAAGGTGACGGGGAGAGGCAGTGGGTGACATGGAGAAGGTGACGGGGAGTGGCAGTGGGTGACAGGGCGAAGGTGACGGGGAGAGGCAGTGAGTGACAAGGAGAAGGTGACATGGAGAGGCAGTGGGTGACATGGAGAAGGTGATGGGGAGAGGCAGTGGGCGACAGGAAGATGGTGATGCTGGGGAAAGGCAGAGGGTGGCAGGGAGAAGGTGACGGGAGAGTCAGTAAGTGAAAGGTAGAGGGTGATAGGGAGAGGCAGTGGGTGACATGGAGAAAGTGACGGGTAGAGGCAGTGGGTGACATGGAGAAGGTGATGGGGAGAGGCAGTGGGTGACATGGAGAAGGTGACGGGGAGAGGCAGTGGGTGACATGGAGAAGGTGGCGGGAAGAGGAAGTGTGTGACAGGGAGAAGGTGACGGGGAGAGGCAGTGGGTGACATGGAGAAGATGATGGGAGAGGAAGTGGGTTAGATGGAGAAGGTGATGGGGAGAGGCAGTGGGTGACATCGAGAAGGTGGCATGGAGAAGGTGATGGGGAGAGGCAGTGGGTGACAAGAAGATGGTGATGCTGGGGAAAGGAAGAAGGTGACGGGGAGAGGCAGTGGGTGACATGGAGATGGTGACGGGGAGAGGTAGTGGGTGACATGGAGAAGGTGATGGGGAGAGGCAGTGGGTGACATGGAGAAGGTGATGGGGAGAGGGAGTGGGTGACAGGGAGAAGGTGACTTGGAGAGGCAGTGGGTGACATGGTGAAGGTGACGGGGAGAGGCAGTGGGTGACATGCAGTAGGTGATGGGGAGAGGCAGTGGGTGACAGGAAGATGGTGATGCTGGGGAAAGGCAGAGGGTGGCAGGGAGAAGGTGACGGGAGAGTCAGTAAGTGAAAGGTAAAGGGTGATAGGGAGAGGCAGTGGGTGACATAGAGAAGGTGACGGGGAGAGGCAGTGGGTGACATGGAGAAGGTGGTGGGGAGAGGCAGTGGGTGACATGGAGAAGTTGGCGGGGAGAGGCAGTGTGTGACAGGGAGAAGGTGACGGGGAGAGGCAGTGGGTGACATGGAGAAGGTGATGGGAAAGGCAATGGGTTATATGGAGAAGGTGACGGGGAGAGGCAGTGGGTGACATCGAGATGGTGACGGGGAGAGGCAGTGGGTGACATGGAGAAGGTGAGGGGGAGAGGCAGTGGGTGACATGGAGAAGGTGCCGGGGAGAGGCAGTGGGTGACATGGAGAAGGTGCCGGGGAGAGGCAGTGGGTGATATAGAGAAGGTGATGGGGAGAGGCAGTGTGTGATATGGAGAAGGTGATGGGGAGAGGCAATGGGTGATATGGAGAAGGTGACGGGGAGAGGCAGTGGGTGACATCGAGATGGTGCCGGGGAGAGGCAGTGGGTGGCATGGAGAAGGTGATGAGGAGAGGCAGTGGGTGACAGGAAGATGGTGATGCTGGGGAAAGGTAGAGATTGGCAGGGAGAAGGTGACGGGAGAGTCAGTAAGTGAAAGGTAGAGGTTTATAGGGAGAGGCAGAGGGTGACATGGAGAAGGTGACGGGGAGAGGCAGTGGGTGACAGGGAGACGGTGACGGGGAGAGGCAGTGGGTGACATGGAGAAGGTGATGGGCGAGGCAGTGGGTTAGATGGAGAAGGTGATGGGGAGAGGCAGTGGGTGACATTAATATGGTGATGCTGGGGAAAGGAAGAAGGTGACGTGGAGAGGCAGTGGGTGACATGGAGAAGGTGACGGGGGAGGTAGTGGGTGACATGGAGAAGGTGATGGGGAGAGGCAGTGGGTGACATGGAGAAGGTGACGGGGAGAGGGAGTGGGTGACAGGGAGAAGGTGATGGGGAGAGGCAGTGGGTGACAGGAAGATGGTGATGCTGGGGAAAGGCAGAGGGTGGCAGGGAGAAGGTGAC
This sequence comes from Taudactylus pleione, assembly GCA_031769625.1. Classification (NCBI taxonomy): domain Eukaryota; kingdom Metazoa; phylum Chordata; class Amphibia; order Anura; family Myobatrachidae; genus Taudactylus; species Taudactylus pleione. Next base: position 12,448,769 of record JAUIMM010000188.1, read on the forward strand.
GGGAGAGTCAGTAAGTGAAAGGTAGAGGGTGATAGGGAGAGGCAGTGGGTGACATGGAGAAGGTGATGGGGAGAGGCAGTGGGTGACATGGAGAAGGTGGCGGGGAGAGGCAGTGGGTGACATGGAGAAGGTGGCGGGGAGAGGCAGTGTGTGACAGGGAGAAGGTGACGGGGAGAGGCAGTGGGTGACATGGAGAAGGTGATGGGAGAGGCAGTGGGTTAGATGGAGAAGGTGATGGGGAGAGGCAGTGGGTGACATGGAGAAGGTGACGGGGAGAGGCAGTGGGTGACATGGAGAAGGTGACGGGGAGAGGCAGTGGGTGAACTGGAGAAGGTGCCGGGGAGAGGCAGTGGGTGACATGGAGAAGGTGGCCGGGAGAGGCAGTGTGTGACAGGGAGAAGGTGACGGGGAGAGGCAGTGGGTGACATGGAGAAGGTGATGGGAGAGGCAGTGGGTTAGATGGAGAATGTGATGGGGAGAGGCAGCGGGTGACATGGAGAAGGTGACGGGGAGAGGCAGTGGGTGACATGGAGAAGGTGACGGGGAGAGGCAGTGGGTGAAATGGAGAAGGTGCCGGGGAGAGGCAGTGGGTGACATGGAGAAGGTGCCGGGGAGAGGCAGTGGGTGACATAGAGAAGGTGATGGGGAGAGGCAGTGTGTGACATGGAGAAGGTGACGGGGAGAGGCAATGGGTGACATGGAGAAGGTGACGGGGAGAGGCAGTGGGTGACATCGAGATGGTGCCAGGGAGAGTCAGTGGGTGGCATGGAGAAGGTGATGGGGAGAGGCAGTGGGTGACATGAAGATGGTGATTCTGGGGAAAGGAAGAGGTTGGCAGGGAGAAGGTGACGGGAATGTCAGTAAGTGAAAGGTAGAGGTTTATAGGGAGAGGCAGAGGGTGACATGGAGAGGCAGTGGGTGACAGGGAGAAGGTGACGGGGAGAGGCAGTGGGTGACATGGAGAAGGTGATGGGGAGAGGCAGTGAGTGACATGGAGAAGGTGATGGGGAGAGGCAGTGGGTGACATGGAGAAGGTGATGGGGAGAGGCAGTGGGTGACAGGGAGAGGGTGATGCTGGGGAAAGGCAGAGGGTGGCAGGGAGAAGGTGACGGGGGATCCAGTAAGTGAATTGTAGAGGGTGACAGGGAGAGGCAGTGGACGACTTCAGGGAGAGGATGACAGGCAGCGGGTGAGAGTGAGAAGGTGACAGGGGTGATATATAGGGGGGCACTTGGCTGGGTGGTAGGGGGGGAACAATAGGCTGGAGAAAGGGAGACACTGTAATTGTATTGGCTGAGTGGTTCTTGTTGAGGGGCAGTTAGATCGGGCAGTGGGCTGTTGGGGAGGTAAAGGTTTAGCCAATGGGCTATGAGGGTGCAAGAGACTGGGATGAGTGTGCAATTGAGATGGTGGGGGACACTGGGCTGGATGGGGGGCACTGCGAATGGGCAGGTCCTGGGCTGGATTGGAAGTGGGGCAGTAAGATAGAGATGGGAGGGAGGACCAATAGGCTAGAGAGGGGTGGGGGTACACTGTGCTGAATGAGTGGAGGATACTGGGACTGGACTGGCTGGGAGGTTCTTGCTGTGGGCAGTTAGATGGGAGCAGTGGGCTGATTGAATAGGGAAGGGGGAGGTCATTGAGATGGTGGAGGACACAGGGCTGGATAGGGGCTGGACACTGTGAATGGGGGGCAGTGGGCAGGAGACAGTGAGATGGAGTGGAAGGGGGGGAACACTGAGCTGAATAAAGGTGATCACTGTGACAGACAGGCTGGGGGTGCTAGGTAGGGGCACTGAGATGGTTGCAGTGAGCTGGTTGGGGAGAAATGGGAGACACTGGGGTGGGGGGGTCAGTAATGGAGCTAGACACAAGGCTGGTGAAGGGGCAGACACTGGGATGCGGCACCATTTTAGAACACTCGCTGCAGCACCGCATACTCACACAGCAGCTTCCCGATAACTTCTTGCTGCTGGATTTCATCTTGTGTGTGTTAGAAGAGGCTGCCTTTCCCTGGCGGTGCAGCCCGGTTAGTTGGGAGAAGGGACTAGTTTTGTGCCCAGCCCAGGAGTCAGTCTGTCAGTTTATGGCAGCATCTGTCAATGGGAGGCTGAGCTGTGAGGAAAGGCGGCTTCACAGAGTCTGGGAGGAGGAGCCGAGCTGGGGACAGCCAGAGCCGGGCAATCGGGCATAACATAACAGCAGGATGTAGCATGAGGCAAGGCACAGCGGAGCGTGGGGACGGAGCCTCTCCAGTCCAACGGCGCGCCAAGATGTGGGTACTTATCTAGGCAGCCGGACGCTGATTTACTGACTGCTCTCCCGTCATTCCGCTGCCGCGCTGTGTGTGACTGACTGTGTGAATGTCTAATGGAGCGTACACACGGTCAGATTTGTCAGACTTGTCAGATTTGTCAGATGAACGACTGAACGATTAAACGATTTGAACGATTTGGACGATTTGACCAAAGTTTTGAACGATTTGAACGATTTGAACGATTGAACGATTTTTGACTGCATTAAAATGAATGGAATCGTCCAAGTCTGACTACAAACCCATCAGATGTCAGATATCGTTATCTGACAAACGGGAACGCGCATCGTTGATCGTCCATCGTTCAGGCATGTCAGATATGAACGATTTTTCATCAGATATGAACGACTGAACGATTTTTAAATCGTTATCGTCCATATCTGAAGAAAAAATCTGATCGTGTGTATGCACCATAAGGCACAATACTTTGATTTGTGTGCGGAGTCTGTGCACCTGTCTCACGAGAGAACAGCGGCAGCCTCTCTCGCAATTTCATTTCCCCCACGGGTGGGCTGCTGTCAGTCTCCAGTGGGCTGCCTGTCATAGGGCGATGCACTACTGGGGGTGGGGCCACATACGACAGGCATCCCATGTCCGCTCAGCCCACTGGGAATTTTCCTCATGAATTAAACAGGCAATCCGCCCATTACTACTGCGCTGCCCGATCGGACCTGAGCTCCGATCGTAGTAGCGGCGGTGGGGAGCTGCAGAGCCCCTAGGCATTCCAGATGCCCTAGGCATTTGCTTAGAATGCCTCTGCCTAAAGCCAGCTCTGGGTACACGCAGGTGAGACCGGTGGACGCCGAGGTGCTGCAACAGATCTGCTGTGAACGACAAGAGATTGGGCAAGGCGTTATAGCTGCAGCGGTGAGGGTGACTGAAGCCTCAGAGTACCTGCTGATGGTGCGCTTAGAAACGCAGAAACGGCAGCTGAGAGTGACAGCCAGTGTGTCAGCACTGGGAGCCACAGCTGAGATCCATGGAGGCTCAGAGGGCCTCATTCATTACCGATCGCAACTGCGAATACACACACACAATCAGCTAATTGTTGCGCTCTGCGCATGCATATTAATCGCAGTACACGTGCGCAAACAGTCCACTGACCTTGGGACTGCGAGTGCAATGATTACGCAGACCCATCGCAGAGTGATTGACATGAAGAAGTGCCATTTGTGGGTGGTGATGGCGAAACGCAGGCGTGCCAGTGTGTTCCACTGCGATGCCGTACGCAGCCTGAGGACTCATAGCATGCGCTGAAGTTAGCAATTTCTGAGTAAGGTCGGAGCTTGTGCAAGTGTGCGTGAGGCTGCGATGGTACTCGATTGTACCGATGGTTTTGCAGTCTTGCTAAACATTACGGATGTGTGTAAGGTAAAGTGGGCGTCCTTATGTAGTGCTGTGGTGGCATAGCGATGGCAATGGATTAGCGTACTATCGCAGTTGATCTGCGCGTGTATTTTGCTATTGCATTTGCAGTTGCGATCGATAGTGAATCAGGCCCTGAGTTAATAAAGAAATGTAGAAAGGAGACGTCCCTACTGAGCAACAGCGCTACAGAGAATTGTTCAAGAACTACTCAGAACTGTTAAAGAGCCTTTGAGACAGTGTATGAGAAATCACCACACCCCCATTAGGGTCACTACCCAGCCTGTCTGGTATCTCCGTATGCATGCATGATTGCACTAACACTAACGAGTTAAACTCGTTAGTGTTATCTTTCACCAGTACACAAATAGCAGTGATAGAGATCGCAGGGACAGCTTCTTTTCAGCTGTTTCCCCGCTGGAGCAATGTTGAATTCCCCTGGTGTTCTATCTACCGCTGCAACTCGCAGCGAGTTGGATACTAAATGGATGAATAGACCCTTCTGTGTGGTAAGTAACTTTATTTTTCTGTGCGTGACCAATCCCATGACAATGCGGTGGCACGGTGTTTACCATTGGTTACCATTGCTGCTTTACAGTGCTGGAACATTGGGTTCCGGCTAACAAAATAAAAACGTGCAGTAATCCCTCAATTATTCATGTTGTATCTATTCCAGATGTCTACCTAAGCCTGAACCAAAGTTGCCTGCTCTCCGGAAATGACCCTGGAGACTCACGAGTAACCCCCTGACTGCCTGGATAAAAGCCCACCCTCCACCATGACCATTCCATCCACTTTCCCAGTGAAGTGGGCAGGATGAGGGTGTGATGATGCGATTTACATATTAAGCCCCACCTCCACACTATGAGGCAGTGACTTGCAACATTATGCATTGGGGCTGTGATGACACGATTTGCATCACCCCCTCGTCTCCTGTGAGATATCCCAGAGGGAAGCAGCAAAAAGAGTATCCGGATGGAAGATCAACAGTCAATAGGTTGACACCGGATGATTGACAGGCAGTTGATAGACATGGTCAAAAGGTTGACATGGTCAAAAGGTTAACTGACAAATGGTTGACAGTGCAGAAAGTTGACAGGGTTACAAGGTTCAAATGGATGACTACCATCTTTCAAACGAGCTCTTAAGACCCACTACTTCATCAAAGCCTTCCAGCTCTCATCCTAACTTGCTGCTACATGCTCCTTCCTCCCTGCCTACCCCATCTGTGTCACCCCTGTTTGTCTGCCCCTCCCTTAAAGAATGTAAGCTCTTTCGAGCAGGGCCCTCTACCCTCTTCTGCTTCTCCCTACTGTAATTTAATTTATCTCTTACTAGCCACTAGTGCAACTAACACTTGGCTGCTTATGCGGGCATTAATGTCACTAATATAGCAATGTTTATCCATGTCCTGCATTGTATTGTATTGTAAGTCAATGGTTACTTTTTTGTCTATGTACTTTGTAAGGCGCTGCGGAACACTTGTGGCGCCATATAAATAAATGATAATAATAATAATAAAAATAATAATAATGACACCAAAAGTTTGACATATGTTTTTCCATGGTTTTCAAAATTTTTAAGGTAAGGGTTTTGTACCCAAAAAAGGGGAATGTCCTCATGGGGAAGGGCCAGGGAAGAAATAGGAGAGGCCAGGAGATGATGGGGATGAAATAAGAGGAAACTACAAGTGAGAATGATAATAAACAGAAATTTGACAGGCCCAAACAGTGCCCCCTGACCTGTGGTGCCCTGTGCGATGGCACCGGACGCACTACCCTAGCTACAGCCCTGTTAAATACCACCTATATAAAGCTTATTAAAATGCAGTATTACCCATATAATCACAGTGTCAATTTATATACATACAAAGCACATGGCAATCAATTTACAACGAACCACCATAAATATAAGGGCCTGATTCAGAGGCGCACGCTATTTGCGTGCGCTCACTCTAAATCAGAGTGTCCCTTTGTTTTTAAATTCCGGCCTCCAGCCCACCCACAGCTTGTGCGAGCGGCCTGGCGATGGTCGCGATTATCGTGACCATCGGCATTGTGAGGAGACCCTTGTGGTAGGCTCTCAGCACTCGCAATGCCAAGTGGACTTCCTGCTCTAATAGAGCAGGAAGTCCACTACTGACATCATGAGTGATGTCAGTAGGGCCGCCCACAAACGGAAGGCGTTCCTTCGGGAATGCCTCCGTTTCTACAGTCACCCCCCCTCCCCGCCTAAAAAACGGGGCTAGCTGTCGATCAACATCGACAGCCGCCCCGTTTTGTTGCGAGCCCCGTAGAGAGTGATTTCTCACTCGCTACGGGGCTTGCGCACGTGCAATACGCACGCCATTCATTGCTCATGCCGCGCATTCGCATTGGCCCACCATCAACCTGCTTGAAGCGCAATGCGCTCGCTAGTGGGTCTGTATCAGGCTAAATTTGTAAAACGTACAGATCAAATCACTACACAATATACCATATGCTATGATGACATCTTTCTACAGTGGTTTTATATTAATGTGTATCAAGTTATAAAACATATAATACTACAACATCGATGTTTACAAAATCGATGTAGACAATCAATGTTGAAAAAAAAATCGATGTCAGACAATAACAAATAACAAAAAATAACCACTGAATAAAAAGTCATATTATATCAGAGGAAACATTGAAGACCTAAGTTTTCATTTAAACGTTTAGGAACAATAGTTACAAGAGTGAAAATCCATTTGCTCTCTCTACACATTAAGATTTTATTCCTATCGCCCCCCCCTCGATAATGGCGGAATGTGATCAATAATCATCGCTCTAATAGAGGCTACCCCATGTTTATATTGGGCACAATGATGAGCTAAAGGTTGATCACTAGTCCCTTTCTCTATGGCTTGTTGTATGGCTGTGCGGTGAAGGGTCATCCGCTCTTTAAATTGTCGTTGAGTCTTACCTACATACGACAAGCCACAGTGACAGGTGAGCATACAGTATATAACACGTATGGAGATGAGCAAGTTAATGCAAAGTTTATTTTATATCGTTTTCCAGTATGGGGGTGACAAAAAGAGTTTCCCGTCAATAATGTTCTACAGGTCACACACCCCAAACATCGATAACAACCAACTTTGGTACTTAAGAAATGTACAGGTTTCTGCAGACGACTTAAATCAGTAATATCTAAACGGACCAGATGATTTCTGATGTTTCGATTCCTTGGGAAACTAGGTAACAGCTTAGAGTAATGTAAAGCAGGAAGCTCACGGTCAGTATTTATTATAGGCCCCCACTGCTTGTCCTTTTTAACTGTTTGTACACTATTTAAAGTCAACTGGTTCACCCATGGAATACATTAATTATCACTACTATTGTTTCTACTAGCATTGGGTGCCAATAATTCATCTCGTGATATCTGAAGCACTTTATTTTTAACTATATCCAGTATGACGCTTGTATCCTCTAAGCACAAACTTATCAAACATTTCTTCTAATGCTCGTTCACTATCATTTTCCTCAGATGTACAGTAATGGATCTCACTCTCAAAAGTTGAGAGTAAGGTAACCCTTTCCTTAAAGGTAGGGGGTGAAAGCTATCATTCCTCAAAATAGTGTTTCTATCAGTATCTTTTCTATACAATGATATTTTGAATTTACAATTATAAAACAAAATATTCACATCAATAAAATCTAAGTTAGATGAACTCATCTCCAATATTAATTTAACAACACTATCAGAGGTGTTTTGTTTGTCCATTATAGATATAAGGTCAGACTCAGAACCCACCCAAAAGATGAGTAAATCATCTATAAATCTCAGATATACTGCTACCTCAGGTAAAAGTTGTCTATGCACGTAGAACAAAGATTGTTCAACTGAATACATGAAGGCATTCGCATACGATGGGGCCACACAGGACCCCATCGCACACCCAGCCATTTGAAGATAATATCTACCATCAAAAAGGAAGTAGTTTCTGGTAACCATAATAATTTGATTTAAAAACTCACAGGTGGACCAGCATAATCCAGATCATCCGTCAAAACTTGACTAACAGCCTCTACACCTGCATCCTGTGGGATCTTGGGGTCCTGTAGTAGGGACGTAAGAAAGTCCTTTAGATAACATACTTTGTTCATCATCACTTAAAGGGACATCCGATAAATTAAAGACTACATTTTCTATCTCCGTGGAGGTCTCCTGTTTCCTTTGACGCGTGTTCTGTTTAGACCTCCTCGTTCTCTCATGTCTGGAATCTGCACCATAAATTGTGTTTGTGCCCCTAAAGGGAGTGAACCAGTGACAGAACCTGATGGACCAGTCTCCGATTCACTTTGAGAGGTACTTGAACCCTCCGGCTCTTTGTATCTTGGATGTGTACGTCAATTTTTAAAGAATTTTTGTCGATCATTTTGTGTGATGGTATGATTAACCCATGAGTAGACTCTTCTTTGCCCGTAATCCAATTTTACCTTTCTTAAAGAGGATCAAGTCACGTTTGTATTGTTCCATATACACATTTAGTTTATCAATCCATGAATTATTCACATCTTGTACCAAAGTTGGTTTATATAATAATTCAAAGTCCACAATTTTTTGTTTGGTACCATTTAACTCTCTGTTGGCCTCTTCAATGACTAAAATAAGCAAATCCATAGAGCACTTATTTAATATTGCTATCCCCCTGCGACAAAAGTTCAAATGATATCTACCAATTGTTAGCATGTTTTTGATCCGCAGACCCCTCTGTATTTGTTTACTGCGGTAATAGTCAGATCTAAGTGGCTGGCGCTATGTTCCCTGTGAAGTCTAACGATAGATCCAGAATGCAGCCAGGAACAACAGGAGCTTTCAACAAGGCCCCTCAAATGGATAATTGTATTGTGAAGTGGTTTCGGCGCTTCCTGTGATCTAATGAAAATCTTTTCTTTTTAGTATTTTTCTCCAAAAATATATGAAAAAGAAAAAGAAAATATATAGTGTAAAACCGTAACAATGTTTTATAAATCGTGAAAGGTTGATATAAACTCACCCTTCTGAAGTAAGTTGTAGACGTTGGACCCAATTTTCACCGTGGTGCTGTGGTGGTTGCAGAATGCAACGTTGGCCTTTAAGGTGAGGTCTTCAATTCCTACCACACGTAGTGTTGTAAATGGGGAAATAAATACAACAAGCCTCCATGGTACAGATCAATTTACCCAATCCAAGATTTTACACAATATGCTGTGTACTCACCTTGAATGGGATATATTATATGCCTTGGACATTCATTTTCTCATCCTGATGTCCGTCGGTTTATTACTATGGGTCCTTATACACAGTACAAAAATAATTGTGGATATAGACTAATTTCTTTATATAACAGTAATTTATTTCTTACTCTGTATATGATAAAAAGGTCTTAGTGGTATGTAGTTAATTTCACCAGACCTCAAAAAACATACAACAATTTCTGTTTAGATGAAAATTTTAAATATATAAAAATGCAAAAATCAAAAAATAAATAAATAAAGCAAATGAGAGAAATGAATGAGTGGAGGATTCTAATAATGAATAATTAGCAACATGTTTCTCAGATCCTACATATGCTACCTCAGGCTGGTAACTGAGAAATGAACAACCTGGCCCTTAAGTAGGGAACTAAGGGCATGTCTAATTAAGTTTAATGATGATTGACAGGAGCTATAATGATGATTGACAGGAACTATGTGTTTTTAAACCTTAGCCAAAATAACTTCTGAGTGTGTCTAATACCCCTTTTACACCGGAACTAAAACCCGGGTTATTGCAGGGTTAACCCGGGCAGCTCCTTGGTGTAAAAGGGGTGAGGGTTGGTTCGCTGGGTCGAGTGACCTGGCAATCCAACCCAGGTAAATAGCAGGGTTTAACACGGGAGTAACCCGTGAAACCCTGCTGTGAGAACAGCGCACTCCGGGTCTTGATGACCTGCAGTGCGCCGCAAGCTGGCCGATTGGTCCGGCTTCAGTGGCACTTGGAGATGACGTCATCTCCAAGTGTCCACTTTCACACCGGAAGAGCCGGGTCTATGCAGATCCGACTGCGGTGTGAGCGGCGCCGACTCGGGAATATCCCGAGTCGGCGTCGGCTAAATTCCGTGTCTGATCCGGATAGGAACCCTATTCCGACTCTCCGGGTCAGACCCGGAATTTTGGTGGAAAAGGGGTATACAACACCTCTGTAGTCGACCTGTAAATATGGACTCAAGACTAATAAGTTTGTCTCAAATGTGAACAAACAAGAATTTTCTATTAAACAAAATATTAATTGTAACTGTGACGATGTGATATACTTACTTGAATGTCCATGTAAACTACAGTATGTTGGGAAAATATCCAGACCGCTGAAAAACAGGATCAGGGAACACATTTTAAATATAAAGAAAGGCTTGGCCACCCATAGTGTTTCCAAACATTTTCTTGATGTTCATTCAAGTAATCCAGAAGGTCTAGAAGTCATTGTCATTGACCGGATCCATCTAGGGATGAGAGGAGGCGATAGAGCAAACAACTTGTCTCAAAAAGAAACCTATTGGATCCAGGGCCGCCATCAGGGGGGGACTGCCAGGACTCTTGTACCAGGCCCGGAGAGAGAGGGGGCCCGGCAGAGAGTGATAAGATATGTACCAGGCGGTGGCAGGCAGGGTGAAAGATCATCTCATCAGCGCTGTGACATATGAACTATGGACTGGAGCCAGACGCGAGCTGTGATTTTCTCACTTGCTGCGGGGCTCGCGCACGTGCGCACTGCCTGGCCATCGACCCACTTGCGAGCAATATGAGCTTGCGAGCGGTTCTGAATCAGGCCCATAGTTCCTGTCTATCATCATTATAGCTCCTGTCAATCATCATTAAACATAATTGGACATGCCCTTAGTTCCCTACATAAGGGCCAGGTTGTTAATTTCTCAGTTACCAGCCTGAGGAAGCAGATGTAGGATCTGAGAAACATGTTGCTAGGTATTCTTTATTAGAATCCTCCACTCATTCATTTCTCCTTTTTCTACTTTTAAGAATTGGAATTATCTTTGCTTTATTTATTTATTTTTTGATTTTTGCATTTTTATATATTTTACATTTTCATTTAAACAGAAATTGTTGTATGTTTTTTGAGGTCTGGTGAAATTAACTACATACCGCTAAGACCTTTTTATCATATACAGATTAAGAAATAAATTACTGTTTTTATAAAGAAATGAGTCTATATCCACAATTATTTTTGTACTGGGTATAAGGACCCATAGTAATAAACCGACGGACATCGGCAACAGAAAATGAATGTACAAGGCATATAATATATCCCATTCAAGGTGAGTACATTGCAAATTGTGTAAAATCTTGGATTGGGTAAATTGATCTGTACCATGGAGGCTTGTTGTATTTATTTCCCCATTTACAACACTACGTGTGGTAGGAATTGAAGACCTCACCTTAAAGGCCAACATTGCATTCTGCAACCACCACAGGACCACGGTGAAAATTGGGTCCAACGTCTACAACTTACTCCTAAAGGGTGAGATTATATTCACCTTTCACGATTTATAAAACATTGTTACGGTTTTACACTATATATTTTCTTTTTCATATATTTTTGGAGAAAAATACCAAAAAGAAAAGATTTTCATTAGATCACAGGAAGCGCCGAAACCACTTCACAATGCGGTAATAATAAGACAAACTGATACTGTGGTAGAGAAAGTCGCATTCTTTTTCTTTAAATTTTAACAACTGCTGGAATAATAGTTCTGGGGTTATAGAACATGTGTCATCATCCAATTTCTACTTTTTAAGGATTACCTTTGCCCCTGTGTCAGAGAAGCTGAGCATTTCTCCTTACATCCAGGTGCAGAAAATCAAGTATAGGACCCACATCATTGCTTGCAGCAGTCATAATGAATCCACAACATCCACAATGTAGTGCAAAGATAAGTAGTCCTCTAAGAACAAAACACAGAGTGTAATCACCATACACCTGTGGTTATAATAAGTTCGTTGTCAACCATACACTAAAGTAATATGGGGCCTGATTCAGACCCACTCGCGAGCGGCTGTCCGCTCGCAAGTGGGTCGATGTTATGCACTGAGCATGCGCACGACGGAGGGAGCTCCGTCGTGCGCATGCGCCAGACGCGACGAGCGAAGGAAAGTCCTTCGCTCGTTGTGTCCGATCAAAGGGGGCGTGCTGTCAATGTTGATTGACAGCACGCCCCCTTTGGTGGGCGTGCTGGGGGCGTGCCTCCCTGACGGGGGCGTTCCCACGGGAACGCCTCCCATCAGAAGCCGGCCCACTGACATCACTAGTGATGTCAGTGGGAGTGATTTTGGCTCTGATAGAGCCAAAATCACTCCGGAGCTTGCGGTTGAAAACCTCAACCGCAGGCTCCGGCTCGCAAATTCGATGGTCGCGATGGTCTCGACCATCGCGGCCATCACAAAGCACACTCGTATAGCCTGTGGGTGGTGACCCACAGCTATACGAGCATCCAGGAGGACGCTCCATGAAAATGGAGCCCGGCCCTCATTCAGAGCGTGCGCTCTGCTCAGAGCGTACGGCTCTGAATGAGGGCCATAGTCCCAAAGGTGCCTTGGCTAGATTGACACACTGCAAATCCACAGGTCTTCAATCAAACATAACCAAACAACTGAACCCAGGCAGGCCAGGTGACAGAGGGGGCCTAGGGGTACAACTTTACCGGGCCCTGAGGTCCTAGGGGGCCCTGGAGTGTAATTGCTTCCTGCGCTGCTGTTGCATCGATCAGCAGGGTGCAGGCATGTACGGGGCCCTTGCTGATCACTGTAGCAGCAACGCAGGCAGCGGTTCAAGCTGCCCGGCCACGAACAGATCATAGCGGCGGGGCAGCACAGTGGCCATCAGTCACGTGATGCCCCTCCATGCCGAACTGCAGTGCTGCCACCGTCACAGTGTCTGCTCACTGTTTGGTATGCTAGATTACTGATTGGTGGATGATGCTGGCCATCCACCAATCACTGCTGTGGGAGTATTTAAGCCCTGATTGGTGGATGGCTGGAGCTGTTCACCAATTGGAGGAAACTTGAAATGCACTGGGAGAGGAAGAGCTGGAGGGGACAGACAGCAGGAGGAGATGGCCGTTCCCATAGATCTGAGGTCTGAATTTAAATGGAGTTTATGCAGGGAGGAAGGGAGGCGGAGAGGTAAGGGACATCATGGTCATAGTTGTATGAGGAAGGTGGCAGATATGGGACATAATTAGAATTGTTGGAGGGGGCAGTTATGGGACATAATTATAATTGTGGGAGGAGAAGGGGCAGCTATGGGACATAATTATAATTGTTGGGGGGCAGTTATGATACATAATTGTGTTAGGACTCGGAGGGGGGCAGTTATTATTATTGTGTGAAGACTTTACCTGCTGGGGACCTTGGGGGGCCCTAAAAAAATGGGTGTACCGGGCCCCATGATTTCTGTTGCCAGCCCTGAACCCGGCACTCACATATTGGGTGAATCAATTACTTGCTACAGTGCCTTTCCTGACCATCATAGTCATTCCATAGAAGTCACGAACAGGACGGCACTCAGTAGTCTTTAAAATGGTTCATTATTTTTCCTTTTCTAACGTTTCGGGTTTCCCGTTTGTCGCAGGGGCATAGCAATATTAAATAAGTGCTCTATGGATTTTATTTTAGTTATTAAAGAGGCCAAAAGAGAGTTAAATGGTACCAAACAAAAAATTGTGGGCTTTGAATTATTACATAAACCAACTTTGGTACAAGATGTGAATAATTCATGGATTGATAACCTAAATGTGTATATGGAACAATACAAACGTGACTTGATCCTCTTTAAGAAAGAAAAATTGCACAAGGTACCATTGGATTACGAGCAAAGAAGAGTCTACTCATGGGTTAATCATACCACCACACAAAATAAACGTACACGTCCAAGATACAAAGAGCTGGAGGGTTCAAGTACTTCTCAAAGTGAATCAGAGACTGGTCCATCAGGTTCTGTCACTTGTTCACTACCTTTAGGGGCACAAACATGATTCATGGTGCAGATTCCAGACATAAGAGGACGAGGAGGTCTAAACAGAACACGCGCCAAAGGAAACAGGAGACCTCCACGGAGATAGAAAATGTAGTCTTTAATTTATCGGATGCCCCTTTAAGTGATGCTGAACAAAGTTTGTTATCTCAAGGACTTTCTTATGTCCCTAATACAGGATCTAGGCCCTCATTCAGAGGCGCTCGCAAAATGCGAGCGGTCGCTCTGAATGAGAGCGGCTGCTTGGTTTTTGAAGTGCGGCCTCCTTGTCGCTAGCTAAGCTGTGGGTTACCACCCACAGCTTTAGCGACCAACCAGGTTGATGGTCGCGATGGTCAAGACCATCGCGACCATCGGGGCTTGCGACGAGACCCTAAGTTTGGGTCTCGGCAACCGCAAGCCCCAGGGAGCTTCCTGCTCTGATCGAGCAGGAAGTTCCCCACTGACATCACTGCTGATTTCGGTGTGGCTGCCCACAAAACGGTAGGCATTCCTTAAGGAACGCCTCCGTTTGTGAAACCACCCACCCGCCACGCCTACAAAATATGGCGAGCTGTCGTTCAACATCGACAGCCGCCCCTTTTGTAGTGAGCTCCGGAGTGAGAGAACTTCTCTCTCACTCCGGGGCTTGCGCACGCGCAGTGCGGCTGCTGCGCGTGTGCTGGGCCTAAACATTGACCCGCTTGCGAGCGCTCAGCGCTTGCGAGTGGGTCTGAATGAGGTCAATAATGCTTTCCAATCTAAAGTTGACTTATTCAAGTTTAATCGTTCTCTGCGACTCAAGGATCACTTTGGGAAATTAGGAGCTGATTCAGACCCTCTCGCTATGATGCGAATGATCGTAGCTGGCCGATAGTCACTTTCTGTGCATGCGTATGCATCGCTATGTGCGTGCACAAACCAGTGTGAGAGATCAGGATGCGTTCACTTGCTGCGCATAGACAACCCAGCAGAATGAGAGACAGGAGAAGCCGTTTGTGGGTGGTGACGGGCAGGCCACTGGTAACGGGGGAGTGGAGGTGCGAATGCAGGCTTGCCAGAGTGTTTCAATGCCGTTTCAAAGGTGTGCATGATTAAAAGGCAGCGTCATAGGACACATCACTTGGTGGGATTTTACTCTGAAGGGATCGCAGTACTTGCGGCAGGGTATAGTCAACCTCAAGTGCTGCGATCGCAACCGATGGTGCTCGATGTACCAATGTTTTACAAGCACTTCCAGGAGATGACATGCGCAAGTGGGCGTCTTAATACTGGCTGGTGGGCATCTGCATACACTATGTGATCGCACGCCAAAACATAGTGGGCGTGCTAATGCCTTGCCGTGCGATCGCCTGCCTTGCTGGGCGTGCGCTGGATTTGCATATGCAGGGAGCGAGCGAACGCATCTAGCGAGCGGGTCTGCATGAGCTCCTTAGGTCCTAAGGTACCCAAAGAAAACGTGGATTCATTGCCATTGGTTTTAAAGAAAATTATACCCCGTTCTAACTTTGACCCGGTATCCCAAAGTGCGTCCATTAAATCTTTTACACGATTATTGGATCATGAAATGACTCAACCTCCTGTAAGTGAACATTACCATCATAATCTGACTAAAGATGAAAAATGTGCTTTAAATCTTTAGCTGCGAGAAAAGACATTGTGGTGCGCAACGCTGATAAGGGCAGTGCAGTAGTTGTACAAAATTTAGAACAATACAAACATGAATGTTACCGTCAATTAAACGATATGTCAGTTTATCAATGTTTGTCTAAAGATCCCACTATGTCTTATAAACAAGAACTTGATGAGATATTGAAACAGGCAGTAGAGGAGGGTATGATATCGTCTGAATTAAGGGCCTGATTCAGACCCGGTCACAAGCGCTGAGCACTCGCAACCGGGTCGATGGTGGCCCACAGCGCATGCGCACGACGGAGCCGGCTCCTTCGTGTGCATGCGCGAGACCAGGCTAGCGACGGGCACTCCGTCGCTCCAGGTCTCGCACCAAAGGGGGCGAGCTGTCGATGTTGAGTGACAGCTCGCTCCGTTTGGTGGGCGGGCCGGGGGGTGGCTGCCCAAACGGAGGCGTTCCCATGAGAACGCCTGCCGTTTGGGGGCGGCCCCACTGACAGCACAAGTGATGTCAGTGGAGAGCTTTCGGCTCTGTTAGAGCCAAAAGCTCTCTGTAGCTTGCGATGAAAGAGACCCTACCAAAAGGGTCTCGTCGCAAGCTCGATGGTTGCGATGGTCTTGACCATCGCGACCATCATCATGGCCGCTCGCTATAGCTGTGGGTGGTTACCCACAGCTATTCGAGCGGCCAAGAGGCCGCTACAAAAAAAAAAAGCCCGGCCCTGATTCAGAGCGAGCGCTCTGTCAGAGTGAGCGGCTCTGAATCAGGCCCTAAGATCTGCTTTAACAGTACAATATCCTATAACACCCCTGTATTATACAGTACTTTGCCCAAGGATGCGCAGAATCCACCGGGGCGTCCTATAATATCTGCCCGGGGGTCTCTGTATCATCCGGTGTCAGTGTACTTGTATTCCGTATTAAATCCTTGTACTCAGCATCTCCCTGCTTATCTTAAAGACACTAATTCGCTATTGTTGTTACTGAGAGATTTAGACTTGGTGGGGCAATCTGTAACCATGTGTACTGCTGACGTTACCAGCCTCTACACTTGCATCCTACATGATGCAGGTGTAGAGGCTGTTAGCAGTGGCGTATCTATAATGGGTGCAATGTGTGCGGGGCACACGGGCCCCTGGGCCCAGGGGGGCCCCACACCGCAGACACTGCACCCATATTATTTTGGACTTACCTGTCCGTGGTCCCACATCGGGTGTCAACGCTGCTCAGAACACCGGAAAATGGCCACCGCGGCCATTTTTCCGGCGTTCTGCGCATGCGCAGTAGACTCCGGGCACACTCTAGTGCCCGGAGTCTACTAAGGCTCCGGTGGCTGGCTAGCCGCATCAGTCGGCTGTTGGCCTCCGGGGAGAGAGGAGGGGGCCCTGCGCGGGGAGTGCACACGGGCCCCCTCCTCTCTTAAGACGCCCCTGGCTGTTAGACAAGTTTTGATGGATGATCTGGATTATGCTGGTCCACCTGTGAGTTTTTAAATCAAATTATTATGGTTACCAAAAACTACTTCCTTTTTGATGGTAGATATTATCTTCAAATGGCTGGGTGTGCGATGGGGTCCTCTGTGGCCAAATCGTATGCGAATGCCTTCATGTATTCAGTTGAACAATCTTTGTTCTACGTGCATAGACAACTTTTACCTGAGGTAGCAGTATATCTGAGATTTATAGATGATTTACTCATCTTTTGGGTGGGTTCTGAGTCTGACCTTGTATCTATACTGGACAAACAAAACACCTCTGATAGTGTTGTTATATTAATATTGGAGATGAGCTCATCTAACTTAGATTTTCTTGATGTGAATATTTTTTTTGATAATGGTAAATTCAAAACATCATTGTATAGAAAAGATACTGATAGAAACACTATTTTGAGGAATGATAGCTTTCACCCCTTACCTTTAAGGAAAAGGTTACCTTACTCTCAACTTTTGAGAGTGAGACCCATTACTGTACATCTGAGGAAAATGATAGTGAACGAGCATTACAAAAAATGGTTGATAAGTTTGCGCTTAGAGGATACAAGCGTCATGAACTGGATATAATTAAAAATAAGGTGCTTCAGATATCACGAGATGAATTATTGGCACCCAGTGCTAGTAGAAACAATAGTAGTGATAATTAATGTATTCCATGGGTGAACCAGTTGACTTTAAATAGTGTACAAACAGTTAAAAAGGACAAGCAGTGGTGGCCTATAATAAATACTGACTGTGAGCTTCCTGCTTTACATTACTCTAAGCTGTTACCTAGTTTCCCAAGGAATCGAAACATCAGAAATCATCTGGTCCGTTTAGATATTACTGATTTAAGCCGTCAGCAGAAACCTGTACATTTCTTAAGTACCAAAGTTGGTTGTTATCGATGTTTGGGGTGTGTGACCTGTAGAACATTATTGAAGGGAAACTCTTTGTCATCCCCATACTGGAAAACGATATAAAATAAACTTTGCATCAACTTGCTCATCTCCATACGTGGTATATACAGGGGCGCCGAGAGAGGGAGGAGCGGGTACAGATTACCCGGGCCCGGGCTTCTTGAGGGGCCCGGCGGGGGCCCGGGTCCAGCGCCGCTCCCCCCCTCACAGCAGCCCAGCACACAGCGTGTGGGAGACTGCTCCTGGCTGCTGAGCAGCAGTCTCCTCTGCCTGTGCGGGGGGGCGATCACACTGATCGCGCCCCCCCTGGCTTTGCGCCGGGCTGAGGGGGCTCAGAGCGCGAGGCGGCGCTGCAAATCTTTTTTTTTTCTTGGCAAGGGGGCGTGGCCATGCCTCTCGCAATTAGGCCACGCCCCCTATTACCGGGGCCCGCCACGGCTCTTGGCGGTCCTGGGTATATACTGTATGCTCACCTGTCACTGTGGCTAGCCGTATGTAGGTAAGACTCAACGACAATTTAAAGAGCGGATGACCCTTCACCGCACAGCCATACAACAAGCCATAGAGAAAGGGACTAGTGATCAACCTTTAGCTTCATCATTGTGCCCAATATAAACATGGGGTAGCCTCTATTAGAGCGATGATTATTGATCACATTCCGCCATTATCGAGGGAGGGTGATAGGAATAGAATCTTAACGCATTGAGAGAGCAAATAGATTTTCAGTCTCGAAACTATTGCTCCTAAAGGTTTAAATGAAACCTTAGGTCTTCAACGTTTCCTCTAATATAATAATACTTTTTATTCAATGGTTATTTTTTGTTATTGTCTGGCATCGATTTTTTTCCGACATCGATTGTTTACATCGATTTTGTAAACATCATTGTTGTAGTAGTAGTATATGTTTTATAACTTGATACACATTAACATAAAACCACTGTAGAAATATGTCATCATAGCATATGGTATATTGTGTAGTGATTTGATCTGTACGTTTGACAAATGTATATTTATGGTGGTTCGTTGTAAATTGATTGCCATGTGCTTTGTATGTATATAAATTGACACTACGTGATTATATGGGTAATACTGCATTTTAATAAGTTTTATATAGGTGGTATTTAGTTATTTATGACTAAGAGTATTGTTTGTTGCCAAGCAAAACAAACATAGGGCCTGATTCAGAGCCGGACGCAATTAGCACTCGCTCGTCCAGAAAATAGGGGTGGCTATTCAAATGAACCGTTCGCTCTTTGCGGTCTGTTCACGCCTCTAGGTCTGAATGAGCGAACAAAACTTGCGGTCGTTTTTTGGAAAACTACGCCCCCTGGCCGCTCGCATCCTACGTCATGTCCGCTATTTATTAGATTAATCGAGTACATCGACCAGGGTATGAACTGTTCTGTGGCTGGTTTTTGCTACCACAATTTTGCGACCAGTTCTGTCTATAAAATAACCCAGTGACGTGGTCAATGACGCTGCTATTTTAATTATGCACACCCATAAAACGCCCGTTTTGACCTTTAAGCACGCCTGCGTTCGGATCTCCACTCCCCGTTTTCAAGCACCTTCCCCTGTTACCACCCACAAACGCCTCTTTCTGTCACTCAAATTATCAGGCATTCGCTATTTTGCGAGCACATGAATTTCGACCGCACTGACTGGTTTGCGCATGCGTATAACGATCCGTACGCATGCGCAGTTGGGCAAACATCGCTCGGAGCGAACAAGCGGCCGCTTACGAGCGGCTCTGAATCAGGCCCATAGTGTTGAACCTAGGCAGGCGCTGATTGATGACATCATCTTTCCAAGACTGTTGATGGTTCGTTATCAGCGTTCTGCAGGTGAGGGTAATTTTCTTGATACTTGTGGCTATATACAGTCTGTCTGTTATTGTAATTGTGTTATTGTAACCTGTTGTCCCTGACGAAGGGGGGAACCCATAAACGTTGGAAAAGGAAAAATAAAGAACCATTTTAAGACTGAGTGCCGTCCTGTTCGTGACTTCTATGGAATGACTATGATGGTGTGGAAAGGCACCGTAGCAAGTAATTGATTCACTCAATATCATACCTCCCAACTTTTCTAATCCTTGAAGAGGGACACTTCGCGCGCCTCTGGTGACCTCACCCAAAAGGGGTGGGGCTTTGCTAGAAGGGGCATGGCTTATCAGAAATGGGGCGTGACCTCGCGTCAACTCCCATTTGTGTCATTATTGGGGGTGTGCCCAGCACTCTCAGAGATGCTGGGCAGCCCCCAGGCTCTCCCTACACAGGTGAACAGATGCCACGGCATCTGTTCACCTTCTGCACACCCGCTATGCAGAGCAGCGGTATGTTGAGAGGTATGCAATATGTGAGTGCCGGGTTCAATTGTTTGGTTTTATATATATATATATATCTATATATATAATATATAATATGTATACAGATGTCATGCACACTATGAGCCTCATTCAGAGGCGGTCGTAGGATGCAAGCGGTCTATCAGAAACAGGGCGGCCGCTTGCATCCTGAACGGCTGCCTCCATGTCGGTCGTTAGGCTGTGGGTTAACACCCACAGCTCTAACGACCGATAAGGGAGATGGTCGCGATGGTCAAGACCATTGCGACCATCGGGACTTACGACAAGACCCTAGGGTAGGGTCTCGTCAACCTTAAGCCCCAGTGAGCTTCCTGCTCTGTTTGAGCAGGAAGCTCCCCACTGACATCACTGATGATGTCAGTGGGGACGCCAACAAAACGGCAAGCGTTCCGAAAGGAACGCCTCCGTTTGGCCGGGCACGCCCCCTGCCTGCCCAGCAAATGGAGCGAGCTGTCAATCAACATCGACAGCTCGCTCCGTCTGCTTCGAGCCCGCTAACGACGCGTGATCCGTCGTTAGCGGGGGCTCGCGCATGCGCACGACGGAGCCATCTCCGTCGTGCGCATGCCCTGTGGACCAACATCGAGTCGGTTGCGAGCGCTCAGCACTCGTGACCGACTCTGAATAAGGTCCTATATGCTATACTTTACTTTAACTTACATGTATTGGAAAACAATCCAAAGTACAGTAAGGTGTGCTACGTATGCAGAAATGACTTTAAGTATATGCCATTTACAGTATATGGTGACCTTTAAAGGGAATGTTTTACCCACTGAGTATTCAGAGCACGAAAAGCTACATATCTTTAAAACACCACATGGAGCTTATTTAATGAAAAGGAGCTATATGCAGTTCACTTTATATATTTAGTTCACTTTTACTTTCTAGACAAAACTAAATATTCTTTATTAACTCTTTGAAACAGCAATTTTCAACCAGTGAGCCATGGCATGCCATGACGGATGGACATTCCGCAAACGGGACAAATGTTCCTGCTGCACCAGTCACCCCGCAACATAAACAACTGTGCAGAGAACATTGGGAAGAAGGGGGGGATACATCAAGATGACGAGCGTGAATGTGATCTAGTCAGCAGAAGACCACCACACACATATTCAGAGGAGAGAGGAGAGTCTCATGGTGGTGAGTAGTAGTGGGGTGGTCTGTGTGGCATGTGGGCAGCATGAATAATGTGACTTGGGGGCTCTACAGTGTGGCATAATGAGAACTGGAGGAAATACAATGTGACGTAAGGTGAATTGGGGGCTCTACAGTGTGGCATAATGAGAACTGGAGGAAATACAATGTGACATAAGGTGAATTGGGGGCTCTATAGTGTGGCATAATGAGAACTGGAGGAAATACAATGTGACGTAAGGTGAATTGGGGGCTCTACAGTGTGGCGTAATATGAACTGGTAGATACTGCATCCTTGTGTTTTTGTTTTATTTTTAATGATAAAAGTGTCTATTTATATACAAGTTGCGCTAACTGTAAACCTGTATCTCTTCTCAGTGTATCACATCGTTATCACCGCTGGGCCTAATAATGCAAATCGCTTCGCCCCAAGTCATGAAAATGGACAGACAAATGAATAACACGACTAACCTGTAATGAATGGTAATCTTTATTGTGTTACGCTAATGATAATAACACAGCAATAAAACCTTTGTCTGTCCGTTTTCAGGCTGTTCTCCCATTGTACAACGCCAAATTCCACCTATCGGAAACTTTTTGCAGTAACTTTTTTTTTTTGTGTGGAATCTTGCTTCCAATGTCCTAATTAGTCTCCGACCAAATCTAGTGAGATCGAGCTACAGATGGCTCTGAACAGAGGAACTTTTTTTAATGGCCACCATGTTACAAATTGCCGCATACACCATATTACTGCAATTAAACTGCTGCAGCCATAACTCTTTAAGGCCTATTCCAGTTGCGATCACAGGACTAATAATTGAATTGAATTAATCTTAACCACGGTAAAGTGATGTGTGCCGCAACTCACACTTAATTGACTCTCCCCCTTTGGATGTGATTGTGTGCTGCCTCTTGTTCCTGTCTTTTGTATGCATACACTAATTGCAGTGGGTTAGGAACACTCTTAGGGCCTGATTCAGGCCCACTCGCTAGGATGTGTTCGCACGCAGCCAGCCGATGTTAGCATTGTGTGCATGCGTATGCATTGCAGCGCGCGTGCGCAAACCAGTTCGAACGATCGGGAGGCGTTCACTTCGCTGCGCATAGACTGCCCAGCTGAATGAGTGACAGGACAAGCCGTTTGTGGGTGGTGACAGGGGTTGGTCCATGAAAACGGGGTGTGTGGATGTGCGAACGCAGGCATGCCCGAGCGTCTTAACACCGTTTCAGAGGTGTGCATAATTAAGACGCAGCGTCATAGTACACGTCACCTGCCAGAATTTTACACTGAAGTACTCGCAGTGCTTGCGGTAGGGTATGGTCAACCACAAGCGCTGCGTTGGCTTCCGATGGTACCGATGGCTGCATACACTTCCTGGAGATGACGTTTATAAGTGGGCATCTTCAGACAGGCTGGTGGGCATCTGCATACACAGAGCGATTGCACGCCAGGACATAGTGGGCGTGCTAATGCCTTGCCGTGCGATCGCCTGCCTTGCTGTTAGTTAGCCGAATGTGCGTACGCCTAGGAAATAAGCGTAACGTACATCATTCCAGCACAAATTAAGCACAAAATATTTTATTCCTGTGAGTTGAATCCTCTAACTATTGCATATACAGGTTGAGACTACCATATCCAAAATGCTTGGGACCAGGGGTGTTTTGGATATTGGAATATTCCGTATTTTGGAATATTTGCATACCATAATGAAATATCTTATGAATGGGACCCAAATCTACGTAAACACAGAATGCATTTATGTGTTATATACACCTTATACACACAGCCTGCAGGTACGTTTATACAATATTTTCAATAATTTTTTGGCTCAAACTCAAACAAAGTTTTTGTACATACATGAAATTCATTTATGTTGCATATACTGTACACCTTATATACACAGCCTGAAGGTCATTTTATACAATATTATGAATCATTTTGTGCCTTAAGCAAAGTTTGTGTACAATGAACCATCAAAGAGCAAACGTTTCACTATCTCATTTCGGAATATTTGGATATGGGAGACTCAACCTGTATTATGTAAAATATAGCACATGATGCATATTAGGCATTACCTATAGGAAATTCTTTTATACCGTGTAAAGGTACAGCATAGAGGCATTTTATCAGTAATCATTGATATCTATAAAATCATTACTCCTTAATCTATAGAGCGAATAAAAAAATATTGTCCTAAATTGATATTTAATTCAGTCTGTCGCTGACAATCACACAGATCTCAGGTGCTCTTTTCTAGGGACATTGTCATTAAAGCTGTGTTAAATGTCAATCTTAATAATGAAACTGAGCCCTTGACAACAAGTTCATTTTACTGCCCGTGCTAATCCTCACACCCGGCCATTTATCACCTTGTATAATATTAATGATCATTGTATTACATAATACATTACTTGCCTTATGGCTGTACCTGGGGCTATTAGTAACAAAGAACACGTTTAATATGCAGCATATAAATTATAACATGCACTTTTCTACATTCCCAGAAATCTTTACTGAGTCTATTTTACTTTCACACCTAGAGGTAGTTTAGTTTTCTAAACATTGTATCTAGAAATTATAGTATTTACTGCATAACTGTACAATTGTGTAGACTGGATTACATGGAAAATGACCTTGGAATAATAAAAGTTCAGTCATCTGTTGGATAAAAATGCTACACTTTGGAATATAACAACTTTCTTTCCCTACGATAATAAAATACAGAAATTAAGAAACCGCACGTAAACTAATCATCCACAAAGCTGCCATGGGACAGTCTTACCTGCTGCAACCGTTCAGAGGGAACCTCTGAATCTCTCATGAGTTCTGAGGCTGTAAAACTGTTAGTAGAGGCTTTTTATTAGTGCATTAGAGTCCACTGTCCCACCCTTTTCTGGGGTCTGTTTACAATCCCAGCAGATCCTTCCTCCAATGAGGGGCTGGAAAATTGCCAAAACTTCTCTACCTCCGAATAACAAATCACCGCTTGTTCTTTCGATATTTGTCCTACAGATATCTATCAGATTATTTTTATCAAAAATAAATAAAATGAGAGCCTGACCTAGCCAGTAGCAGTGCAAGAATGGATGTGGCCCTTGAGGATGATAAAACAAAACAGGTACGGGGCTTCCATTCTCAAAGCTGCAGGTGTAGTAGGCACCGATCGCAGCGCTATCTTGGTAAATGATACTCTCTGATGGGTACTAATAAATAAATGAGATGCAGGTATGAGAAGTCTCTGTCATGTACAGTATTCTGGCACTCCTCTTGTTCTCTTATGCAGAAGGATACTACTGCTTAACTGCCTTTCCCAAAGCTTCAAACTCAACACCTCACCTCCAAGCGTGCTCACAGGACTTTGCAATTACCAACCATAAATCCTTATGGTGCATACACACGGTCAGATTAAAACGATATAAACGATAACAATATTGTTTAACCCCTCCAACGAACAAATGATGGTCGATGCGCTGGCACGGATGGTCGATATTGATATCAACCATCGCCTGTGCATGCAGGCCAATCTGGTTGTTTGGGGGTTGGTGCATGTCGATATCGAACATCCAGCACAAGCAGCACGATCAGACAACGATATCTGATCATTGTCTGATTGTCCCGTGTGTACGGGCCATAAGTCCAATGTTTTCAGTTTATTGATCCCTGAAGAAAGTTTATTTCAACAAATTGCTGAAACAGTGGACTAAGGAGGTACTGTATGGACAGGCAATTACTTTTACTTGAGACGACCTGTCATTGTCGTCCAGATATGTGTGTGTGTGTGTATATATATATATATATATATATTTCATATATATTTGTCTGTCTGTTATTACCCATTCCTGTTTTACTACCATGTGATGGAATATGCTGGAGCTATACAATTGTATATTATTATTATTACTATTAGTAGTAGTAGTGGTAGTATTAGTATCATTATTATAGTAGTAATAATAATAATAATAATAATAATAATAATAATAATAATAATAATGTGTATATCTCAATATATTGTATCTCTCTCTCTCTCTCTACATATATATATATATATATATATATATATACATACACACAATGGGGACAATCCAATTAGGTGCGAATTGCGAGGTACGAGTTGCTGTTTTCTCATTGAATTCACATAGCGAATTAATTTTGCAATTCAAATAGCAACTTGCACTGAACCAGTCAGAGGGAATTCGCATTTCTCCATTCAAGAGATTGAAAGGAAAATCTTATCTTTAAGGTTAAAATGTTGGGACACTATGCCAATGACTAATTAGGCAATTGGAAGTTGCAAATTAGCTTAATTAGTCCAATAATTTTTTGGGGTTAAAAAATGGCCTCAAATTACCCCCAAAACAACTTTTTCATTAGTTTAGGCACCCCAAATTTAATTACAGTATTTTTTAATTGAAAAATAATTGTTATTTTTAGAAATTTTGAAAATTTTTCACAGTGCCCTCAAAGTACCCCAAAACTTTTCTATTTTTTGTTTAACTTGTTTGAAAAAAATGAAAAAAGGTGTTTTTTTTTAAATTTTTATTTGCATTTTTTAAATAAAGTCCATTCAGCCATTTGACACCATTTAAAAACCTTCAGTACTTTCCTATGGCCACAAACAGCCTTCTATATGGTCCTGCTAACAAAATCATAAATTTTAGGGGTCTCCCCACTTTTTCATGCACATCTTTCACATCGCATTTGGCAGTCATTTCGCAAACCTCGCTGTGAGAACCATGAACAGGAATTTTTAACTGGATTGGAGAATTCTCGGGTGCGCGCATGCATGCAAAGTCATCGACTTTCATTAAACAAACTCGCTACTCGCAATTCGCACCTAATTGGATTGACCCCAATGTGTGTATATAAGGAAGTAAAACAATAGTTGACAGTAAATAAAGAATAAACAAATCAGTAAACAGTAAAAAATCAACAGCCCCCTTTAATTTGGTCATTTCTCTTATTTTACTTTAATTTCCAGACTAGACCATATGTTTCTAAGCAGAGTTTTATGCCTTTTTTATTATTTCCTAAAACAATAAACTTTCCATAAAATATTTATTACATTATTATTTATTTAAAATAGGGGCTGTGTCATCCTTTATAGATCACAGGTTCCCTGACTGAACATTGAGATCAGGTCATCAGAACTCACCACTTACATGATAACATCCGTTTATGCAGATATTTGCTGGAGATTATACATCTATCAACATCATTTGTGTATTAAATTTTGATAAAAGCGCTTCTTATAAGGGAAAACATATACAGCACCCTTCATTGTGACACAGGACTTAATTTCAAGGTTATACCATATGTTTCTAAACAGAGTTTTATGCATTTTTTTTTATTATTTCCTAAAATAATAATCTTTCCATAAAATATTTATTACATTATTTATTTAGAACAGGGACTGTGTCATCCCTTATAGTTCACAGGTTCCCTGACTGAACATTGAGGTAAGGTCATCAGAACTCGCCACTTACATGATAACATCCATTTATAAAGATATTTACTGGAGATTATACATCTATCAACATCATTTGTGTATTAAATTTTGATAAAATCACTTCTTATAAGGGACAACATCTACAGAACCCTTCATTGTGACATAGGATTGAACTCCAGTAACTTTCCAAAACTTTCAGAGCAGCGAAGCATTTGTCAGTCTAGCGTTGATAAGCTCCTTGGCGTCCGTCCACCAGCATGCCCGCAGGAAACATTGTAAATAACAGTTCATCAATAAAAAGAATATTCTTTTAAAATCATCAGCTTTACTCACTTACAAATGCAGGGTGCACAGAGGTTTCTCATTAAGAACCTTTTCACGATCCGCACAGCGATGAAGTATCCCACAGTGCTGCCAAGTTGAATTGTTCCTGAAACATGATGTTCAGCAGCGTTGGGTCACATGAAAGACTTTTCTCACCAAATCTTCAACAATGCCCTGTTGTGCCAGGGAGAGGTAAGAGGTGACAGCTCAGTGCAGCCTGCACCTCGGCTCGCTGCAGAGACTTCTGTCCAGACTCTGAGAGCGAATTAGGAACTATCCGGAAAAATGACCATAAAGTGCATAA
This sequence comes from Taudactylus pleione, assembly GCA_031769625.1. NCBI lineage: Eukaryota > Metazoa > Chordata > Amphibia > Anura > Myobatrachidae > Taudactylus > Taudactylus pleione. The sequence goes on from JAUIMM010000188.1 coordinate 12,476,059, forward strand.
AATGAGATTGTTTCCGAAGGGAGGATACTCATGCGTAATGTCGTATTGTTGTTTTTTTTCGGAGTGGAAAGTTTTTTGCGACATTAAAAGCGAATATGATGCATTGTAAAGGGTTTGATGTAGAGATGTGCGGCTAGGTTCTCCAAAAATCCGAATCCACCCGAATTTCGTGAATCCGGGTAAATCCGAGTCGCGGTTCTAATCTCCTGAGGAGATCCGGGTAAATCCGGGTCACAGTTCTGATCTTTTTGCGGTTCGGAATTCGGATTTTAAATCCAGATTTCGGGTTTTGGATTGCATAAATTACATGCTTTCAGCTGTTTTTAAAACTTTTTAACTATTTTTTATTTTAAAAAGCCAGATCCAAAACCGAAACCAAAACAACTATCCGGAAAAATGACCATAAAGTGCATAAAATGAGATTGTTTCCGAAGGGAGGATACTCATGCGTAATGTCATATTGTTGTTTTTTTTCGGAGTGGAAAGTTTTTGGCGACATTAAAATCGAATATGATGCATTGTAAAGGGTTTGATGTAGAGATGTGCGGTTCGGTTCTCCAGAAATCTGAATCCACCTGAATTTCGTGAATCCGGGTAAATCCGAGTTGCGGTTCTAATCTCCTGAGGAGATCCGGGTAAATCCGGGTCACAGTTCTGATCTTTTTGCGGTCCGGAATTCGGATTTTAAATCCAGATTTCGGGTTTTGGATTGCATAAATTACATGCTTTCAGCTGTTTTTAAAACTTTTTAACTATTTTTTATTTTAAAAATCCAGATCCAAAACCAAAACACTGGAGGGTGGTTTTGAAAAACCAAATCCAGGTAGCTCTAAAACCAAAACACGGGGGTCGGCGCACATCCCTAGTTTGATGTATGTCATATGCAGTCAGAGCGCATTTTATATTGAAAACCAGAAACGGTAATCCAGTCACTGACATTTTTGTCATACCAGCTCAAAGAATCTGCAGGGTAAAAATAAACAAATATGTACAGTATTCTCAAAGATCGATCTCTGGCGTAAAAAACAACCTACTGTAACAGAACACTGTCATGACAAAAGATATTTAGTCCACACAGAGCTGTGGTGACACCCTAAAACCCCTTTTATATATATATATATATATATATATATATATATACCCAGAATTGGCTCTGACCAATTTAGTGCCCTAAGCAAGATTTTAGCTGGTGCCCCTTAAGTTGCAGCCGATCCTAACACCCAGCATAGTGCTCGTTCGCTCACACAGAAACTTTTTTTTTACTTCCAAAGAGACCACAGCTAAATACAGAAAACACAGAACTATATAATATAAATATTACAGTTCACATGAATATTACACAGCGGCACCTGTTCCCGGATGGGGGCTGCCACTGCATGCACACAGCACAGAGCGGCTCCCGTGTCCCCTCATCAGCGTCACATGACACATCACCTCCCTGACACTGATGAGGGGACTCTGGAGCCGCTCTGCGTTGTATGCAGCGCACTGTGCATGTAGAACACAGAAGGATAGACAAGGAGCACGTCAGGGGAGGTGAGTACTCATGGGAACTGGGGGAGGAGGGGAGGAGCACTGTGTGGCATTTAGTAGAGGCACTGTAGGGCATATGGGGGCACAGTGTGGCATATAAGGGGGGGCACTGTAGGGCAAAGTAAGGGGCATAGTAACGGTGGGGGAGGCAATTTTATTGGAGGGGGCCCCCAGAACTTAGTTGACCCAGGGCCCACAGAAGCCATACTCCAGCACCTGTTTATGGATAGCGTCAGGGGAGGAATACATAAAGAACACAGAGGAGGATGTATTATAGCGGCACGGATCGTGCTGCTATAAATCTTCCTGTTTCGCCAAAGCCGGAAGCACTACCGATGAGATGTATGAAGTCTCGTCTGCAGGGTGGGGGAGTGAAAACTCCTCTCTCCAGTGATCCCTGCCTGAGCACACAGCGCATCAGCCTAGTGCTGATGTGCTATGTCTTATCCTTACCAGCCGGCTCCAGTGGGCAAATGCGGGATCTCGCAAGTATCGCGAGGCCGAGATCTCACATGCAGCCCCTCCAGCTGGCAGCCTCCGCAGCAGGGACTGTACTGTCCTTGCTGTGGTGATAGAGAGATGACAGCTGCAGCTGTCAGAATGGTCGGTAGCACTGACCGTTCATACAATGCCCAGCACATTGGCGCTGCTATCTTGTATCTGCTATTTTACTATGTATCCCTGTCCTTTACCACCGAATCCCACTTTAATAGATGGGGAGGTGCGGTATCAGCGCATATAACTGTCACTAATACCGCTCCTCCCCCATATCCCCCCTTCATACATCTCCAAAACAGTGTTGACATTACATCATGTCAACAATACATAACAACTATGGGGTCAATCAAATTAGGTGCGAATTGCGAGTCTCGAGTTTGTTTCTTGAAACTCGTAGACTTTACACTAATACGCGTTCCCGAGATCTCTCCAATCCAATTAAACATGCCTATTCGCGGTACTCGCAGCAGAGGGGTGCGAATTGACTGCCAAATGATATGTGAGAGAAGTGTATAAAAAAGTGGGAAGACCAGAAAAATTTAAAATTTTGTTAGCAGGACCATATAGACGGCTGTTTGTGGGCATTAGGAAGGTACTGCAGGTTTTTAAATGGTGTTAAATGGCTGATTTGTGTTTGTTTTTTAAAAAGCAAAAAAATTATAAAAAGCAAACTTTTTATTTAATCTCAAACGAATGAATCAAAAAATGCAAAAAAAAAAGTATGAAAAAGGTGATTTTGGGGTGCTTTGAGGAAACCTTGAAAAATTGTAAAAAATATATGGTAAAAAACTATCATTTTTTAATTAAAAAAATATTGTAATTAAATTTGGGGTGCCTAAACTAATGAAAAAGTTGACTTTGGGGTAAATTGAGGAAAATAAACATGACATGTAATTATTGTACCAATTAAGCTAATTGGAAACCTCCAATTGCCTTATTAGTCATTAGGGGGGGTGTCCAAGGGGCTCAGCACAGTGGCCCTGATTCAGAGCCGGACTCTCTGAAAGAGCGCTTGCTCTGAATCAGGGCATTTTTTTTTGGAGCGGCCTCCTGGCCACTCGCATAGCTGTGGGTGACCACACACAGCTATTGCGAGCGGCCAGGATGATGGTCGCGATGGTCAAGACCATCGCGACCATCGGGCTTGCAACGAGACCCTTGTGGTAGGGTCTCGTGGCCGCAAGCCCCAGAGAGCTTCTGGCCGGAAGTTCTCCCACTGACATCACTGGTGATGTCAGTGCGGGCGCTCACAAACAGCAGGCGTTTGCATGGGAACGCCTCCGTTTGTGAAGCCACCCCCAAGCCACGCTTCCAAAGCGGTGCGAGCTGTCGATCAAAATCGACAGTTGCCCCCTTTTGGTGCGAGACCCGGAGCGACGGAGCGCCTGTCGCTAGCCGGGTCTCGCGCATGCTCACGTCGGAGCCGGCTACGGTGTGTGCATGCGCAGTGGCCTAACATCGACCCGCGGGTCTGAATCAGGTCCAGTGTCCGGACATTTTAACTTTAAAGCAAAAGTTTCCATTACTTGCTACAATAAACATCTCTATATTTCTTTCCCTTTAGTGCCTCCACCCAAGTCTTGGATTTTCTTACACTATACCTGGAGTGGACTTGGGAACACCCCTGAATGGTAAGTGTTGGTTTTGTGTAATATTATACCTTAATTTCAGATGGGTAACCTACCAATAACAATTATAAATATGCAGCAGCAACTATTCATTTCACTTTAACATTTATGTTTATACTCTGAATTACACACAAATAGGTTACATAGTTTATTTTACTGCAGCTCTACATTCTGCTGAAGATGAATTTGGTTAATGAACAATGAAGTAATCATAACATTTTCAGAATAACATTTACACATTCATCAGTTGAGATGAGCATCAGATCATAGTATTACTCTATACAAATTACATACCAATAACAAGTAACCCATTCTCTATAAAGCTTTAAAGAGATTAACCCTCTAATATTCTGTTCTTAAATTCCCCTAATTAGTCAATTTGAATAGCCATGCTCGTTGGTGCACATGCTAGTAGAATAGCTGAATTCACCCACCTCCTAACCGCATCAAGGACCCCTGGAGATACACCACCTTGCCACGTGCGATATGGAATAATATCAGACCAAAGGAGCACACAAAACGGCCACATGGCAGCAATGTTCACCAAATCAGCCGTCATAGCACACCTCAGATCCAACCCCGTTCCGGGAAGTGAAAACATTTCCCCCGAAATGAATGACGAGGACCAATGGGAAACCAAATGACCAAACAGACTGGAACAACAAATCCAACAGAGCAGCCCAACACATACCCCTAACTCCCAATCATCTAATGTTTGTTAAAACAGGGAACTGACCATGGACAAAATGAGACCGACCAGCCCAAAAAACAAATGCATACCCAACTATCCAAACAGGTGACAAATCCACTTGAGCTCGTATAAGAGGAAGGTAAACAAACTGTGAGAAAAGGAAAAAACAAGAAAGATAGAGACCTAGGCCTAATAATAAAAATAGCAAAAGGGGACAGGGGGGAGAGAGGGTGAGGAATCCCAACTTGACCTTGGGCAAAAAAAAAAAACATCCACCAACCGGCAACAGCCTGGGTTAAAACCAGTGGTCAAACAAAAATTCCTCAAGACCCCCACCAGAGTGACGAGTAGCTAATCATTCAAGTTGGGATACCGTACACTTGCTGAGGGCGGATATACCACCTGTAGACACTAGACTTCCAGCACCCTAGTACTTTTATCTCCTCCACTGAGGAACCCGATGCAGTGGCCGACATAGCCGCCCCAATACAAAAGGAATGAGTCCCAAACTCTCTTGCTGAGAGGCCAACTGCCTCCAAGCATAGTTTAAGAACCCAACCAAATTAAAAACAGGTCATTGGGGATCCATCGGCATGCATTAACCAAGCCTCTCCCTTCACTGAAGGATGAAGGTCTTCGTATCTCCTAGCCCAAAGCACCGGACACACTACAGCATCCGAGCAAGCCGGCATGGAAACCCAATGACCCTTTCTAGCTGATTGGTCTTAGACTGATGAAGTCTGCACAGGAATGCAGAATCATGTATAAACACATGTGAAGAGAGCAGCGAAGGAAGCCCCTGTTTAGAGGGCACCCCAAGCTGAAAAACCCTAAAAGCCCTGTGGTACGCCATCACAAATGCCATGCTGAACAGCGGCACCTCGAGATCAGATGAACAAACAGATAACAAGGCCTGCAGCAATCGCGCCAACAGTAGCAAATCAATAGGATGCTGGGAGTCTGGAGGAACCAGGGTCAGGCGCGCCCAACCCTTCAAAGCCTTCTGCACCAAGAAGTTCTTTGAAAGGTCCTCCAACCCCTTCTCCTGGAAGAAATGGGACAACCCAGCCAAGGTTTTGACAGCCACAGCCCTGGACCTGCCCGAATCAAACAGGTTCCAACAACCTTGAGCATAAGCTCTTAACCAGTCTTATCTCGGATGTCAGGGTGGACTGCAAACCTGCATCATTCTGCCCACGCAGCACGATAGCTACGTAGCATCCCTGGGGCCAGTGATCGATGGGCTAACCCCTCCATGCCAGCTCGATAACCTGCCAGACATAAGATGGACTCAACTCACTGACCTGATGAACCACAGGGGCAAGAGAATGAAAATGCGGCCAATCAAAACGGGACAAGGCATCAGCAATATCATTGTTCACTCCCGGGACATGTTGTGCCCGAAACATGACATTAAATTGCAAACAACATAAGACCAATTGAGCCTGCAAACTGATAGCTGCTTGTTGTCGATTGAAAGCGTGAACCACACCCAAGTTATCGCACCAGAAGATCATGCTGTGATTACATAATAGGGAAAAGCTCCAGAAGGAGAAGGTACCTCATTAAACCTCTGGTCATCCACTCATCAGGCCAAGGGGCAGTGCACCAACGACTATCAAAATAAGCCCAAAAAGCTGATGAGCCCGCTGCATCTGTGAACAACTAGAGGATGCACTGGGCTCCGTGGGCAAAACTCCGATGCGTGTTCCATTGAATGCAGCTATGAACTCCACCCAAACCCTGAGGCCCCTCAGCAATTCCACCGATAAGCGAATAAAGTGATGTGGTTTTCGCACTTGCGCCATAGCCCGTTCCAACTTATGGATGAACACACGGCCCATTGGAATCACCCGACATGCAAAATTGAGAAGTCCAAGCAATGATTGAGCCTGACGTAAGGTAACTTTACCCAATGCCAACGCCCTCGCTAGCACATCATGCAGCTGGTCCACCTTATCTTATGGAAGACAGCACACTCCCCTCATAATATCAATCTCAATCCCTAGATAGGCAATAACCGTCAAGGGCATTTCTGTATTATCGTGGGCGACAGGCATGCCGTTCTCCGCAAACAACAAAAGAGCATCAGCCAATATGTTAACACAACATGAAGATTCAAGAGGACCCACTATCAGGAAATCATCCAAACAGTGAGCCACTCCCTGCTCCCCTGACCAATACACAAGACACCAATGCAAGAACATGCTGAACCTCTCAAAATATGCATGAGACGGAGCAACCCATACGGAGACATCTATCTAGATAAAACTCGTCCTCCAGCCGAAAACCCATGAACCGAAAATAATCTGGTTGCAGGGGCAACAACCAGAAGGTGGATTTGACATCTATCTTGGCCATGAGGGCCCCAACCCCATAGTACCGGACTAAATCCAACGCATTGTCAAATGACCCGACAAAGATCCTCAGGTATTGCATCATTGACTGAGGACCCCCCTGGCCAAGACAGATTCTGTATAAGCCAAAATTTTCCAGGGGTCTTCTTTGGTACCACCCCCACTGGAGACAGAACTAAATCTGGTAGAGGGGTCCCCGAAAATGGCCCCACAATGTGACCTAAACTGACCTCCTTCATGACCATTCTGCGGCATGCCCATGCGAATATTACCCAGCACTGGCAACTGAAAGCGATGAAGGAAGCCAGTCCGCAAAAACTCTGCGGCATCGCGCTACGAGAAAATGTCGAGCCAGCATGACATGGCAACGACATTGACTGGTGTGGGGGACCTACTTCACACCAGGGCCCCAGGGCTGTCCCCTTGATGCGGGGACACTGCTACCGACCCCAGGCACACAAGCACACTCCTTCCCCACATGCTCACCCCCGCATCGTAGACATTGGTGACTAAAATTACACTTTGTGCCATGGGGACACCTTCTGCTGTAGAACGAGTAGAACTTTCCCTTAGGCCCAGCCGCTCCCACAGAGATCACAGATTCTTTGCCAGCCACCTGCCCGCGTTTAACGTTCATAAGCTCTGCCCCTGGACGATGAAGTTTAGTCGCCTCAAGCCAAACTTCAACATCTTTTGAGCTGAACTTCATTGTCGTACGTGCGCCATACATAACCCTTTGCTGACCGATACAGACTATGGATCAAATGTAAATAATTAACCAAAATCATGTGTTCATCGGGGAGCATACATACATAGCATGCCATGAGAACGCAAAAGCCGCTCAGCCAATTCGTATAGGATTTATACGAGTCAAGTGCCTTCTCTTTCTTAGCTACCGCCAGCGCCTTACGGGCTTTGGAAGTAACCGCAAAAATGTCAACATAACGGCATACCAGAATCCGCTCCCAGAGTCTAGGGCGGATGCCTCTAAGCACCGCCGTATTTGCACAATGCACAACTTCCTCGGGATAGTCTAAACCAGAAAAACTAAAACTACTAGACCTGCACCTATGTCGGCGACGCTTTGCAACCCCTTTCTAATCACAGAATGATTCCGATGAGGTTGAATCTGTGGATGAGGTGGAAGACTTACCCCACTGACTCCTTTTAGAGCACTGTCGCCACTTGCACGACCCATCCGCAGACTCACGTCTAGAAGCCTCAACACCCGAAACCTGTGAACTATCACCTGGCCCAGAAGCTCTTTCTAAGGAGCCTTAATCAGCCTGCCAATCCCTATCAGAAGTGGTACTTGAATCACCAGAGCCTCTCGCCTGCTCACCTGCACCAGATACCACAGCTCCAACTCCATCCCTGGCGGGAACGCCAGTCTCCGAACTCACAGCAGCACTATCTGGGGAAGAAACAGATAAAGAAGCAGGAGGAGGCACCACACCAACAGCCCCAGAGCCCACTGCATCAGAGACAGAAGCCACAGTTGAAACAGGTGCATTCACCAGAATATTTTAAATCCCTCCCTGTGAGCTCACTACTGTACCCATGGAGGGGGAGGGAGCCCCTGCACCCCCGAGCACTGACGCCAAAAGTTGAAGAAACTGAATGGCCAGAGGAACTAATTGAGCACCCAGCTGCTGCAAATCCAACGGTGGAACCAGCGCCATAGATGACAGAGCGTCCTGTGATGCCAGCAGCAATGGAGCCATGGCCGACGCCACAACCGACAACAATGATGCCAGTGGGGATGGTGCTACGCCAGCCACAGCTTTAACCTCTGGGGCAGGGGGTGCAGATAACAAGGCCGCAAACTGGGGGGCGAGGGTGGGAGCCAATGTGCCGGGAGGGGCCACAGGCAGTAACCCAGCCACCACCTGTGCAAATGTCATGGTTCTTCGCAGCACAAAGTACGCAAGCCCCAGCGGGAAGCTGCGCCTGGGGCACGCACCTGATCAAAGCTACCCCCAACCTCCGCATAGCGAGCGGGGACTGGGGCAGAGTGACGGGGACGAGACATTACCGGACAGGAGTTGGGGGAGGGTGCCAAGCCGGAGAATGGAAGCAACAGGCCCAGAAAGGAAAAGAGACAGGCACAGAAAACTACAGACACAGAGGCAGTAAGGAGGAGACAGAGAATGGGACCAAGAAAGAGATGAAAGTAGAAAAAGAAAGAAGAGTAAGTAAAAGAACAACTTATATTGTTTTACTGAACCAAACACACTTCTCTGCAGCTGAACAAACCAAAAGGAAGATGACCTAAAATGGCCGCTACAGCAATCTCCCTGAAATGTCCCTGAAACCCCACCCCCTAGCATCCCTCTTATAGACTGACCCAACTCCCCCATCCCCAACACTGCCTGGTAACTAAAACTTTAACCCTCTATAGCCCGTAGTCAGACATACTGGCTCGGGTGTTTAATTTAACTCCTTGCATATAAATTGTATAATCGCTTCTCATCCAATGGGCTTTAGTAGTGATATGACACAGCCTGTGTCATTCCTTATAATCTTCGGTACATTGTTAGCAATTGTGCCTGAATATAAATTCAATAGGCAGAAGTCTATGGTGTCTGAGGGCCAGAGTTATAATGCTGAGCTGGTGCTGGATGTTAGTATAACATATCTGTTGTGTTATCCAATAGCTCTTACTATAATATTCTGAGGTATTGGTGGCTTGTAATAGCACTTTACTTTTGCATGTAATCCTTAATCTAATGCACTATTGGACTGATTTTAGACTTATCTTTGTCTTATTTTTCTCTTCCACAGGCTCAGTAGCGCTGACTAAACTCCTTCTAGGGGCTGGGCCTCAGACCCTCTGGTTGGCTGACTCTCACATTTCTCCTTCTCAAACCTGAGTTATAGGCTTCACTCAGCAACATCTCCGGACCCTCCCCCTAATATCTAGCTGCGTTCACCTCATCGTCCCTCCTTCAATCAAACATGAGGCACAGCCTCCTCTCCTCAGGTAAGCAGCCGTCACCAAGCCCTGGGAGAACTGCTCCACAGCCAGCTCCAACTGTCCCTCCACAAACTGCCAACGTCACCTCTCAGTGGCATTGATACTGCAATAGTCCACCCAATAAATGATCCCACTGTCACCACTGCAATCATTAGACCCCTGCATATACATTACAATACACTACAGTGGCACTCTAAACCTATTTATAAATTATACAAAACTAAAAATATACTATTTACATGCTTATAGGTGCCTATTTTAATATTGCAAGGTGTTACACAAAGATTTTCCTTTCCATCTCTTACCCTCAGGGAGGTGCGAATGGAAAAATGCTAATTCAGTCTGACTGACTCAGTGCGAGCTGCTAATTGTATTGCAAAATTAATTTACTGTGCGAATTCGTAAATGAAAACAGCATCTCGCACCTCGAAATTCGCACCTAATTGGATTAACCCCTTGGTCTACATTCTAATGTCAACCGAATTAATCTGAACATTATGAATGTAGCCCTAATATACTGCTTCCCTTACACTGTGGTGACCCAGCTCAGTTATACTGGTAATCGATATATAAAATCAAGCGATGATGAGAGAAATAGACAGTTGAGGAGAAGAGGGGGAAGAGGGAGATGGAGTAAGAGGCGGAAAGAGAGGAAGAGAAATAATGTGGGGGGCACCGAAAAGATAGGGGAGAAAAAAGAGATGTAGGTGGAGAGAGAGGTGAGAGAGAGAGAGAGACAGAGACAGAGAGAGAGAGAGAGAGAGAGAGAGAGAGAGAGAGAAGCCCAGATGGCGCCTTTGATAACATCTACTAAATAATGTGAGCTTCAGCTGCCTGTCTGCAGCAATAACTTAATTTTGGAATGCAAAGTTACTGTATACTTATGCTTATTTAGGTATTCTGTATAACATGTTTATTCAGTTAAGTTTAAGGAGTTGACATATGTCATGTTCTGAGAAAGTTCATTTTATTTTGAAAGCCAAGATCTCTAATGCGTTAAATAATATTTTGTCCTCATAACAGTTGAAAGAATTTGCAGTGTAGTTATTCACACACATGTATTCTGATATGTTGGACTCTGGGTAAATATGACCTAAAATAAAATAATAATAATAATAATAATAATAATAATAATAATAATACTTAGAGCCCACTTAGTGACACCACACAGCTGTGGGAAATGACCATTGGAACTGTAGGAAGAGATGTGATTGACTGAGCTTTTCTGGCATGTTCAAACTCTCGGCAAGTCCTGGCAAATGTAATAGGTGGCGAGTTAGAAGCTAACAGACTTAACTTGACAGCTAATTCCATTACATGGGATGTTGTTTATCCTAAACCCATTGTAAGCATTGGAATTTTGCAGTTGCTGAAGCTTGACCTCAGTATCCCTATATAAGTCTTTTCTGGGCTGTTTTCACTTTGAGCGTTTGGAAGGCGATAGGTGGTTATGACAGGGGAGATTGTGGTTTGAGGTTGGTAGATTCTTGGGGGTAAATTTACTTTGAATTCTGGGACCGATTCAGAGCCGCTCGTAAGCGGCCGCTCGTTCGCTATGAGCGATGTTCGCACAACTACGCATGCGTATGGGTCGTAATGTGCATGCGCAAACCAGTCATTGCGGTCGGAAATCGTGTGCTCGCAAACAGCGAGGGGCTGCTAATTTGATTGACAGAATGTACCGTTTGTGGGTGGTAATAGCTAGCGCACAATTTAAATATCCGGCCCCTTTTTTAGAACGACCGTCCGCAAATAGCATCTGGATTTGAATCAGGCCCTCTGTCTGGCTGAGATCGCCTTCCCGTGCAAGTTTTCCCTGATTTTGCAACGCAGAGATTTACAAAAGGCAAACATGCGTGCACTGAAATAGACGACTGAACATGCAAGTAAAAGTCAATACTCTAGGGGTGGGCAGTAAGCGGCCCCCCAGCTGTTGCTGAACTTCATATCCCAGCAAGCCCTGCCACAGTTTTGCTATTTGGCCATGCTAAAACTGTTGCAAGGCATGCTGGGATTTGTAGTAAAGTGACAGCTGGAGGGCAGCTTATTGCCCACCCCTGCAATAGACCATCGCACCAAGACGCAAGTACTTTACATAGACATGAATACAATTCACGGATTTACTAAGAATCCTGTTTAAAAACACGATAGAACAAAAGCAAACTCACAGCAGAACAGAATAAATCTTTGTGTGTAATTTGCTCTCCCATTAATTATGATGCAAATGTAAGGGGCCCACATCATCTGCAGCAATGTGGCTGTTTAAAACATGGCTGAATCCAGTTTTTAACAAGTATTAGAGATACTTTGGACCAGTGGTGGATCCAGGGGGGTGGGGGTGGAGGGGCAATCAGGGCAATCGCATCACACACAGGGTGAGCCGGGCAGTGAGGAGTGACGTTGAAGATCCATCGAGGCGGGCGCCATTTTGAGCAGTGGAGCAGACTGGGCTGTGATGGACCGGTAGTCTGCTGGTAAATGCATATTCTTTGTTGCTGAGTCATTGTGGACTGTGGAGCATATCATTAGGGTTTGGTGGGTGGGTCAGGTGCACATGTGGGGATGGGGGAGCCTGCCTATGGAGCATATTATTAATGTGGGGGGGGGGTCTGGTGCATATGTGTGGCTGGAGGGAGCCAGCTTGTGGATAATATTGTTAATGTGGGGGGTCCGGAGGAGCTGGAGGAGCCTACTTGTGGAGCATATTAAATGTGACTGGAGGAGCCTGCTTGTGGAGCATATTATTATTGTTGGGGGTCCGGGGGGGTCTGGCGCATATGTGGGGCTGGGGAGAGCCTGCTCGTGGACCATATTATTATTGAGGGATCCAGGGAGAGAGGCAGTATTATTCTTAAACCACCACCCCTAAAAGTAAAGTCTAGATCTGCCACTGCTTTGGACTCAACCAGATGATTGAAAGGTCCCCAAAACAATACAGGATGTGCAGCTTCTTCGGGTACCTCACAGGCTACACCAACCAAGATTTTTCTGTGGCCATTTAAATTTAAATGTACTGTCTGCTGGCGAGGTCATACAGATGTTCCTCCTCAAACATAACAAATTATTGCATCTGTATGACATTGTCAAGTGTCAACTTGACCAGACACTGGATAATCATGCATGGTACCTGGGCTGCACAAACTGCTGGCTGTTTTATATTTCTCTGCTACTTGCTATTTTCAGTCAGTCACTGGGAAAGTCATAGGTACAGTATATCACAGCCCACATTCTCCAGATATTTCACCCAGGTTCTTGCAGTGCTGACACCTCTGAGCAGCATCTGTATCTGCCTCCCTAGCCAAAAGACAAAGTGGCATGAAGTCAGGGTAACTTTTTATTGGATCTCAGGCATGTCTAATGTTCTGGGTGCTATTAACTGCACACACATTGAGCTGAGACCACCTCGGGATAGGGTGCACATATACCTAGACATAATTCCCATTGAAGCAATGTACAGGTGGTGTCTGATGCACATCTTAAAATCATGAGTGTTGTAGTGGGCTATCCTGGCTCATGTCACAATGCCTTTTTCCTCAGTCAGTCATACCTCCATGATAAATTTGAGGTGGGCCAAATGCCATAGGGATGGCTGCTGGGTAAGTACACATAATGATATCCTTTTAATGGCAAGCCACATACCTGTATGCCTATAGTGACACCAAATACCTGGTAATGTTTCCTTGCCTTACAGGTGATTCTGGCTATGGCTGTTGCTTCTGGCTTCTGAATGTTGTCAACCCCAGATTCTCCTGCGAAGCATAAATATAATGATGCATACAAATTTGTGATAGAACGCACTTACCTGCTATTGTTTCCTTGCCTAACAGATGATTCTGACTATGGCGTTTTGCTTCTGGCTTCTGACTGTTATTGACCCCAGATTCTTCTGCAGAACAAAAGTATAACGATGCACACAAATCCATGATAGAACGCACATTTGGCCTATTAAAAACTAGGTTCTGGTGCCTGGACAGGTCTAGTGGCATTTTGTTGTACTCTCCATCAAAAATGTCTGACATTGTGCTCAGCTGCTGTGTATTGCATAATCTGTCATTGGCCCAACCACCTACAGCAGATTATGCAATACACAGTGAGCAGGCAGGAGGATTTTTGCCATCAGGTGACACTCTGGGCACAGAAAGTGGGAGGCAGGTCAGGTAGGCAGTAATCAGTGGCTTTTTTACCTATAAGTATTCTTGACAACATTGCTAGTGTCACTGTGTACAGTACCTAATGTTTGTAATGTGTTTGTTTATGTCAATGTTAAAAACTCATCTAAAATTTGTTATCTAATGGAGCATACACACGGTCAGATTTTTCTTCAGATCTGAATAATAACGATTTAAAAAATCGTTCAATCGTTCATATCTGAAGGAAAATCTGACATATCTGACATATCTGTCAGATGAACGATTTGAACGATGCACGTTCCCGATAGTCAGATAATGATATCTGACATCTGATGTGTTTGCAGTCAGACTTGGACGATTCTATTCATTTTAATGCAGTCAAAAATCATTCAAATCGTTCAATCGTTCATCTCGCAGATCTGACAAATCTGACAAATTTGACCATGTGTATGCTCCATAAATTACATTACTAAAATGTGCATTTTTAAAAAATAGTTTTTAAAAAAAGTGGTCCAAGTGTCTTACCTGATAAAGTATCCTCTATGTTTGTTTATAGTTAGACATGCTAGTATTATGGGCAGCAATGTGAAACCAATCTTAAACTCACCCTTTGTTTGTACGGTTTTGTGGCTTCAGTTACCCAGTTAAGAGCTAAATTGGTGTTGTTATTAAATTATAAACAAATAACAATTTAGCCACATTACTGTATTATTTTCCTGACCCAAACATTAATCAATATTATGTTAAAACATGGATTCCCCACCCTTTAGGAAACAGATGTGAAGGCTCTTGAGGAGCCGTTTACATTAATTGAATTAGATGAAGCCATTAAATCAACTCCAAATGGTAGAGTCCGGGTCCTGATGGGGTTCTGCAAACTCTTTCCATTGCAATGCCATGCTCTTAGTTCACGGAATTACACTGTGTCATTAGAGATTATGTGTGAGCGGGACGTAGGGCCATTTTAAGCATGAAGTACTTTATAGACGAAAGCATCTAGGAGGTTTACAACTGCCACACTTTCTCTCCTATTATCACCCTGTGCTGCTTACAAGGGTTATGGAATGGTGTAGAATAGATGCTAAGAACCAATAAGTGGATATTGAAGCTGCTTCTTTCCCTACACTGACCCCTGGGTTGCCCTGGCTATATGTTCTACCTTGGATATACCACCTTTTGCTGAGTCCTATTATTTCTAGCTGGTGGCATTTACGGACCCAACCACTCCTCTCCACTATTTGGAAATCCGGCCTTTCTCCAAGGGATGCCACCTAATTAATTTCAATTATGGTGACTACAAGGGATTTTAAACGTGGGCCAATTGCTTGACTCCTCCGGTGTTATGAGTTTCCACTCTATACAGGCCAAATGGGACCTGCCTAATAGGGAGATATGGAAATATCTCCAGATTAACCATTTTGGAGTCCATTAATGCCTATGGTCGCGGGCTTACTCTATTTGAAAGCATGTACATATCCTTCACACCCTTTATCTTCTATTTATAAAATACTTATTGATCACCTCTTTTCCACTAGGCCTAATTCACAAGTCATTGGTAGGCCGATTTGAAGGGCTGGGTGGGGGATGACAATTGGCCGGAAATTTTTAGTAATACATTTTCTAGCTCAGTTAATATGTTGGTGATGCAAACGCACTATAAAGTTTTATTCCACTGGTATCGTTGTCCAAGTCTATTGGCTAAAATGTATCCTGGGGTCCCTTATACCTATTGGAGGTGTAATGCGTCCTTGGGTACTCCTCTGCATATTTAGTGGGAGTGTCCAAAACTGCAACCGTTTTTGGCATAAGGTGATACAGACTGCTGGTATTATCCTCAAGGAGGATCTACCCTCCTGTCCCAGCTTTTGGCTTCTGAACCTCTTACAAAAAGCCCCAGATGTAATTTAAAATAATCCTATTACAACATATACTTAGTGCCTCAAAAGCAGTTATTCCAGTCCATTGGAGATCAGTTACTGCCCCCAACATGACTGAATGGTGTGCACGACTTGACCACTACATGTCTATGGACGACCTCATACTGCCTCTACCGAATGGCCACCAAGAATTCACAGCGATCTGGTACCAATGGCTACTTTATAAAGAATCTGAATACTACAAATCACTTTGTAGGGGTTCAGGGTGGTGAAGTAGGGGGAGGTTGTTATTCTCCCTTGAGTGTATCGCACGATGGTGTGACAGGCCACCTTTTTACTTCTAATGTTTTGATGCACATCCTTTATTCCTGGTAGTGAGATTCTTTCACTCTTTCACTTTTCCTTTTTTCTATTTTCCTTCATTCTTACCCTCTCATCCTTTGTTTTTTTTATTCGCTTTTATTTGATTATGTTAATTTTATAAGTGATAAGTTTTTGTTTATGTGTAAAGTGTGGTCCAACACTTACTGTTGTCTTTATGACACCATGTTAAATGTACTATGGTATGATTTGTTGTTCTTGTACACGCACTGTCATGTCAATTTTACTTTATGTTGGTCTCTAATAAACATTCATTGCAAAAAAAAAAATGTATGTTAAAACATTACCTTTCCACACAGTAACAAGGCAAAAGTTTGGTTGAACTTGAGCTTTATGTCTGATTTTGTGCTAATAAAATTCATACAACAAGGTACACCTTTTGCCAAACAAACCAAGGCATGAGAGTAAGGTAATTTTTTTGTTTTTGTTTTAAAGGATGGTAACATATCTAATATAAAATAAACATTGTTATCTTCTCAGCTTTCTATGAGTGTCACAAGCCGCTGTCGTGGCTTGTTTCCTTTACGCGTCCTGGTTGTCGCTCCCCTTCCGAGACGACGTGTCCTCTGGTCGCCAGGTCAGACAGTCTCCCCGGTCACCAGGCAATGTGGACGCCAAACTGGGAAGGTGCCTGTGGTTGCTGGGAGACCAGGATTCCGGGCAGCTGCATGTACTGCTGGGACTGCCGGAAAGACGTGAAGTACCCCAGCTGTTGGCTATCAGTTAATCTTCACATTTGCATGATATTGGCGGAGTCTCTTTTAAAAGCCTGCTGGACTGGCGCCATCTTGCCAGTTATAGTCTACTCCTTGCGTGTAAACCTTGGTTCCTGTCTGTTCTGTCAGAATTCCTCCTAGCCGGTATTCTGTCAGTTCCTGTTGAACTACTGCCTGCTCTTGTCTTCGCTGCATATACCATCCGGAGCAGCGACTCCTGCCACGGCCTCTCTGCACCTGTCATCTTCCCCGTGAGCAGTGACTTAGACACCGGAATCACTCACAGCATAGCTGCTTACCGTCTCAAGCGTGGCCTCATAATAGATGATGTGGAGAGATAAGAGCTTCAGATGTTGGAACAGGGGCTCCCACCTATTTGGCTTCTCTCCAGAGAACAGAGCTCTGTTCCTCAGGAAGTGTCTATGCCTGAGCTGATAGGTAGGTAGTCTCTGTCTGCTGGTAAACACTCTTCAGGAGATGACAACTCAAAATAACAACAACTATAATAATAATAAGGTGTCCACTGATGATGATAACCAGCCTGATTCTTTAACAGCAACATACCCCATATGGCCAACTCATAACATGACACCCAGTTTGCAGCCTCCTCTTCCTTATGACACTAATCCAGTCGCCATGATTGATGTGTGGTCCACCCAATTTTTGTCCTTCTACATTCTAACATATTCACATTTCTAAGAAGTGGATAGTGGGAACAATGGCAATTTGAAGGCCAGTAACTAACTCTGTTTTTTTAATGTCCCTGTACAGGTTGGGAAATTCCGTTACAGAACAGAAGGTTTGCAAAGGATTATATAAGTCAATTGTTTATTTATTTTTGGAAAGCACGCTTCCTGGTCCCCTTCTGGGATGAAAAAAATCCACTCCCAGCAAGCAGGCATGGCGCTCAAGAGAGTATTCCCAAGAAAGACACAAGGTAAGACTTAAACCTTAAATCTGAAATGTTGCATTTAATGCTTTGTTCCACTTGTTCACATATCTCATATGGTTAAGTGGACAGTGGGAACAACGGCAGTTTGAAGGCCACTAAACTAAATCTGTTTTTTTTAATGTCCCTATACAGGTTGGAAAATGCCTTTACAGAACAGAAGGTTTGCAAAGGATTATTTAAGTCAATTGTTTTGAAGCACTCTTCATGGTCCCCTTCTGGGATGAAAATCCACTCCTAGCCGCAGAAGCAGACATAGGATTCTCAAGAAAGACACAACGTAAGGCCTTAAATCAGTGGTAGCCAACATTGTTCCTCGAGAGCTCATGTTTTCCAGATGACCGAGCTGGTGCACAGGTGTATTCATTACTCACCAAAACATTTAGTAAGATCCACAGGTGGAGTTAATTATTATAGTTTTGATTCTGTGAGGAGACCTGGAACACATGCAATGTTGGTAGCTCTCGAGGGCCAGGGTTGGATACCCCTGCCCTTAAATCATAGATCTTACACTTGTCCACATATCTGTGCTGGTTAAGTGGCACTTTGAGGCCACTGACTAACTGTGTTTTTTTATGTCCCTGTACAGGTTGGGAAATGCCTTTATAGAAGGTTTGCAAAGCATTATTTAAGTCAATTGATTATTTTTTTTTGGAAAACACTCTTCCTGGTCCTTTTCTGGGATGAGAAAATCAACTCCTAGCAGCAGCAGCCATGCTCAAAGATTCTTCTGTGGCAAGGACTGATGTAAATGTACTGTATCACATTTTTTTTGTAAATGCCTCCTCCTCTCCCCTTCTCTCTCATAAATTTTCTTTTGAATAAAAAAAACGAAATTACATTTACTACCAATCAACCCTTCCTGTCCCTGCCCTACCTTCAACTATATACATACTCCAACTCCCTCAGGCCTCTCTTGAATAATAAAAGTGCTTCCTGATGTGCCATGTTTGAAGTTGAACTGCCATGTGTTTGTGCCACCCACTGCTGCAGCTTAGCTTAGTCAGATGAACAAATCAATATTGTGAGCTGTGAGGTGGTCAAAATTTACTGGAAACGAGTGGAAATAAATGTTATTGAAGTTATTAATACTGTAGGAACAAAAAAAAGGCCCATTTTATGTGATTTTAGCTTTTTTTTAATTTTTTAAGAAAAAACCAAAACACGAAAATAAAACACGGAGGTGAGGTTTTGGCAAAACCAATCCAGATCCAAAACCAGGGGAGATCCAGATCCAAAACCAAAACCAAAACACGGGGGTTGGCGCACATCTCTAGTTATGACTGTGCCTGCCTGATGAACCATCAGCCGAATAACACCTAGCGATCACCAGAATAGCCGTGTAAGCCTCTACTGTCCCAAATTTAAGTCCAGGCAGCAACCTAAGTACCGGTGAGCATATCAAGCTCCAAGGGAACAACGAGGGGCTGTTATTGGCAGAAGACCTCACCAGCAAGACTCTAGAGGTCTTACATGGTAACTTTCTGGTGATCGTAACAATGAGGTGCTTCTGATGAGGGTGGCTGGCTACATCCGCCTCTAGAGTGGACTCTGCGTCTGGGTGGTGATAATGCTGGGGATTCTGTATGAGGTGTGCTTGCGGTGGATGTGTTTGGATTATTTTCAGGTTGGTGTGCCAATAACTGGGTTCCTAAACTTAACATTGTGGAGTTTAAGTCACGCACTGATTTTGTTGGTGACTCTACCAGCCTGTGTACGGTTTCCTGAATATGGGTATTATGCGGAGCTAGATCAGGGGGGCGGGGGTAATGGGGGGAGGGATTGCTAAATTTTGGCCCCTGGGTGGAGGGGGGAATTATGCATGCAGTAAAACATTTTTTTAGCTGGGGACGGTGGGGTTATCTACATCTTTTTTTTTAACATATATAGTGACACATGGGGAGGGGGGGCCCTTAAATTGGGCACCCATTGTACCTGGGGGTGAAGGTGGGGGCTTATTATAACTAGGGGGGAGGGGGTTGTTACTGCTGGGGATCTATTGACACTGGGGGGTGGCTAATTTTAATAAGGGATGGGAAGTTGAATTACAATGGGGACCTATGGACTGGGGAGTTGAGGGGCCATGCCAAACATCCCCTAGGTATATTTTTTTAAATAAAATATTTAAACATAAATACTTTTTAAACTTAATTAAATAAAAAAAATGACAATTTCTGTGTGGTTTTGACGAAAAAAAAATTGTCAGTAAAGTGGTTAAATAAATAATGTGTTTCCAATAAACATGCTACACACACTGCAACGCTGGCGAGTGTGGCTCCTTAACCCACCAAACGATTGCTGAGTTAGCCTCGAATTTGCATCCCATTACATTCGGCAGCAAGTTACACTCCAACCCTCTAAAAACTTGCAGGGGGTTCCAGCAAGATTAGACTCACCAAAAACTTGCAGGGGGTTCAAGCAAGATTGGACTCACCAAAAACTTGCAACATTGATCCCAAGGTAAATTGGTGAATTTCCAATAAGACATTTCTACAACTGTTGTTGGGCAATAGAGAAATAAATTGGTTATAAAGCAGAGCAGCAAACCGTCATAGCTCTTTCAGTGACGTAACAAAGAGGGGGTTTCTTTAGCCAGGATGGCACTCGCCAGGGTCGAGGGGGGCACTGTCCGGCGGTGCCACCTGTGGCCAGTTGATAGAACATACTTGCCTACCCTCCCATCTCCCAAGTGAGACTCTGCTTTATTATAAGCGTCACCCCGGAATCTTAATGATATCCCCCGTATTCCCCACTAACTGCTCCATAGGAAATCTGAACTGCGCATGTTCCAGTCTGGATGTTTCCTGGGGGCGGAGCCTCAGTGTCTGATGTCATTATAGGCTGGCCATGCACCGCAGGGTTGTGGGTAGCGGTGGCTGCAGAGCCTGTGAGTGAGTATTTGCATGTAAATAATATTTTAATATTTCTAGCGATAATTATATTTGACTGTTATTTTTTGAGTGGACAAATGAGTATACAATACCTTCCTGTTGCGCCCCTCACAGGGCAGTCAAGATAGTTGGTTACTTGGTATTTAAGGAAGTTGGGATTACAGAGCCTGATTCAGAGCCAGACGCTCTGAAAGAACGCTCGCTCTGATTCAGGGCGTTTTTTTTTTTGGTGCGGCCTCCGAGCCGCTCGCATAGCTGTGGGTGACCACCCACAGCTATTGCGAGCGGCCAGGTGATGGTCATGATGGTCCCGACCATCGCGACCATCAGGGCTTGCGATGAGACCCTTAGGCGGTAGGGTCTCATTCCCGCAAGCCCCAGTGAGCTTCTGGCTCTTAATAGAGCCGGAAGCTCACCACTGACATCACTCGTGATGTCAGTGGGGCCGCCCTCAAACGGCAGGCGTTCCGTCGGGAACGCCTCCGTTTGGCCAGCCACCCCCCTGCCCGCCTCCAAAATGGGGCGAGCTGTCGATCAAAATCGCTAGCCGAGTCTCGCACATGCACACGTCAGAGCTGGCTCCGGCATGCGCATGCGCAGTGGAAAAACATTGACGCGCTCGCGAGCGCATAACACTTGCGAGCGGGTCTGAATCAGGCCCACAGTTGGTTCAAGGGTGTCTCTGGTCTGAAAATCTGCTTAGTTTGTTTTCACAAAGGCCCGGTGAGGGCTGAAATATTGACAATTATCTGCATTGGGTGTGTGTGAGAGAGAGGTACAGTGGGCCTGATTCAGAGGCGGACGCTCTGACCAGAGCGCTCGCTCTGAATCAGGGCCCTCCTACCTCAACTTGGAGCGGCCTCTTGGACGCTCGCATAGCTGTGGGTTATCACCCACAGCTTATGCGAGCGTCCATGATGATGGTCGCGATGGTCAAGACCATCGCGACCATCGGGCTTGCGACGAGACCCTGCAGTAGGGTCTCGTTGCCGCAAGCCCTGGAGTGATTTTGGCTCTATCAGAGCCAAAATCACTCCCACTGACATCACTAGTGATGTCAGTGGGGCCGGATCCAGACGGTAGGCGTTCCCATGGGAACGCCTCCGTCTGGCAGCCACGCCCCCGGCACGCCCACCAAAGGGGACGTGCTGTCACTCACCATCGACAGCACCCCCCCTTTGGTGCGAGACCCAGAGCGACGGCTACCCCGTTGCTCGCCAGGTCTCGCGCATGCGCACGACGGAGCTCCCTCCGTCGTGCGCATGCGCATTTGGGTACCATCGACCCGCTTGCAAGCGCCCTGCGCTCGCGAGCGGGTCTGAATGAGACCCAGTATTTGTGAGGGGCACAGTGTGTGTGTGCCAGTGTGTGTGAGAGGCACAGTATGTATCAGAGTGTGTGAGGGGCACAGTGTGTGTGTCAGCATGTGTGAGAGGCACAGACCTTGTGTAAGTGTGTTTAAGAGGCACAGTGTGTGTGTCAGTGTGTGTGAGAGGCACAGTGTGTGTGAGAGGCACAGTGTGTGTATCAGTATGTGTAAGAGGCACAGTGTGTGTGTGTGAGTGAAAGGTACAGAGCATGTGTCAGTGTGTGTGAGAGGCATAGAGCATGTGTCAGTGTATGTGAGAGACACACAGTGTGTGTATGAGAGGCACAGTGTGTGTGTCAGTGTGTGTGAGAGGCACAGAGTGGGTGTGAGTGAGAGGCACAGAGCATGTCAGTGTATGTGAGAGGCACTGAGCATGTGTCAGTGTGTGTGAGAGGCAAAGTGTGTGTGTCACTGTGTGTGAGAGGCACGGTGTTTGTGTCAGTGTGTGTGTCAATGTGGGTGAGAGGCACAGTGTGTGTGTCAGTGTGTGTAAGAGGCACAGTGTGTGTGTGTGTCAGTGTGTGAGAGGTACATAGCATGTGTCAGTGTGTGTGAGAGACACAGGACCTCATTCAGAGTCGGTCGTTGCGGCCGCACGGTCATAGGGGAAAGGGGCCGGATGTGCAAATGAATCGATCACAAGTTGCGGTCCTAAGATGAGATCGTTAGCTGAACGACCGAGGGTAAGAAGCGGTCGTAAGACTAAAGCACGCCCCCTTCTCGATCACAACACACGTCATCTCCTGGGATTTAAGGATTAATCGCGACCATTGGAGCTGGTCGTAGAGTTTAAGGTTGACCGTACCCTCTCTTAAGCACTACTATCAAGTCAGTGTACAAACCTCCCATGTCACGTGTGCCATGACACTACTTTGTTAATTATGCACTCCCATTAAACGCCGTTCGCATAATTAGGCACGCCTGCATTCGGATCTCCACTCCCCCGTTTTCAAGCACCTTCCCCTGTTACCACCCACAAACGGTTCAATCTGTCACTCAAACTAACGACCTGGCTGTGTTCAAGGAGAGAGAAATTTCTGATCGTAACAGCTAGTTTGCGAATGCGCATTGCGAACTTTACGCATGCGCAGTTTAGCGAACATCAGCTGTGTACGACCATGCGGCCGCAACAACCGACTCTGAATGAGGTCCACAGTGTGTGTATGAGAGGCACAGTGTTTGTATCAGTGTGTGTGAGAGGCACAGTGTGTGTGAGAGGCACAGTGTGTGTATTAGTGTCTGTGAGAGGTACAATGTGTGTGTCAGTGTCTGTGGGAGGCAAAGAGCATGCATCAGTATGTGTGAAAGGCACAGTGTGTGTGTCAGTATGTGTGAAAGGCACAGTGTGTGTCAGTATGTGTGAGAGGCACAGTGTGTGTCAGTGAGAGGCACAGAGCTTGTGTCAGTGTGTGCGAGAGGTACAGAGCATGCATCAGTGTGTGTGAGAAGCACAGTGTGTGGGTGAGAGGAACAGTGTGTGTGAGAGGCACAGTGTGTGTGTGAGGCACAGTGTGTGTGTCAGTGAGAGGCACAGAGCATGTGTCAGTGTGTGTGCAAGGCACAGAGCATGTGTCAGTGTGAGTGAGAGGCACAGTGTGAGTGTGTCAGTGTGGGTGAGAGGCACAGTGTGCGTGTCAGTGTGGTGAGAGGCACAGAGTGTGTGTCAGTGTGTGTGAGAGGCACAGTGTGTGTGTGTCAGTGTGTGTGAGAGGCACAGTGTTTGTGTCAGTGTGTGTGTGTGTCAGTGTGGGTGAGAGGCACAGTGTGTGTCAGTGTGTGAGAGGCACAGTGTGTGTGTGTGTCAGTGTGGGTGATAGGGAGAGAGTGCGTGTCAGTGCGTGTGAGAGGCACAGAGCATGTGTCAGTGTGTGTGAGAGGCACAGTGTGTGTGTGTGTCAGTGTGTGTGAGAGGCACAGTGTGTGTCAGTGTGTGTGATAGGCACAGTGTTTGTGTCAGTGTGTGTGTGTGTCAGTGTGGGTGAGAAGCACAGTGTGTGTGTCAGTGTGTGTGAGAGGCACCGTGTGTGTGTGTGTCAGTGTGGGTAATAGGCAGAGAGTGTGTGTCAGTGCGTGTGAGAGGCACAGAGCATGTGTCAGTGTGTGAGAGAGGCACAGTGTGTGTGTCAGTGTGGGTGAGAGGCACAGTGTGTCAGTGTGTGAGAGAGGCACAGTGTGTGTGTCAGTGTGGGTGAGAGGCACAGTGTGTGTCAGTGTGGGTGAGAGGCACAGTGTGTGTGTCAGTGTGTGTGAGAGGCTTCAGAGTGTGTGTGAGTGACTGTGAGTGGCACAGCAGATACATATTATCATTAGACTAAAGTGGACACATATAAATGTTACTTTAACACCAAACAACTAACGTATTTTCTTATTTAAGAGAGTAATTCTTACTGGAGCATTTATCACTCATCACTATTCCTATTCCTGTAACCTAATCATACATCCTATCACATTACCCTATCAATCATTATGCTAGAATTTAAGTAAAACTCTTTATTGTCCCCCTTTAGGGAGTATACTCTCTTTGACCGGGTACACTTTCATTGGTGCACTTATATAGTTTGTAATTTATTTTCCCAGGTTTCAGTATATTCACAAGGGAATAGGTCAGTATTGATTGTTCTGCAGTGTAACAATGAAGGAAGATCACTGCGCCTGAGTCATTCCCTATTGCTCTGGCCGAACTCTTACTTGTCATATTACATAGGGTATTAGCAGTAATAGAGGTGGCGTTGCTGTCCCTTATGCTGAGGTAATAAACAGGTGCTGGGCATTAGTATTAACAGGGGTGACTTTGCTGTACATAGGTGTATTGGCATGTTATTAAAGGCTCGTTCCTGAGGTTCAGCACTGGTAGAATAGGACAGCTCACTGCTACAGCACGGAGAGGGAGGTGAGCATACTCGCTTAGCTTTCCTCAGGGGGGGTGCGTTCAATATCCAGGCGCAGGGGATGCTGGCACTTAGAATTCCGGCGCTGGAAACCCGACACCTGTCAGAATCCCAGTGCCAGCATCCCGAAGGTAAGTAGTGGGGTTGGAGAGAGAGTTAGGCCCTAGGGGGAGGCTTAGGGTTAGGCACTAAGGGGAAGGGTTAGGTTTAGGTTTCTATGGAGGGGGAGGTCAGCTTTAGGCACTAGGGGGTGGAGGTTAGGTTCATGCACCGGGAAGGGAGGGTTAGGGTAGGGAGAGGGTGAGGGTTGGTTCACCTACCGACAGGTGTCGGTATCACAACCCTAGGCATCCCATACCAATACCATCCTCAAGCCCTCCTCCAATTCTTCCCCTCACTCTCTTAATGGAGGTGATGCCCTTAGGCTAATGGTTAGGAGAGGAGTGCTGGACCTGCCGGACTGTTGACTTCCTCCTCCCAAGACTCCAGGACTGTGCAGAATCTCAATGGCTTGTGGGCAGCTGCCAAACATACACCAAAAGCCAGAGCTGTATCTGCAGGTCAGTCACCTCACATGCCTCGGCTCCTTCCCACTGTCCCCCGCCTCAGACCTCACTGCGGTCCATCACCTTTGTCTACTGCTCCCTCTGATGGCTGCTTGACTGACTCAATGGTCAGAACATGTTCCCTTTTTGTACAAAGTAGTCGCGTGCCAGTCAACTTCCTCCCGGCTGCACATGCTGCTTTTTCAGACTGCCCAGCGCTATCCTCATTCCAGTCTCTTTGTAGTGCATATAGGGCTCCCATAACCAGGGCCGTAGCTAAGGTAGTGCGGCCGGTGCCATCGCACAGGGCACCACAAGTCAGGGGGCCCTGTTTGGGCCTGTCAAATTTCTGTTTATTATCATTCTCACTTATAACTTCCTCTTATTTCATCCCCAGCATCTCCTGGCCTCTAATATCTCTTCCCTGGCCCTTCTCCATGAGGCAATTCCCCTTTTTTGGGTGCATAATGTCCCTTTGAAAAATGAGGGGTACTCTTTCTAGAACAGGGCACCAAAAAGTCTAGCTACGGCTCTGCCCATAACCCCTGGACTTCATGAGGGGTACCAGTATTGGATATCTTACCTTTGTGGGCCACAGACCCTCCCAAGCACAGTGTCAGAACGGAATCGGTATGTTATACCACCGGACGTCAGCCCGGCAGATGGAGATTCCCCCCCCCTAACCCTCCCTTAGGGGTGCCTAACCCTAATCTCCCCCCTAGTGCCTAACCCTAACCTCCCCCCAAGGGTGCCTAAACCTAACCCCCCCTACCCGCACCCTAAACCTAATCCTCCCAGGGGGGTGCCTAACCCTATCCTTCCCCCGGGGTGCCTGACCCTAACCCCCCTTCCCCTAGCCTAACCCTCCTGGGGGGGGTGCCTAACCCCAGGATACCCTAAACCTAACCCTCCCCCCCAGCGGCTATCTGCTCCCGACGCCCGCCTTACCTACGATCGGTATGCCGGGCGTCGGGATTTTGGTGTGGGGCTATTGATAGGCGTCGGTATTTACACCTATCGTTAGTCACATGCCGGGATCTCACTGTCAGGAAGCCGGCAGTTGGCATTTCGACCACAGGCTTCCTGACTACATACTATCAGAACACACAGTAAAACACTATATGGTACGGTAGCAACTACCACATTCTATATACCTCCATATATACATATTTACAAGGTTTAGAGAGGTACCACAGATTCACTCTGGCTCTATGGATAGCTATATTGACAGAGGTATAGTATGTCAATAATCTGTTCAAGTTGTTGAAAATGCTACTGTATCAGAGGTTCCCAAAAGCGGTTCTCAAGGCACCCTAACAGCACAGGTTTTAGAAATATCCATGGTTGAGCACAGGTGGTTAAATCAAAATGACTGAGGCACTAATTAAGTCACTTGTGATCAAGCATGGATCCAACCTGAATCAGGCCCTTAGTCCATAGCCGGTTCAATTGTAAGGGCCTAATTCAGACTTGTACGCAAACCCGACGGATGTGGCCCCCCCCTCCCTCTTTGGTGCGGTGTTTTCGTAGGTCTGGATCAGTTAGTTTTGGTTGTTTATGAATCAGTTTTTTCTAGTTTGGTGTGATTGCTGATCTTCTTGTTGTGTCTTTTATTCTTCTTCTCTGGATTAGGTTGATTATGTTTGGTTTCTTCCAGCAGGTGGATTCGATGATAGGTTGATTTGGGTGGTTGGCCACTCCTTTGTTTTATTGGGCCACCAGTTCGTTTGTTGCCAGGAGTGTCACCCTCTTTATGTCTGTCAGTGAAATCAGATGGCTGGGAGTTCGGGGATTGTGTTGGAATGGGGAAAGCTGATGTGTGCAGCTCGCCAATTTACGGTTCCCGGTATAATGGTGATCCATTTAGGTACCAATGACTTTGGCAAGAGGACATCCTTGGACTTACAAATGACCATTGTATGAGACTTGGATTTAATTGCAGTAGCTTGGCCCTTTTGTAGGATCCTAAAGTCACAGACAGTGCCTCGTAGGACATGGGGTGGCACT
This sequence comes from Taudactylus pleione, assembly GCA_031769625.1. Classification (NCBI taxonomy): domain Eukaryota; kingdom Metazoa; phylum Chordata; class Amphibia; order Anura; family Myobatrachidae; genus Taudactylus; species Taudactylus pleione. The sequence goes on from JAUIMM010000188.1 coordinate 12,503,496, forward strand.
GAGAAAGGTGCTAGGATGGATGTGATCAGGTGTAAATCAATTCCTTTGTAGCCAAGATCATTAGGCAGTATGGTGGGTTAGTGGTTTAGGTTTTCACCTGTAGACATGGGTTCCTGCACCTTAGCCATGACTGGCTAAGAGTCAGACCACTCTTAGCCAATCAGTGGCCGCTGTCATATGACAGTGGGGGTACAGGTGCCATTAGTACTATATGTAACCCGGGTAGGGAAGAGGATTGGGACCTTTTTTGGGGGGGTCCCCACTTTCCAAGGATTGACAGCCCTCAGTTGGAGAATGCTTCAGCAGGGAGGCCCCATGCTGTGTGTCCTCCTGCTATGGCATTACCACCCCTGTAGTTTCAGCCAGTTGCCGGTTATAGGAAAATAGGGGAAACTCCTGATTCTGGTACCAGAATGGGCTCACAGGACCTGGCTGGTTATGACAATGCTTAACCTGCAACATACTTACCGACTTTTAGCTCCCTCCTTCCAGGAGGGAGCTGTCGGGCTTACACTGTGGGGGGGCATCTTGCTGTAAAAGGGGATGTGGCATGTGGGCATGACAGTGCAATTGCATCATTGTGGCCCCGCCCCCTCTTCACAATGCCGATATTAATGGCAATGTGAAGCAGAGGGCGGGGCCGCGATGAACGCAAACCGCGTCACCAGGTAGCCCGGGGCCGGGAGGCTTGCCTGCCTTTCCGGGGGCCGGGAGCGGCACATGATTTTTGGGAGGCTACCGGCTGAATCGGGAGGGTAGGCAAGTATGACCTGGAATCCATTGCATTTACTATACCTATAGGTGTAATTTTGTCCATCATTACAATAGGTGGATAGACATATCCTGTTATCACGGTCCTCGATGTGCAAAATTAGAGTGGCATATCTACTACTGTATGTAATGTACAGTACATATTGTAAATAAGAAACATTATCATGCTCAATAGGGGATGACGTTAAATGCACATAGGGCCTTATTCAGAGATGGACGCTAATACGATCGCCACTGTGATTTTGCATGTAATGTTTAAGAGGATGGATGGGAGGGCCCCTTGCCCTATTTTAAATTTTCTTTTAAACTTTTATTACACATACTAGCCGGCGTTGCCCAGTGGAGGGACCAGAACAGGCTCCCTGGGTCAAAGTTCTTCCCAGTGTGCTTCGCTGTGAGGTCCGACCAGGACCCCAAACAATCCATTTAGCATCCCAGACCAATTGCCACCCCTCGGTGAAGTTTTCATCCAAATTCATCCAGTGGAAGGCCCAGAACAGGCTCCCTGGGTCAAAGTTCTGCCCAGCGTACACCAATGGGAGGTCCGACCATGACCTCAACCCCCTAGTATGTCTTCTGGGATCCAATGTTACCACTCTAGGAAGTTTCATCCAAATCCAACCAGTGGAAGGCTCAGAACAGGCTCCACGGGTCCAAACCGGCTCCCTGGGTCAAAGTTCTGCCCAGAGCACTCTGCCGTGAGGTCCGACTGGAACCCCAACCACTTTATTAGGCATCCCAGACCAAATGCCACTCCTCTCTGAAGTTTTCATCCACATTTATCCAGTGGAAGGCCCAGAACAAGCTCCCCGGGTCAAAGTTCTGCCCAGCATACACCAACGGGAGGTCCGACCTGGACCCTAACCCCCCTAAAACCCGGCCAGGATCCAACTGGACCACCTCATGTTGGATTCATCCCAATTGGTGCAGTGGTGTATCTTCAAGTTATTAAGTTTTATTATGTGATGTCATCAAAATCCACCCAGTGGAAGGCCCAGAACAAGCTCTCTGGGTCAAAGCCAGGATCCAACTGTACCACCCCGCATTGGTTTCATCCCAATCAGCACAGGGGTGTCCGAATGCGGAACCGGACAAACAAACAAACAGACCAATGATTTTATATAAACGATAGCACACAGAAGCCTTCACAGATCACACTGATCTGTGCAGTGCTTCTGAGAAACATGCTGTTCACAAGCATTTCAGACAAATACACAATCAAAAACAAATGCATACACCATCGGTAAACATGTTTCAGTCAAACATGATTCTTAGTAAATTTGAGTGTTTGTTAGGGAAAAACTCACATGGGTCCCAGTGATGCCCAGCGTGTTTCTATCTCAGACAAACATGATTCTTAATAAATATACCCCTTTCTGTTCATTTTACCTTATTATCTGGATTAAACTCTGGCTCTGACAGATCCTCTTATATTTACTCTACCCAAGTCTTTCGTATTCTTTGGCAGACCAGAGCAGAGGAACAATTGTTATATGCATATTTGCCTACCTTTTGATTGTCCTCCCCAGGAGGAGCCTGGAGAGGACAAGCAGGTGGGCTGTGATGGGGCGGGGCCTGACGGATAACATCATTTACCCCGCCCCCTGTGCGGCAAATTTGCCAGCGATTGGCCTAAATTTAAATAGGGGGCGAGCTAAATGACGCGATCATGGAGAACCCAGGAACTCGCAATCACCGCAGAAATTCTCCCGAATCTGCCCACTTCCTAGTGAATGCGGGAGAAATGCCTACCCTTCCGGGGGTGCGGGGGGTTACCCCAAAAATTGGGAGCCTCCCGCGAAAACTGACAGGGTAGGCATGTATGGTTATATGTCTGTGATGTATTGTTAATTTACTTTTTATTGCTTAAGTTGTTTTATTTAATAAAAGCATTAGACTACTATTGTATTAAAGGTGGAATATAATTACTTTTTACAAGCTATTGAATATGGCTTTGTATTGTGACCTGCTCCTGTGATAACTGAGTAGTTAATTAATTGTACTGATGTCACCCACAGGATCTGCCTGTGACTACGTTGCATTTAGTCTCATACTAGTGACTACACTCCATCCTTGTGGGTGATTTTTGGTGAAAAGAGTTTATTACCTCTGTAGTGGGGTTTACTAATAATGATATACATGCCAATTTTCTATGTAGGTTTACTGTGATGGTTTTAGTTTTGCTTAAATCTCATAAAACTCAGAATTATCTTTTATTTTTATTACACGCAAGGGTTCCATAGCGTAATAAGGATCTATCATTAGTAGAGATGTGTGCAGACCACATGTTTTGGTATTGGTTCTAAGGGGTTTATGTATCAAGCAGTGAAAAGCATGGAGAAGTGTACCAGGAGAGAAGTTGCCCATAGCAACCAATCAGCTTTGAAATAACATTTATCAAGAACAGCCTATAAAATAATAGGTAGCAGCTGATTGGTTGCTATGGGCAACTTCTCCACTGGTCCACTTCTCCACGCTTTTCACTGCTTGATACATGAACCCCTAAATCTTCATCATGTTTTGGTTTTGGTTCTGGATTTCTTTAAAAATTGATAAAGCAGTTAAAATAATGTAACCTGGGCCTGTGTTTTTTCCTACAGTACTGTATTATTAACATCTATAGCATTCATTTCCAGTAATTTCCAGTTCATTTTGACCACCTCACAGCTAGCGATGAGTGGGTTCGGATCTCAGAGATCCGAACCCACCTGAACTTAGGGGATCCGAGTCAAATCCAAGTTGGCTTGGGTTTTCCCCCCTGACTCGGATCTGAAAACGAGGCAAAACGGCATCATCCCGGTGTCGGATTCTCGCGGGTTTTGGATTGTATAAAGGTCCCGCGATAGCCGCCATTTTTAATTCCGGCTGTGGAGATTGAAGAGGGAGGGAGCTGTGCTGTGCTGAGCTGTTCTGTGCTGCTCTGTTTTACTGTGGATAGGGGCTGGCTACTGTTGTGTCAGGGGCTGGCTGCTTATGTCCATAGGAGATGGGGCTGCCTGTTGTCCATATACTGGGGCTGGCTTGCTGTTGTCCTGTCCACTCCATAGGGGCTGGCTGTTGTCCATAAAATATACTGGGGCTGGCTGTTGTCCTGTCCACTCCATAGGGGCTGGCTGTTGTCTATAGGGGCTGGCTGTGCTGCTGTGTTGTCCAGGGGGTGCTCTGTCCATCAGGGGTGCTATTAACCCCCAGTGTAAAAAAAATAAAGTATTTTATCTTTATTTCTGTGTGCGCGCGCCTGTTAGCCACACTTATCAGCAACGTAGGTGTGCAGGGGTACTGTGCTACCTGTGTCTCATTTATCAAGGGTCTGCAGCCTCATTCAGGGGTGCTCTTCACCCCCAGTGTGAAAAAAATAAAAACAATTATTTTTGTGTGCGTGTTAGCCTGCCACACCACCAGTGTTAAAATAGAAAGAAAAATTGTGTGCGTGTTAGCCTGCCACACACAACCAGTGTGAAAATAAAAACAATTTTTTGTGAGTGCGTGTTAGCCACACCACCAGTGAAAAAATAAAAACAATTTTTTGTGAGTGCGTGTTTTCCATACCACCAGTGAGAAAATAAAAACTATTTTTTTGTGTGTGCATGTTAGCCTTCCACACCACCAGTGACAAAAATAAATAAAATTTTGTGTGTGCGCGTTAGCCACATTTATCAGCAACGTAGGTGTGCAGGGGTGCTGTGCTGCCTGTGTCGTTTATCAGGAGGGTGCAACCTCGTTTGGGTGGTCTCCCTCCCAAGTGCCCCCCAAAAATGTATTCAATCAATCTTTTTTTGTGTGTGTGTCCAGAGCCGGCCCTAGGCATTGGCATAATAAGATTATGCCTAGGGGCGACTTGAATGCCTAGGGAAGGCACAGAAGCTCATTCCGACCCGGTCCCCATTATTTAAATGGTTGGAGTCGGAGCGGACCCGCTTCGGCCGCTCCGGCTCCACCAACATAATGGCCACCCCACGCCGCGGCCCGGCTCCTTGTTATAACACAGCGCGCGTGATGTCATGTTCGCCGTGTCATAACAAGGGGCCGGGCTGCTGGAAGGAGAGTATCGAGAGGAGCCGCAGAGAAGCAACCAAGGTAAGTGGCGGCTCTGAGGCAGGGAGGCTGAGACACGCGCTGGGGGGGAAGGTTGAGACACGCGCTGGGGCTGGGGGGGGAAGGCTGAGACACGCACTCGGGCTGGGGGGGGAAGGCTGAGACATGCACTGGGGCTGGGGGGGGAGGGTGTGACACGCACTGGGGATATGGGGAGAAGGCTGAGACACACTGGGGCTGGAGGAGGAAGGCTGAGACACACACTGAGGCTGGGGGGAGAAGGCTGAGACATGCACTGGGGCTGGGGGGAGAAGGCTGAGACATGCACTGGGGCTGGGGGGAGAAGGCTGAGACATGCACTGAGGCTGGGGGGAGAAGGCTGAGACATGCACTGGGGCTGGGGGGAGAAGGCTGAGACATGCACTGGGGCTGGGGGGAGAAGGCTGAGACATGCACTGGGGCTGGGGGGAGAAGGCTGAGACACACTGGGGCTGGAGGGGGAAGGCAAGGCTGAGAACACTCCGGGGCTTGGGGGGAGAAAGAGGCTGACACGCTGGGGGTGGGGGGAAAGAGGCTGACACACTGGGGCTGGGAAACATGCTGGAGGGGAGAATGATGCTGACACACCCTGGGGCTGGGGGGAGAATGAGGCTGACACAGTGGGGGAATGGTGCCGAGAGACACACTGGGTCTAAGGGAATGAGGCTGAGATACACACTAGGTCTGGGGGAATGGGGCTGAGGCACACACTAGGTCTGGGGGAATGGGGCTGAGACACTCACTAGGTCTGGGGGAATGGGGCTGGTGGAACTGCAAGGTGTGGTGCCGGCCTTTTATTACATGTATATATGTATATGTGTATATATATATATATATATATATATATATTAGGGGTGTGCACCGGCCACTTTTCGTGTTTTGGTTTTGGATCTGGATCTTTCTTCGTGTTTTGGATCTGGATTGGTTTTGCCAAAACCACCCTTCCGTGTTTTGGGTTCTGGGTTTTGTGTTTTGGATCTGTATTTTTTTTTTAAAAAGCATAAAAACAGCTAAAATCACAGAATTTGTTGGTTTCTCTGCTCCTATGCTATTATTAACCTCAATAACCTTAATTTCCACTCATTTCCAGTCTATTCTGAACACCTCACACCTCACAATAGTGTTTTCATGTCCAAAAGGTTGCACCAAGGTAGCTGGATGACTATGCTAAGCGACACGAGTGGGCGGCACAAACACGTGACCCATCTAGGAGTGACACTGCAGTGGCAGACAGGATGGCAGTTAGAAAAACTAGGCCCCAAACTGTACATAATGCAAAGAAAAAAAAGAAGTGCAAGATGGAATTGTCCTTGGGCCCTCCCACCCACCCTTATGTTGTATAAACAGGACATGCACACTTTAACAAATCAATCATTTCAGCGCCAGGGTCTGCCACACAACTGTGGCTGAAATGATTGGTTCGTTTGGGCCCCCACAAAACAAGCTGGCAATTAATGTGTCCCTGCACAAACTGGCTCTACGGAGGCAAGATGTCATCCTCATCCTCCTCATCCACCGATTCCTCACCCTCTTCAGTGTGTACATCCTCATCCTCACAAAGTATTAACTCGTCCCCACTTGAATCCACCACCACAGGTCCCTCTGTACCTTCTGGAGGCTGGTCTCCCTGGAAGAGCTGATAATTCATTTTGATGAACATCATCTTCTCCACATTCTGTGGAAGCAACCTCCTACGCCTTTCGCTGACAAGGTTCCCGGCTGCACTAAACACTCTTTCGGAGTACACACTGGAGGGGGGGCAACTCAGGTAAAATAGAGCCAGCTTGTACAGGGGCCTCCAAATTGCCTCTTTTTCCTGCCAGTACAGGTATGGACTGTCTGACATGCCTACTTGGATGCTGTCACCGATGTAATCCTCCACCATTCTGTCAATGGTGACAGTATCATATGCAGTGACAGTAGACATGTCAGAAATTGTTGCCAGGTCCTTCAGTCCGGACCAGATGTCCAAACTTGGTCCTGCCTGCCCTGCATCACCGCCAGCGGGTTGCTTAGGATACCTAAGTTTTTTCCTGGCAGCCCCAGTTGCGGGAGAAAATTAAGAAGGAGCCGTTGACGTGTCACGTTCCGCTTCAGCTGACAGTGTGTTCACCAGCAGGTCTTTGCACCTCTGCAGGCTTGTGTCGGCCGGAAAGAGAGACACCACATAGGCTTTAAACCTAGGATCAAGCACGGTGGCCAAAATGTAGTGGTCTGATTTCAACAGATTGACCACCCTGGAATCCTGGCAAAGCGAATGAAGGGCTTCATCCACAAGTCCCACATGCCGAGCGGAATCGCTCCATCTTAGCTCCTCCTTCACTTTCTCCAGCTGCTTCTGCAAAAGCCTGATGAGGGGAATGACCTGACTCAAGCTGGCTGTGTCTGAACTGACTTCACGTGTGGCAAGTTCGAAGAGCTGGAGAACCTTGCACAACACGGAAATCATTCTCCACTGCACTTGAGTCAGGTGCATACCCCCTCCTTTGCCTATGTCATAGGTGGATGTATAGGCTTGTATGGCCTTTTGCTGCTCCTCCATCCTCTGAAGCATATAGAGGGTTGAGTTCCACCGCGTCACAACCTCTTGCTTCAGGTGATGGCGGGGCAGGTTCAAGAGTGTTTGCTGGCGCTCCAGTCTTCGGCACGCAGTCGCTGAATGGCGAAAGTGGCCAGAAATTTTTCGGGCCACCCAAAGCGTCTCCTGCACGCCCCTGTCGCTTTTCAGAAAATTCTGCACCACCAAGTTTATTGTGTGAGCAAAACATGGGACGTGCTGGAATTTGCCCAGATGTAATGCCCGCACAATATTGGTGGCGTTGTCAGATATCACAAATCCCCAGGAGAGTCTAAGTGGGGTAAGCCACTGGGCGATGATTTCCCTCAGTTTCTCTAAGAGGTTGTCGGCGGTGTGCCTCTTACTGAAACCGGTGATACACAGCGTAGCCTGCCTTGTAACGAGCTGGCGTTTCTGAGATGCTGCTACTGGTGACGCTGCTGCTGTTGCTGCGTAAGGTGATACATCTACCCAGTGGGCTGTCACAGTCATATAGTCCTTAGTCTGCCCTGTTCCACTTGTCCACATGTCCGTGGTTAAGTGGACATTGTGTACAACGGCATATTTCAGGACACTGAGGACACTTTTTCTGACGTTTCTGTACAGTCTCGGTATCGCCTGCCTAGTGAAGTGGAATCTAGACGGGATTTGGAACCGGGGACACACTACCTCCATCAATTGTCTAAATCCCACTGCACTAATGGCGGATACCGGACGCACGTCTAACACCAACATAGCAGTCAAGGCCTCAGTTATACGTTTTGCTTCAGGATGACTGCTGTCGTACTTCATCCTCCTCGCTAAGGACTGTTGGAGGGTCAATTGTTTAGTAAAAGTAGTGGTGTTCCTACTTCCTCTCTGGGATGATGAACGACTCCCAGCAGCAGCAACAGCAGCAGCGGCAGCAGTAGGCGTAGCAATGCAGGATCCTCCAGAGGAATCCCGGATAGGAGAGTCAGTCATGCCAGTGACATGGCCTGCAGGACTACTTCCGATCCTGACTAAGGAGGAAATTGACGAGGAGGGAGTTGACGGTGTGGTTTGCAGGCGCTTGGATACAACAGGACAACGGGATTTAGGTGTCCCTGGACTGCTTACGGTCTTAGCCAAAGTTTCTGAACTTGACAGTAACTTTTTATGAACGCGCTGCAGGTGCCGTATAAGGGAGGATGTTCCTAGGTGGTTGACGTCCCTACCCCTACTTATTTCACCTTTACATATGGTACATATGGCAAGACAGTTGTTGTCCGGATTTGGATAGAAATATTGCCAGACCAAAGAGGTGGAATGTTTGGTCTTCTGCCCAGGCATGACCGTGATGGGCTTTTTCATCCCACGGACAACAACTGTCTCCCCCGGAGCCTGATTTAAACAAACCACATCACCATCAGAATCCTCCTCGCCAACTTCCTCCTCAGCGCCAGCTACACCAGTATCCTCATCCTGTTGTACTTCAACAGTGACATCTTCAATTTGCATATCAGCAAGTGGACTGTGGGTGCTCCTTTCAGCACTTGCAGGGGGCGTGCAAATGGTGGAAAGAGCCACCTCTTCCCGTCCAGTGCTGGGAAGGTCAGGCATCGCAACCACCACCACACTTGGACTCTCCTTGGGGATTTGTGATATCTTCTTAGAAAGCACAGTTCTTCGCTGTGCTTTTGCCAGCTTAACTCTTTTGATTTTTTTAGTGGGAGGAGGGCTTCCATCGTCATGTGAAGCTGAACCACTAGTCATGAACATACTAGGGATCGACCTTAACCGTTCCTTGCCACTCCGTGTCGTAAATGGCATATTGGCAAGTTTACGTTTCTCTTCAGCTGATTTAAATGTCTTTTTCAAGGTCATTTTCCTGAACTTTGCCATTTGGGATTGTATGTGCCCTCTACTATGACATTGGGCATCGGCCTTGGCAGACGACGTTGATGGCATGTTATCGTCTATGTCATGACTAGTGGCAGCAGCTTCAGCACTAGGAGGAAGTGGTTCTTGATCTTTCTCTATTTTATTTTTATCGGAGAAAGTTTGGTCCTCCATTTATGTTATATCGATTTGATATATACGTGCGGCTAAACACAGAAAATAATTTTTTTTTTGGTTTGGACTGGAGTGTACTTTGTGGGTTACAGCACCCTTTAACGGTCAAGCCAGCCGGCCCTTTACTTATGACACAGGCGCACTCTTGGCACTACTTTGTTGATGCACGTGCGGCTACTGCGCACACAATTCACAAACACAGAAAATAATTTTTTTTTGGTTTGGACTGGAGTGTACTTTCGGGGGTTACAGCACCCTTAACGGTCAAGCCAGCCGGCCCATTACTTATGACACAGGCGCACGCTTGGCACTACTTTGTTGATGCACGTGCGGCTACTGCGCACACAATTCACAAACACAGAAAATAATTTTTTTTTTGGTTTGGACTGGAGTGTACTTTGGGGGTTACAGCACCCTTTAACGGTCAAGCCAGCCGGCCCTTTACTTATGACACAGGCGCACGCTTGGCACTACTTTGTTGATGCACGTGCGGCTACTGCGCACACAATTCACAAACACAGAAAATTATTTTTTTTTTGGTTTGGACTGGAGTGTACTTTGGGGGTTACAGCACCCTTTAACGGTCAAGCCAGCCGGCCCTTTACTTATGACACAGGCGCACGCTTGGCACTACTTTGTTGATGCACGTGCGGCTACTGCGCACACAATTCACAAACACAGAAAATAATTTTTTTTTTGGTTTGGACTGGAGTGTACTTTGGGGGTTACAGCACCCTTTAACGGTCAAGCCAGCCGGCCCTTTACTTATGACACAGGCGCACGCTTGGCACTACTTTGTTGATGCACGTGCGGCTACTGCGCACACAATTCACAAACACAGAAAATAATTTTTTTTTGGTTTGGACTGGAGTGTACTTTCGGGGGTTACAGCACCCTTTAACGGTCAAGCCAGCCGGCCCTTTACTTATGACACAGGCGCACGCTTGGCACTACTTTGTTGATGCACGTGCGGCTACTGCGCACACAATTCACAAACACAGAAAATATATTATTTTTTTAGCACTTGGGGGGAGCACCCCTGATGGACAGAGCACCCCCTGGACAACACTACAGCACTCCTTTAGGACTGGGACACTGCACAGGACTTTGGAGTGGACACAGCCCCTATGGAGAACTGACTGCACAACACAGTCCAGCCAGCCCCTATGGACTTTGAAGTAGTGGACACAGCCCCTATTAACAACAGCAGCACAGCACAACACAGCCAGCCCCTATGGACTTTGAAGTAGTGGACAACAGCAGCACTACACTACACTACACAGCCCTAACTCCCACCCTCCCTCTTCACTGTCCACAGCCGAGTGAGAAAATGGCGCCGACGCGGGTACCTTATATAGGATCCAAAACCCGCGAGACTCGGAAGGCGGGATGATGACGTTTTGCCTCGATTTCAGATCCGAGTCAGGCGGGAAAAGTCGAGCCTGACTCGGATCGGACTCGGATCGGGGGGGCTCGGGGGGGTTCGGATTTCAGAAATCCGAACCCGCTCACCCCTAATATATATATATATATATATATTTTAATACATGCTAGGGGGCATCAGCCAAAATTTTGCCTAGGGCACCGAATTGGCTAGGGCCGGCTCTGTGTGTGTCAGGGGTGCTGCCTGTGTCGTTTATCAAGAGGCTGCTGCCTTGTTCGGGTGATCTCCCTCCCAAGTGCCCCCCAAAATTAATTCAATCAATTAATCTGTTTGTTTTTTTTTGTGTGTGTGTGCGCATTAGCCATGGCATCACAAAACACCTCTGCTGAAATCTGCATAAACATTTTCAAAGGTGAAATTAGAGGATATGGTTTAAAAAATGGAATAAAGCAGCTAAAACTGTGTTCTCTGATTATAGTGTCCCTACTCCCTACCCATGGCCCCTCTACCTGACTTTCAGCGAGGCAGAGGGGCAACTCCATGCAACCGTATTCCAGAGTACAGCTGCTCCTCCTGTAGCCCAGGTCAGAAGATGTGTAGGGAGTGTGGTGATATGGACTAAAATGGACCTCACATCCACTAAAGTGGACACTGAATCCCCAATCTAACAGGGAGCGCAGCTGTAATTTATACACAGCACAGGATGGGATGACGATATAGGCTTGGGTGATGGTATAATCTGGGGTGATGTATACATCATCCTCTTCACACAATATTAATTTGTCCCTGCTGGAATCCACCATTACAGGTGCCTCTGTAATTTTTGCACGTATTTGACGGTAAAGGTCTTTCTCGTAGAATATGTAGTTCATTTTGATGGGCATCATCTTTTCCACATTTTGGGGAAGTAGTCTCAGGCCGATCACTGATAAGGGCCCTCATTCAGAGCCACTCGCTAGCGGCAGTACGCTTGTTCCGAGCGATGTTCGCACATCTGCGCATGCGTACGGTTTTTAGTACGCATGCGCGAACCAGTCAGTGCGGCCGAAAATCGTTGGTACGCAATATAGCGAGGGCCTGCTATTTTGAGTGACAGAATGAGGCGTATGTGGGTGGTAACAGGGGAAGGTGCTTGAAAACGGGGAGTGGAGATCCGAACGCAGGCGTGCTTAAAGGTCAAAACGGGCGTTTTAAGGGAGTGCATATTTAATACAGCAGCGTCATTGACCACGTCACTTGGTTTTTTTTAACTCAGAACTGCTCGCAAAATAGCGGTTGAAAACACCAACCACAAGAATAGCGAGCAGTTCATACGCTGTACGATGTACTCGATTAATCTAATAAATAGCGGACATGACGTATGGTGCGTGCGGCCAGGGGGCGTTTTTATCAAAAAAACGAGCGTATGTTTTGCTCGCTCGTTCAGACTTAGAGGTGGGAACAGACTGCAATTTGCGAACGGATCATTTGAATAGCCACCCCTTGTTTTTGAACGAACGACCACAAATAGCGAACGGCTCTGAATCAGGCCCAAGGTTCCCAGCTGTGCTGAAATTGAAAACTCTTTCTGAGTACACACTGGAAAGTGGGTAGCTCAAGTAAAGCAAAGGCAGTTTTGTGTAAGGGCCTCCAAATTGCCTCTTTTTCCTGTCAATAATTATTTACATCTCTTCAGATCTGTGTCCGTTGGGAAGAAAAAACAATGTCTTCATCCCTTCTGGGATGAAAATCCACTCCAAGCAACAGGCATGGCGCTCAAGACACAATGTAAGACTTAAACCTTGAATCTTAAATGTTGCAATTGCTACTCTGTTCCGCTTGTCCACAATATCTGCTCCAGTTAAGTCGACAGTGGGTACAATGGCAATTGAACTGAAGGCCACTAACTAACTATGTTTTTTTTTATGTCCCTGTACAGGTTGGGAATTGCTTTTTCGGAAGGTTTGCAAAGGATTATTTAACAGTCAATTGTTTTTGGAAAGCAGTCTTCCTGGTCCCCTTCTGGGATGAAAATCCACTCCTAGCCGCAGAAGCAGGTGCAGGATTCTCAAGAAAGACACAACGTAAGGCCTTAAATCATGGGTAGCCAACCTCAGTCCTCGGGAGCTACTAACAGTTCACGTTTTCCAGACCACCTAGCAGGTGCACAGGTGTATTCATTACTCAGCACCACATTTGAAAAGGTCCACAGGTGAAGATAATTATTACAGTTGTGATTCTGTGAGGAGGCCTGGAAAACATGCACTGTTGGAAGCTCTCGAGGACCAGGGTTGGCTACCCCTGCCTTAAATCATAGAACTTGTGCTTGTCCACATATCTGTGCTGGTTAAGTGTCACTTTGAGGCCACTAACTAACTATGTTTTTTTTAATGTCCTTGTACAGGTTGGGAAATGTTCAATGTGGAAGCTTTGCAAAGGATTATTTTTACAGTCAATTGTTTTTGGAAAGCAGTCTTCCTGGTCCCCTTCTGGGATGAAAATCCACTCCTACCTGCAGAAATTGGTGCAGGATTCTCAAGACCTTAAGGGGTAAATTTAATTTACTAAAGTTACAATTTTTAGAAGTGAATTTTAGAAGTGATGTTGCTTGCCCATAGAAAATAATCAGATCTAGCTATTACAGTATCTTCTAGAAAGTGATGTTAAGTAGAATCTGATTGGTTGTTATGGGCAACGTCACTTCTAAAAACTCTCACTTTAGTAAATTAAATTTACCCCTTAATATATTTGTGCTGGCAGTTTGGAGGACACTAACTATGTTTTTGGTTTTTTAGTGTCCTGGTACAGGTTGGGGAATGCTTTTTCATGTGGAAATCACTACTAGAAGTCTTCCTGGTCCCCTTCTGGGATGAGAAAATGAACTCCCAGCAGCAGCCATGGCACTCAAGGACACTTCTGGGGCAAAGACTGATGTGAATGAGTAAAATATTTTTTTGTAAATGCCTCCTCCCCTCCCCTTCTCCGTCATAAATTTACTTCAGAATAAAAAAAATTAATTAAATTTACTACCAAACCCTTCCTGTCCCTGCCTTCAACTACATACATCCCTCAGGGCTCTCTTGAATTATAAAAACATTTGTTTTCTGATGTTGGCAGTTGAACTGCCACATTTTTGTGCCGCCCACGGCTGCCGCATAGCTTAGTCAGCCAGCTAGCTTGGTGCAAATTTTGGGCCTAAACTGGATGAAAACAATATAGTGAGCTGTGAGGTGGTCAAAATTGACTGGAAACTAGTGGAAACAAATGATATTGAGGTTAATAATACTGTAGGAACAAAAACAGGTTAATTTTATGTGATTTTAGTTGTGTTTATGATTTTTTAAGAAAAAATCCAGATCCAAAACCAAAACCGAAAAACAAAACATGGAGGTGAGGTTTTGGCAAAACCAATCCAGATCCAAAACCAGGGGAGATCCAGGTCCAAAACCAAAACACGAGGGTCAGTGCACATCTCTAGTCGGCACACATCTCTACTCATAGGCCCTCATTCAGAGCCGGACGCTATTTGCGGTCGTTCGTTCTCAAAAAAGGGGTGGCTATTCAAATGAACCGTTCGCTCTTTGCGGTCTGTTCCCGCCTCTATGTCTGAACGAGCGAACAAAACTTGCGGTCGTAATTTTGAAAAAGACGCCCCCTTGCCGCTCGCATCATACGTCATGTCCGCTATTTATTAGATTAATCGAGTACATCGAACAGCGTATGAACTGCTCGCTATTCTTGTGGCTGGTTTTCCCTACCGCTATTTTGCGAGCTCTGACTAAAAAAAAACCCAGTGACGTGGTCAATGACGCTGCTGTTTTAATTATGCACTCCCTTAAAACGCCCGTTTTGACCTTTAAGCACACCTGCGTTCTGATCTCCACTCCCCGTTTTCAAGCACCTTCCCCTGTTACCACCCACATACGCCTCCGCCTGTCACTCAAAATAGCAGGCCTTCGCTATTTAGCGAACAAACGATTTTCGGCCGCACTGACTGGTTCGCGCATGCGTATTAAAATCCGTACGCATGCGCAGATGTGCGAACATTGGTCAGAACGAACGAGCAGCCGCTTACGAGCGGCTCTGAATGAGGGCCATAGCTCACAGTATTGTTTTCACCTATATTGACCAAAGGCTGCAGCGAGCTGACTGCTTAATCTAAGAGACAGAGGGCCTTATTCACACCCGCTCGCGAGCGCTATGCGCTCGCAAGCGGGTCGATGGTGGCCCAGTGCACATGCGCACGACGGAGCCGGCTCCGTCGTGCGCATGCGCGAGACCCGGATAGCGATGGGCAATCCATCGCTCCGGGTCTCATACCAAAGGGGGCGTGCTGTCGATGTTGAGTGACAGCACGCCCCCTTTGGTGGGCGGAGCGGGGGCTCTGAAAAACAAGAAGGACGGCCCTGATTCAGAGCCGGACGCTCTGACAGAGCGCTCGGTCTGAATCAGGGCCGTCCTTCTTGTTTTTCAGAGCGGCCTCCTGGCCGCTCGCATAGCTGTGGGTGACCACCCACAGCTATAGCGAGCGACCAGAAAGATGGTCGCGATGGTCAAGACCATCTCGAGCATCGGGCTTGCGATGAGACCCTTGTGGTAGGGTCTCGTTGCCGGAAGCCCCAGAGTGCTTTCGGCTCTAACAGAGCCGAAAGCACGCCCACTGACATCACTTGTGATGTCAGTGGGACCGGCCCCAGACGGTAGGCGTTCCCATGGGAACGCCTCCGTCTGGGCAGCCACGCCCCCGGCCCGCCCACCAAAGGGGGCGTGCTGTCACTCAACATCGACAGCATGCCCCCTTTGGTACAAGACCCGGAGTGAAGGATCGCCCGTCGCTATCCGGGTCTCGCGTATGCGCACGACGGAGCTGGCTCCGTCGTGCGCATGCACACTGGGCCACCATTGCGCTCGCAAGCGGGTCTGAATCAGGCCCAGAGCACACGGCAGTTTAAAAAATAATTTAGCACATCTAGGAAACAGAGTATCACTGCAGTGGAAGACAGGATGGCAGTTTAATACAAACTATACAACCCTATAGAATGTTTCATTAATCAAGAATGAATAGCCTAAAAGTTAAAGCCTAGTAGAGAATATATTTCTAAATCACAGGCCTCAGGCCAATACAAAGAAATTAATCATTGTAAAAAGTAAAAAGAAGAATGTACAGAATGCCTGATTCAGCATGGATCGCAACTGCGATTACGCATGTGGGTGGCGTAGGCATTTCTTCTTAACTGTTTAAAAAATGCCTGTGCCAGCTACGTGCGATGTTTAAAACACTTGGCGCATCCTTACGACCCCCCAAAATACCAGACCCAATATGTTAAATGCATTTTTCACAAAAAAATTTTTCAACCAAAATGTCAGCGGCTGTTTTTCGCCACAGTACGCAACTTACGATTTTTTTTGGCAAAAAGTATCATTAGGGGACTGTCCAAAGGGTTGTGAAATAAGGGCCTCATTCAGAGCCGCTTGCGAGCGCACAGCGCTCGCAAGCGGCTCGATGTTTATGGTCTGCGCATGCGCCACATTCGGCGTGCGCATGCGTAAGCCCCGACGAGAGACTGAGCTTTAGTCGCTGCAGGATTCGCTACAAGACGGGGCGGCTGTCGATGGTGAGTGACAGCTCGCCCCGTTTTGTAGGCGGGGAGGGGGGGGGTGGTTGGGCAAACGCAGGCGTTCCCAAAGGAAGGCGGCCCTACTGACATCACTAGTGATGTCAGTAGTGGACTTCCTGCTCTAATCGCGATGGAGTCCAGGCCGCTCGCACAAGCTGCGGGTGGTCACCCACAGCTTTGCGAGCGGCCTGGAGAAAAAAAAACAACACGCCCTGATTCAGAACGAGTGCTCGCTAGCAGCGAGCGGCTCTGAATCAGGCCCTAAATCCCCAAATTTTTTGCCAAAAATAGGGATTTTGCAATTTTTTTCTCCGTGTCTCAGATAGAGAAAAGTTTTATCAATTTTTTCTCCTAAAATCGGCGATGAAAAATCGGGCGACAATATCATCGATTATTGAATGCGGCCCTAAGGGGTATATTTGCGGGTTTTAGAAATGGAGAAGTTGCCCATAGCAACCAATCAGATTCTACTTGACAGTTATCTAGCACCTTATAGAAGATAATAGCTAGAATCTGATTGGTTGCTATGGGCAACATCTCCACTTCGAAAAACCTGCACTTTAGTAAATATACCCCTAACAGTCTTCTTTGACCCTTTGCATCTACCTTTTGGAAGAGTGTAGACAGCTGTACATTGTTTCTGTCATCAGTCTGTAAATTTAGACCAAATTGTCTTTACACTGTCATAGTGTCACACTGTGGGTTCTCAGAACCTCTTACCACCCCCAGTGCTGCCAATTTACTTGGTGGCATGACCAGGCTTGGACTGAGCCACCAGGGAGTCGGGGAGATCCCCAGTGGGCGCTGCTGTTTTGTAACCACACCCTCTATTGTGGGAGGGCGTGGCCGAGCGCAGGTCAGCGGCAGTGATTTCCAATGCTGCAGCTGCTTGCCGGGCACTGACTGACCATACAGTGACTGTGTGCGGGGATGATGGACAGACGGCAGCACAGGGGCGGAACTACCGGCGGCCCACGGCAGTGAAGGGGCCACAGCTGGCAACATTATCAGCCGTACTGTAATGAGTCAGACTAACTCATTATAGTATGCCACAGCTTGCCGGGCCTGGCCAGTCACTGACCAAAGGAGGGCGCTGTCTGGCCAGAGCAGAGGAGGGAGCGCCTCCCCTTCGGCTACGCAGAGATGCATGGGTTGAGCCGCCCAGCACATGTAACGTCATTCATATTTCTTTGCACTGGTAGAAGAGCCAGGAAGAGGAACAGCCAGCAGCCAAATTTAAGAAAAGTACCAGTAAGGTATGAGATAGAATTTTCTGCTGAAGGACTAGTGCCCTTCCTTTCCTGTAGCTGGATCCAGCAGTCCTTCTTCACCATCCAGATAGTCTAACCATTGTCCAGGCACATGTTTAGTGTCACTGTCTATACTCCCCCCCGCCCCCTCTAAGAGCATAGTCATCCTCCTGTACATGTATCTATATATCTATAGAACACTGGTATTGGCTTAACCTCTCGCATTCCATACATACAGTACCTCCTAATATTCCACATATATAACTGTATTTTTGCTCTATGCATTTAATTGTTATACAGTGATGAGTGATGTGCTGGAATGAGCCCCTATGATCTTCATAAACTGTGTCATTGCTGTCACATTGGCTGCAGTAACTGTAAATAATCATTACTTTTGCAATCCTGTATCTGACATTACATCTACCTGTAGGGTTTCTGGGCCCAATTCAGAGATAGATGCAGCAGTCTCTGCAGAAAACGTTGTCCTCGCAGGAACCTGGCTAGACTGCCAGAGGGTACAAGAGGTAACACAGCGTGCCCAGCAAACACACCGGTCCAAGTGCAGGTGGAAAGGTAAGCGCATTGCTGTATATTGCATTGCTGTATATGATATCAGGGGCATCACAAGGGGGCTGCAGGCCGCCCCCGGGTGTCACCCACCGAAAGGTGACACCACAGTGCCGACTCCTCCTCAGTGACATTAGACGGGTGCCGCACTGTAGCATTACGTGCCGCACTTGGCTCCTGACAAAGGAGCGAGCCGTCCAGGGGCGTATTAAGAGAGGAGGGGGCCTGTGTTCACTCCCCATCCGGAGCCCCCTCCTCTCTGTCTGGTGGCCACCGCGCACTGACAGACTCAGTAGCACTCGCGAAGCCATTACCCCTCTCCACAAGGCCACGCCCCCTCTTGCCGGCGCACGGCTGTGCAGCGTAGACTACAGCCCTCCCCTGCCTTAAGAGGTGTCACCACAGGGAGGGACGCCACTGCTTAATGTACATGGTTTTATTTTCTATCCTACACTTTGCCATTTGTTTAGTATACTTCAAATGTAACATGTAAGACCATTATTTGAAACTTAAAAAACAATAAAAAATTCAGGCTATATTTTTAAAATAGGGACACTGGGATATATGTGCAAATATCTGAAAACATTTTCTTGATATAAATTTTCCACCATTTTTTTTTTTTAAATCATCCGTTTGACACAATATAAGAACCTCCAGTACTTTTCTTATGGCCGTTAACCGCTGTCTTTATGGCCCTGCTATCTCCGTTGTCACTTTTTTGGAATCCAGGATGGTTTCCTCATCTTTTCATGCTTTTCTCCCGGGTCACTTTTTGTAGAAAAGTCACGTTGATCTTTGATGCGAGACCTGTGAATTGCCATTGCAAATTGAATCACGCATTTCTCGGTGCACACATTGCTGAGATGTGCGCAAGTTTTATGTTGCGGGTTCGCTTGTGCAAACTCGCATCTAACTGAATTGACCCCTATAATGTCAAGGTTGTCTGCGGCTCATTAAGAACAACCATTCCAACTAATGTGAATAGATCGTAAATAAAAATAAAAAAAAAGATTTTTTTACATATGTATATGAAGTGAACATACTAAAAAAGGCAAATAAAACTAGGTGACTGATTACTGCTTATTTAGGTGCTGGTACAGGTTGAGTCTCCCATATCCAAATATTCCGAAATACGGAATATTCCGAAATACGGAATAATTTTGGCATGACTTTAATGAAACCTTTGATTTTTGATGGTTCAATGTATACAAGCTTTGTCTAAGGCACAAACTATTAAAAATATTGTATAAAATTAACTTCAGGCTGTGTGTATATGGTGTATATGAAACATAAATGAATTTCATGTATGTACACAAACTTTGCTTGAGCCACAAAAATATTGAAAATATTGTAGAAAATGATTTAAAGGCTGTGTGTATAAGGTGTATATAACACATAAATGCATTCTGTGTGTATATTTGGGTCCCATTCCCAAGATATTTCATTACAATATGCAATTATTCCAAAATACGGAATATTCCGTTATCCAAAATACCCCTGGTCCCAAGGATTTTGGATATGGGAGACTCAACCTGTAATAACATTTGCCATAGTTCATAGTAAATGAACGATTTTAGTAAACGATTTTCATTCATTATTTCAAGGGAAAAACGAACGAAAATCGTTTACTAAAATTGTTCATTTACTAAATGTAATGAACGATTTTTTTGAACTACAATCGATTTTTGCATATTCCCTTACTGAAAATCGTTGAGTTGGTCAGTCTGACTGAACTACAAACTACAAACGTGAACGCTCATGAACGATAATCGTTCATCGTTTTAATTCAGAAATTGAATGATTTTTTTAACGTTTGAACAGTAAACGATATCGTTATCGATAATCGTTCAAAAAATCGTTGTGTGTGTATGCACCTTAAGTCACCTTATAGAGTCACCTATATTTTATTAACCATATATCTATATAACCTATACTGTATATTACCTATAAACCTATATTCTGTAGGCCTTTTATTTACTACCAGACCTCTCCACGTGCTTCTTATATAGCATTTGACCCCACCAGATGCCCCTTATTCAGGGGCGGGCTTGGCCGGGGGGCAGGGTGCCATATGCCCCCCGGGCTGTTACACTATTCCTTCAGTGAGGGCCGGTGTCACTGCACATGCAGGACTGACGGCCGGGTGACAGGCAGAAAGTGCTCTGCAGTCGCTCCAACAATAGAACCATCAGAGCGGCTGTGCAGCATTCTCTGCCTGTTACCCGGCTGCCTGTCACATCCATGCAGCTTGTAGCTGCACACTGAGCACCGTTCCGAGTCTGCTCCGCAGCAGGGGCTGTGCACTCTGCATTGATACACTACCTGCTTCCTGTCTGAGACGAGACTGCGTCAGTCCCTCCCTGCTTGAGACACCCCTGAGTCTCCACCCCTCTCCTGTCTGTCACTACTGAATCCACTCTCTCCAGTGTACCGGGCAAGATCCCGCCCCCTCCTCTACCCTCTCTGGCTATTCTAAACTTGTTCCTATCCCGCCCCCTCACCAGGAGGCCCACCCCTCTCCTGCTCTAACTGGCTATTTTGATCCACCTCCTCCTGTCCGTGCCCAAGACTCCGCCCCCTCACCCGAGTCTCCGCCCCCTCAAGTCCATTTTATCTCTTCCTGTACCTTGGAGTTCCGCAGGGACCAGACAGGTAAGTGTTAGTGGAGATATGAAATGTTTAAATATTTGAGGGGGTAAGGGATGGAATACTTATGAAATGGGGAGAGGTATAGTTGCTTTTTTTGTTTTCTGTGGGGGAGGGGGGTGTTTTAATACAGTCTGTGCTGGGGTGGTGTAATAATGTGTGTTTATAGGGTGTATTATTATTATGTGTTAGAGGATATTCATAATATCTGTGTTATATGTGGATCTCTGTTGGTCTCTGAATTATCTGGCGATTACTGCGATGCTCTGCATTATCTGGCAGCCAATACAATGCTCCCTGATCTAGCGGCTACTGCGAACCTCTCTGCATTATGTGGCACATCACTGCGATGCTCCCTGTTCTGAAGGTCACTGTGAACCTCTCTGCATTATGTGGCACATCACTGCGACGCTCCCTGATCTAGCGGCTACTGCGAACCTCTCTGCATTATGTGGCACATCACTGCGCGCTTCCTGAGCTGACGGTCACTGTGAACCTTTCTGCGTTATATGGCACATCACTGCAACACTCCCTGATCTGACGGTCACTGTGACCTCTCTTCATTATATGGCACATCACTGCAACACTCCCTGATCTGACGGTCACTGCGAACCTCTCTGCATTATATGGCACATCACTGCAACACTCCCTGATCTGACGGTCACTGTGACCTCTCTTCATTATATGGCACATCACTGCAACACTCCCTGATCTGACGGTCACGGTGACCTCTCTTCATTATATGGCACATCACTGCACTGCTCCCTGATCTGACGGTCACTGTGAACCTCTCTGCATTATATGGCACATCACTGCAATGCTCCCTGATCTGACGGTCACTGTGACCTCTCTGCATTATATGGCACATCACTGCAATGCTCCCTGATCTGACGGTCACTGCGAACCTCTCTGCATTATATGGCACATCACTGCAATGCTCCCTGATCTGACGGTCACTGTGACCTCTCTGCATTATATGGCACATCACTGAAACGCTCCCTGATCTGGTGGTCACTGTGAACCTTTCTGCGTTATATGGCACATCACTGCAACGCTCCCTGATCTGGCGGTCACTGTGAACCTCTCTGCGTTATATGGCACATCACTGCGACGCTCCCTGATCTGACAGTCACTGTGAACCTCTCTGCGTTATGTGGCACATCACTGTGACGCTCCCTGATCTGATGGTCACTGGGAACCTCTCTGCATTATATCAGTGACTAGAATGGTCCCTGCATTCTATATTGGTCACTAGAATGCTCCCTTTATTATATATCTATCACGAGAAATGTACCTGTACTGTATCTTAGTAATGAAAATAATCCCTGTATTGTTTTTTAGTAAGTAGAATGGTTCCTGCATTGTATATATGTCACTAGAGTGCTGTGAGCATTTTGCAGTGGTCACTGGAATGGTTTCTGGTTTGGGATGGGGCTGGTCTTTGTATTTGTTTATAGCACTTTGACATAACAATTTTTCATATATTTAATTGGCTATTTAAAGCACGCCCACTTTAGACAAGCCACACCTACAGAGGCTATTATCATGCGACTTTCTCCACTGCAATGCGCTGGTGGAAAAACCGGGCCACTTACTTGTGCCTGCCCCCCAGGCTTAAAGTTGCCAGCCAGCCACTGCCCTTATTTATCACCAGACCCCTGCAGGTACCCCTTATATGTGATCAGACCATTCCAGGTGCTCCTTTTATATACTACTATATGATGCTCCTATAGCCTACTGGCCACCCCTTTCCGGTGCTTGACCACATCCTTTCTGATGACTGACCACACCTCTTAGAGGGCCCCTATGATTGCAATTTCCTGGTGGGCCCTTAATGCCCCAGTCC
Source organism: Taudactylus pleione (assembly GCA_031769625.1). NCBI lineage: Eukaryota > Metazoa > Chordata > Amphibia > Anura > Myobatrachidae > Taudactylus > Taudactylus pleione. The sequence goes on from JAUIMM010000188.1 coordinate 12,526,222, forward strand.
GACACTGGGCATGTCTCCGTTTGCCAGTTATTTCAGGATGTTCCTGTTGTGTCAACTTCAGAATATTGTTCCTGCAGTCTGGGCTGCATGGGTACCGCCATCTTGCCTGAGGTCTGCTGACACTATTGCAGCCATTCACAGAGCCCTACATCTCAGCTGACTCCAGTATCCAATCCCTGTGCAGTGAGCCATATTTAAACCATTCTGCGGCACTAACTCATTGCCAGTTCAACTTGTCTTCAAGCTACTCCTGGTTCCTGTATCACAAGTGATTCTCTATTAGTTGAGCTTTCTTCTACTTTGTTTCAGTTTGTCTCTAGTGATCTATAGTGTACACTTCTTGTCATTCTCTTCTTGGTAGTATTTTGATGAACAATCCTGATTTTACTATATCTATATTCACGTTTGAATTTTAACCAGTCCACACGGGGTCAAAAGTGTTACAATGAACCTGTCACAAATCTGGGTCTAATGGTACGACGGGGGGATGATCAGATAATGATAATTATCGTTATATGATCGTCCTGCATGTGTTGGATGATCGTTATCGAACATCCAACACATGCTGCAAGCCCCTTACAACTATATAAACTACCCACGATTAACGATCACGGGTCCCTATAGTAACCATGTGAAAATGGGGGTAGAACTGCGCTCTTGTTGATCAGGGGGTGGTGTGTTGTGGTACGGAGTGCTGCACCTTTATGTGGGAGTACCGTTCCTGCACTGAGGGCCTGATTCAGAGCCGCTCGTAAGCGGCTGCTCGTTCGCTATGAGCGATGTTCACACAACTGCGCATGCGTGTGAGTCTTAATGCGCATGCGCAAACCAGTCATTGCGGTCGGAAATTGAGCGCTCGCAAAACAGCGAGGGGCTGCTAATTTGATTGACAGAATGTAACGTTTGTGGGTGGTAACAAGGTAAGTTGCTTGAAAACGGGGGAGTGGAGATCCGAACGCAGGCGTGCCTAATGGCAAAAAGGGCGTTTAATGGGTGTGCATAATTAGTAAAGGAGCGTCATCGACCACGTCACTTGGTTGTCTTTTAGCCTGAACTGCTCACAGTGATTGCGGTAGGAAAAACCTACCACAAGCACTGTGAGCAGTTCAGATGCCTTTCGATGTACCCGATTAATCAAATAAATACCGGAGATGACGTGTGATGCGAACGGCAAAGGGGCGTCTTTACAAAATAGGGAGTTCATTTTTCGTTCGCTCGCTCAGACATAGAGGCGTCAACAAACTGCAATGAGCGAGCGCTCAATTTAAATAGCCGGCCCCTTTTTTGGAACGACCGTCTGCAAATAGCGTCCGGCTCTGAATCAGGCCCTGAGTTAGAATGGGAATAAAGGGGGTAAGGTGCACTCTACCTGAGTGTGGTGGTGAAAACTGTTGTGTTAAAGTGGGTGAGTATGGTGTGGGGTGACTGGGTAGGTGCGAGTGTTGCACTGCTGAGCAGTGTGGATGGGGATGGTGCTGCAGTGATAATGGAGTGATGGGAATGGGAATGAGGATGGAACGATTGGAATGAGAGTGAAAGTGAAAATGAAAATGAACAGGAGAATGAAAGTGAAAGTGAAAATGAAGATGAAACCAGCCAGACACAGATGTGGGGGCCAAATCTTTTATTGGAGTAGTCACAGTGCTGCTCCGATGAGGTCCCGGGCAAGTGGGGGAGGCGTGGCGGTGGATGGGGATGAGACTGGGGAGGTAGGTGGACCCTTTCAGAGGCCTCCTTGCCGTGAGTTTCAGTGACCAGCACGTCACCCCTGCTGGACCTATGGTCGACAGTCTAGGATGTCTCGGGAGGTGGGGGGATGCGGAGATTGGGTCGGAACACCTGGGCGGCGTCTCGTGTGTAGGTGAGAGTCTCAGTGTTACTTACCTACCGGTAGGTTTTGTGGTGAGAGGGGGACGTTGAAGGTAGTGTGGTAGCTGCAGAATGTCGGTGAGCAAAGTCAATAGAATGCCGGTAGGTTCTCTGTTGTTGGTTTGTGGTCACCGGACTTGAGGTGGTAAGCGACCAGCGTGTGCAGCTGGTGGAATTGGTAGACTGCTGGGTCCCCTGTGGCTGGTCCTGATGCCACAGGTGTGTGCGGAGACACTGGCACGAGCGGGGGAACCACTTGGAGACTGGATGCAGGCGTGTGGTCTGGGACCACCCCTGGTGCGGGGGGTGGCCTGCCCGGGACACTTGGTTGGGCATGCTGGGGGAGGCTCTGAGGTGGAGCCGAACACTGATGGTGTGAGCGGTGTGGACCAGCGGGCGTGCAGGCTATGTGGGGGGGGGTGGCTGGCAATGTCGGTGGAGGAAAGCCGGGATGGATGGATGGATGTAGGAGTCTCCAATGTGTTTCGGCACTTCTGCCTTCTTCAAGGAGGTTGAGAGTGAATATGCTTGTGAGGCTCTTATGTACTGCACTTCTGGAAGTGAGTGTGCAGTCAGGTGAATTGCGGGGCCAATCGTGAGTGGATGTTTGTAATGGTGATGCAGTTCAGGTGTGCGGAGGGGGGAGTGGTTATGTAGGATGGGGTCTAGCCAATAGTGATGGGGGGTGTGGTGGGTGTGTAAGTGGGCAGTTGTGTGCTGTTGCTAGGCGACGTGTGATGCATCAGCGGACAGTGTTGGGGCGGGTCAGGGTTCCCTGATGAGTGTTGTGCATCACATTCGTGGCATGGGCAAATGATGTGCGGGCAGGATGGGAGTACCTTGTCATGGGTGTGTGTGGAACGGGCTGTAGGTGTGCGTGTGGGGATGGGGGGTGTTGTGCGGGCAGATCGGGAGTAACTGTCATTGGTGTGTGTGGAACGGGCTGCTGAATGTGTGTACGGGGAGGGGTGGGTGGTTAGGGTTTGATGCAGTGGCTGTGAGGGGTAATGTGGGTTGGTGTTGGTACTGTGGATAAAGCGGATGGGCGGAGATGAGGACGTGGCAGGCGGATGAGGTGGTCTGTTGCAATTGGGAATTGGGTGCTGGTCAGATGAACGTGGGTGTGTGTGGGTAGAATGGAAACGGGTTTATGTTGGTGCGTGTGGTGTCTCTGTCTATCATGGTGTGTGGGTATAAGGGCCTGGGGTTGGAAGGGTGGTTGGTGATATAGGATAGGGTATGATAAGATGGGTGGGTGGATATACGTATAAGGGTGGGTGTGTGGATATGGAGGCTGGGGGTGGGCAGTCTGCAGGGTGGGGGTGTGTCTCGAGGTGTGAGGTGTAAGGGATGGGTGTGTATCCAGTGTTGTTACAGGGGGAGGGGGGGTGGGGGTGTATGGGTTGGTTGGATTTGTATGGGTGATGTGTGGGGGCGGTGGGTTGGAATGTGGTGCGGTCTGTGGAGGGTGTTGGATGGTGGTTGGATGGTGGGGTCTGTGGAGGGTGTGCACTGATGGGGCATAAGGTTGGGGGGGAGTTTATTTCCATATGAGGGGGTGTGAGAGATTATTTTGTGATGACGGATTTTACTTTGTTGTCAATGCTGAGTCTCTGGGTGTCAGGGTTTTGAGTGTGAATATCCACCTCAAACCAAAAGTAATTGTGTGTGAGTATGTATTCTATGCCCTTGAGGATGAATGCGATCTGTTCTGGTTCTAGTGCGTCGTCCTGATTGAGATGGTGTATATGGGAAAGATTTCTGGACTGCACACCCAGAATATATATAATGGGAGGTGCAACCTGATGAGACTAATTGCAGGCACAGAAACAGACAAATCTCAGGTGCACAACTCAAAATTATTAATAATATATATAAATTAGGGGTGTGCACCGGCCACTTTTCGTGTTTTGTGTTTTGGTTTTGGATCTGGATCTTTCTTCGTGTTTTGGATCTGGATTGGTTTTGCCAAAACCACCCTTCCGTGTTTTGGGTTCTGGGTTTTGTGTTTTGGATCTGTATTTTTTTGAAAAAAAGCATAAAAACAGCTAAAATCACAGAATTTGTAGGTTTTTCTGCTCCTATGCTATTATTAACCTCAATAACCTTAATTTCCACTCATTTCCAGTCTATTCTGAATACCTCACACCTCACAATAGTGTTTTTATGTCCAAAAGGTTGCACCGAGGTAGCTGGATGACTATGCTAAGCGACACGAGTGGGCGGCACAAACACGTGACCCATCTAGGCGTGAAACTGCAGTGGCAGACAGGATGGCATTGAAAAACTAGGCCCCAAACTGTACATAATGCAAAGAAAAAAAAGAGGTGCAAGATGGAATTGTCCTTGGGCCCTCCCACCCACCCTTATGTTGTATAAACAGGACATGCACACTTTAACAAACCAATCATTTCAGCGCCAGGGTCTGCCACACAACTGTGGCTGAAATGATTGGTTCGTTTGGGCCCCCACAAAACAAGCTGGCAATTAATCTGTCCCTGCACAAACTGGCTCTACGGAGGCAAGAAGTCGTCCTCATCCTCCTCATCCACAGATTCCTCACCCTCTTCAGTGTTATGTACATCCTCATCCTCACAGAGTATTAATTCGTCCCTGCTGGAACCACAGGTCCCTCTGTACGTTCTGGAGGCTGGTCTCCCAGGAAGAGTTGATCATTCATTTTATGAACATCATCTTCTCCACATTTTGTGGAAGCAACCTCCTACGCCTTTCGCTAACAAGGTTCCCGGCTGCACTAAACACTCTTTCGGAGTACACACTGGAGGGGGGGCAACTCAGGTAAAATAGAGCCAGTTTGTACAGGGACCTCCAAATTGCTTCTTTTTCCTGCCAGTACAGGTACGGACTGTCTGACATGCCTACTTGGATGCTGTCACCGATGTAATCCTTTAACAGACAGACGCACGCTTGTCGCTGCTGCTTTGAGGATTCAAGTGCGGCTACAGCCCACACAATTCACAAAGACAGAAAAAAAAAAAGAATATTTTTATTGTTTGTGTAGCACACTTTGAGGGTGTCACCACCCTTTAACAGACAGATGCACGCTTGTTGCTGCTGCTTTAAGGATGCAGGTGCGGCTACAGCCCACACATTTCACAAAGACCGAAAAAAAAAGAACAATATTTTAATTGTTTGTGTAGCACACTGTGAGGGTGTCACCACCCTTTAACAGACAGACGCACGCTTGTCGCTGCTGCTTTAAGGATGCAGGTGCGGCTACAGCCCACACAATTCACAAAGACAGAAAAAAGAAGAATATTTTTATTGTTTGTGTAGCACACTTTGAGGGTGTCACCACCCTTTAACAGACAGACGCACGCTTGTCGCTGCTGCTTTGAGGATGCAAGTGTGGCTACATCGCACACAAGTCACAAACACATTAAAAAATTTTTTTTGATTTTTTGGAGCACTTTGAGAGTTACAACACCCTTTAACAGACAGACGCACGCTTGTCGCTGCTGCTTTGAGGATGCAAGTGCGGCTACAGCCCACACAATTCACAAAGACAGAAAAAAAAAGAACAATATTTTAATTGTTTGTGTAGCACACTTTGAGGGTGTCACCACCCTTTAACAGACAGACGCACGCTTGTCGCTGCTGCTTTAAGGATGCAGGTGCGGCTACAGCCCACACATTTCACAAAGACCGAAAAAAAAAGAACAATATTTTAATTGTTTGTGTAGCACACTGTGAGGGTGTCACCACCCTTTAACAGACAGACGCACGCTTGTCGCTGCTGCTTTAAGGATGCAGGTGCGGCTACAGCCCACACAATTCACAAAGACAGAAAAAAGAATATTTTTATTGTTTGTGTAGCACACTTTGAGGGTGTCACCACCCTTTAACAGACAGACGCACGCTTGTCGCTGCTGCTTTGAGGATGCAAGTGTGGCTACATCGCACACAAGTCACAAACACATTAAAAAATTTTTTTTGATTTTTTGGAGCACTTTGAGAGTTACAACACCCTTTAACAGACAGACGCACGCTTGTCGCTGCTGCTTTGAGGATGCAAGTGCGGCTACAGCCCACACAATTCACAAAGACAGAAAAAAAAGAACAATATTTTAATTGTTTGTGTAGCACACTTTGAGGGTGTCACCACCCTTTAACAGACAGACGCACGCTTGTCGCTGCTGCTTTAAGGATGCAGGTGCGGCTACAGCCCACACATTTCACAAAGACAGAAAAAAAAAGAACAATATTTTAATTGTTTGTGTAGCACACTTTGAGGGTGTCACCACCCTTTAACAGACAGACGCACGCTTGTCGCTGCTGCTTTGAGGATGCAGGTGGAATCTAGACGGGATTTGGAACCGAGGACACACTACCTCCATCAATTGTCTAAATCCCACTGCACTAATGTCGGATACCGGACGCACGTCTAACACCAACATAGCAGTCAAGGCCTCAGTTATACGTTTTGCTTCAGGATGACTGCTGTCGTACTTCATCCTCATCGCTAGGGACTGTTGGAGGGTCAATTGTTTAGTAAAAGTAGTGATGTTCCTACTTCCTCTCTGGGATGATGAACAACTCCCAGCAGCAGCAACAGCACTAGTAGGAAGTGGTTCTTGATCTTTCCCTATTTTATTTTTATCAGAGAAAGTTTGGTCCTCCATTTATGTTATATTGATATATATACGTGCGGCTAAAGCGCACACAAACACAGAAAATATTTTTTTATTTTTGCTGGAGAGTAGTGCACTTTGTGGGTTACACCACCCTTTAAGAAATGAGCCAGCCGGCTCTTTACTTATGGGACACAGGCGCACGCTTGGCGCTGCTCCTTTGTTGATGCACGTGCAGCCACAGTGCACACAAGTCACAAACACAGAAAATATATATTTTTTTGGTTTGGAGTGTACTTTGGGGGTTACAGCACCCTTTAACGGTCAAGCCAGCCGGCCCTTTACTTATGACACAGGCGCACGCTTGGCACTACTTTGTTGATGCACGTGCGGCTACTGCGCACACAATTCACAAACACAGAAAATAATTTTTTTTTGGGTTTGGACTGGAGTGTACTTTCGGGGGTTACAGCACCCTTTAACGGTCAAGCCAGCCGGCCCTTTACTTATGACACAGGCGCACACTTGGCACTACTTTGTTGATGCACGTGCGGCTACTGCGCACACAATTCACAAACACAGAAAATAATTTTTTTTCGGTTTGGACTGGAGTGTACTTTGGGGGTTACAGCACCCTTTAACGGTCAAGCCAGCCGGCCCTTTACTTATGACACAGGCGCACGCTTGGCACTACTTTGTTGATGCACGTGCGGCTACTGCGCACACAATTCACAAACACAGAAAATAATTTTTTTTTTGGTTTGGACTGGAGTGTACTTTCGGGGGTTACAGCACCCTTAACGGTCAAGCCAGCCGGCCCTTTACTTATGACACAGGCGCACGCTTGGCACTACTTTGTTGATGCACGTGCGGCTACTGCGCACACAATTCACAAACACAGAAAATTATTTTTTTTTTGGTTTGGACTGGAGTGTACTTTGGGGGTTACAGCACCCTTTAACGGTCAAGCCAGCTGGCCCTTTACTTATGACACAGGCGCACGCTTGGCACTACTTTGTTGATGCACGTGCGGCTACTGCGCACACAATTCACAAACACAGAAAATAATTTTTTTTTTGGTTTGGACTGGAGTGTACTTTCGGGGGTTACAGCACCCTTAACGGTCAAGCCAGCCGGCCCTTTACTTATGACACAGGCGCACGCTTGGCACTACTTTGTTGATGCACGTGCGGCTACTGCGCACACAATTCACAAACACAGAAAATAATTTTTTTTTTGGTTTGGACTGGAGTGTACTTTCGGGGGTTACAGCACCCTTAACGGTCAAGCCAGCCGGCCCTTTACTTATGACACAGGCGCACGCTTGGCACTACTTTGTTGATGCACGTGCGGCTACTGCGCACACAATTCACAAACACAGAAAATAATTTTTTTTTGGTTTGGACTGGAGTGTACTTTCGGGGGTTACAGCACCCTTTAACGGTCAAGCCAGCCGGCCCTTTACTTATGACACAGGCGCACGCTTGGCACTACTTTGTTGATGCACGTGCGGCTACTGCGCACACAATTCACAAACACAGAAAATATATTATTTTTTTAGCACTTGGGGGGAGCACCCCTGATGGACAGAGCACCCCCTGGACAACACTACAGCACCTCTTTAGGACTGGGACACTGCACAGGACTTTGGAGTGGACACAGCCCCTATGGAGAACTGACTGCACAACACAGTCCAGCCAGCCCCTATGGACTTTGAAGTAGTGGACACAGCCCCTATTTACAACAGCAGCACAGCACAACACAGCCAGCCCCTATGGACTTTGAAGTAGTGGACAACAGCAGCACTACACTACACTACACTACACAGCCCTAACTCCCACCCTCCCTCTTCACTGTCCACAGCCGAGTGAGAAAATGGCGCCGACGTGGGTACCTTATATAGGATCCAAAACCCGCGAGACTCGGAAGGCGGGATGATGACGTTTTGCCTCGATTTCAGATCCGAGTCAGGCGGGAAAATTCGAGCCTGATTCGGATCGGACTCGGATCGGGGGGGCTCGGGGGGGTTCGGATTTCAGAAATCCGAACCCGCTCACCCCTAATATAAATGCAATAACATTTTGCAATCAATAGAGGTTTTTAGCATAATGGCCAAGGTTATGGGCCTACCCACCATATCCAGGTAACCTCTTTAGGGTAGGTCCCTAACATACTAGGGTTCAAATCCAGAGTGCAGGACCCCCCAAACTGGCCCAGCTAAGCAGCACTATGACTACTCCAATAAAAGATTTGGCCCCCACATCTGTGTCTGGCTGGTTTCATTTCCATTTTCACTTTCACTTTCATTCTCCTGTTCATTTTCATTATCACTTTCACTCTCATTCCCATCGCACCATTATCCTCATTCCAATTCCCATCGCACCATTATCACTGCAGCACCATACCCATCCACACTGCTCAGCAGTGCAACACTCGCACCTACCCAGTCACCCCACACCATACTCAACCACTTTAACACAACAGTTTTCACCACCACACCCAGGTAGAGTGCACCTTACCCCCTTTATTCCTATAGTAAACAGACTCACCTGGTCAGTAACGACCAGGTATGCCCGCTTGCATGGACTACCGACGATGGTCGATAACAACCATACTGTACGTGGCCGCGGATCGACCATCATTTGGTTGTTTGCAGGGGCCAGAAGCTGTCAGATTTAAAAGTTAACAATAGGATCGTTATTGTACAAATCTGACAGCTTATCTGACCGTGTTTATGCACCATTAGCATCCCATATAGACTCAGACATTCCTTTATTTCTGCTTTAAAAGCACCTCTGAGACATTCCACAGCCATCACCTGATTCACCTGTGTGCTCACCTGGTCTGCCAGACCAATGGCTCTGACTATTCCCTTATTAAACCTACACCTGGGGTCAGCACAGTGCCTGAACACTTTCATTTCTTCCAGGATAGTTCTAGGCTCCAGGTCTCAGTACTGTCTCCTGCTTCCAGTGTTCCCTGTGAACTATGGTCCTGATTCAGAGGCGCTCACTCTGAATCAGGGCGGATTTAAAAAAAAAAAAAAAAAATCCGCCTCCAGGCCGCTCTCATAGCTGTGGATGACCACCCACAGCTTGTGTGGGCGGCCTGGTAATGTCGCGATTATCGCGACCATCGGACTTGCGACGAGACCCTTGTGGTAGGGTCTCGTCCACCGCAAGCCCCAGTGAACTTCCTGCTCTAATAGAGCAGGAAGTTCACTACTGACATCACTTGTGATGTCAGTAGGGCTGACCCACAAACGGCAGGCGTTCCTTCGGGAACGCCTCCGTTTGTGCAGCCACCCCCCCACCGTTTGCTGCGAGCCCCGAGTGAGTGAACCCGATTAGGAACTCAGGCACTGAGGGATCAGGATAAGAAATACAGATCTGATGATCGCCCTGGCATTTATACTGTATTCTGCACACTGAACACAGCTCTGTAACCTGGTCACCTTCCTCAGTGCCAGCCCCAGACACCAACACACAGCACATGGAAATCAATACTCTGTCAGCACAATAATGTATCCACTAACCAGAGACAGACCTGCGGAGAGTTGAGTGTAACAATGGAGTTACAGAATAAGACATGCTATGTCCCAATAGTACAGCAGCGGAATGACACGGATGCTAGGCAAAGTCCACAGCAACAAAGGTTTGGCGGTGAAACACAATTGCAGGTGGTAGTAAGCCACGGCTGGTAACGCCGGCTCTGTGGATGGCAGAGACAGGTATAGCAATGGCACTCTGATAGAGCCAAAAGCACTCCCACTGACATCACTAGTGATTTCAGTGGGGCCGGCCCCAGAGGGTAGGCGTTCCCATGGGAACGCCTCCATCTGGGCAGCCACGCCCCCGGCACGCCCACCAAAGGGGGCGTGCTGTCAATCACCATCGACAGCACGCCCCCTTAGGGGCGAGACCCATAAAGACGGCTTGGCCGTCGTTATTTAGGTCTCACGCATGCACACAACGGAGCCGGCTCCCACGTGCGCATGCGCACTTGGGTAACATCGACCCGCTTGCGAGCGCTCAGTGCTCGCGAGCGGGTCTGAATCAGGCCCTGAGTTTCAAGGAGGTCACCTTTGTCCCTGGAGTGTGTCCTTAGCTCTGCTGGTCTTTTCTGGTCAATGGGCTAAGAGCCACCCAGGCCATAGGTTGATTTTCCTCTGTTCCAGTTCCATATCCTTGCATACCTCCGGGCTGTTTTTCCTATTCCTTTCATTAGTGTACCTTAGTAGTACCTGTCTGACTCATGAGCAAGAGTTATATACAACCTCTATGTCTCACCAATTATTTCAAGTTTGCATCCCAGTGACTGGCATACCATACAGACGGGCCCATTTATCAAAGTGCATTTGAGGTAAATTCCCCGAAAACACCTGTTTTCGGGGGTTTACCTCAAATACTTAGTACCTCCCCCATTGGTTTCTATGGGGGATGCGATGCTGCCAAATGTATCAATATCGGGAATGCGAAACATTCCCGATATTGACCCCAGCAGCTAATGCTATCTAAAGATAGCGTTAGCCGCTGTGTCCTATGGGCACTTACCTGCATTTCAGCAGGCGGAGGGATCTTCCAGATCCCTCCGCCGGCAATGGGTGCCGCTCATGTGCAGTCCGCGGGACTGCGCATGCACAGCAGCCAGGAATGCGCTCCGGCCACATCGCAGGGATGGGCTCTTTTCGGAGCCCGTCTCCCTGTATGTGCCGGGTCATACATTCGGCCGGTATGATCGCATTTTGTAATGCGATCATGGGCGGTACTGCATGCCCTGATCGCATTGCAAAATGCGATCCTTAATAAATGGGTGTAAGAGAGTTTATCAGTAGAGAGAGAGAGAGAGAGAGATTTTACAGATTCAGCGGCCGTTATACAATATACAGAGCATCCCAGTGATCTCCACAATACAGAGTGCAGTCTACTGGCCACCACACAATATCATTGATTCATCATTAATTGACACCTTCTCGAAAATCTCTTTCAGCCTCATTTTAAACAGCCTCATTTTACTCCCTAATCTCTAGTGATTAAGATCCACATCAACAATTACTAATCATGAGCTTTCTGAATGGTTTGGCATACACAATTATGTCTTGTTCCAAGTTTAAATTTTTGGCCAACTAAAGGGTCCACATGTGTCATTCCTATACAATACTAACATTTACAGTGTGCCATCCACCAGTAAGAAGTATTAACATTAGACTGTCGTTACACTATTTGCAATCTCTCCTGATTAAATTTGAGAATACAAACATTTGCTGAAAGAAATACGGGGCACATGTCAGCTTAGACTCCAGGAGATGTCTGATAAGTTTGTCAGTATGAGGAACCCTAGGAAGAGGCAGCATTTCAAATATGAAGGAAGTTTTGAATGCATAACATAATTCAAAGATTCAACAGGATGCAGGGGTGTATTAAGAGAGGAGGGGGCCTGTGTGTATTCCCTGTCCGGGGTCCCTTCCTCTCTCCCCTGCGGCCGGCAACAGACTGATGGCTGATGACTGACCGGTGACCGTAGCATCAGTAGACTCTGGTCCTGATTCAGAGCCGCTCGCCAGTGCTGTGCGCTCGCAAGCGGCCCGATGTTTAGGCACTGCGCATGCACTGAATCCGGTGTGTGCGAGCCCCACCGAGCGACTGAAGTTCAGTCGCTACGGGGCTCGCAACAAGATGGGGCAGCTGTTGATGGTGAGCGACAGCTCGCCCCTTTTTGTGGGTGGCTGGACAAACGTAGGTGTTCCCTTAGGAACGCCTGGCGTTTGTAGGGAGGTCTTACTGACATCACTAGTGATGTCAGTAGTGGACTTCCTGCTCTATTAGAGCTGGAAGTCCACTCGACCTTGTGGCAGCCTAGACCCTACCGTAGGGTCTCGTCGCAAGGTCGATGGTCGTGATCATCGCGATGGTCTCCTGGCCACTCGCACAAGCTGTGGGTGGTCTCCCACAGCTTTGCGAGCGGCCGGAGAACAATAACAAAAAAATCCCACAGTTCCAGCGTGCGGGCAGCAGCAGCGAGCGGGTCTGAATCAGGGCCTCTGTGCACTAGTCTGTGTCCAGAGTATAATGGGAGCATTTTCCACAGTTTTGTGCAGGGCTGAGCTCGACCCTGGACCTTGCAGAGGTAAGTATTAGATCATATGGGTGCAGGGTGTGCGGTGCGGGCCTACGCCGCACATCTTGCACCCATTATAGATACGCCCCTGACAGAACGTCTGCTAGGCAACCTTCTGTGCCTAAATTCAGTGACAGCAAAGAAACAACTTGCAGTATTATTGTGTTTCTGAAAAAGAAATAAAATAATAATAAATAAATAACTTGGTAACCCGAACCCCCCATGGGTTGACTATTCTTTGCAGTTTTTCTGTAGACATTATTTTATAGTTTGTAACTTTTATCATATTGCTTTTATTGTTTGTCTTTTTTTTTAAGTTATGGAGGGTAGGAATGGCAACTGTCAGCAAACACAAGCAAATTGGTCCAGACTCTCCTATCTGTGAGCTGCAATGGAAAAAAAAAAAAAAAAACATTAAAAAATTGTTACTTTAACAGCTGTAACCACAACTCACCAACTAGTCCCATATGACTAGTATTCTGTGGAGAGACTACTCTTACCAAGAGGAGGTAGTTCTAGAGCAAAGAACACTGAAAGATTGATTAAATAAGCAGAGAACCAGAACCAGTATAGGGCTGTGTCCTGAAGACCTAATTATTGTAGTGTTTTCATGAAAAGAGAGTGGTCAACAGTGTCAATTACAGCAGAGAGATCTAGAAGAATAGGAAGTGAGTAATGGCCTTTAGCCTGGTTGGGCATGGGTTGCCAGCAGTCGGGATTGCGACAGTCAGAATCCTGATCCCGGAATCCTGACAAGGTTAATATACTGACACTTGTTGGTCGGTATGCTAACCCTCCCCCTCTCCCTATCCTCTCTTCCTGGTGCCTAACCCTAACCACTCCCCTAGTGCCTGAATCTAATCCCCCTTCCCCGCAGCCTAAACCTAACCCTCCCTCCTTAGTGCCTAACTTTAACCCTCCCCCTAGTGCCTAATCCTAATCCCGCACCCTAACTCTCCCCCTAGCCCCCGATACTTACCTTTGTGATGCTGGCGGTCGGTATTCTGAAGCCGGGATGCTGACTACTCTCCTTTATAGTCAGTGCTGTCTCTGTTCAGTATTGGAAATGAAAGCCGCACTGAAATGGAACCAATAATTTGTGTGAGTGGAAAAAGTGTGTGAGGTGGGTGTAGGCAAGTCTCTAATTTAGCTTGGATGGGAATAGGATCCGGGGAATGGGACGGTAATTTGAAAGAGATGGGATCATAATTCCATTTTTTTTCAGAATAAGAGTTATCACTGAATGCTTGAACAGTGATGAAATGATATTAGTAGGGAGAGAAATATTTTACAGATTTTATTTAAGGGTGGGATGAGCACAGGAGACAGAACTTTACTGATTTATGAGGGTATAGGATCAAGAGGAGAGTTAGTAGAGTAGGAGGATGAGAAGAGTATAGATACTTTATCTTAATTTGTGTGATCAAATGAAGAGAAGATGTAGAAGATTCAGGGAAGGAAATAAACAGGTCACGTACTGTACCATTTCATTTCCGATCTTATCAATCTTGTAATTGAAATAAGAAGTATAAAGGAAGACTATTTTTTGGAAGGTACTCTTAAAGAAAAAAAAAATTGTAGTATTAAGAATTTAAAACTTAACTTTTAATATTTATAAAAGGATAAATCACCTTCGTTAGAATGTATAAAAAAAAATCAGGTGGAAATTATTTCCCCGCCGATATATATAAAGAAGTAAAAATCTGTCAAGTAGGAAGGGATCCTAATTAGAGCACAAATAGCACTTCAATTAATATTAAATAAATACAAGGACTCTTGTAGAGCTTTAAAACATTGGGTAAAATTGTTCAATTATTACGTCAATTTGTGTGTTCACATATCCATATGTTTTAAGGACTGTTTTTAGTGGCTTAACACTTATGTGGTATTTTTTATCAAGAAAGTAAGGACTCTTAAATACATTCCGTTTTACTAATCAGAGGATAATGCATCACACCTGAGCAAAGAGGTAAGATTGTTAGTATAACAAGCAGAGATAGTTTAAATATCAAAACATCTTTAAATAAACACCGGAATTTCCACACTTTGTGTTATGCTCTATGTAGCATAAATCAGTCATCGCACAACCCAAAAAAAGCTTATACTCGTTGGATACAATGTCCTCATTTCTGAGAAAATGCAGCACATATGTGTTTTCTGCTGGTAAAAGTAGGTGTGTTGATAGTATGTAAAGCAATTCTAACCCTACTTCTACACCCCATCCGCACCCCTCCCGCTGGTGTGTCTGCAATGAACCAGACAGTGAACAGGGAGATTAGAGTGCAGCCACGGGACACCTATAGATGGACAATAGAAAGAAAGTGAATCTGCTGTTGTCAGAACCTCTGGAGTCGGACCCCTGATGGGTGATCAGCGCGGGGCTTCATGGCTGGCCAGGTCACAATGAGAGTCCACTTAGTTAATGAATTTGCAGCTATAATCGAGTATACAGATATACAACTGCACTTCAGTAGTACACCATAATAACAAGCTTATGTAGAAACAATGTATTTAGTAACAATACCAAATGTAGCTCATAAGATGCGGTCTGTGAAGCAGCTGGTACTTCCATCCTGATGCGCGTTTCGCCTTTGGATGGCTTGCTCACTATTTGCCCAGATTGGAAGTGAGACCAGATCAAGTTAAATAGCCAGTTACTGTTTATTGAAATGGTGTGTCATCAAGATTGATATGGTGAGTAACCAATCTGAACCTCTATTTCATGTTTGGCCAATAAGGAGAAGTTCCGCCTATATGTGAACACACAAATTGACTTAATAATTGAACAATTATACCCAAAGTTTTAAAGCTCTACAGGGGCCTTGTATATATTCAATATTAATTGAAGTGCTATTTGTGCTCTAATTAGGAACCCTTAGTACATGACATATTTTTATTTATTTATTTTACCAGGGAAATCATTTCCCTCTGATTATTACTATATGCTCAAAGTTATTTTTTTTATACATTCTAATGAAGGTGATTTATTTTATTATAAATTTTAAAAGTTAGGTTTTAAATCCTTAATACTACAAATACAAATATTTTTTTCTTTTTCTTTGAGTGTGCCATAAAAAACAGTCTTCCCTTTTTATCCCAGTATACAGTCTACAAACCACTGCCTCTGGGTGCACCACCAACTTATTATATGCCTTTAAGATTTACATTTTGAAATCTGATGAATGATGGTAAATTACATGTAAATACTATTTACATATTTAAATATTGACCATCCTGTGCGAAGTCATCCTTATTTCCCTTTTCCTCTTTTTATGACAATTGGATTATAACTGAGCTAGCTTTCAGATTATAGATTCCAGCAAGAATCTCTTAGTGTATTCTACGTCTCACCTTCAAAAGAAAAGTTTCAATAATTTCATTATAAAACTTCCCTGTCTGTTAACCTAATTTGAAATATATCTATAGACCAAACACTTTATCATTGATAAACAGTATCTGAGGGCGCCAATCCAACTCATAATTTTCCAGCATCCAGATTGGACTGTCCACGTTTTCTTTTAAAAATTAGTTGGTAACCCAGAGAAGAGGTTAAGAGAATTTAGAAAACATCTTTACCAGTACAGTAACAGATAATTTAACCAACTGAAACTGGGAGGAAGACTTATTAAAATGAAGAAACACACTACAAAAGATGATAAGATTATCTCGGGATCTAAATATGTTAGCACAAGATTACTCCCAGACGTATTAGACCAAAGATCTTTCTCACCTACCAATTAGCAACTGAAAATCTGACTACAGAGTGCAAAAATACACTTTTAAAATGCTCCCATGACATAATGTCAAGCCTTGTAAAACATAATCACCTTGTTAGATGAGAGGAACTGGACAAAAAAAATCAGAGATATGGGAGAAGGATAACTGTTTCCAAAATAATTTTAAGTATATATAAAAAGGATCTTGCAAGTTATGAACAAACAATTCTAGAAAGAAAAAAAATTTGGGTCGTGATATATGGAATTTCCACACAGGTAACAACTTTAGGTGGAACAAAGTACGTCCTAGGGAAAACCATCGTTCCCAATCACAATAACAATATAATAATCAGAGAGAAAATCATAATGGAGGTGATGACTTTCTAGATTCAATGAGGCCAAGAGAGATACTTCAGAGAGGCCTGAACCCTGATGACACCTCCTCAATGGTTACTTTATTAGGGGTTGGCAGAGGATGGTACTAAACAAAAGAAAAATGAGGAGGTGCTGGAAGAAGAAATTGAGACTTACAAGGATGTGATGCCCTACAGCATCAGGTTACTAAATGAGGACCAATAAGAGAACATGACATCATCCTCAATTTAAGGGTAATTCATTTGTTTGATAGACAACTCACAGAACTACATTATAACATCTTAAATAGGGGACTCCCTTTTTCACCAACATCATCCATATATTGCTTTGCATGGGAAAAAATTCTTAAGTTCTTTGGATGCAAACTACTCGTAACCATATTCTTTGCAAATAACAAACAAAGGGTGGATGAAACAGATCCCAACTCTGATGCAACCAAACCATCACAAGAGGAAATGGAAGCACTATTGATATTAGAAGAATTACAAATGAAATCAGGGATACCGGACCCCACTGTACCTACTTTTCAATCACCAACACAAAAGAGACCACTCTGTAAAAAAAAAAAATCAGAGTAGAAAGAAAAGCCATCAAAGAAATATAAGGATGGAATGATGTAAGAATAAAGCCCTCAGATAAGGAGGGCAACATAGTGGTTTGGCCAACTGAGATGTATATTAAAGAAGCCCTCAAGCAACTTGAAGATACCAAATGTTACCAAAGATAACTTTAACATCATACTCACAAGAATCCTGGACAAAAACGCTATCTGAAGGTGAGCTCAGGGAGGACTGAATTCTCCCATGGAGCTGAACAAAGCATTCTAAGGCAAGAATATGACTTATTACCAAAAACCCAAAGACACCTATATTTTATTTACTACCCAAGGTGCAAAAAAACACCACAGAACCTCCAGGTAGACCGATAGTATCCAGTAGCCGGGGGCCTACTGGAGAAACCAAGTACATTCCTGGACTTACACTTGAGACATCATGTCCTCGGATTACCATCATACCTGAAGGACACTTTGGATATGCAATGCAAATTTCCTGATATTAAACTGGAAGACAATCATTTTCTAGTAACATTGGACATGGAATCTTTGTACACTAGTTTCAGACATCAAAAAGGTTTCCAAACAATAAAATACTTTTTGAACATGGAGGGTGAAAGTCAGTTTCATTTTTATTCCTTGTAGAATTATTGGAATTTGTCCTAAACAAACATTATTTTACATTCTCTGACCACTTCTACTTCCAGATATGTGGGACATAAATGGGGGCTGCCTGTGCACCCACATATGCAAAACTATATCTGGGTTGGTGGGAGCAGGAGATGGTATTTAATAATGTGAAAGAGAAACTTAAAGAACATATTGTTACATTGTATATGTGGTACACGTGGTATATTGATATATTGTCAATATTATCCTGATATGGGAAGGTGAACAAGATCTCTTTAAATTAGTTTTTATGTTAAATACCAAAAACTTAAACTTCAATCTTACTCGCCATATAAGCTAAGAGTCCAGGTTCTTTCAAGACTCTATATCTATAGAGCACCAGATGGATCTTTAGCCACAGAATTGTATTGCAAGAAGACAGAAACTAATAGTCTGTTGCACAAAAGCAGTTTGCATTTTCCACCGACAATTGTTAATATTTCTAAGGTGGAATTTCTTCATTTAAGAAGAACCTGTTCAGATAATGATGTGTCGAAGCCAGATGATTGGCTAAGACAGAATCTGTTTAAAATCACAATCTGCAAGACGCCATTTTGCGACTGGTCGCAAAATGGCCATTTTAGCTACAACTGAAAATAATCCTTACATTAAAATATTCAGTGATGACAAGACAGGTTTTTGTAGATTTGTCTGTAACAAATAATCAAGAATACACAAAAACACTGATATACTCAGACAGAGTGAAGTTGAAAACAATTGTTAGGGATTTAAGCTATCGTTAGCCATTGTAGGCATGATATCTGATGGGGTTAAACTAAATAAGCCATTGTCTTTAAGTCTGAGGCTTAAACAAATTAGCCTTACCTGTGCGATCTCATAAAGCCTCATTTGATCACATGTGTAAACACATTGCCTGTCATTGTTGTAAGCCCAGTAATATCAAAACCAAGTAAAGCAGAGAAATATATATATATATATATATATATACATATATATATTTCTCTGCTTTACTTTAATATATATACATATATTTTAAATTCAAGATAAATGCATGCATGCACATAGACAATCGCATGTGTATTCACAATGCGTGCAAATATACACACAATTACATGAAAAGGTTCCGCAGTAATAAAGGTTATTACTTGAAGTTTTATTTATATTTGCAATACTGTGAAATGTATGTTATATGATATTTATGGTTTAGTACATAATAAGTAGATCATGTTTGGTGCCTTTCTGATCCGCTGTGTATTTGCAGATCTCCGGTTCTATCGGTGGGGAAATCGCTAAAGCATCTGCAAGTTATGAACTATAGGGAATTAGGTGATAGAATGTACAATGTATGAAGTGTTCATTGTTTAGTTATGCGGCAGGAAAAAGTACACAAAGAGCCATTGGGAGGCTGAACTTCTCAATTACAAACAGACCAATGAACTATGTCATAACAGAAGACCAAAGAAGAAGAACCAATGTGAAGATGCCAGCTCATGCCTATTGTATTGCGTATCTCTGTTCGGGTACATAACCAGGCTCTCTGACCCTAGTTAGCTAGTCATATTTCTTGTTCCTGTGACGGAGGTTTCATGTTGATGCCGGAATCTGGATTCAGAGTGCCTGCGTATGTATCGATTGTACCATAGTTATTGTAACCTTTGCACGTAGTGTCTAGGTCATGTGAGATAACCTATCTTTTTCTTTTATGCCTAAATAATAACTTTTTGTGGTTCGGAACCACAATCTGAGTCAGAAGGTATTTATTTCTGTGTGCGACTATTCGCAACGCTAATTAGCGTCATCTAAGGTTTAGAGTTTATAGGCAGGATTCCTTAGAGGTTGTAGGCAGGATTGCATAGAGGTATTAAGTAGGATATAGCAGTTGGGGGCTCAGAGTGAAATCACGCTGCTACTTGTACGGTAACATACGGCATCGATCTCTAAGCAAAAGGGTGGGGCGCCATAAGCAGGCAAGGATGCATACGTCTTTGAAAAACTGCTACCACTGTGTTGCTGAGAGAGCGCTACCGTCACCGTGTAAGAACAAGGCGTGCTGATTAGAACTAGGGACTAAGAAGGAAGAGTGTGTTTTCCTTTGGAGCTAAAACAGTGTGTTAGGGGGTAAGTCGCACATTAGCGTCTACACATTCTCTGTATTGCTGCCGCATGTTTTAAAAGTCATTGTGTTTTGTAGTGTGATTACCTGTTCAAACATTTAAATTGTGCTTCCATATTTTGGGAAAAAGGTTTTATTTTTCTGTACAGAAATAGGGTTGTGATTGAAGTGTGAATGCGTGTGGGGGCTACTGTCTGTTAAGCCCAAAAAGATTGAAGTTACTGTCTGTTAAACCTCAAGGTGTAAACTCGGTAGATGCCTGACGAGGCTACATAATCTACTGGGCCGGGGTGTGCAAAACAGGTGCATTGTGGTTATCGGGAAATGAGGAGTTCTTCCCGGTCCGAACACCCATTAATCATAAAAGTCCATTGATCAGGTAGGTTCCTTGAGCAGAGCGATTGGACAGCATGATTTAGTGTAAATTGTGATTGGATTGTGAAGTGGGTGTCGTGGGAGTGAAACTGTTGGCAAGGTTAGGGGTTATTGGAATTTCTAAATGCTACCAGGGGGAGTAAACTGGAAGTAGGAAGTGGTGTGGTAAAACTTGAGACGATTTGCCACGGGGAAAAAGAAATAACTCATAAAGCAAGTTGTTTCCTTTCCTCACTTTTTGGCTATACTAACGGGAAACCGGTGTATAAGCTTGCAGAAGCGAGCGGTTGATGCTTGTTAATACAGCCGCAATTAGGGTAAGTACAATTGGTGTTTATTCTGCTCCTCGTGCAAAGTCGGCTGTGAACTTTAGAAGGGTTGGCTGTGCATAGCGGGAGGGAGTGAATGAACGTTACTCACTCATTGAAAATCGTTCACTGGTCGACGTTTACGGAAATTGCGTAACACTGTTTAAATATGGGTGTTAAGCAATCTCTAGTAACAATCGATGAAGCGCTGGTGATGGAAGGGCCGCAGGGGTCGGCAACGTATGTAATATTTAAAAAGTATAGTGCTTATGCTATGGCATATTGTAACATATGGGTCGATATGACCAAGAAATGTAGAAAGCCTTTTCCCAAGATAGGTAGATTTGATGCGAAAGTCTTGAACATTGTTAGGGACAGTAATTGCTTGGTGAGGTCTCAAAACAAAAGGGTAAAGTTTAATGATTGTTTGAAACTGTGGCAGCACGAGGGCAGCATATGGCAGAGCAGAGTGAATGCGACACAAATCAGCGCCACGTGCAATGCGCAAGGGATCGCGGGCACGACGCAAAACAGCATTGTGCAGGTGACGCCCGGGAATGGGCGCCCACTGCAAAGTAGCATTGCCAAAGGTACTGGTAACGCACATGCACCACCGCCGCCCTATGCGGATAGTGGTATTGGTATAATGGATCACAAAAACCATAAAAATGTAACAAGCAATTTGTACCCTCTTCTTAATAACTATCAGGAACATGTTTATGATGCAGATGATTAACCTGTTGTAATTTCCGCTCTCTCCCATGTTACACAGTGCTTATGGACGGTCTTAAAGATGCCCTTAAGAGCAGGATTCAGACCTCACTTCCTGGGTGGAGGGGAATTACTGTGGACACACTCAGGGAAGCTACAATTGAACATGACAAAAACATCCTTAAGAAGAGAGAAATGCAGAGCGAGAAATTAATGCCCATTAGTATTCAAGCTCTAGAAGTAATGCAAATACCACCGCAACGCACTTACCACATACTGCCAAAGTACACACACACACCACACAACCTCCAAACTCATACCCTCATACCCAAAATCAATCTTTTACCCAACCTCAATCTTCTCATACTTCTCTCCCTACATAACAAAAATAACCTTTCAACCCACGTCACATGAGGAGGTGTTTCAGATGTAATCAGGAGGGCCACATAAGTAAGTTTTGTAGAGCAAATCAGGGATTCCCTAGGTACCAACAAGTGGGACACCCACACCAAACAGGACAGCCACAGCTATCACCTGCTCACATCGTGGCTGTGAATGCTGTTTTAGAAGAAGATAGTCTGCTCTAGGGGTCAGGTCATACCTGTAGTCTACAGCCTGTCAGGTTAACTGGGGATGCCAGGGAAGAGCCTGTAATGACAGTTAATGTAGCTGGTACTAAACATTCTTTTCTTGTAGACACAGGGGCGACCAGGTCAGTGTTAACTTTTCCATCCAATATACAGGTAACAAACAAGACAGTACCAACAGTCGGCGTAACGGGAAGAGTGCAGCATTATCCTTTAACAGAACCCACAGATGTTACTATCGGTCCATTGCATACCTGGCATTCTTTTCTCCTGGCTGCAGTGGCTCCTACTAACCTATTGGGAAGATATTTATTGTGTAAGATGGGATGTGTCATTTATTGTACCCCTGATGGTATATTTATGGATGTTCCAGAGAGATTTACACATGAGGTGAGGGATGTATTGGACACTCCCCAAAGGCTAATGTTTCACTCTACTCTTACAAATAAAACTCCATCCCAGGTAGAACAAATGATAGCACATATACCGAGTTCCCTATGGACTAGACACTGGATTAATGGCAAATGTAGCTCCCGTAATGGTAAACCAAAAAAGCGGTAGCCAAGCTCCAAAAATTCCCCAGTACTCGTTAAAACCAGAGGTTGAATTAGGGGTTTATCCCATAATTGAAAGGTTATTACAGCAGGGAATGTTAGTACATACAGCAAGTGTAGCCAACAGTCCCATTTTTCCAGTAAAGAAGGCTGGAGGGAGGGATTATGGGGTAGTGCAAGACCTTAGAGGAATTTATATGGTGGTTGAGAGCCAATTTCCCATAGTGCCAAATCCAGCTGTTATCCTTATGCAAATTCCAACAAGTGCCACTCATTTTACTGTCATAGACCTCTGTTCTGCTTTCTTCTCTGTCCCTTTACATCCTGACTGTCAGTACCTCTTTGCTTTCAAATACAAGGGCGTACAATACACATGGACATGATTGCCCTCAGGGTTTCATAGACAGCCCCAGTATCTTCTCCCAGGCCTTACATGACTGTTTGCAGTTTTTTCAACCTGCCAATGGATCTGTTCTAATACAATATGTAGACAATTTATTGTTATGTTCTGATTCGTTTATGTCATGTTTGAATGATACTAAACTTTTGTTGCTTCATCTCTCACAAACAGGACCCAAGGTTGCTAAGGACAAATTACAGCCATGCCAGGCTAAGGTTAAATACTTAGGACACTGTCTAACCCAGGGCCTATGACACCTGACAAATGACAGAATCCAAGCTATACAGACCATGACCTTGCCGCAAAACCAAAAGCAAATTCATCCCTTTTTGGGAATGTGTGGATACTGCAGAATGTGGATCCCAGGTTTTTCTATTTTGGCATTACCATTGCAGGAATTTGTGTCATCCTCAAGACCTGATCGTGTTACACACACTGAGGAAACAGATCAGGCTTTCCTTAATCTTAAGGATAGTCTGACAAAAGCACCCGCCTTGGGAATACCAGATTATGAAAAACCCTTTGAAATGTATTGTACGGAAGCCGATGGTTGCGCAGCAGGTGTCCTCACTCAGAAACATGGTGACGCTAGCAAACCTGTAGCAGACTATAGTGCACAATTGGACACTGTGGCAAGATCACTCCCAATGTGTTTAAGAAGTGTTGTTGCTATTGCTCTTTTGGTAAACAAGAGCGAGGACGTAGTGTTAGGGCATGATACAATTGTCTATACACCCCATGCAGTATCTGCCTTGTTGAATTCAGCCCAAACCAGACATGTCTCCTCAGCTAGGTTCACTAAATGGGAACTAGCTCTGATAGTGCCTGTAAACATTACCATAAAGCAGTGTAATACATTTAATCCAGCAACGTACTTACCATATGTGCACGGGAATGCACAAAGGGTGGAGGGTGAGTCTCTGGTAGAAGGTGAGTTTTGCAGGGGTACTGATGAACATGATTGTATGGATTATCTGAATCAAACTTTTACAGCTAGGCCTGACATTCGTGATACACCTTTAGAAAATGCAGATTTTACGTTTTACACGGACGGGAGTTGTCATATACAAACAGACACAGGTGAATTATGTACAGGTTATGCTGTTGTATATGCTGAGGATGTCATAGAAGCGGAACCCCTTGGTCCTCCTCACTCAGCCCAAGTGGCAGAGTTAGTAGCACTAAGGAGAGCATGTGAATTGGCGGCAGGAAAATCTGCCAACATCTACACTGACTCAAGGTACGCGTTCGGGGTGGTACACGATTTTGGAGCTCTATGGCATCTGAGAAATTATATGACAGCAGCAGGCACACCAGTAGCCCATTAAAAAGACTTTTGACAGTGATCCAGATGCCAAAGGCAGTGGCCAACATTAAATGTAAAGCTCATACATGTGAGGACAACCCAGTGTCTTTGGATAATAACAGGGCAGACGAAGCTGCCAAATGGGCAGCAGGGTTGAAAATAAATGTACCTAATGAACAATTGATGGTATTTCGAACAATTGATATACAGAAATTAATTGAGATGCAAAATTTGTGTTCCATTCAGGAAAAAGCAGTCTGGAGATCGAAGGGATGTGGACAGGAGTCCTCTGGATTTTGGAGAGATGGACAAGGTAAGCTGGTGGCACCCAAGGCTTACTACCAATGCTTAGCTGAGGCAGCGCACAGTCTGACTCACTTGGGAAAACAAGGTATGTGTAAGTTGGTCATGGCATATTGGTGTGCACTGGGCTTCTCTTCTCAAGCTGAGAAGAGAGCAATGTCCTTTTTGACATGCTTAAGGAAGAATGTTAGAAAAACGATACCAACTGAGCCATCCCACATCCCTCCGACAGACGGACCTTTCCAGGTGATACAAATTGATTTCTTCCAATTGCCACCCTGCAGGAATCTCAAGTATGTATTAGTTTGTGCCGATGTATTCTCTAATTGGGTTGAGGCTTAGCCAGCTGCCACTAATACTGCTGTGTTCACTGCTAAAAAGATTGTACAGGAATTTGTATGCAGATACGGTATCCCTAGAATAATTGAAAGTGATAGGAGTACTCATTTCACCGGTGATGTCTTCCAGAGTATGTGTAAGTTGATGGGTATTGATAGTAAGCTTCACACCCCCTAATCGGCCGCAGGCCAGTGCCAAGGTGGAGAGGGTGAACGGTACTATTAAAAATAAATTAAGTAAGATCATGGCTGAAACTGGACTGGGATGGCCAGAAGCACTACCATTGGTCCTACATAGCATAAGGACCACTCCTAGGCCTCCTCTTAATCTGTCCCCCTTTGAAATACTGTTTTAAGACAACCTCATTTGATTGTAAGTCCACAGGAAGATCTGAAAGGTAACAACGAGGTCACTGTAAAGTATCTTATAACTTGAGTAAACAGTTGCAGCAGCAGCAGAAATTTAAATTGTTGGCACCCGATATGCCAGAGACAAACTGTCATGATGTCAAACCTGGAGAATTTGTTATGATCCGAAAGTTTTTACGCTCAGGTTGTCTGATTGATCGATGGGAAGGTCCGTATCAGGTGTTGTTGACGAGTACCACATCCTTGAAGGTGGCCGAGAGAGATACCTGGGTCCATTCTACTCACTGCAGGAAGGTTAACCAACCGGTGGAGATACAGGGTGGAGGCGAGGCAGATAACAAGGACCTGTTGATCGCGAACCTGTTCTGGGAGGATTAAAAGGTGGCAGTGAGATATCTTAGCTGAAAAAAAAAATTGTAGATCAGTGTTGCAGCAATGGATTGGTCTGCTGTGTTCATTTGTGTATTTTCTTCCAGAGTTTCCATCATCTTGGCTTGTCTAGGGATTTCCAGTTTCTGTGACGGAGGACAGATAAAGGAGATGGGAGCTGATGTTGATCTTAATGGAGTGGAGTCGAGAGGAGGAGTGCTATGCCAATCAGGGGCATGTCTGACCAATTTTAGTACAGCAACTGTTTCCAGAAATTATGACCCTTACACATGGTGAAATGCTTGGTATCCACAAAAACACCCCAACTCCATGTCTTCAAATGTACTCAGGCAAACCTGGAAGTTAAGATGATGGTGGTAAACAATGGTGATATGGATACCAAGGTCAATGAAAAACTGCATTACAATCCTGAGTTAAAATGTACTGTATGACAATGTAATATGGATTTGTGTGGTTGTGAATAAATATATCATTGATGTTATTTTTAGTCATCTTAGGCAACACAGTCCCAATCCCCCTTACCAAACTTCCTTTATAGGTAAGATGAGTTCCCACATCCTGCCAATGGTCCCTTGAGGATCCGCAGATGGCGTATAAGGGTTGTTTTACCCTCCTCGAGACACATTATCTAATGGTTCAATTGACCAAACTGTGGGCCTGATTCAGAGCCGCTCGCTCTGAATCAGGGCCAGGCATTTTTTTTTTAGAACGGCCTCTTGGCCACTCGCATAGCTGTGGGTGACCACCCATAGCAATTGCGAGTGGCCATGATGATGGTCGCGATGGTCAAGACCATCGTGACCATCAGGCTTGTGACGAGACCCTTGTGGTAGGGTCTCGTGGCCGCAAGCCCCAGAGAGATTTCGGCTATAACAGAGCCGGAATCTCTCCACTGACATCACTTGTGATGTCAGTGGGGTCGGCCCCAAATGGTAGGTGTTCTCATGGGAACGCCTCTGTTTGGGCAGACACCCCCCGGCCCCCCCACCAAAGGAGGTGAGCTGTCACTCAACATCGACAGCACGCCCCCTTTGGTGCGAGACCCGGAGCAACGGATTGCCCGTTGCTATCCTGGTCTCATGCATGCGCACGATGGAGCCGGCTCTGTTGTGCGCATGTGCTCTGGGCCACCATCGACATGGTTGCGAGCGCACAGCGCTTGCGACTGGGTCTGAATCAGGCCCAGTGTTATACCATATATAACATTAAATAGTATATTCTCATGCATGGCTAAATAGATTCAACATAGGTTGTGATAGCGTTTGATTGGCTATCAAAGGGTGGACTGTCAAAGCCGGATGATTGGCTAAGACAGAATCTGTTTAAAATCAAGATCTGCAAAACGCCATTTTGTGACTGGTCGCAAAATGGCCATTTTAGCTGCAACTGGAAATAATCCTTACATTAAAATATTCAGTGATGACAAGATAGGTTTTTGTAGATTTATCTGTAACAAATAATCAAGAATACACAAAAACACTGATATACTCAGACAGAGTGAATTTGAAAACAATTGTTAGGTACTTAAGCTATCGTTAGCCATTGTAGGCATGATATCTGATGGGGTTAAACTAAATAAGCCATTGTCTTTAAGTCTGAGGCTTAAACAAATTAGCCTTACCAGTGTGATCTCATCAAGCCTCGTTTGATCACATGTGTAAACACATTGCCTGTCATTGTTGTAAGCTCAGTAATATCAAAACCAAGTAAAGCAAAGAAATATATATATATATATTATATTAAATGCATGATAAATACATGCATGCACATAGACAATCGCATGTGTATTCACAATGCGTGCAAATATACACACAATTACATGAAAAGGTTCCGCAGTAATAAAGGTTATTACTCGAAGTTTCTAGTTAGCTAGTCATATTTCTTGTTCCTGTGACGGAGGTTTCATGTTGATGCCGGAATCTGGATTCAGAGTGCCTGCATATGTATCGATTGTACCATAGTTATTGTAACCTTTGCACGCAGTGTCTAGATCATGTGCGATAATGTACCTTTTTCTTTTAAGCCTAAATAATAACTTTTTGTGCTTTGGAACCACAATCTGAGTCAGAAGGTATTTATTTCTGTGTGCGACTATTCGCAACGCTAACTAGTGTCATCTAAGGTTTAGAGGTTATAGGCAGGATTCCTTAGAGGTTGTAGGCAGGATTGCATAGAGGTATTAAGTGGGATATAACAGATGTGTATAACTTCAAATGTGAAGAACTCACACAAAGGGCTCTATTTATTAACACTATTTTTACTAAAATAAAGTGAAAAAGGGTGTTTTCACACCCTTTTCAAATTATTTTAGTTTCACATAAATTTACGAAAGGACAAATGAAGTAGAATTTATATAATACCACTCCACATATTTTTAGTAAGCAGATCACATGGAAAGGAGTTGTGGTAGCCGGTGGCAGGGGCATGAGCAGACAGTCTTCCTGTATTTTCTCTGAAAAATACAGGGAGAAATGTGTGGACAGGATTCGCAGTGACAGAGCTTTATTACTAGCTCTGCCCCTGCAAGGGATTTTTGATAAATCCCTGTGATATTTCCTAAATTTGTAATGCGAATTTAGTCAGAAATATCACACTACAACCACATTTTAAATGCGGATTGTAGTAAATAGAGCCCTAAGACTGAAAGAAAGAGGCTACAGTAACAGGACCATAAAAAAGGGAAAAACCTCTTTTTTATGGTCCTGTTAAGACCATTTTTTCAAACAAACCAAAAAAGCAAGGATACAGAGAAAGACAACATGAGGTTTGTTGGAACCTCAAGTAAGGAATGGAGGGAAATTAAAAATATAATACATTGGCCAATCTAATTGCTTGTACATAACCTTTCCAATAACGTGGATGAAAAAGCCTCTTTAAGTTGGAGGAGATCGAGAAACTTAAGAGACCAACTAGTGAAGAGCCATTTTATTAAAAAAAAAACAAGGACCGACAAATTACAGGTTTCCCGTTCCCATGCAGCAACTGTAAGACCTGTACTTTATTCAGCTGACCAATGCAGAAATGGACAGATATGGCCAATCTGTAAAACTTAAGAACCTCATTCATTGTAACGCAATGGCTGTCGTATACTGCATCACCTGCAATTGCAAGTAAAGATATGTAGGGATGAAAATGGGAACCTTTACATAACGTATCTTCAAACATGTGGGATCTATAAGGAACACTGCCACTGATTTAGCCAAATTAAAAAAAATTTACTTTAGTGACTTTCATTACAAACATCCCAATACTTACCATGATATGAAAGTCTTTGGTCTTGAACATATAAGTCTTGGGATCTGTGGTGGAGACCTGACCACAGAATGAATTGGAGTGGACCTCTAAATTGGGTGCCCTCTCCCCAGAGGGCATGAATGACCATATCAACTACAGTGAAGGCCATTTTGATATATATAACATAAATCGTGGGCCCTGTGCAGGCCACACTCCCTCTGTGTGACATCACACGGGGGTGGGGCCACAATCGCCGGTGATGCCCGGAGCATCCTGAAGATGCTCTGAGGAGCTTTAAGGGAAGCTGTGTGACCATTTGAAGCTTCCTAAGGACGCTCCAGGTGGCACTGCTGCATAGATTCTGGCTGCAGGTTGCCATTCTAGGCACCCTGCTAGCCAGATGAGGCTAGCAGAAAAAAGCTCAGAGGGCCAGACCAAATGATTCCATGGGCCTTATATGGCCCCTGAGCCTGAGGTTCCCCATCCCTGATCTAGACCATAAAGCCTTTCTTCCTGTTTCCTTTCCCCTCCCTTCTCTCTAACTACTTAAAGGATGAACATACTGTATATACCCCTTTCCAATAGTCTTAATTATATATTACACCCATAAAATATCACAAATACTATCTCACATTTACACTTATCCACTTTCCACTAATATTATAATCTCATTGTTTCTTCTGGGGACTATTTATTTCACAATAGTCTTGTGACAATATGACTATGTCATAACTTAAGAGTTTCACATTGTTACACACTGGCATGTACAGAAATTGTACCAATATTACTTATGAAAGTTTTAGGTTACTGCAGCCCCTTACACTAACTCATCACCAATCAAGACTAGATCTTGAAGCTTACTTTACAATTTTTTTACAATTTTTTTTGTAAAAGATAATTTTTTTTGATTGTGTTACAAGAACATTGTATTAATATTTAAGACAAAAGGAAAAAAAAACATAACAATAATAAGTACAATCCAGGATCCAAATGAGAAACAGAAATGTGCATTACATAGATTAAATATTTAAACCTCTACCACATATGTATAAATCATTTGACTAAAGAACTAGTTTAGTTAGTCAATACAATTTCTGAAAACATGTAGGTAGTACCTAAGTTAATACATCAATATCCGAGGAATACAATGGCAATAATATATGACAGGAATAAAAAGAAAAAGAAGAATAAAAAACAAAAAGTTAAAAAAGGAGGAGGGGGACGGACAACATGAGGAGAGAGGAACAAGGGAAGATACTGTAAGGTGAATTCATTTAGAGTCTAGCTGGATCTATATACCCATCATAGGATAGATGAAAGTGAAGGAGAAATGCATACAAAATGGCTCATAACTACAATAATATTACAAATATAGAGACACAAAGATATAAAGACACAAACCTCTTTAAAATAATGAAGAAAATAACAATCAATCAGTATTTTCGAATAATTTACTAATGTGATCTTATGATGGTTTCTCTATGGTATTAATATAGGGTTCCCATTAGAATTATTCAACCGCTTTATGGAGATCTGGCATAGTTGAACACCTGACAAATTATAATAATTGTAAAAATTTTTGTTTGACTTCATTAACTGAAGGACAGGATTTACTATTCCAATGTATAAGGATGACTTTTTTTTGCCACCGTAACTAAGGTGGTAAGAAGAGGAAGACTAGATTTTATGCCTGGGCTCAAATTCCATCATTTAAAATTGCCATATAAACATGCAACATAATTTGGTTCCAAGTGAAGAGAAAACATGTTGTTGATATAGTTCACTACTTTATGTAATTTTTTTTAATCTTACCACATTCCCATATACAATGTATAAATGTAGCATTGGTCCTATGACATTTTGGACATATGCCTAATTCTGATGGGACCATATGTTTACGCTGAGCCGGAGAGTTGTAAGCTCCATGTATTGTACGTGCAGGTACTTCTTATAGATAAGCTGACTGTAATTGTCTGAGAGTAGAATCATATTGTTTAACTAGTTCTGAAAGAGATGTCAAAGAAGGAATATAATTTTTCCATAAGCATAATAAGGAGACCCATTGAGCGGTAGAATGGTTATCAGTGAGATGTAAATGTAAAAATTTTACCTTATAAGGGACGGTATTAAGAAGTTTTAAGAGTGAATAAAGAGGATAGTAGCTTGCTTTTTCATCAAGTAATGAGGGAAAAGAAGATATATAATGCCTGGTTTGTGAATACATATACAATTGTTGTGTTGGTAGCTTAATTAACTGTTGTAAGTCTACAAATGATAGTAAATGCCCACCTGGATCAAACACTAACTCCTAATATTCTACAAACTTTCTTCTTCCATTGGAGATAATTACTGTCAGATAAGGAAGGTGAGAAAACTGGGTTTCCCCATAAGGGAACATATGGAGGATATAGATGATTTAATCCAAATCTCTTATTAGGCAAAATCCAAGAATACTGTAAAATGTATCTCTAAAAATGTTAGTCAATATAGACTGAGGAATGTCATCCAATTTGGTGTGTAATAGGGAGCTAGGGGAGTAGGGAGCAATCAACGCTGTATCTAATAAGGTGCTTGTGTAAGTACTGTTATCCAGCCCCCAGTCACTGATGTAGCAGAAGAACATAGCAAGAGAATAAGAAGATAAATTAGGAAATCCCAAACCCCCCTTTTCACGTGAATTTGTCATTTTAGATAATGCTACTCGAGGTCTTTTGCCTTGCCAGACACATTTTTAAAAACATCTTTTCTAGAAATAGCAATTGGTAAAATTTGCATACAATAAAAATAAAAAATGAATTACCGCTAAACGGCCAAGTAAAGAAAGAGGGACTACCAATTATTTAATAGGTTAGAAAGTAGATTATACTGTAATTGGTGTAAAATGAACTTTACAATGCTGAGATAAGTCGATGTAATGTGAATTCCTAAATACTTGAGACATAGGGGTCTATTCATCAACAATTAATTTATACAAAAGCAGGTGAAAATTAAAATTTTCACCAACTTTTGTAAAAATTGTCAGACCCATTCATTAATCCTGTAACGCAGGAGATATCATACTCTTGTATGGGGATGTGGAAATTGGGTCATTCATCTAGTTCCAAAAAACAATTTTTTTTTCGGAACTTGACTGTGTCATTATATGCCACCTTGAGATGGCGTACAGTCACACAGACAAGTTCCCCCAAAAAATGCTTTGAACACATGATGAGAGAGTTACTCTGCCAAAAATGTCCAATAGAGGAAACGTATAGTACTATATAAAGTGGTTATTCTGCATATAACACTCATCGATTTATACCAAAATTTAAATTCCAATTCCCATAGCTCGGTGAATATCCTTGTAGTTTCTAAAGATCTATCATAGATGATCATACACTTATGGTCCCAATCAACTTTTAAGGAGCAGTAATTACATATGTCATCTCAGTAAAAACCTCCTCTTTCCAATTTCTTAGTGTGGTCAATCATATAACTGTCTGTTTGTAGTTTAGACATATAAGGTGCAATTTAATAAAGTGCTAGTGTGCAATTTAATAAAGTGCTAGTGCTTTCCTGCACCTAGTGTGGTCAATCATATTAGTCTGTTTGTAGTTCAGTCATATAAGGTTCAAATAATAAAGTGCTACTTTATTATTGGCACCTTATAACTATCTATCGTTCCACTACATCACTTTTATTTTTATTTCACAAACATATTTTTTGGTTTACTATAGTACTGGTAAATGGTATTTATTCCGATTTTAATAATACTACACTGTGCACAGCACGGTCCAGGCAGACATGTCAAACATGCAGCCCAAGGGCTGCATGCGACCCCAATGCACATTTTATGCGGCCAGACAGTGTCGGCCCAAATACACATTTTATGCAGCCCAACAGTGACAGCGTCACGTGATGATTCGCTATGCTGCTGGGGAGAGATGCCACACCCCACAGGACCTGCACTCCCTGACATGCCGGGGAGAGACGCCACATGCCACAAAGCCTGTTTTCCCGCAAGCCCGCCTTCCAGCAGTAACGAGACGCTGGCTAGGTACGCAACAAGGACTAACGCCGCGTTCCTAGACCTCGGTACAGGCATCTGGGAAACAAGCTCAGCCAGCCGGGACAGGACAAGCGCTGCAGGTGAGACTGGAGTCACTCATAATATCTCACCTGTAAGTACTGTCTGGTGCTGCCATGCTCTGATACATTTGTGTACCTGACGTCTATAAGTATTTGCCTGCGTGATTTGTAGAAACTCAGAAGTTCGCATGTGAAATTATGGCCATGTTTGGAAGTAACTACCAGTGTGAGCAATTATTCTCATTAATTAAAGGAAACAAGTCTCCTGCTAAATCCAGATTGACAGACTTTCATCTTGGTTCAGTTTTAAAAGTTATCACATCCAATAAGATTTATCCTGAAATTGGAGAATTGATGACATCTCTATGCTTACATTTTATTGTTTGTTTTTCTTAATAATAAACCTTTCAAAATTGCATATAAGACTTTTTTTTTTCTTGTGGTCCACAGACCTTGAATATACGGCCCGGTTGGGATCTTGAGTTTGGTCTACAATAACACAATAATTTTGTTTAATTAATTTATCTTTGTTTTAACTTACCTTATATGCTTCACAGACTTATATACTATTAATCCATATTGCAGAAAGGTGACATATCAAACCAATTAAAGATAAATACAAATCTCTCAGATACAGTAGGAGATACTAGTTACTGAGCTTTATAGGTGACAAAACAGAGCATGATAGGCAATCCATGGAGGATCATTACTGTGGGATTGCAATACATGCAGATACATCACTGGAATCTGCATTGTAAAAAAGTTGTATATACACAATACAAGTACTACCGACAGATCGGCTGTGATGCTGCAATGCATAATGGGTAATCCATGAAGGGCCAGAACAGTGGGATTGCATTGTATGCAAGATTACAGATGTCCTACAAGGCATAGTGGTGATATCTGCAGTCTTGAATGACAGACTCACACATTTGGTATAGGCATCGTTGAGAAGCTTGTGATGTTAGACATGACCCACTAAGGCGGAACTTCTCCCTATTGGCCAAACATTAAATAGTTGGTTACTCACTGTATCAATCTTAATGACACACCCCTTCAATAAACAGTAACTTGCTATTTAACCTGATGTGCCTCACTTATAAACTGGTCAAACAGTGAGCGAGCCATTCAATGGCAAAACGCGTGTCTGGATAGAGAAGCTGATGAGCTACTTTACCTATCGTTATTAGATACATTGTTTCCACATAAGTTTGATATTATGGGGTACTACTGAAGCGCAATTGTATATCTGTATACTCGATTATAGCTGCACATTCTTTAACTCAGTGGACTCTCATTGTGATCTGGCCAGCCAGGATCCCCCACACTGTTCACCCATCAGGGGTCCGGCTTCCCAGTTCTCACAACGGATCCCGAGTTCACTTTCTTGCCATTTTTCATCTATAGGTGTCCTCTGTCTGCGCTCTCACCTCTCTGAGACATCGGGGGGGAGGGGGGGTGTCAGAAGCAGACTTAGGATTGCTTTAGATATAGTACTCTTAACACACCTGCTGTTACCATAAGAAAACACATATTTGCTGCATTTTCTCAGAGAGGAGTACATTGTATCCAACGAGTTTAACCATTTTTGCGTTGTGCAATGACTGATTTCTGCTACATAGAGCATAACACAAAGTGTGGAAATTACGTTGTTTACTTATCTCTGCTTGTAATACTAACAATCCTACCTCTACGGAATGTCTTTAAGAGGATAACAGTGTGCTTAATATATACAACTGTCTGTGTGCTTTGAGGTTACCTGTTTCCTCTTAAGTGAACCTCTACATCTAGGGGTAAATTTACTAAGCTCCGTGTTTGGCCATATTTGCATGTACGGGAGTATTTTGTCATTTTTACAAGCACAGGAATTTACTATGTCAAAAAGGCAGGTATTCTCCATCTTTATAGAAATGAACATGCCTCTGTAAACAATAATAGAAATGAATACACCATCGACTCAACAGGCCAGTACTTTCTATAGACATTTGCGTAATACGGGTATTTACCATCATTCGTGTTTTTAAAATCGCCTGTAAATGTGTGAAATGCGGTGTTATAATAGAACTTTTGGTCCGCAATTTGGATGTGCAATTACTTTTGGAACAGCCTTTTTCACGTGTTTTTCCATTTTAAAGCATTACGAAAACAATTACGATGTCTATAAAAGGGTACAAAGCTGCAGCATACCTTTCTTTGATTCCAAGATGGCAGAATATGTTTATTCTTGTTTCATGCAGGGTGCTGTGGGATTCCAACGACTCTACCAACAAGCTAAAAGGATCCAGAACCAAGAAACTCAGCAAGGTCAGCAGGTTATGCAGGTTCCGCGGAGGCATGAGCAGGCCTCTCATTTTTTTAGAGGGAATTTGTGCCTGAAGGCATTGGTCGAAGGCGAGGTCATACAGATCTTCTGGCTCAATCATAACAACTTACTCTATATGTATGATTTTGTCAGACTTTACCTAGTCCCTGAGACATCACGCTCATGCTCTGTTTCAGGCCTGCATAAACTCATGGCTGTGTGTTGCACTTCTGGCTACTGGGAATTTTCAGTCTGTCACAGGTAGACTTATTGGGATCTCATAGTCCACCTTCTCTCGGTATCTCACCCAGGTGATGGCTGCATTCCAGCCTCTAATTGCCAAGTCTATCTGCTTCCCTTGCCAGAAGTCACAGTGGCATGCAGTCTGAGTAGTTTGTTTATTGTATAGCAGGCATGCCAAATGTTCTGGGTGCAATTGACTGCACACACATTGGGCCTAGACCACCTAGGGCATGTGCACATGTTTTTTTAAATAGGCACCATGCACAATCCACTAATGTGCCGTTGGTTTGTGATGCAAACATGGAAGCAATGAGTGTTGTGGTGGATTACCCTGGCTCATGTCATGACTCATTTAGCCTCTGTCAGTCAACACGTCATTTGAGGCCGGACAATTGCCAGATGGTTGGCTACTGGGTGAGTAATAAACTAATTGACCCTTTAAGACCAACACACGTCTCTGTAAATGTTTTTACATAAAATTTCTCTTTGTTTAGGGGATTCCGGGTACGGCTGTTTCTCCTGGCTGCTGACTCCGTTGTTGTTTCTAGTCACTGCTGAGCACAGGTATAATGATGCACATAAGGCCACTAGAGCTGTGATAGAAAGATTTTTTGGACTACTGAAATCTCAGTTCTGCTGTCTGGATGTTACAAGTCCAGTCCAGGACTTGTCTCCTGCCAGTATTTCTCCTGCTCCTGACAATGCTTCTAGGTTGCCGGTTGCTAGGAGACCTAGACGTCAGAGGATTTCACATGTTTCCTCCTAGTGTTGCCTGATTGGTAGCTGATCCTATTTGAACTTCCTGGACTGTCGCCGCCCTGTTGGCTATAGAGTTTTCATGTGGAACTCTTGGTTATGAAACTTGCTTTCTGTGCATCCAGACTTCCAGTTATAATCTGTACATGCTGTGAGTACTCTGCTCACCGGCTTCTAAGTGACCCAAGTTCCCCGGGTTCAAGCATCGCTGTCTACTAGGCCCTCCAGGCCATACAGCAATCCTGCTTCAACACCACGTTTCAAGCATCGCTGTCTACTAGGCCCTCCAGGCCATCCAGCACTCCTGTTTCTACACCACATTTAAAGCATTGCTATCTGCTAGGCCCTCCAGGCCATCCAGCATTTCTGCTTCTACACTACGTTTCAAGCATCGCTGTCTACTAGGCCTCCTTGCCATTCAACAACTGTAGTTTGGGCTGTAAGCCTACAGTATATTCTATTGACTGTCCTATTGTTTCAGCTCCTTACTGCACCATTGACATGTTGTTTTTGTATTGGCCCTCCAGGTCCACCATATCATTTATCAAGTAAACTGCCATGATTTTAATATTCTGCTTGTGACTGTTCTTCGATGTGCCTCGTATCTCCAATACCTCCATCTCGGTCCTAGCAATTGCTAAAGGATCGTAACACTGGACAGCTCGGGTGGCATTTTGTTGCACAGTCCATCTAAAATTTCTGACATTGTGCTCAGCTGCTGTCTTTTACATAATCTGTGTTTGCAGCAAGGTGCAGACCATGATTATGTAGTAAACAGTCAGCAAGCAGAGGATTCTGTTGTATCAGGCAACAATATGACATCAGATAGTGGGAGGCAGGTAAGCCAGGAGCTCATTGAAGACCATCTTATCAGTAAGTATGTGTTAGTTTTCATACAATATTAACAATTATTACATGTTATTTCTGGTAATATATATCTGACATGTGGTTGGTATAACTAAAAACTTGAAACTTTACTACATATTTTATTTTTTGTAGTTTGTTATATTATTTTATATTTAAATAAAAATTGCAGAAAACCACTCAAATATCATACGTTATTTGTCCTACTGTCACATATTTCCCAGTAGTCCTTAAACATGTTTAGTGTACATGTCTTTTTTTTTTTTTACCTTTGTTATGGGCTTAGAACTAAAAAATAACGCATAAAATTGTGTTATTTTTTGTTGAGCTCTGCATATTAATTTGTAAATACTACAAGATTCATGTGTGTTTGTGGGGAACCGAGTGAGGAGAAACCACATTATTGACAGGAATTATCCACAACATAAATGAATCAATACAATGATGTGTTTTTTAAAAGTGTTCTCACTTATATTTTTTTTGCATTTTTCAAAAAATGTTTCCATTGTACTCAGACAAATATCTTGGTGTAACCTTAATTATTGCTCCATACTTTAAGATTCAATGTCACAATAGGCAACAAAATCAATGTTCAACGTATAACCTTTTTATCACAACACAGCCACCCCACTGATGAGGCAGTCCAGGACTGTGGACCTGATTCATTGCAGATCGCAATTGCAAAGATGTACGCAATCGGTTGATTGCTGGTTCTGCGCATGCATCGCAGTGCACGTGCGCGAACTAGCAATTGCAAACAGAATTGCGATTGCAGAGGCTACGTGGACCCAGAGCAGAGTGATTCCGTACCACTACGCCAACCCCATTCTACTTACCGTGTCTGTTGAAGCACAAAATTAGGTGCTGGACATACTTTGGGAGGAATTATATAGACAAAGAAACCTTTATGGGAATCGGTATGGCCGGCGGTTCGATTCTCGGCAGCGGCAGCCCGACACTGGAACAGATCCCGGCAGCGGCAGCCTGACAGCGCTGGAAATCCCGATCGTCGAAAGGTAAGTAATGACTAACCTAACTTGACCCCCCAACCCTAACCCTCCTTAGGGGTGCCTAACCCTAACCTCCCCCCCAAGTGCCTAATCCTAACCCTCCCTGTAAGTGCCTAACCCCCCCCTTCCCCGGTGCCTAAACCTACGTCCCCCGGGGGCATGCCTAACCCTAAGTTCCCCCCCGGGGGTGCCTAACCCTAACCCTCCCTCCCCCTAGCCTAACCCTCCCAGGGGGTTCCTAACCCTAAGTCCCCCCTGGGTGCGCTAAACCATACTTGCCTACTTTTGAAAAAGCATTTCAGGGAGATTGTGAAAGCAGCACCTATGAGCGCGTGTTACAGTGGGCGTGTACTGATAAATCTGAGAGGCGTGTCCTAAACCTGACTTACATCCAAATGTAAACCAGCCCAAAAGCAGTCAGTAAGATCTGTTTGTTTATGAAAACACACTAATACTTTTCAGAAATTCATAGGGATCATTGGGCCTGATTCAGAGCCGGACGCTCTGACCAGAGCGCTCGCTCTGAATCAGGGCCCACCTCCATAAATATGGAGCGTCCTCCTGGACGCTCGTATAGCTGTGGGTCACCACCCACAGCATATACGAGCATGCAGGATGATGGTCGCGATGGTCTTGACCATCGCGACCATCGCCACTGCGAGCATAAGCCTGCGGTTGAGTTTTTCAACCGCAGGGCCAGGAGTCATTTTGGCTCTATCAGAGCCAAAATCACTCCCACTGACATCACTAGTGATGTCAGTGGGGCCGGCTTCTGACGGTAGGTGTTCCCTTGGGAACGCCTCCGTCTCGCAGGCACGCACCCGGCATGCCCACCAAAGGGGGCGTGCTGTCAATCAACATCGACAGCACGCCCCCTTTGATCAGACACTACGAGCGAAGGAAAGTCCTTCGCTCATCGCGTCTCGCGCATGCGCATGACGGAGCTCCCTCCGTCGTGCGCATGCGCAGTGCAGACCATCGACCCACTTGCGAGCGGACAGCCGCTCGCGAGTGGGTCTGAATCAGACCCATTGTGTCTTATAATAACCAATGCAAGGAAATGACACTAATGATCCCATTTGAATGTATATATCTCTGTTTTTTAATATAACAGCTTCATAATGGGGGTAAGGATGAAATGAGGGAGATTGCTAGACTCTTCAGGGAGACAGGGTGATTGCTACTATTTCAGGGAGTCTCCCTGACAATGAGGGAGAGTTGGCAAGTATGCGCTAAACCTAACCCTCCCCCCCCCCCCGAGGCTGTCCACTCATGGCACCCGGCATCCTTTCGATCGGGATGCCGGGCACCGGTCTCCCGGCGTCGGTGAAATGAGCGGCGTCTACATCTAGACGCTGGGCATTTCACCCTCGCCGGGATATGACAGTCGGGAAGCCGTCTGTCGGTATAATGTCAGCCGGCTTCCCGATTGCATACCCTTTTTTGGGCTTGAAAACATCATATGTAGCATAAGTACGGGTACACCAATCCCATTCTACACATTTCATCTAGAAGAGAAACATTTCCATCTGATGGAAGCACATATAAAGTGCGGGGTACATAAAAGATACCTTTCAAAGTTTTACCACGCACCATATAATTGTAAGTTAGGTGCGTTGGAAATGAGTAAAGTTTCCTGGAAACGAGTAAAATTACACAGAAGTGTACAGATTTGTAAAATAATCCTTATGAAGACACCCGTACTCTAATATCAGTACTACACATGTGGTGTTATTATCTCATTTTTCCCACATTTTACGAAGGAACCTCAAGTACTGTATATGAGGATCAACTAAAAACAAAGGGCCTGATTCAAACCCGTTCGCTAGATGCGGACGCTCGCTCCCAGCGTATGCAAATTCGGCTAAGTGACGGCAAAGCAGGCGATTGAACGGCAAGGAATAAGCACGCCCACTATGTCTTGGCGTGCGATCACCTTGTGTATGCAGATGCCCATCAGTCTGTCTTAAGACGCCCAATTGCGCACGTTATATCCAGGTACATCGGGTACCATTGGATACGATTGCAGCACTTGTGGCAGACCATACCCTACCGCAAGCACTGCGAGCACTTCAGTGTAAAAACCAGCCAGGTGACGTGTCCTATGATGCTGCCTGTTAATTATGCACACCTCTGAAACGGCGTTAAGATTCTCAGGCACGCCTGCGTTCGCACCTCCACTCCCCCTTTTCCAGTGGCCTGCACCTGTTACCACCCACAAACAGCCCCTCCTGTCACTCATTCAGCTGGGCTGTCTATGCTGGGCGAGCGAGCGCTTCCCGATCGCTCTAACTAGTTCGCGCACGCACATTACGATGCATACGCATGCGCACATTACAAAACATTGCTCGCTCCGAGCAATCGCTTCCTAGCGAACGGGTCTGAATCAGGCCCAAAAAGTTTGGTACTAAAAGATAAAAGTATTCTTTCAAAATTACTCCCTCACTCCCTTTGTGGAACCAAAGGCAGCACCATCACATCTTATCCATTTACTTAGTTCAACCAAATGATATGAATATTGTATTAATTTTTGTACTTATGTATTTTGAGATCACCGATTTCTTCTAATGTGGACTGCTATACCAGGGGCGTAACAAAGTATTTGAAGACCCCCTAGCAAAAGTTTGTAAGGGCCCTTATGTACCACCCAATGGTAAAAAATGTATATAACATGTAACTTTGACAAGGAAGCTCTGGGCCCCATATCAGCTGCACCCCCTTGTACCTATGCTAGTTACGCCCATGTGTTACACTTAGATCATACCATAGGTTACCTAGCATTATATGTACAGTATATCAAATTATCTCTGACGCTGTGCTATCTCACTGACCAAATATGTCCAGCTGTGACATAAAGTCTGTCATGATAACGGACTAGTAAAATGTTTTTTGTTTTATGATATATAGATGTCTTTTATAAATACAGTATACATAAATTGTGTCATTACTTTCTTGAAAAGTTATACCATATAAGTGTGAAGCCACTAAAAGCAGTGCTTAACAGATATGGATATGTGAACACACAAATTGACTTAGGGCTCTATTTACTGCAATTCGCATTTGTAATGCAGATTGTAGTGTGATATTACCGAGTGAACTCGCATTGCGAATTCAGGCAATATCACAGGGATTTACTACAAATCCCTTGCAGGGAAAGAGCTTGCGAGAAAGCTCTGTCCCTGCGAATCCCCTCTGCACACTAGTCACGGTATTTTTGCAAAAAATACTGTGACAAGTGCCCCGCGCACGTGCCGACCGGCCGCCACTGCTACTCCCCCCGGTGCTAAGCCCCACCCAGCCACCGTCGCCAAGCCCCGCCCCCGCGATCATGATCGTGGACCCCCCGCGACCCCCCCCTCTCCCTTAATTACACTTACCTGCATGATCCGGGCTTCGGTGATGTCCTCCGGTCAGCTGACATCCCATACTGCACTGGGACTTTGTCGGGCCGCAGTGCAGCATGGGAGACCAGGTGACTGGAGGGAGGACATCATCGGAGCCCCGGACTCCTGTCCCTGGAGTCAGGTAAGTTTGTTTTTTCTTTTACTTTTTTTTGGCAGTGATCGGCGTGTGGTCTGTTTAGACCACACAGCTGATCACTGGGGCCGGCTCCGGGCTCTGCTCTCCCCGTTATAGTGGAACAGGAGTCCGGTAACCGGGGGAAACCCTGGATAACGCCACCTCCAGGTGGCGTTATTATCACAGGGCTTCCCCCGGTATTTTTTACAATTTATTTTTAGTAACTTTGGTCGGATCACATTTCCCATTACAATTATGGGAAATGCGATCTGCTTACTAAAAATAAGTGATACTTAGGGGTTGGAGTAGAATTTTACGAATTCTACTCCAATTGCCCTTTAGTAACTGTAGGTGATACTAAAATAATGTGAAAAGGGTGTGAAAACACCCTTTTTCACTTTATTTTAGTAAAAATAATGTTAATAAATAGAGCCCTAAATAATTTAACAAATTAACTAAACTAAACTAATAAGTAAAAAAAACAGTGTGGGATTTAGCACCAGTCGTGCTACCCTGCACCATTGATCACCGTCCCACTGGATACTTCTTACTATTCATCTCAGGTACTCTATTCGTTTCTCCTGTTCTCTCACCGGCTGCGATTGAGGCTTTCTTCCTGCAATGCTTCGCAACAGGTTTTAGCCCTTAGTCCAGTGCTGGCAGCAGAAACAGGTCTTTTGTTTCTTCACTGTGCCGTTGCACGGGACTCTCATTCCCAGTCTGATGCTTTTGCAAGACTGGAAACAGCAGATCCCAGTGCGTGTAAATACACAGTCTGTATTTCTGTAATTTTACATGTTTTCCTCCCTAAAAAGTCCATCTCAACCTTATGTACCTGATATTGTGCATAGCTTTGTATTTCCAGTCATTTGAGGGACTCCTCAATTAACTATATTTACATTACATATAATTTGGCCTAACCGACTAGTCATAGTGCTGTGGAATTTCCAACGCTAAATGCATGACTGTATGTGATATTATCATCTAATTTACCAATTTTTACAGGGATTGAATTATATTCCCGTTAGGGATGATTTATATGGATATGTTGTTGTATATGTCTTCTGAGTTTATTTGAATGCCTACATGGTGTTAAGAGGCAATTATTCTAATAGTTTTGTATTAAAAGTTATGTTTTAAATTACATCATTATTCAATTTCAAGAGTGCTCACATAACAGAGTTTCTTATTCTTCCTAATTGTATACAGTAATTTACATCTGGAGCCGTAACTAATCTTTTTGGTGCCCTGTGCCAGAAAGAGCTTTGGTGCCCCCTCCCTTCATTTTTCAAATAGGGACACAAGATAGTGCACCTGAGAAAGGGCCATGGTCTCATGAGGAAGGGCCAGGGAAGAGATAGGAGAGGCCAGGAGATGCTGGGGATAAATAGGGGCATAATATACTGCACCTGAGAGAGGGCCATGGCCTCATGGGGAAGGGCCAGGGAAGAGATAGGGGAGGCCAGGAGATGCTGGGGATAAATAAGGGCATAATATACTGCACCTGAGAGAGGGCCATGGCCTCATGGGGAAGGGCCAGGGAAGAGATAGGGGAGGCCAGGAGATGCTGGGGATAAATAGGGGCATAATATACTGCACCTGAGAGAGGGCTATGTCCTCATGGGGAAGGGCCAGGGAAGAGATAGGGGAGGCCAGGAGATGCTGGGGATAAAAGAAGAGGAAGCTACAAGTGAGATTGATAACAGACAGGAAAATTGACAGGCCCAAACAGCGCCCCCTGCCCTGCAGTGCCCTGTGCCATGGCACTGGTCACACCACCCTAATTACAGTCCTGAAAACAACTGTAGTGAGCACAACCACTATCTTTCAATTGTCTAGGCATAGCACTACATACCAAAAACAGTGGTTGTTTACCTTCAAATATATTTATATTAAATTAGTGTACATTGGCCTGTGCGACGATTCTCACCTTTTCCCATTCCCCTATTTCTACAATTTAACATTTTTACCCACAGTTTAAAGCTCTACAAGGGACCTTGTGTATATTCAATATTTGTACTCTAATTAGGATCCCTTCCAACTTGACAGATTTTTGTCCCTGATTATTACTATATGTTTTTTTTTATACATTCTAACGAAGGTGATTTATCTTATTATAAATATTAAACGTTAAGTTTTAAATTCTTAATGCTACAAACAATTTTTTTTTTTTTTTAGAGTTCCCCCCAAAAAAGAGTCTTCCTTTTTTCTCCCATTGTATACAGTCTACAAACCACTGGCTCTGGGTGCACCACAAACTTATTTACATTTTGAAATCTCACAAATGTTGGTAAATGACATATAAATTCTATTTATATCTTTAAACATTGTAGATCCTGTGTGGAATCATCCCGATTACCCTTTTCCTCTTTATATGACTACTGAAATAGGAAGCAAAGATTCTCTGCATTGATAGAGCCGATTGGTTGGGTGTAGGAGGGGTAAGAAGTGATTTAAATGTATTAAAGAGTCACTT
Organism: Taudactylus pleione; assembly: GCA_031769625.1. Classification (NCBI taxonomy): domain Eukaryota; kingdom Metazoa; phylum Chordata; class Amphibia; order Anura; family Myobatrachidae; genus Taudactylus; species Taudactylus pleione. The sequence goes on from JAUIMM010000188.1 coordinate 12,570,300, forward strand.
TGGGGTTAGAAGCCAGAGCAGAGATGACAGATTGGAAATACGGTTGTTTGGCAGTGTCCAGAATATTTCGATAGGAGTGATTGATAGCCTTATATGTGAGGAAGTTATGCTGAGTACGTGTTTTTTGCCACTGACGTTCTACTTTACGTGAGAGTTTTGGTAGGTGTCTCGTTACTTTAGAATGCCATGGTTGATATCTAAGTCTACTATGGAGAAGGGTGGCTGGAGCCAGTTCATCAAGGGCTTTTTCTAGAGTTTGGTTAAGGTGTGGCACAGCAATCTCAATACACATAGAAAATTGTAAACCCCATATGAGGTGCTCATTTATATTTGGGTCCAGTTGTGTTAGTGTTTAGACTACAGTGATCTAAGGATGATAACGTACTAAGGGGAAGATGTACTAAGCCTTGGGGAGAGATAAAGTGGAGAGAGATAGATTACCAACCAATCAGCTCCTAATTGTCACCAAGCAGTGTTTCAAAAATGACAGTTAGGAGCTGATTGGTTAGTACCAGTGGCGTAACTACCATAGGTGCAGAGGGTGCGGCTGCTATGGGACCCGGCCCTCCTCCTGCATCTACAGTGCAATGCCACGGAATGCTCCAAAGTTCTGATTTGTATCCCTATCTCCCACTTAATGGAGGAATCAAGTCCCAGCTGACCTTTCGACCTGAGAAGAAGATGGAGAGGTGGAACAAGGCAGGAGATCTTTCGCCTCGGGCAGCGTCAGAGAGAGCTGTCCAGCCAGGGGGTCCTGGAAAAGAGAGCCAATAAAAGCTATAAAAACTAGTATCAGATCTGTAGTCCTTTGAGCAATGCACCATCTAAAATTGCTAACGCATAGATAAAACAGATAGCAGCTGAGGCCAGAATGACTTTAAATTAGGCTGTGCATTCTATTAGATCCATCCAAAGCTAAATAGCCCCTCTCTGTGGAAACAAGAAGAGCATTGTAATCAGAGCAATATGACAGCTTGAGTCACTGAGGCAAAGGTAGTGATTAAGGGCCTGATTCAGAGCCGCTCGTAAGCGGCCACTCGTTCGCTCCGAGCGATGTTTGCCCAACTGCGCATGCGTACGGATCGTCAGTGCGGTCGAAATTCATGTGCTCACAAAATAGCGAATGCCTGATAATTTGAGTGACAGAATGAGGCGTATGTGGGTGGTAACAGGGGAAGGTGCTTGAAAATGGGGAGTGGAGATCCGAATGCAGGCGTGCTTAAAGGTCAAAACGGGCGTTTTATGGGTGTGCATAATTAATACAGCAGCGTCATTGACCACGTCACTGGGTTATTTTTTAGCCAGAACTGCTCACAAGATTGTGGTAGGAAAAACCAACCACAAGAATAGCGAGCAGCTCATACGCTGGTCGATGTACTCGATTAATCTAATAAATAGCGGACATGACGTAGGATGTGAGCGGCCAGGGGGCGTATTTTTTCAAAAAATGACCGCAAGTTTTGTTCGCTCGTTCAGACCTAGAGGCGTGAACAGACCGCAAAGAGTGAACGGTTAATTTGAATAGCCACCCCTATTTTCTGGACGAGCGAGCGCTAATTGCGTCCGGCTCTGAATCAGGCCCTAAGTTCAACAAGGCTCTGTAGTTATATAACATAAAGCACAGACTTGTCCAATGGACAGTATCACCTGTTTGCAGAAATAAATATAAACTTGCAGATACTCAGGGACAACGCTTGATTATGGATAAAGGGATTTAGCTCCTGAATTTAGCCTAGACTGTAAGCTTTGGCACTGAATAATTAAGTCTACCAGTTTATGGTATGGGAATGTGTCAGCTCTGCAATTGAAAGGGATATATCCCATTACCTCCTAGGGCAGTGATTCCCAACCTCGGTCCTCAAGGCACACTAACAGTCCTGGTTTTGGTGATATCCATGCTAAAGCACAGATGGTTTAATCAAAATAACTGAGGTACTAATTAAGTTGCCTGTGCTTAAGTATGGCTATCCTTAAAACCTGGACTGTTAGTGTGCCTTGAGGACCGTGGTTGGGAACCCCTGTCCTAGGGACTAGCATTATTAAGACACTCCCACCTTCAGTTCCATCAAAGGGAGAGATATATTCTATTATTAACACCTACTCTAAAAAGGACCCTATTGCAAAGAAACACTACCCGATAATTACCCTGCTATACTAAAGGAATCCATCAGAACCCGGGTTCGATCTTACTAATGTGCACCACCAAAAGAATGGCAACTGCTAGCAAATACTGAGGGGTCTATTTACTAAGCCTTGGATGGAGATAAAGTCGAGGGATATAAGGTACCAACCAACCAGCTCCTAACTGACATTTTTGAAACACAACCTGTGCAATGACAGTTTTATTATTACCAGTTATTTATATAGCGAACACATATTCTGCAGCGCTTTACAGAGAATATCTTACCATTCACAACTGTCCCTTGCCCAGTGCAGCTATATTCCCTACCACATGCTCATACACATACACACTATGGTCAATTTTGTGGAGAGCCAATTAACTTACCAGTATATTTTTGGAGTGTAGGAGGAAACCGGAACACCCGGAGGAAACCCACGCAAGCACAGGGAGAGTATACAAACTCCGCACAGTTAGGGCCATGGTGGGAATCGAACCCATGACCTCAGTGCTGTGAGGCAGTAACGCTAACCATTACACTGTCTGTGCTGTTAAAAGCTGATTGGCTGGTACCTTATCTCCATCCAAGGCTTAGTAAATAGACCCCTTAAAACGTAATGGCCTGATTCAGAAGTGCACGCTATTGCAGCCACAGTGTGACTATGAATTCTATGCTGATGCCGCGGCCAATGGAATTCATATAGAGATGCCCACTGACTGCAGCGCTAATCAGAAGGACATTGGTTGCACCATTGAGCATTGCACCAGCCCTATGGAGGCACAGAATTTCTGTATGAACATGGCCGCTGATATCAAAGCACCAGCATAAGAAGCCGCACACTCTCAGTGACATAGAAAAAAACAGTAAGTGTCAAAAGATTTCACTTACCTTGGAGGCATTCCCAAGTGCACTGCAAGGCAGTGGCGTAACTACTCTAGGTGGTGTGGCTGCTATGGGGCCTGTACCGACCCGAGGCCCGGCCCTTCCCCCGCACCTACGGTGCCAGGCCTCAGTCCGTGCCTCCCCCCTCTGCATTGCTCCCGCACCCTCCTCACTCCCCTCTTCTCGACTTACCTGCTCCGTGGTTGCGTCTTCCACCTCCATGGTCGCGTTCTCCCTGTCGGATCTGCCTCTGGCTCTCCTCATTGACTGGTACTAGGAGGGGGCGTGGCCGCCTCCTCCCAGCATCAGCCAGTGAGAAGAGATAGACCCGACTAGGAGAGGAGGTGTGTCTGCTCTGTGCAGTGTGACCACGGAGCAGGTAAGTCGAGGAGAGGGGAGTGAGGACGTGTGGGGGTTGGCATGTGAAGGGGGGGCCGGGGACCTAGGGGGGGCCTGTGAAAATGTTGCTATAGGGCCCCCCTAGCTCTAGTTATGCCCCTGCTTCAAGGGATAGTTATACTGTATATTACAGATTTGGGTGGAGAATAATAGTATATAAATATTAAATATTTGGGTACTATATAACCAGAGACTTCTTAAAGCAGTTATGCTATACCTGGTTACATAGGGGGAGATGTATCAAATCTTGGAGAGAGATAAAGTACCAACCAATCAGCTTCAGTCATTTTTCAAATACTGCCTGTAATATGACGTTTAGGAGCTGATTGGTTGGTACTTTATATCTCTCCACTTTATCTCTCCCCAAAGTTTAATAAATCTCCCCCATAATATTTTAGTGATCACCTTACAATTCACTTGGTCACTAGTAAAAACACAATGTATATTATTTGATTACGATTTAATGCCAACTCTGTTCTGGAAGATAATATAAAATGCATGACTCTAATGGTATTTCAGTACAGGCCCCAGTGGTGTAACTAAAGGGGGACGAGCAGGGCGGGTGCCCTGGGTGCCGTAGGACCGGTGGCGCGCGGGGGGGTCACCGCCGGGCACGGTACCGACCCGCCCTAGTTAGGCAGTGTAGCGCCGACCGCAGTGTGTGCGGTCAGAGATACACATTTACAAAGGACCGGCGCTAGGCTTCCCTGAGCCCAGTGCCGGTCCTTTGCTGCGCAGCCAAGACCTTCCCTCCCCCTGAGCGCTTACCCAACAGCGCCAGGAGGAGGGTGGGAGGCGGGTGGTCTCAGGCTGTGCAGTAACACACACATTGCCGCCAGTGCGGCAGCGATGTGTGTGTTAACCAGCAGCCAATGAGAGTCAGACAGACTCTCATTGGCTGCTGCTGCTGCACACACATCACCGCCACGCGGCAGCGATGTGTGTGTTAACCAGCAGCCAATGAGAGTCAGACAGACTCTCATTGACTGCTGAGCTCCCACAGCAAGAGCCGGCTCCCTTCCGGCTCCTGCAGTGGGTAATGGGAGAAACGTCATGACGTCTCTCCCATAATGCAGAGCGCGCCAGCCCGGGAGGACTGACTTGCGGCGCGGGAGCAGTGGCTGGAGCCGGCGCGTGGATTCAGGTAAGTGTATTTTTTTTTTTACTTGTGTTGTGTGTCTGCACATCGGGGGGGCACCATTACAGGGGGGGACCACTACTGGGGGCACCATTACAGGGGGGGACCACAAACAAAAAATGGCAGCTGCTCAATTAATCTGGTAGTACTTATTTCAGGTGCATGAAAGGGAGGGGTCATACCAAGTAGAAAAAGGAGGGGGGTTTTAACCCCCTATTGTTCCCCAGCACGCTGAGTTATACCAGCAACAATATACGATCACTATATAATAATAAAATTTCAGAGATATTGTTGCATGCATTTGCAAATACATGGGAAAGCTGCTAGGCCTTGTCATGGCTTCTCTGTCACTAGCAGTCCCTAACATTAACAGGTTCACGTCCGGGACACAGAGCACCCCATAATAACGTCCAGCCCAGGACCGCCCAAGGGCATCACACGAAAATGGAAAAAGAGTGATAGTGTAGTGTAAAGTATAGATGTGTGCGAGTAATTAATAAGCTGTGCGCTCGCGAGCGGGTCTGAATCAGGCCCTTAAAAAAATAGACCTGCCGGTCAGCAGTGTGTTTACCAAAAGCGCTTCACAGATCACTGTGATCTGTGCAGTCTTTTGAGTGTAATAAAGTAATGAAAAGGTTAATTTAAAAAATAAAAGCTGTGCCCTCCACACCAAAAGCAAACAAAAAAAACCAAGCATAACAAACCCTGAACCTCTGAGCCCGGTATTATAGAGGAAAATTGGGGGAAAAATAAGGTGGGGTTCCCAGGGCCGGCTCCTGACTCGTTCTGTCAGTGCGGCCGCACAGGGGCGCCGGGTCCGGCTGCTGAAAATCCACGCCCTCCACCCACCTGCTGCAGGTATTATTTTATCGTCAGAGGGTGGATGCAGGGAAGGGGAGGGCAGAAGGGAAGCACAGGATGGTGCTGGGTGCAGAGACACCTTGCGCAGGCCCTGGGGGTTCCCCCTATTATTCTTTAACCAGCACTGGATGGAACCAACACCTTCAGTGTGTGTGTCTTGTTATTTTTTCAATATTTTTTCCACAGTGGGGCATTTGTAGCTCTAAAAGTGCCACAGTGCAGGCTTGCTGGTACCTGTAGTCCTGCTAAGAAAAACAATATTAACCCTTTATTTACACCATTATCTCTGCACCCATCACCACCAAGGGTGCAGGGAAGAGTTAATGCTTGGGAGGGGGGACCCCATTTTTGGAGGGGGGGTCACAACATGCAGAGGATTGCCAGCCCTGGGCTAACCAGTTTGGGGCTGGTTTATATTACAGCAGGGGGACCCCATGCTCAGTGTCTACTTGCTGTAGGATGCTGGTTAAAGGAAAATAGGTGAAACTTAACATCGGTTTTCCCCCTGATTTTCCTCTAACAGAGCAGGCTCAGAGCTTTTTGAATGAGCTCTTTCATTACATTATAACACACAGAAGCATGCACAGATCACACTGATCTGTGCATGCTTCTGCAGAACACACTGATGGGGAGGGGGTCTACAGTATACGTATCTTGGTAAATCCCTGTGTTCTATTGCTGTCTATGGAAAGTATTTAAAGCAAGTTTGGGAAATGGTGTATTGAGGTCAGGGGCATATTTATAATGGGTTCAGGGTATGTGGTGCACACGGGCCCCAGGGTTCAGGGGGGCCCACACCGCACACCCTGCACCCATAGTTAGTTATACTTACCTTTCCGCAGAATATGGTGTCCTGCTCTGCAGAGCGGGACTGGCGCTGCAGAGCAGCAAAAAAGTCTTAGGGAAAATGGCGACGGCCATTTTCCCGATGACCCGAGCATGTGCAGAAAAAATGTCCCCGGAAAAAAGGAGCGGGTGCCATTTTCTTGGAGACCCGCGCATGCGCAGTAGATTCTGGCATGAAGCCAGAATCTACTGCGCTGACAGAGAGGAAGGGGCCCAAACGGAGGCTGCACACAGCCTTTATAATGGATGCAAGGTGTGCGGGGAACACGGGGGGCCCCACACTGCCCACCCCGCACCCATAGTTAATAATACTTACCTCTCCGCAGATTCCGGTGTGCTGCTCTGCAAAAATCACTGGGATGTCCCCGGGAAAAAGGCGCGGGCACCATTCTCCCGGAGACCTGCGCATGCGCAGTAGATTCTGGCATAAAGCCAGAATCTACCGCACTCAGTACACGGACAGAGAGAAGGGGGCCCAAACTGGGCTGCACACGGGCCCCCTCCTCTCTTAAAACGCCCCTGCATCATACCAAACAGATGCTACTTTCCCTGGCCTTTCTTGATGGTATATCAGAAGCCAGATCTGTAATTCACAATGCAGATAATTTATTAGGTAGAAAATGCTATAAATTTCACAGCTATTGACTCTAAATAGGCAGGACGCACTTTATCACGCCAGAGGAGATTTATAGCACTAGAGATGGTATGTAGTGATAGGCATAAATAAAGCAGAAATGAAATAAGAACCAACAAACTGAAACACAAAGAAGCAGTTCTAACTAAAGTTCATGTTATTGGCAAACATGTCTATGTGCCTATTACAGGCAGCAGGTGTTAATGACAGAGGGAGGGAGATGAGGACTCGTTACTTTATTTGTAGAAAAACAACACGTTTCTGCAATGTAAATGACAATCTGTGCTTTCAGAGAAAGGTATAAGTTACATCAAAACTGGCCAAAGTGTTGTTTTGTTCTGCAGGAATGAAGTCTAAATATAAGCTATTTTTTATTTTCGCAGCTATCACATTACATTAGGTTTGGATCAAACCTATTGTATATTATAAAAGTCTTTTGTTTATTGTTTTGTACAAACAGGAGTTTGCTAGCCTTTTGCCGGGCATGTTGTTACACGTAGACAATATATATATCTGATATATAACCAGCCTCTTCCATACATATGATATTTCTAGAGAGATTACAGGGTACTGCAAATACTAATGACCACTGTTTTGGGGGTTTGTGATGAGACAGAGGGCAAAATTTACTAAGCGGCGGGTTCTAAACCCCAGCGGTTTGGTGGAGGTTTGACGGTGGGTTCCAGAGCCGTAACTAGACATTTTGGTGCCCTGTGCCAGAAAGAGCATTGGCGCCCCCCTACTTTTTCAAAGGGACATAATGCACCCAAAAAAGGGCCATGGCTACATGTGGAAGGGCCAGGGAAGAGATAAGAGAGGCCAGGAGATGCTGGGGATGAAATAAGAGGAAGCTACAAGCAAGAATGATAATAAACAGAAATTTGACAGGCCCAAACAGCGCCCCCTGCCCTGTGGTGCCCTGTGCGATGGCACCGGCCGCACTACCCTAGCTACGGCCCTGGTGGGTTCTAAACCCCGGGGGTTTGGGGTCGGTTTGGTGGTGGTTTCTAAATGACAGCCCTGTTCTATTCTATTCTAAAATTTGTTTTGACGGCGGTTTTGCAGTGGTTTTGGCCTTAGTAAATCTGCAGATAGCAAAACCGCCGTCAAACCGCCGGGGTTTAGAACCCGACGCTTAGTACATTTTGGCCAGAGAGTGTGTGTGGGGCAAAGCTTGGGGACAGAGATATGCCAGCAAAGTTACAAGAGCCTAGAGATGGTATGTAGTGATAGGCATAAATAAAATAAGAACCAACAAGCTGAAACTAGGGGGAGACGAGCAGAGCGCGTGCCCTGGGCACCATGGCAGGACCAACAGACGTCACTGCTGCAGGGCATACAGTATCACCATGACTCACACATCAATAGTAAATGTTCCAATCACTGATCTTACTCTGCCTCCTCTGCTCTTACCAGACTCCTCCATTGATTTGCAAGTGAATGTCAGACTTAAGTGTCACTTTATATCATAAACATTTAACATTAGAGAGATTATATAATTTTTTTTTTTTTTCAAATATATCTCTTCCCCCACAATACCCACCACATACCACTCATCACCCACTGTTTCCCATACTTCAACCATGCAGGAAAAGAGTACAGCAGGACTTCATGTAAATGATTGACTTGGACCAGAATGCAGAATATAGGCTGGACCGGTAGTAGTATCTGGACTGGGACTGGAATAATGGCTCAGCTGGAGGCTGCTATGTATAATTTAGATTGAGATGAGTTGTAGCTGGGACACTTGAAGGTGAGTGGTGCATTAAGAACTGTATAATAATCCAGAAAAACAGGTGCCCCCTCTGCAAGTAGGGTCTGTTATGAAAACTGGATGTCTGGATACAGCACAGGTGCTGAGAGGAATTCAACCAGTTAGAGTTTTAGTTGAAGTAACAATCAACTGAAATAATGTTTTGGAAGTTGCGCTGGTTTAGCCACCAAGGGCAGCTGTTTACAGGGATATGCTAGGAGACTGCGCACAGAAAACCGGTAAGTCTGCAAGTTGAGTGGGTGCAAGTAGTTTCTGGGATGTTTATAAATATGCTGTAACTCATAGATATTAGAACAAGGCTTCCAGCAGGTCTTCAGGGAATGCAGGCTGGAGCACACTAGTGAATGGAAGGCTGCACAGCACAGGAAAGCACTACCATAGTGCAAATACTGTAGACGGCGGCAGGACCAAGAGCGGGGATTCAGGTGGTTTATGTTTTCCTTTTTGTATGTGTTTGCACCACTACTGGGGGAGGACAGACTACTGCTGGGGGCACTGCATCGGGAGGTGGACTACTACTTGGGGCACTGCTGGGGTGGGACCACTACTGGGGGGGTTACTACTGAGGGCACTATATAAAGGACACTGCATAGGGGAAACCACTATTGAGGGCACTATATAAAGGGCACTACTGGGGGAACTGCATAGGGGGGACCACTACTGGGGCCTGCATACAATGGACCATTACTGGGGGCACTGTATAAGGTGCACTACTGGGGGCCTGCATAAGGGAGACCACTACTGGGGGCACTGTATAGGGGTCAGGGCTACTACTGGGGGCATTATATAAGGGGCACTACTGGGGCACTGCATAGGGGGGACTACTACTGGGGGCACTGCATGATGGGGACCACTCCTGGGGGCCTGCATAAGAGAGACCACTACTGGGGGCACTGTATAAAGGGCACTACTGGGGGCCTGCATAAGGGGGACCACTACTGGGGGCACTGTATAGGGGGGCTACTACTGGGGGCATTATATAAGAGGCACTATTGGGGGCACAGCAGGGGGAACTACTACTGGGGGCACTGCATAATGGGGACCACTACTGGGGCAACTGTATAAGGGGCACTACTGACCGCGCTGCAGAGGGGGGCAGTTATAGGACATAATTAAAATTGTAGGAGGGGGCTATTATGGGTCATAATTGTGTGAGGAGGGTGCATAGTTTAAATACCGCAGTATAACTTAGTGGCCCTAGCAGGGCCGTAGCTAGGGTAGTGTGTCCGATGCCAGCGCACAGGGCACCACAGGACAGGGGGTGCTGTTTGGGCCTGTCAAATTTCTGTTTATTATAATTCTCACTTGCAGCTTCCTATTATTTTAGTCCCAGCATCTCCTGGCCTTCCTTATCTCTTCCCTGGCCCTTTCCCATGAGGCCATGGCCCTTTTTGGGTGCATTATGTCCCTTTGAAAAATTAGGGGGGCGCCATTGCTTTTTCTGGCACTGGGCACCAAAAAGTCTAGTTATGGCTTTGGGCCCTAGGTTTCGTTGAATTTTTTAATGTGGCCCACTCTGCCTTAAAGGTTGAAGTCCCCTGCTGTAGGTCACACAGAGTGACTAGGGATAGAAGATATAGGCCCTGATTCAGAGCCGGACGCTCTGACCAGAGCGCTCGCTCTGAATCAGGGCCCTCCTCCATTAAAATGGAGCGTCCTCCTGGACGCTCATATAGCTGTGGGTCACCACCCATTGCATTTACGAGCGTCCAAAAAGATGGTCGCGATGGTCTTGACCATCGCGACCATCGGACTTGCGAAGGAAACCCTGCTGTCGGGTTTCCCAGCCACAAGCCCTGGAGTGATTTTGGCTCTATCAGAGCCAAAATCACTCCCACTGACATCACTAGTGATGTCAGTGGGTCCGGCTTCAGACGGTAGGCGTTCCCATGGGAACGCCTCCGTCTGGCAGGCACGCCCCCGGCACGCCCACCAAAGGGGGCGTGCTGTCAGTCACCATCCACAGCACGCCCCCTTTGGTGCGAGACCCCGAGCGACGGATTCCCCGTCGCTCGCCGGGTCTCGCGCATGCGCACGACGGAGCTCCCTCCGTCGTGCGCATGCACAGTGGGGAACATCGACCCACTTGCGAGCATACTGCCGCTTGCGAGTGGGTCTGAATGACCCCCATATTCAGCAGGCTGAGTTATACTGTTCAGTGTGGGAACAGCAGACTGAAGGCAGGATGAAGCTGTAAACTGGAGATGATATGCAGAATTAGTTGCAGGAGACAGACAGCACAAAGGTGTGATGGCTAAGGGCTGATTGCAGCAGGGAAGCTTACAGAAGAATCCAGCTGTAAAGTAGTTAAGTGCTATAATAGGGTAAAATAGCTATACACAGTAGGAATTGCTCAGATCTGGAGAGTGGAGCTGCAAATGTTTTTAGCAGTATAGGACGCTGCTCAGGTTTATACAGATACTGGAGCCAGGAATAGTTGAACTGGCAAATCACAGGTGCCTGGGAAAAGTTTGCATAGGACTCCCTGCACTGGGATTGGACACAGGAGTCACATGAGAAGTAAGTCTCCGTGAGTGGCATGCATCTTATGTCCCTTTTTGAAAAATGAGGAGGCGCCAATACTCTTTCTGGCCCGGGGCACCAAAATGATTAGTTTCGGCTCTACCCGTACCCATCGCCCATGGCTGGTTGTTGCTCTGGTGGGGGACCCCATTTTATTTTTGGGGTTCCAACTTTCTGAGAAATTCCAGCCCTGGGCTGACCAGTTTGGGGCGGTTTGTCATTATGGCAGGGGGACCCCACGCTGTGTGTCTCCCTGCTATAAGCTCAGCCCCTCAGTTTCATTCCACCTGTTGCTTGTTGTTGGCAAATAAGGCAACCACATGCCATTTTTCCCCCTGTTGTTCAGTACCAGACCAGGCTGAGAGCTCTTAGGCTGGTTATGGATTTGGGGGGGACCCCAGGCATTTTTTTAACTCTCTGTTTCTATTTTTAACAAAGGCAAAGCCTGCACAGATCACACTGATCTTTGCATTGCTTTCAGCCTGCCACAAAGGTGGAGCTGCTTTATGGAGGAATAAGAACTAGGATGCAGAAGGAATATGACAGGGAGGGCCTTACATGCAATCCAAATTATGCAAGATCCAACATTTCCAGGATTATGAAGTTTTGCCTCATTTTGAGACCCATTTCTTTGGGAGGAACCGCTTCATGTCTCAGTTTAATGATCGATTCCTCGATTTGTCACCTGCCCAGTGGTCCGGGAGCTGCTGGGCATGACCCTGTCCCTCTGTCCAGTGAATAGACAGCATGTGCATGTGCATGGCATCTATTCACTGCTTGCTCGTATAAGCAGAGCAGCAGGTGAGAGGGACAGCAGGACAGTGCCCAAACAGTGGGGCGGTCCCACAAAAATCTGGACAGTCGGGAGGTATGCATGTGAGGGCATGGTGTTCATGGAGTGTTAGAGATTCATTGCAAACAAAATTTGAAACTTTCTCAGTATACCTTCCAGAAAGTTTTCCTTCATGGAACTCCTGTTCCTCAATTGGTCATCTGTATTTACTATTTCAGTCTCTGATGCGCTTCCAGCTACAGGCATGTCTAGTAATACAATTCTTTTCTGGCAATACAGTGTTTTGTTTGTGTTTAACTGATTACGTTTATATGATTAGGTGGGACATGACTTTTTGAATAATCCGACCAAAACCAGGAGAGTTTGGTCGTGTTGTTCACAAAGTCGTGTAATGGATAGCAGGCAAGGACCAGTGATGCGTTTGCACGCTGGGTCCTTGCCGACCCCGACTATCTACGGAACATGTTCCGAGATAGGAGGTCGGGATCCTGCACTGAAAGCCGTTCAGTGAACGCTGTTCAGGTCTGAATGCTAGATGTTCAGGCTTTCAGGTCGCCTAATGGATAGACACCTTTACTCTGCTATCTGAGGCCTTTTGTCCTAACTTGTGACAATTGAAACATCTGTACTTTTGGTCTTTGTGGTCTTTGTCAGTAGAACAGAAATCATAGGATTAGTTGTTATACGTATACGCTCCTGAAACTGCAGTAGCATAGCTCGTAGTCTATGTTGATAGATTCATAGCACTAGACACTAAAGCTACTACTAATATGTCTTACGCTGGCATAAGGTTTTGCAGAATTACCATTGCAACCTCCTCGTAATTGTTTAGGACGCCCACTGAAATAAACTGCTAAGAGATAGTTAACAATTGTAAAGCCATCCACATATTATTTGAGGTTGTCTTTCATGAACAATGAAATATACATGTTGTTTCACAAATAGATCTTTTGTCGCCATTCTGTAGCTCTGTCTACTTTGTCTGAACTTGGATTACTATCAGGATTGCTACTAACCTTCCATAGCTTTTCCCACTTTAACTGCATCTCCGTGGCAAGCTACCATATAGCATAATCTCCTGTCAGCGTCACAAAGCTCATGCTGATCCCTGTAAATTTTTATTCAGGTGAATAAGTTATTTTCTCTACTAACTCAGATCCTGTTATTCCATTTTACTGGAGGCTGTATTCCTGTATCGGCTACTTTCACATTGTATTGTCTGGACACGCTGACAGCCGGAGCTACAGTATGTACGATGGCAGTCTGATGCTGACCGACACCCTATTCGCAGACTAATAGCACCACTGACCTGGGGCTTAGAACCTATTAGCAGGGTGCTGGGGTTTTGGGATGGATGTGCAGTGGATGTGCGAGTGGCAGTTAGTTCACACAAAAAGTAACTTAACCAGGTGGAAGGTTTATTAACCAAGTAGTAACAGGTGGCGTTAGAAACAGGGTTTATCACAGGTACAGGTTGCAGAAATGGTGTCAGATACATACTGGAGCATATAGGTTATGCTGGGCATTGTAGTGCACCACCTAGTATTAGCACATATGCCCTGGCGGTGTGTAGCAATATGCTTCCAATGGTGAACGGTGGTGGCACACGATATTGGGGCACTCTGTGGTGCCTTCTATGGCTCTGTGGAGTGAAGAGTGTCAGGGGTGCATCCACAGAGGAAGGACGCCAATGTGTGTTAAAGCTGCACATACACAGTAGCGCATGTGGAACGTCAGACTTCCAGGTAAGAGGTGCGGTGGGTCCTAGTGCCTGCCAGCTGTTGGTCAGCGCTCCTCCTCTAACACACACGTTTGTGTTGCGGTCTGGCTATGTCATGAGACCATGCCATTACAGTTCTCTGCCTACACTTGCAAGCCCATATGGTTGTGCAAGATCTGACCGAATATGCATATGTATAAGGCTTTTATGCAGAAAAGGACGCTTATGTAGTGTTCATTCTAGCACCCTGCATCTGTCACAACCTGTGCAGTTCCACTTTCCTGCCTGGGGTGTCACTCTCTGCTCTGGTGCTTCTAGCACACTCTGGTCTATATCTCAAACGTTTGTTGCATCAGCTGAGTGTGCTAGAAGCACCGGAGCAGAGAGAGACACGCCAGGCAGGAAAGAGGAACTGCATGGGTTGTGACAGGTGCAGGGTGCTAGAATGAACACTACTTACGTGCAATAGTCCCTCAATGTCTTAAATTAAATTAAAGTAGTTCAAAAATAAATTATATTTGTAATGTGAAGCCATGAACTTATAGCAGAAACAACAGTGAGTGGCAACTACGGTAATAGCTGACACCCTAGGCTGACACCAATGATCAGTGACTTTCATTAGAGAATCAGGAAATTTGTACAGAACGGCTGAATAGTGGGGCACACCCAAGACTAATAACTCAGATGTTTGAGAACATGTAGGCGATAAGCATCTCACAGCCCATAACAAGATGAGGTTAGTGCAGATCATTACAATTGGGAAGGAAGAGTGGAAATCAAGTGACTCACAACAACTCAATATGTTACAAAGTCACAGAGAATGACCCAGTGGCGTAAGTTCATCCCAGACGCCCAGAGGCAAGTTATAATTTGGTGCCCCCTGTCACAGCCACTGGCACTGTAATGTAGCAATTTGCATGCAGAAAGGCTATAGATAGATGAAGGCAGCAGCTGATGATCTGACATGGAGCTCTCCACTAGTGTATGGTGGCTTCTCAGGTGCCCGGAAAGGGTGCCATGTATTGGGCGGCCGTGATGGTAAACTCCGGGTACATAGTTATAGCCCTAAGTGGGGTGAATATGTTGTGGACAATGGAGGAGGTGCCCCTTCAGAGCTGGAGCCCGGCGGCAGACGCCTCCATTGTCTCCCATAGTTCTGCCCCTGGAATGACCTGATCACCAATCACTTCCAGCATACGAGGTGAGGGAGGGCATATACCCAGTCTTACCATTACATGCTATTGTGGCCAGGGCTGTAGGAAGGGGTGTTTCTGCAGCATACTGTGGCCAATAATGCTCCTTCTGCTCTGACCATACACCCTGCAGTGTAAAGCTGCCCAGGGTGTCTGGTCAGCTCTCTGCTTTCTACCACTGCTTGACCCACCCCATACCTCCCAACATGACCCTCTCCAGGAGCGAAACAATGCTCTGGTCCTGGACTTCCCTGGTAAGAGGCGGGGCTGCAGGACAGTTCAAAAGTCCAATAGGGGAGCCCCACCAACTGTCATGTCACACACTGCCAAACATCACTGGCTGGGACTCACTGGCAGTTGGTGTGACTCCCCTATTTGAATTTTGGACTGTACTGCAGCCCCACCCCTGGAGCCTTCACCAATCATAAATTACCAGGGATGTCCAGGACCAGAGCATTGTATCCCTCCTGGAGAGGGTCATGTTGGGAGGTATGACCACCCCATGCATGACATCACGGGTTTGGAGGGTGGTCCCGGCACAAGACAACAGTGATCCCTGCTCCGCCCCTGACTGTGACAAGCACCACCTGCTTCACCATGACAGAGGGGGAGATGTATCAAACCTTCTAAAGAGGACACGTGGAGTAGTTGTCCATACCAACCAATCAGATCTAGCTATCATTTTATAGCTTGCACTAGATAAATGATAGTTAGGGGGTATATTTGCTAATCTGCGGGTTTTTAAAAGTGGAGATGTTTCCCATAGCAGCCAATCAGATTCTACTTAACATTTATCTAGCACCTTATAGAAGATAATAGCTAGAACCTGATTGGCTGCTGTGGGCAACATCTCCACTTCTAAAAACCCGCACTTTAGTAAATATAAGCCTTAGTATCTGATTGGTAGCTATCAGTGGCGTTTCTAGAGAGGAGGTGTGCAGTTTCCGACACGGGCCCCCTCCTCTCTGTCCGGCGGCCAGCAGCACACTGAGCTGTGTCCGTCCAGCGCCGGAGTTATAGACTCTGGGCACTAGAGTGCGCCCAGATTTTATAGCGTATGCGCAGGTCACTGGGAAAATGGCCACGACAGCCACTTTCCCTGTACTGCGCATGCGCAAACGATGGGAAAATGGCAGCGGCAACCATTTTCCAGTCGTTTTTACAGCGCCGGACACCAGCACCGACGTGAGACTCTGGAGAGGTAAGTAATACTATGGGTGCAGGGTGTGTGGTGGGCCCCCCCTGGATACAGGGGCCCTTGTGCCCGCACACCCTGCACCCATTATAGATACGTCCCCGTTTGCTATGGCAAACTTCTTCTCTTGCCCTCTTTGAAAGGTTTGAAACATTTCCCCCGAATCTGATAAAGGGCAGTAACTGGAAGTTGGGGAAATAGCAGAGATGTGAGCTGCACCAGAGGGATTTTACTGTCTTATAAAATAAAAAAAAGACTGTCCCATTGCTGGAGCCGACACACTGACCATGAACTGCCCTGCGTATAGACACAATAGGAAACTCATTAGAACAGTGTTGAAATGACCAATTACGGAACAGAATCACCGGCTCGATTCATCAGTGCTCAATCTGAAATATTTCCTGGGCAGAGGAGCCTTTTTCCTATCGCCTGCTTTCATGTTCCTGGACCTATTGTGCTCGGTTTCCTTATGCTCCATCTAAGATAATATTCTGCATTGTACGCAGAGTACTTGCAGGATATACGTTCTAGATAAATAGGCATAATTTATATTCTAGCGTAGGTTTCCCAAATTATATCAATCAATTAAAGCAGTGGTCCTCAAACTCGGTCCTCAGGACCCCACACAGGTCACCCAGCAGATACACAGGTGTAGTCATTACTCTCTGATACATTTTAAAAGAGTTAATTATTTCACTTGCGATTCTGTGAAGACACCTGGAAAACATGCACCGTTTAGGAACCTGAGGCCCGAGTTTGAGAACTTGTGAATTAAAGAATAAAGATTGAAGAAGTTTTCACTGTTATGTTAGTTTTATATTAACAATTAATGCACCTATTATTTATATCCTTTTTTTATATACCAGCTGTAGAGGTACGCAATATGCAGTACAGTCACAAGCTGGCCGGGCGTCCTGTGCCAACCACACCCTCTTAGCACATGATGTCATGATGTCGAATAGAAGGGGGGCAGGGCCGCCAGCACCAGGAAGTGAGGATGCTCTGAGCAAAGACCGGGCGGCACTGGCTGCAATGTGCCATTCCAGGAACCCTGCTAGCCAGTAGCAAAGGCCATGGTGCTGCCCTTAGGCTCTCCTGCCTGTGTGACGGAACACGTCGCACACCCTTATTTACGGCCCTAGGAAGTGTTTTTGACATTTTTCAAATTCTCATTTCTTACATTGTGAAATCAGTGGATTTATTTGGGGATACCTAACACATGCTCTCATATCAAAATATTATTATCATTATATTTTATTTATATGGCCCAACTAAGGGGTATATTTACTAAGAATCATGTTTCCCCATGTTTAAACACGCTGGGCATTGCAGGGACTTGCATGAGTTTTTTTTTGCGTCCCAGATCCCACATTTTTTAAAGCTGGGCATACACTTCCGGATAAAATGCCTATCTGCAGCCTGCCAGCCCGCAGATATCCGCGGCATACACTGTGAGATATCTCACAGTGTATTAGCCCCGATATCTGCGCTCCGCCCCCCGGGGGAGGAACACAGGAAATGTCTGTCTGTCGGCCGCCGCTGGGCATACACTGCCCGTTGTGGCCGACATTTTAACTGATAAATATCGCATCAGACAGGCATGCTGGACAATCCGGCATGCCCGACCTAGCAATATTTAACCCTCGGTCGCCCGCACACATGCTACAATTATTATGGAGATCCGCGGATATCAGGTGTATCGCCCCGATAATTGTAGCGTGTATGGCAGCATAAGAATCATGTTTGCCTGTCTATTTTGATTTGATGGTGAAACTGTTTGTGTTTGGTCGTATTGGCCCCTTCTCAATAGACTCTGCTGAGCACTGTACAGATTAGTGTGATCTGTGCAGGCTTCTGTGTTGTAGGTGAAATAAAGGGTTACAAATTAAAAAATACAATGGCTTAGGGTCCCCCCTCCAAAAAAAAATATAACCAGCCCTAGACTGCTGATCCAGTTCTAGTACAGGAAAATCAAAGGAGAAACCGGTGTGGGTTTCCCCCTATTTTCCAATAACCAGCACTGGGCTGAACCAGCCGGGGTGGTAATACCATAGCAGGGAAACACACAGCGTGAGGTCCCTCTGTCATAGCATTCACCAACCCCAAACTGGTGCCCAGGGATGGCATGTCAGGACCCCAAAAATAAAATGGAGACTCCAATGCCAGTTTTCTCCCCAATTTCTCTAATAGAACGGGCTCAGAGGTCCAGGGCTGGTTATGTGTTTTGGGGAGGATCCCATGCCATTTGTTTTTAAGATTGACCTTTTTTTTAACATATAACACTCAGAAGCCTGCACATATCTGACTGATCTGTGCTGTGCCTCAGCAGAACACGCTGCTCACAGGCTCTTCTATTAATTTCTTCTATGCTGCTCCGTGTTCAATTGTGTTTTTAAACATGATTTTTAGTAAATACCTGAGTTGTATTTCTGTCTACGGAAACTACCGTACTCGAGTGTTGGTTCGATGGTCTATTGACTTCTATTTGCGTGTTTTGACATTTATTTCAGTGAAGAATCGTACAGGAATGCCATATCGGCCATACACAGGGCCGGCCGGCCCATTACGCCAGGTACGCAGTAGCGTACGGCGCCAAGTTGTAAGGGCGGCAGAGTCCCGCCACTGTGCCCCCAAAGATGCCGGAAATTAATTACAATGAGTCACACTGACTCCTTTTATGCCGCTGCCTGAACGGCTGTGATTGGCTGCACAGCGGCATAAAAGGAACCAGTGTGACTCATTGTAATTCACACTGGTCCACAAATTGATTAATGACAGGCTGGGGACGGCCGGAGGGAGAGGAGTGGCCACTCTCTTCTCCTCCCCTCAGCTCCTCCCCTCCTGGGTGACTCAGTTTACAGGAGTCTTTGCCCAGCTGGAGGGGGGGGAGGGGCCTTGCTCGCTCCTCTCCTTAGCTCCTCCCCTCAGCTCCTCCCCTCCTGGGTGACTCAGCTTACAGGAGTCTTTGCCCAGTTGGAGGCAGAGGAGGGGCCTCGCTCTCTCTTCTCCTTAGCTCCTCCCCTCAAACCCCAGCTTCCTCTCACTCTGTGCTACTGCTTGGATGCCAGGGATCTGATGTCACGATCTCGTGACCGTCCCCGGCGTTAAGTACTCCAGGGTTAGGAAGAGCCATCCACGCGCTGCAGTTCTGACCCCAGGTAAGTCAATTTAATTACTTTCTATTTGTCATGCAATGGCTGTCACCCTCTCCCTGTCGTCACCCTCAACCTAGCGATCATAACCCACAGCCTAGCGATCGACCAGAAGGCAACACTTTAAAAAGTAAGTGGCCGCCCTCACTCAGAGCGATCGCTTGCAGCAAGCGATCGACTCTGAATGAGGTCCTATGTTTGGTCTGATGCAGGAAAAGGTCCATGTGGGGTGACACCATTAGTTACTGCACTTGGTTACACCAACCCTAGTTGAGTATGGTATTAAATTATAACCATGTGTATATAAAGCTGGTATTTTGATCTACAGACTCCATTTTGTCATTGTTACATTATTACATGCACTCTCGATATTTCACACACCGAAATGAGGCTTTATTTCAACAAGGGGCGCCAAAATCTATATCCGCTTACCAAAAAAATTAGGCTCAGGCCGGCCCTGGCCACACACGATTCTTAGTAAATATACCACTAAGTGTGTTTGATGCGATACATGGAAATTTACAATATTACACCCAATCGGTACAATATAAAAAGGTTCAAGCAGACAGTATTGTACAGTACATGGAGAAAAAAAAATCAAATACTGAGATACAATACTGAGGGGGAGATTTATCAAATCTTGTAGAGAGATAAAGTGGAGAGAGACAATGGGCCTGATTCAGAGCCGCTCGTAAGCGGCCGCTCATTCGTTCCTACCGATGTTCCCACAAGTGCGCATGCGTACGGATTTTAATACGCATGCGCAAACCAGTCAGCGCGGCTGAAAATTGTGTGCTCGCTAAATAGCGAATGCCTGCTATTTTGAGTGACAGAATGAGGCGTTTGTGGGTGGTAACAGGGGAAGGTGCTTGAAAACGGGGAGTGGAGATCCGAACGCAGGCGTGCTTAAAGGTCAAAACGGGTGTTTTAAGGGTGTGCATAATTAATGAAGCAGCGTCATTGACCACGTCACTTGGTTGTTTTATAGTCAGAACTGCTCGCATGATTGTTTTAGGAAAAACCAACCACAAGAATAGCGAGCAGTTCAGATGCCTTTCGATGTACTCGATTAATCTAATAAATAGCGGACATGATGTATGATGCGAGCGGCCAGGGGGCGTTTTTTTCAAAATTACGTTCGCATGTTTTGTTCGCTCGTTCAGACATAGAGGCGTGAACAGACCGCAAAGAGCGAACGGTTCATTTAAATAGCCAGCCCCTTTTTCTGAACGAGCGAGCGCAAATAGCGTCCAGCTCTGAATCAGGCCCAATGTACCAAACAATCAGCTCATAAATCCAATTTTATAGGCTGTATTTGAATAATAACAGTAGCTGATGGGTTGGAATTTTTTTCTCCATCTAACACATCTAAATGAGTGACAGTTATTAGCGGTAGCACGTAACCCAGTAGCCTGAGAGGGGTGGACTGAAAGTATCAGAGTCACTGAATGTGAGCATGATAGTGCAGGATGAGAACCGAGAGGGTGAATGGTCCTGCTAGTGAGATGTTACAGTCTAGGCGGGTACAGTGGTCGGTATGCAGTCGGGAAGCCAGCGGACCTAATCCCGACAGCCGGCTTCCTGACTGTCATATCCCGGCAAGGGTCTAAAAGGTAGGCGTCGATATGCTGATGCCTGTCATTAGACATATGCCGGGAGCCCAATGCCTGGCATCCCGATCGAAGGGACGCCGGGCGCCGAGCGTGGGTAGCTGTGGGGGGGAGGGTTAGGGGCTCCTGGGGGGGACTTCGGGTTAGGCACCCCCCCGGGAGGTTAGGTTTAGGCTAGGGGAAGGGGGGGTTAGGCACCCCCGGGGGGAGGTTAGGGTTAGGCACCCCCCAGGGGGCATAGGTTTAGACAGCGGGGAAGGAGGGGTTAGGTTTAGGCACTTAGAGGGGGGATTAGGGTTAGGTACTGGGGGGAGGTTAGGGTTAGGCACCCCTAAGAGAGGGTTAGGGGGTAGAATTAGGTTAGCTAATACTTACCTGAGGATGATCGGGATTTCCACTTCTGCTGGGATGCTGGTGGGTAAATCATACCGATTCCCAGTGGTACTGGAAGCATTGGCCTCTGGTCACCAGCTGTCAGATGGACACCATGGAGGGAGTAAGGAGGGACAGCCACATCTTTAAATGGTGCAGACTGTTGGAGGTGCGCTCTGCTGTGCCTGTTACTTCCCATAGCTGGCGGGTAGTAAGACCCGGAACGGCTCCCTGCCATGTATTTCTCCTTCATCAGTCCTAACTAATGGATTTGCTCCTGAGTACCTCCCTCAGTAGGAAAGTGTATAAACCCCATTAAATAGACTGCACCATGTAATGTTGCTGCCCCCTCCTGGACTTTGCCTCTAAGCTTCCGTCACAGGATGACAGAGGGTTGCTGAGGGGTGTGACGGGGTTGCTAGAGGGCTGGGCCTGGGTGCCCTGTTGGTTCTGCCATGTCACGAATCTGGGTCTTAGGCTCACTTACCGTACCCAGCTCTGCCACGCCATTGTTCTCCGCACATCTCCAGTGTCCCAGCAGCAACCCTGCTCTCCATGTGTAAACAAACAAGCTGACTGCATGGGCGAGGCCATGTTGGATTTCCTTGTGTGACTCCCCAGTCCAGTCCCTGTGCTTCAGCCACGGTCACATGATCCTGACAGCCTATGGACTTCCATTGCTTCCTATTTAAACCCCTTCCGGAAAGTTAGTTCCTGGTCCCTCTGGATGCCAACCATAGGTCAGTACTGGGGTTTGGTTTCTGCTGTTCTGAGTTTCTACACTGGAGCTGTTCCTGGGTGTCATGGTCCAGTTCCAGGGCTGAGGTGGGTTTTGGCTTCCAGGTTAATCCGGCTGGTTAAGTAGGGGGTCCAGGGTACCGTATCTCCACTTGTGAAATGGGGTGTGGTTGTTCCTTCATTCTGACACAGGTTCTGAGTTTGTATACTTAAGGTTCGGTACTAGGCACAGTTTCTCTGGTTGTGTTAAGGTGCGTACACACTAGACGATATTATACACAATTTTGTCGATTCCAACGCAACGGAACTACAGATCGTGCATAATATGTGCAAATCGTAAGTGTCCACTCACGATCAGGATACCGATGCGTGTACCTGCGGGTCGTACATCGCATCTTCAGATCTTGCCTACAGCAGGCAAGATCTGCCAATCTCATACACGATCCGGCGGCATATATCGTTCAGTGTTTATGCCTGAACGATATATAACGTTCGGGTCCGTATACGATGCAGACGTTACTTGCATGCATGGATCAGGGAAATCACAAGGTTACTTAAGGTTACCTTTGTGGTTCTCACCATTGAAGTCAATGGTGAGAACCACTCATTGGCTGAGAGGCGGAAGACTCGCCTCTCTTAGCCAATGAGCGCTTAGCATCGGATTTCCATAGTGAAATCTTGTGGCTGAGCGGTCATTTGGGAAGTACTGTTCTTAGAGGACGGTACTGAGAGATCCATTGGTTTATTGCTAATTCAATCAAACACAGCTTATCATGCTTAACTTAACTTAAACAAATAAATAAAGACATGGACACATAACAGCTTGGCTAAAAGGTCACAGGTTTTATTTATAATTAAATAATTAACTTAACTGAGGTGTCTAGGACATGCTGCAAACTCAGTTCTAGCCTTCGATCTCCGAAACACTCAGGGAATGACTTAAACGTCCCCCCTATAGACACACTTACAATGGGAAAGACTTGCTTCTCTCAGGGGCACAGTCCGAGCGATACGCACGGGAAGCGCTCGGGTCCCCTCGCAAAGAGAGGACAAACTCACCATGTAAATAGAGGGTAAGTGCCCTCACAACGCTTTCTTGTGCCACAATAAAGCCACTGAGGTGCAGTGTTCTCCCGCCAATGCTGTGCCTCGCCTAAATGGAGAAAAAAGGTTAGGACAATAACCAAATGGCAAACGTTTTGGGTGGGATGGTGGGTTCCAAATGGAAAAGAGGCTGTCTCTACCCAGAACACCCTTAATATACCATAATACCTAAACACTCCCCCGAGCAAAGCATTGGCCAAATTAAAACTATGTGACTCCTAAAATAAGCTAAACTGCCCAGCAACAAAGCTGTCATGCTTACCAATTAGCAAAAAGCTTAGGTTTCTTACCTATTCACAAGCCTAATCAGCTTTCACCTACCATAAGAGATCCATTGGTTTATTGCTAATTAAATCAAAAACACAGCTTATCATGCTTAACTTAACTTAAACAAATAAATAAAGACACGGACACATAACAGCTTGGCTAAAAGGTCACAGCTTTTATTTATAATTAAATGATTAACCTAACTGAGGTGGCCAGGAGACGCTGCAAACTCAGGGCCTGATTCAGACCCGCTCGCAAGCGGGTCGATGGTGGCCCAGTGCGCATGCGCACGACGGAGCCAGCTCCATTGTGCGCATGCGAGAGACCTGGATAGCGATGGGCAAATCGTCGCTCTGGGTCTCGTACCAAAGGGGGCGTGCTGTCAATGTTGAGTGACAGCACGCCCCCTTTGGTGGGCAGGCCGGGGGAGTGGCTGCCCAGATGGAGGCATTCCCATGGGAACGCCTACCGTCTGGGTCCGGCCCCATTGACATCTGTTAGAGCCGAAAGCTCTCTTAGGCTTGCGGCAACGAGACCCTACCACAAGGGTCTCGTCGCAAGCCCGATGATCGTGATGGTCTTGACCATCGCGACCATCTTCCTGGCCGCTTGCTATAGCTGTGGGTGGTCACCCACAGCTATGCGAGCGGCCAGGAGGCCGCTCTAAAAAAACAGAAGGCCAGCCCTGATTCAGAGCGAGCGCTCTGTCAGAGCGTCCGGCTCTGAATCAGGCCCTCAGTTCTAGCCTTCTATCTCTGAAACACTCATGGAACATTTTAAATGGAAGGACTCACTTACCTCAAAGGCATAGTCCAAACGATCTGCACGGGAAGTGCTCGGATCCCCCCGCACAGAGAGGACAAACTCGCTCTGTAAATAGAGGTCAAGCGCCCCCACAATGCTTTCTTGTGACACAATAAAGACACTGAGATGCAGCGTTCTCCCGCCAAAGCCAGTTCCTTAGAGGAAAAGTGGCCTGCCACCTAAAACAAAGAACCTAATCCAGAAAAGAGAACAAATCTTTAATAAAAAGGCCTAAACCGAGGGCATTAAGGTGAATCCCATCTAGTCTAAAATATCTAGAAGGATCCGCACCCAAAAAGCTATGCCTCACAACCAAGCCACCCATAGAAGTCACATGCCTAGATACCGCCACATTCACCTTCTTTCTCTCCTTGTCCAAAGCCCTGTGCTTACGAGCACCTTACCAAACCAAGCGAACTGCATCCAAAATTCCACGCAGTCTCACAATCAGCTCCAAACCTTTCATCTGTTCAAGGTCATTGCCTCCTACATGCAACACCAACCAGTCAGGAACACCCCATTGAGCTGCAGAAGAAACCAACAACTCCATCAAAGCATCACACCTCAAACCATGCACACCTATCCATCGCACCTGGCAACCACCAAGCAGCAAACTGGCATGCTGTGCCAAACTATGCCAAACTATGCTTCTCAGCCCAAAAGATGTAGGAGTGGCCAACTAGCCACACCTTGCTGTCTTCGCTTTCTTCCGCTGTAAGGAAAAACAGACCCTAAACGTGAGCACTGCACCAAAACCAAGCCATAAAGAAAACACAACATAAAAACACAGCAGCTAACTAGCAAGGATGCAAGATGGAAACGGGTAAACCAAGTGAAGAAGAGAAACTAACAAAACGAACACAAATTGGGCAAGATAGAGGTCCCCGGGAGGAAAAATTTTAAAAATCCCTTCACACCCCCAAAAGTATTGTCGGCTAAGCAACGTTTTCGGGTTGTCACAAGGAGCACCACTAAAGCTTGTCACAACGCACATAACACTTATAGGCAGAGGATTTAATTTGAATATCAGCAGGGGAGGCCCTGCGATGGCTGCGCTGGTAGCAGCGTCAATGCAAGAGGAATGGGTCCCATGACACGCATTATCTAAACCTAAATCAGCAAGTCCCCGCTTAAGCATAGCTGTAAACTGGAATTTGGAGAGGGGGGTTAAATTAGCACGCACCAGCCATTGGGCCCCACCGGACGGGCGAAGGCCCATGAAAACAGATGCAAGTGATGTCAGTGTGAAGCTTCATGCTCGATCAGAGAAGGAAGCTCCCTAGGGCTTGCGGGTGCCGAGACCCAACCTTAGGGTCTCGTCGCAAGCCCCGATGGTCGCGATGGTCTTGATCATCCTTTCACTAAGTCTCCTGATTCTCTAGTTTTGGAGTTCCGAAATTTCGTTAATAACAATTTAAGCCGAAAAAGACGTAAATCAGTTTCCCACTTGAATCTGTTAAAGTTGTTGGAAGGGGAAAAGGATAGTTCTTTGCCTAGAACCTCCATTTGTACTGGAGTTAAAATATGATCCGATAAATTGATGATTTTTAGAGTAGATGATGAACTCACAGCATTTGGTTGTTTCACCTGGTCACCTGGTTTGGTGATGGAGACTCCCATCTTCTTTTTCTTCCTCTACCTCGTTTGTTTCTTATGGGGTGGGCGCGTATACCCCTGGTATCTTCTAAAAAAGAGGAAGAAGGAAAATGCGAGAAGTTCTCTCCTCTTTGTGATGACAAATTCTTGAGATAAGATGTTGGGCCACTATATTCCTCTGTGTCGGAGATTTCTATTTCAGATGATGATGGTGTACCTTCTACTCCTACAGTGGTCTCTCTCTTCTGAATTTTATTCCAACGGAAAATATGTCCAGATGTGAAATCTCGTTTATCTCTCAAAAATTTGCTACGTTTACGTTCTATGATAGTATTTTCATAATCCTCCAATTCCTTTTTGATTTTAGTGAAGCATGTTTGGAATGCAGTGTTCTGCTCCCAGGGTTCTAGTTTTGTACCTAGCTGTTCAATCTCCCTGGTACACTCATCTAGGACCAGATTATTATGTTTGATCAAAATGCCTATAAGCTCTTGGGAACATTTAAGCAAACTATTTTCCCATTCCTTTTTTAAATTATCAGTACACAGATCAAATGTGGGAAAGACTTTAGGCCGTAGACCTCTAGGTGTAATTTTTTGTTTATAATAATTTTCTAAACTTGTTAAATCCCAATTAAGTCTTGTTTGTCTCTGAAGGCTCCGTTTTAATTTAATAAGATCATCCTCCCAACTTATATCCGTTGCTAAAGCTCCCAATACTGTGGGGAAAATACTATCAAGATTGTCTAGACGTCTTCTGTTAGTCAGCTCAGTTTTTAAATTAAAGCTGGTCATAATCAGAACAGAAAAAAAGGGTGTAAAAAGGACAAATGGATAAGATCAAAAAATATTCCACTAAAAAAAAGATGGAGAAAAACAAAAAAGTGTAAAATGATATATAGGAGAGAAAAATAAGGCTATCAGAAAAGGTTAAAAAAGAAAGAACAGAATCATAAATCTGATACTGCTGTGCAGACTCACTATCTGAGGGACCTCACTTAGAAGCTCTAATAAAGAAAAAATTGAGTAGAATCTGCACTAGACAGTCAGAAACATTATTACTAGGAAATATAGTATTGTTTGAAAACCAACATTCTGGTCTTCACTCAAAAATTATGATAAAGTAAGACAAATCTTTGGTTGGTGGTGCACCAGAATTATTTGTGAAAGCACAATATCAACTGTTTATGCAAAGACGCAAGAAGAACAAATATAGTCTAACTGGTGCACTCTTAAGCAATAAAGAAAAAATTGAAAGAAAAAAATATATATAAAAGTATTAATATTTAACCTTTAATAATTATACAGTAAAAAGGTATCGTATGTATACTAATAAATACCCAGGGATCACGAACAACAAATAACAAAGATACACATAGATAATAAGTGTAATATTAACATATGGCGAAAATATTCTTCTCCCGGTTCCTTGGTATAATCTCAAAATGAAATAAATAAATGATAATACATCTATGAACTAGAATAAATACACCACCTACACTAAGTGCAGAGTATTTGGAATGATCTCATTAAATATCTTAGAGACCAATCAATGCAAAATTAGAACAGCTGTACATCATATCTGAATCACAATGCTCATTATTGTCAATATTGCACTGTTAATTGGAATGAATACACACACATATAATTCATAACCACCTAGTAATTGTGATTGAAACTGGTATCATTGTTTATAAAGTTATACAGAGTGAATCTCCTAGCTTGCTTTTAATCCTATAATAGACAAGTCTGCAACACAATAAACCTTGTAGATCACAAAAAAGGTATATATAGCACTCTTGAGTTAGGTTAAGTGATACAAAAAATATATATACTGAGAATATAAATATCACAGGGCAAGGTCTATGAGTTGCAGATATAAAGAAATTAAAGGAAAGCCTGGGGATAAGCTATATATCACACCTTCTACTTTCCTTTGTCTATATGGATAGCGAACAAGGGATGAGAGAGGAGTGGGAAAGATCCCCAAGGAAACAACAGTTAAAGCGCTTCTGCTGTCCCCGCTCCTGACCGTGTCTCCCCTCTGTTACTGTTAAAGCATTGCAGAGGGAGAGTGTCAGCCCGGCTTGAATGAGAGCGCGCCGGAGTAAAAGGCAGAGAGGATACCTGTTAAACCATCAGTGCAATATGGAGCTGTAAATGGAGATTCTGGCTGAGCTGTTGAGGATTAAGCTGCCCGTTGCGTATGGCTGCGGGAAAACAGCTGTTCGTGGTGTGTCATAGTGTTCACTCTAGCTCCTGCACGAGGCAGGGCGCCGGAGCTAGAGAGGGCACGTCCGAGAAGGGGGCGTGGTCATCGAAAAGGGGGCGTGTCTATAAGACGCATCACCTTTTCGTCACTCTTAGGGGCGTGCCCGGCACTTACGGACACGCCGGGCAGCCCCCAAGCCCTGTAGGCAGGGAGAATAGATGCCGGGACACTGTGACCCGCAGGTGAAGACAGTTCCCGCAGGCTGTTAGGGCAGGGCGCTTTTTGCCCTCCTTCTGGAGGGCAGGGCGCTTTTTGCCTTCCAGAAAGAGGGCAGGGCGCCGCGCCCCACTAAAACAGCCTAGCGGGAACGCTATGTCAGAGTAGGGCTGTTGGTGTATAGACAGCCCGTCGGAAGGACGCGCGTTTCACCTCTACAGGCTTGGTTACCTGATCGCCGTGTGGTAAGCCTCTCTCTTTCTCCCTCTAGTGGTACTGCACCAATTGGAATCCCTTATTAATGAATGGCATGTCTGTGGACCAATCAGCAAATATCTCCAAAGGATCCAATCAGGCACAATTGCATACAAAATAGGTATGGTTTCAGTATCTTAATTAGCATATGTAAACATAAGCCACGTAACTGAGCCAAACTGTATCATACCAGAGAAGGATTATAAAGATGACAAAAAGGGTTATGATTAATTAACCTGCACCTAAAATCGGGGGAACACATAGTAAATAATTACATATATACATGTCATTACTGCAATATCATAAATCGGATAACAAAAATAATCCAGAATAAAAATGCCAATTAGGCACTGTGCACTTGAAATAAGTATGAGTACTATATCTTAATAAACAAAAGTCATAAATAAGCCATACTAATTTAGAACAATGTAAGAATAAACTGGATTGTGCTGGTCGAATAGAAAAATATAATGAATCATTCGTCAGCTTAAAAAAAGGCACATAATAAATGATAGTTTATATATGACGGTTGTTGCTCCAATATCATAGTCAACACCAAACCTATAAAATCACATCTGGCACCTACATAGCTACCCAAGTATCCAAGAAACCCAACCCTGGTAGAGTAAGAAGTGTAATCCGATGCATGAGTATACATGCATTCATGCAAAAATAAATAAAATAAAAACCCATGCCGGTACTGCCCCCAAACGAAGGATAACAGCAACTTCTCAGTAAACTTACCCTCCCTAGGGCATTCAAGGCTGTAAACTTGCCAATCCCGCCATGCAGCCGCATAGGATTTCATAGTTGCTGGAGCCAGCGACCGCTGCGCCAGGCCCTCTAAGCTGGCCTGATAATCTGCCACACAAACGAAGGGCAAAATAACCCAACTGCAGAAGCCGGGTGGAGCCAGCATACGAAAGCAAGCAAAATAAAAGCGAGACAGAGCATCCACAATCTCATTAAAAATGCCAGGAACATGACGCGCTCTAAAACGAATGTTAGCCTCCAAACAACGCAAAACCAGATGCCTAAGCAGCCGCAATGCCAGAGGAGAAGAATCTCTCTGGTTATTAACGGCATGAACCACTCCCAGATTGTCACACCAGAAGACCACGTGCTGATTCTGCAACCGAACACTCCAAAGTTCCACTGCCACGACAATCGGGAACAATTCCAACAATAATAAATTAGCTGTAAGGCCCTCCGCATGCCACGCCACCGGCCAAGGTGCAGCCCACAATTCCCCACTGAAAAAGGCACCAAAACCAGACGAGCCGGCCGCAGCTAAAAAGTAGCATTCGCCACAGGAAACAAAGGCCAAATGCGCTCACATTTAAATTGCACCAGAAACCTGGCCCAAATGTGAAGTACCTCCTTAATCTCGGAAGACAAATGCATGTGATGATGCAGCAAGCGTGCTCCGGCCGTAGCCCTCTCCAATTTCCTCCAAAAAACTCTGCCCATGGGAATGATGTGACAAGCAAAATTATACAAACTGTGATATAGTCAGGGTAGGGGGTCTCTCTCCTGGGGTAGATGGACACCTCCTTACACACACAGCAGCCAGGAAACAGCACACCAGTCCAGGGTTTTCGTGCAAGCTGATCGGAACTAGTTTTATTGTGCAATATGCACAACAAAATAACAAAACATAAAAATAAATCCTAGCCCATCTGGGCACTAACTAGACAGGGTATTCCCTCTCTACAAGTGGCAGGGCCTACTGCCTTACCACAAACACAGCACTTTTAAATATCTGTTTTTTCCCAGGGTATGTGAGACACTGAACCAAAACTTAACACAGCTTATCTGCACCACTTCCAGGTGCAGCCTGCTCTCAGACTGAAAGGCCCAACACCTGGAATGGCCTGTGGATGGATCCCTCCCTTCTCTTCTCACATCGACACCCCTAGGACCCAGCCAACACTTCTGGTCTGTTTGGCATAACAGACTTTTCCTGAGGTTTTAAAACACATATGATAGGAATCTGGGACACACATATATGCCATCCCAGACATCTCCAGTGCTTCTATCACAGAACCTAATAATGACTGAACTGCATGCAATTTGACCCTATTTACTGCAAAACAAGCATCTACCTGCTGAAGCAATTTCAGAACCTTCTCCCGTGGTAAGCGGCAGCAACCAGTCATTGTGTCAATTTAAATGCTCAAATAAGACAAACATGAAGATGGATCCTCTGTTTTGTCCTCAGCCAGAGGAACACCTAGGACTTTAAACAAGACCGCACTGTCACCTGGACCCACAAGGAGTAAATTGTCCAAATAATGCGTAATCCAAGCCTGGCCAGTGCCAGCGTGAATGCACCAATGTAAAAAGGATCTGAATTTCTCAAAATAGGCACAGGAGACCACACACCCCATGGGTAAACATTTATCAGCATAAAAATCAGCTCCCATATGAATACCCATATTGCATGGCATCCGGATGCAGAGCCAACAAGCGGAAGGCCGATTCAATATCAAGCTTAGCCAACAATGCACCTGAACCAAAACCAAGGATTGCTGACGAAGCTTTGGGAGTGGCGCCTCTGAGAAAGGAGATGTTCTCAGGACCGCTAGTTAAGGCTTATTCCCCAGTTTGTGTTGCTGAATTGTCCAAATGGCTGGCAGATATGACAGGAGTGATGAAAACATCAGGTCCTGCCTCGGTTGCATCAGAAATCATTGAACGCAAAACACTTCCCCTTTGCCACTCCTGCCGCATCCAGCCTAGTACCTGACCAGGGCCGAAACTAGGATATCTGTCATCAGGTGCAAGGCAGCAATTTTGCACCCCCTCCCTTCCTTTACCTGGAGTTTGTCCTTGCTCCTCCATAAGGCAGTGCACTACTCGTCCCTGGTATAGTGACTTACATTATTCCACACACCATAATGCCCATTACACATTATGCCACCCACTGTAATGCCTATTACCAAAGTGCCACTTACATATTTGCCCAACACCATATTATACCCCACAGTAAGGCTTCTAATTACTTTAAAATGACCTGCTCGTTGTCAGGGGTTACATGCTCATTGCCATGGGGTTTCATGCTCGTTGCCATGGGGTTTCATGCTTGTTGCCAGGGGGTTTCATGCTTGTTGCTGTGGGGTTTATGCTCGTTGCCAGGGGGGTTTATGCTCGTTGCCAGGGGTTAAATGCTCGTTGCCAGGGGTTTCATGCTCGTTGCCAGGGGTTACATGCTCGTTGCCATGGGGTTTATGCTTGTTGCCATGGGGTTTCATGCTCATTGCCAGGGGGGTTTATGCTCGTTGCCAGGGGGTTTATGCTCGTTGCCTGGAGATTTCAAGGGAGAAGATGCAGCTTTCAGCATCTTCTCCCGGCAGCGGCAGTGTTCCCAGTGTCAGGAATGCTGTGAGCATTGCGCTGGCCTAACAGACACTAGAGGTCCAGTAGGACCTCTAGCATCTGTCTCCTCCTAGGCGGCGGCCATTTTTGAATGGCCGTTTTCAGCAGAGTCCATGCGGACGGCTAGTCCGCATGGAATCTGCTGAAAACGGCCATCCAAAAGTGGCCGTCGCAAAGGAGGAAACAGACACTAGAGGGCCAGTAAGGACCTCTAGCATTTGTCTCCTCTTTGGCGGTGGCCATTTTTGGATGGCCATTTTCTGAATCTGCAGCCTCCAAGCCACCTCGAGTCAACTTTTTTCACCCCCTGCAATCCGGCACCCAGTGCACGTGCACCTCTAGCCCCCCCCTAGTTGCGGCCCTGACCTGATGTGCCCTTACAAGGCTGAACTAGTTCTGAAACAGATTTCTCCTGCTGCAAAACCTCCAGCCAAAACTCCACATCCTTAACGCCGTTTACTATCCTGCTTCCTCCAGAACTGCAAGAAAGACCCTTAAAGTGCCTGTACATATCATTAACAAGATAAATATATTGGAGAACATTTGCATGCACCTCGGCACGGGTTTCCAGATAGCATGCCACAAATATAAGCATACTCTTAAGCCAAAGGTTATAGCTACAATAAACTTCTTCGCCAACCCCACCTGCTTGGCAAAAGTGCCAGTAAGCAGGAGTAGAGTAAGGAGGAGCTGACCAAAAAGTGAAACCATAAGGTGACAATGCAGAAGTGGTCAAAGGGTGAGCAGGAGAAGGGGAGGCAACTGACACCGAGGGAAAAATAGGGGACGCAATCCCAGAGCTCCAGGTAGGCTGCGGCCATGAGAGGTAGGGCAAAGAAGAAGCCTGTGATGATCCATAAAAATCACCAGGGGGGAATGAAGGCTGTGGCAGAGAAAGCGGATGTGTGGAGGAAGGGGGGGGGGGCAATGCTGCAGCACTGTAAGGAGGAGCAACAAATGGAGAACAAGCAGCAGGGGGGGGGGGCATCTGAGAAATATGCCACTGGAAAAGTGGGATCCAAAATGGTAGACAGTCTGATAGGGAGTCAGTTCCAGAGAACGGAAGCAGCACGGTGCCAGTCCTGGAAGCGGGATTGGGAGGAGGTAATCACTGTGGTGGAAAGGCAACCATCAGAGGAAGAACAGAGAAAGGATTAGACGGCATGTGGATTGGATTGTTTCCATTCTGCGCACGCATATGCATCGCAGTGCGCATTCGCAAACCAGCTGCTGCGATCGGGAATCGACCGCCGCGAGCACTCAGAGGCTTCATACAGTGTTTGACAGGAAGTGGCCGTTTGAGGGTGGTGACGGGGGGTGGTAAGAGAAACGCAGGAATGCCTGGGCGTCTAGACGCCGTTTCAGGGGCGTGCATAATTAGGTTCTAGCGACGGCATCCGCATCCTAACGTCTAGTTACAGACACAAACATTACCGATGTCACCGATGTTTTTGCTGTCTTGCGAGAACGTAAGTGAAGGGAAGTAGGCGGCATTATGTAGTGTTGGGTGTCTACTTATTGTGCTGCAGTTACATTGCGTATGCGGTCATTAGCATATTTTCGCACCGACAGGCTGCGTGCGAACACAGCCTTGTGACCGGGTCTGAGGCCCTGATTCAGAGCCGCTCGTAAGCGGCCGCTCGTTCGTTCTGACCAATGTTTGCACATCTGCGCATGCGTATGGATTTTAATACGCATGCGCGAACCAGTCAGTGCGGCCGAAAATCGTTTGTTCGCTATATAGCGAGTGCCTGCTATTTTGAGTGACAGAAGGAGGCGTATGTGGGTGGTAACAGGGGAAGGTGCTTGAAAACGGGGGTGTGGAATTCGAACGCAGGCGTGCTTAAAGGTCAAAACGTGCGTTTTAAGGGAGTGCATAATTAATCCAACAGTGTCATTGACCACGTCACTTGTTTTTTTTTTACTCAGAATTGCTCGCTGTTCGATGTACTCGATTAATCTAATAAATAGCGGACATGACGTAGGATGCGAGCGGCAAGGGGGCGTATTTTTCTAAATTACAACCGCAAGTTTTGCTCGCTTGTTCAGACTTAGAGGCGTGAACAGACCGCAATTAGCGAACGGTTCATTTGAATAGCCACCCCTTGTTTGAGAACGAACGACCGCAAATAGCGAGCGGCTCTGAATTAATTACCAATTAAGTATGAACGACAATCAGTCTACATTATGTCAGAATACCCCACTTTTTCCTAAAGTACACCTCTGTAGAGATGCTAGAATCGGTCGCACATAGATTCTTT
Organism: Taudactylus pleione; assembly: GCA_031769625.1. Lineage (NCBI taxonomy): Eukaryota > Metazoa > Chordata > Amphibia > Anura > Myobatrachidae > Taudactylus > Taudactylus pleione. Next base: position 12,604,342 of record JAUIMM010000188.1, read on the forward strand.
GTTTGCTTTAAAAAATTTAGCAACATTTTATATAGTTGAACTGATTTAACCATGTTTTAGGTTGTTGAACTACAGTATGTTTAAGCAGCTTTGTGCGTGTGTGAAGGGGTGAAGCGTAGGTGGAGCACCTGGAGCAGGTGCTCTGGGCATGGATGGCAATAGAGGGTGCTGTCTGGATGGTCTGGGCAGACCACACCCGCACTGTTGTCAGTTGCTAAAAGTTGCACAACTCGCGTTGCAGTGATTGAGGCGGGCGATGTCAAAGTCAATACAATCTTTTCCAAAAAACAGGTGATCGTAGCAGACATCGGATGACGCGAGGACTCCCCCTACATAGACCTCAAGGATGCTTAATATTTGCAGGTACTGTACCTCCCAAAACTGGTGTTTTTGGGGGATATCCCTCAAAATATATTTTGATAAATTTGTCCCTAAATGCTCTTGAGCAGCTCAGCCACAACCCAGCCTTTATTCCCATCAAGAATCTGTGGAATGATTTTAAAATTGCTATTCATCAATTTTCCCCATCAACTTATGGAGCTGGAGGAATACTGCGTAGAAGAATGGAGGAACAGAATTCTACACTCCCCTAATGTTTTTATGCTTGCTGCACATCAATCTGAACATGTTTGGCTAATTAAGCCAGGATTGGATGCCCTTCAAAAAGTTTCATCATTTCTTTTATATTGTTTATTTAGTACAAAGTATTATCTGTCACTTATCTTGATATCGTCAAGAGTTAAGGGAAATATTGTTAGGTATCATGTTTACTGTACACAGAATGTAATAATCAGTGAAACATTGGTGGCAGCTGTGTACAATCTCAATATCAAGTAAACACGTATTATTATTACGTTAATATTTATGTAAAACAATTGTAAAATAGATATCAGGAACGTGACATGCCGAGTACAGGAGACGCGACGCACCTCACTGACACTGCAGAACTCGCCGAGGGTCATTGGGCAAAATACAAAAATATGTCTCCCACATTGCAGATGTGATTGATTGGAAGCAATTCACACACTGTAGGTAATTTGTGACATGACAATGGCGATGTCTGACTTGCATAAGTAGATGGATAAGGGCAGTAAGGCCGCACATGTGGAAAACTCTGAATACAATATAGGTGATCCTGAATTCGAGGACATTCCAGACACCCTGCAAGCCAAATGCAGGTACCATGGAACAGAGGGCCTGATTCAGAGCCGGACGCTATTTGCGCTCGCTCGTTTAGAAAAAGGGGCCGGCTATTTAAATTGAGCGTTCGCTCTTTGCGGTCTGTTGACGCCTCTATGTCTGAGCGAGCGAACGAAATATGCGCTCGCTATTTTGTAAAGACGCCCCCTGGCCGCTTGCATCCTACGTCATCTCCGCTATTTATTTGATTAATCGAGTACATCGAAAGGCGCCTGAACTGCTCGCAGTGCTTATGGTAGGATTTTCCTACCGCAATCATGCGACCAGTTCAGGCTAAGAAACAACCAAGTGACGTGGTCGATGACGCTGCTTTGTTAATTATGCACACCCTTAAAACGCCCGTTTTGACCTTTTGGCACACCTGCGTTCTGATTTCCACTCCCCGTTTTCAAGCACCTTCCCCTGCTACCACCCACAAACGCCTCATTCTGTTACTCAAATTAGCAGGCATTCGCTATTTTGCGAGCACACAATTTCCGACCGCAATGACTGGTTCGCGCATGCGTATTACAACCCATACGCATGCGCAGTTGTGCGAACATCGCTCGGAGTGAACGAGCGGCCGCTTACGAGCGGCTCTGAATCAGGCCCAGAGACAGTGCCGCCCCCCCAGGGCCTTACACCCTGGGCGACGACACACCCCTAGTTATGGCCCTTGTGCCTTACTGGTGCTAAACCCCTGAGGATGGAGTTGCAGCAAGATAGACCAGGAAGTTGTAGATACAGCCCAACTGTACCGCATTTAGCGGGACAGTCCCGTTTTTCTGGGACTGTCCCACCCGCAGGCCGCAGTGTCCCACGGTGGGGGGGGAAGTTGGGGGAAGCATACAGCGCTGCTCTGCTATGCAGAGCAGCGGGTAAGCAGAGCGAGAATAGATACTGGGCACGCCCCATTAGAGATGTAAACGGGGGCGTGTCATCAGGTCACACCCCTTTACAATCAGGCCACGCCCCCTTTTCGGGCACGCGCAGGTCCCGACTCTTGAACTGCAAATGTTGGGAGGTATGCAGTATACCCTGCGAGAGAATTTATCTAGCAAATGCTTACAGTCTGACTTTTACTGTAATTGCATGTACTGTAACGTGAGCGTTATTCTGGATGCCTGCAGGGGACGGAATGTGGATGGAATGTTAATGTGACTATACAACCGTATTCTGAGCCGTGCGCATCTGTGTGATTGTCCCGGTTCTGCAGTAGCAGCTGTCATCACTGTCATAGGCACTTACACTGACCTCAGGTGCAGGAGATGAGGCTGAGTTTAGAGGGTATTGGCCAAAGGTGCGAAATGCTTCACTCCCTGCTGCCATCCAAGTGGCGCCCATTCAGATGACACTTATACCCCTTTTACATTGCAATGCCTAGTCACACTCGGGATTTTGTACATGAGTCTGACCCTGCTAAGACCCCTCTGGAGACAACGGACAGGTAAGTATAAGGACTATAATACTGGAGTGCGGGAAGCCGACGGTCTGAATACCGATGCCGAAATCCCGACACCAATAGCCCGACTGCTGGCAGCCCAAAGGTAAATATCGGGTGTTAGGGGGAGGTTTTGGTGCTGGCAGTGGCGTCTTAAAAGAGGAGGGGGCCCGTGTGCACTCCCCGTGGGGGGCCCCAACCTCTCTCCCCAGTGGCCGGCAGCTGACTGATGTGGCTGGCCAGCCACCGAAGCATTAGTAGACTCTGGGCACTAGAGTGTGCCCGCAGTCTACTGCGCATGCGCAGAACACCGGAAATATGGTCGCGGCAGCATTTTTCCAGTGTTCTGAGCACTGCTGACACCCGACGCGGGACCACGGACAGGTACGTTTAAACTAATATGGGCACAGGGTGTGCGATGTGGGGCCCCCCCTGGACCTGGGGGCCCGTGTGCCCATCACACACTGCACCCATTATAGATACACCACTGGGTGCTGGGTTAGGATTAGGCACTAGGGGGGAGGTTAGGGTTAGGCACCAGGGAGGGAGGTTTAGGGTAGGTCTTCAGGTAGGGGCTAGACTTACCTGTCTTCCCTATGGGTGTCGGGATGCCACTGTCGGTATTCTGACCAGCGGCATCCCGACAGCTGGGATTTCATACCCAACCCTTGGGAAAAGCCACATATCTATAACATTGTGATTGGAGTTCTCAGACCGTCTAGTGCTCAATCTTCCTGGATTGTGGGGAGATGTCTGTGGAAGCTGTTGCTGTATTTGTAATTGGGATTTGTGATGTGAGCTGTGAATTATCAGTGGCCTCTGACTGCTCTAATCTCCATCCTCACTCTGGGGAGTATATTTATCAAAATTTGATTTTGCATTCAATTTTGTGTTCAATTTAGCTCACCTGAAATTGAATCATACTTACCTACCTTTAAAAATCTGTTCCCGGGAGAAGCTCGGGTAAGAGAAACAGCTGGGGGCCGATGGGGGTGGGGCCTAACGTTTTGCGTCATTAAGCCCCGCCCCCTCACGGCAAAACTGCCGCGATTGGGTAAAATTTACATAGGGGGCGGGGACAAATACTGTGATTCATGCAGAATCACATCTTAAGCACCGCCCCCTTCACGGAGATCCGCGATCACCGCGGGTATTCTCCTCATACTGCCCACTTCACTAGGAAGTGGGCAGAATGTGGGAGAAATGCCTACCCTTCCAGGGGTGCGGGGGGATACCCGAAAAATCGGGAACCTCCTGCGAAAACCGGGAGGGTAGGCATGTATGAATTGAATCAAATCTTATGTAGAAATCCCTGTCAAAATCCCACATTTATTAAAATTCGATTTTTTTTTAAGACTTTTTTTAAACTGAATTCGATTTGGTTCGATTTTGAATAGTGATTTATTGTTCAATTTTGCATGCCCATGTAAAAAAATGACATGGCGTCACCGCCTATAAGTACAATCAGCACCATGCTCTTCTGAGCTGGTCCTGGTTTTGAAAATACGGGGGACAAAAGACGTAGGGGTTCCCCATATTTCCAAAACCAGCAGCGGACTCTTTCTAGCGGGGGTGTAATGCCACAGTCGGGGTAGCCTTTCCGATGTTCGATTTTGAGTGGGATTCAGTTTTATGTTCGATTTGACATTCGGTTTTGCCTTTAATAAATCTCCAAAGACAAAATCGAATGAAAACCAAATGCAAATCGAATATGAAATCACTCAAAAAAGAACATTAGTAAATATACCCCCTATTCTGTTCACACCGTGTTTCCCCGATAATAAGACACTGTCTGATTTTTATTTTTGCTCAAAAAAACACCATAGGGCTTATTTTTGGGGTAGGGCTTATATTAAGTATCATTGACAGCAGTGCCCCTTATGCAGGCCCCCTTGTAGAAGTGCCCCTTATGCAGGGCACCCCCTTGCAGGCCCCTTGTAGAAGTGCCCCTTATGCAGGCCCCCCCCTTGCCGGCCCCCTTGTAGAAGTGCCCCTTATGCAGGCACCCCCCTTGCAGGCCCCCTTGTAGAAGTGCCCCTTATGCAGGCACCCCCCTTGCAGGCCCCTTTGTAGAAGTGACCCTTATGCAGCCCCCCCTTGCAGGCCCCCTTGTAGAAGTGCCCCTTATGCAGGCACCCCCCTTGCAGGCCCCCCTGTAGCAGTGTTCCTTATTGCAGTGCACTTACCTGACTCGCCGCCATCTGGGATGGCGCTCTCACTTGCGCGCTGACTGGATCTAACATGATCCAGCAGGCGCGGCCGCACAGGATCCTCAGCGCGCGGGTGACGTTATGACGTCACCCGCGCACTGCATGACTGGGAACGCTGGTCTCTGCAGCGTTCCCAGCTCAAAATGAGATTCAGGTAGGTCTTATATTTGGGGTAGGGCTTAATTTGGACCGGGTTACAAAATTAAGGGTAGGGCTTATTTTCGGGGTAGGTCTTATTATCGGGAAACACGGTACTTAGGGGATAATTTTGAGTTAAATGTAAAGCTGCCATGTTTTTTCATGATCAAAGGTGCATCTGCGTCTGTATTGTTGTCAGTAGAATTTTTCTTAATCATCACCATCATCAACTCCCATACTTTTACCCTGTGTTAAAAGTGACTGTAGGTGGGCATGGCCTAGTGGGCAAAGAAGGAGGACGCACATTGAGGGAGCTCCTGTCTAGCGTCCAGAAAAAACCTATTTGGCGCCTCTCAACAGTCTCCAGGTGACCCCCCCACAAGGTTATACCTGGGTGACTGGGCTGTGTTGCATTGGGCCGCAGAGCTGGAGAGCACCTCCAGAGGTCTTGCGGGTTTGGCGCCTACTTGCCTCCAATAATCGGGATCTCTAGTGAAGGATGCTGTTGCTGCTGGAGACATCCGTGATCGGGAAACAGGACCGCGCTCAGCGATATAGAGAGCCTGGTTCTCCTCCACCTTTCTGCCCACAATAACCAGCGCTGCTCATCTTCATGTGCCCAACTGTCTCTGAGCATAGAGAGGATGAGTGGAGGGGCTGCTCTGGCCTCTGGATCTCCGGAGGTCTGGCAGCCATTTTCTCTGAGAGTGATACAGACGCAGCGGGAGCTAGAGGACCTGCCTGCTTTATCTGAATCAGGACTGCCATTAACCCATCACCCCTGACATCACCATCCTGATCTCCATTCACTGTGGCTGGGCTGTGATGAGTCTTGGTGACCTGAAATGGTCTAATCATACTCCCCTTTCACTGGCATTCACTTGACGTATATTGAATAGTCCCGGTTCCTGTTTCCCTTTCTACCATATATTGCTAAAGCCATATATCATACCCCTCTTCCTCTTGGACATTGTATATTTTATACTATATATTGAGACTGGTTGCTCCCCTCCCCTTGAAGTGCCTATTTACTTCAGATCCAGATACTCAGCTATCAATATTTGAATTCCATTGCTAGGGCTTTGACCCTCTCTTGTGGAGACTTGCTGCAATTTCACTCCATATTTTCTGGCACAGTTTATTCCTACCCTTTATTATATGCTCTAGTAAGGGTGCATGTCTTTGCTCCCCTGATAGGATGCCTGCTGGGGAATGAGCACAGTGTGCTGAGGGGAACCTGTGACACCTATCCTTTTTATGAGCCTATAAAAGTGAATTCCTGTGGAATTTACCAAGAGCATTACTTCATAGGAGAAAGCAGTACCTATAAAAAATCTTCTGCCACTCCAGCTAAATCATCTTAGACTTTCAATACTCTGTTTGGGACTACGTCAATGGTGAGAACCATTCATTGGTTGAGAGAGGTGGAGGTTCACCTCTCTCAGCCAACGAATGCTCAGCCCATGCATTTCTAAGTAAAATGCCATGGCTGAGCTGACATTTGGGAAGTACAATTCTTAGAGGATGGACTTCTTTTTTTAGAAAGACGTGGAAGCCTATATGGAGAAGTGGATGTGTATAGGGATTGTAGTTGAGAATGAATGAGTGTTACAAGTCCAGTCCAGGACTTGTCTCCTGCCAGTATTCCTCCTGTTCCTGACCATGTTTCTAGGTTGCCGGTTGCTAGGAGATTTAGACGTCAGATGACTTCACATGTTTCCTCCTAGTGCTGCCTGATTGGCAGCTGATCCTTTTTGAACATCCTGGACTGTCGCCGCCGTGTTGGCTATAGAGTTTTCATGTTCAACTTTTGGTTATGCTACTTGCTTCCTGTGCATCCAGACTTCCAGTTATAATCAGTACATGCAGCGTGTACTCTGATCAACGGCTTCTAAGTAACCCATGTTCTTCGACATCAGTCGCATCGTTGTCTACTAGGCCCTGCAGGCCAACCAGCAATCCTGTTTTAGTACCTGTTTCAAGCAGCGCTGTCTGCTAGGCCCTGCAGGCCATCCAGCAATCCTGTTTCATTTAGAGATGTGCGCTGACCCCCGTATTTTGGTTTTGGATCTGGATCTACCCTGGTTTTGGATCTGGATTGGTTTTGCCAAAACCTCACCTTCCTGTTTTGTTTTTGTGTTTTGTTTTTGGATTTTTTCTTAAAAAATAAAAAAACAGCTAAAATCACATAAAATTGGCCTTTTTTTGTTCCTACAGTATTAATAACCTCAGTAGCATTTATTTCCACTTGTTTCCAGTCAATTTTGACCACCTCAAAATATTGATTTTTTCATCTAGTTAAAGGGCCAAAAGGTTGCATCCAGCTTGCTGGCTCAAAACTGATTGATATAATTATTAATAGAGTTGAGGACTGAGCAAAGATGATGGTTGGGATACCCTTGAGGATTGAAGAATTGATAGTTGGTGCAGCCCCTGGCTGTAAAATTGATAATAAATTAATTAAAAAACAATTCATTGGTGAAGCCCCTGGCTGTAAAATTAATAATAAATACATTTTAAAAAAAATTCATTGGTGCAGCCCCGGGCTCAATAATAAAAATAAATTAATTGGTGCAGCCCCTGGCTGTAAAATTAATACATTAATTAAAAAACAATTCATTGGTGCAGCCCTGGGCTGAATAATTAATAATAATTTAATTAAAAAAGTAAAAAACTATTAAGTTTAACAAACCAATCATTTCAGTGACAAGGACTGCCAATTGTGGCTGAAATGATTGGTTTGTTTGGACCCCATAAAACAAGCTGCCAATGTGATATGGACATGGAAATGAAAATGATCCCATACACAAACTGGCATTACAAGTTGTCATCATCCTCATCATTCCCATCAGTGTGTACATCCTCCTCTTTACACAATATTAATTCATCCTTGCTGGAATCCACCATAGGCGCCTCTGCAATTTTTTTATGTAATTGTAATTTGTAATTTGTATTTGTAATTCATTTTAATGAACATCATCTTTTCCACATTTTGAGGAAGTAACCTCCTATGCCGATCACTGACAAGGTTGCCAGCTGCACTGAAAACTCTTTCGGAGTACACACTGGAATGTGGGCATCTTAAGTAATGCAAAGCCAGTTTGTGTATGGGACTCCGAATTGCCTTTTTCCTGCCAGTACTGAAAGGGACTGTCAGACATGCCTATTAGGATGTTATCTTTGAAATAGTCCTCTGAACGGAGACCGTATCACACATAGTCACAGTAGAAGATATGTCACTAGTAGGCAGTTCTCTCAGGCCCAACCAGATGTAATTTTTTGGTGAACGATCTACATGACCAGCAGGCATTCTGTAAGGAAAATGTATTTTTTTCCTGGCAGCTGCAGAAACTGAAGGAGGAGATGATGGCGTTTCACGTGCGGCTGCAGCTGACAATTTTTTTTACCAACAGCTCTTTGCATAGTTTTAGATTTTGGTCTGTTGGAAAAAACTCACAAGGTAGGACTTAAACCTAGGATCCAGAATGGTCGCCAAAATATATTTTTCAGATTTCAATAGATTGACGACTCTTGGATCCTGGTGAATTGAATCAAGGGCTTGATCCACCAGTCCGACATACCTTGCGCAATCTCTACATTTCAGTTCCTCCAGCTGTTTTTGCAAAAGTCCAATGAGGGGAATGACCTGACTCAAGCTGGCAGTGTCTGAACGAACTTCACGTATTGCAAGTTCAAAGGGATTGAGAACCTTGCACAACTCCGAAATTATTCTCCACTGCACTTGAGTAAGATGCATTCCCTCTCCGTGGCCTGTGTCATAGGTCATTGTATAGCCCTGGATGGCCTTTTGCTGTTCCTCTATCCACTGAAGCATATAGAGGGTAGAATTCCACTGAGTTACTACCTCTTGCTTCAGCTGAAGGCAGTGCAAATTTAACAGTACCTGCTGGTCATGCAATCTTCGACAAGCATTTGCCGAATGTCTAATATGTCCGGATATTTGCGGGCAACCGAGAGCATCTCCTGCATGCCCCTGTAATTTTTTAAAAAATGTTGCACCACCAAATTAGTTGTGTCAGCAAAACATGGGACGTGTTGGAATTCGCCCACATGTAATGCTCTCACAACATTGGTGGCATTGTCCGAAATCACAAATCCTGAGGAGAGTCCAAGTTGGGTAAGCCATTTAGCAATGATTTCCCTGAGTTTTTCTAAGAGGTTCTCAGTGGTATGCCTCTTAGTGAAACCAGTTATACAAAGAGTAGCCTGCCTCTGTATCAGCTATCTTTTGATGTTGCTGCTGCTGTTGTAGGCAATACACCTACCCAGTGGGCTGTCACAGTCATGTAATCCTTAGTTTGTCCTGTCCCACTTGTCCACATATCAGTGGTCAAGTGGGCAGTGGGTACAACGGCATTTCTGAGTACATTAATAAGGTTTTTTTTTATGTCCTTGTACAGATTTGGAATTGATGTTCTAGTGATGTGGAATCTAGAAGGGATCTGGTAGCGAGGACACAGGACCTCAATTAACTGTTGAAAACCCACTGCAGTAATGGTGGATACTGGGCGCACATCTAATACCAGCATAGCTGTTATGGCGTTAGTAATCCGCTGTGCAACTGGGTGATTGCTGTCATACTTGTTTGCCCTTGCAAACGATTGTTTGACAGTTAATTGTTTTTTGGAGGATACACTACAAGTAGTCTTCCTCCTGGTCCCCTTCTGGGATGAAGATCCACTCACAGCAACAGCAGAAGCAGCAACAGGTGTAGTCATCAAGGATCCTTCTAAGGAATCATGGATAGGAGAGGAGTCAATCATGCTTTGAATAACAACATTGGATGCAGCAGGACTACTCCCGATGATGAATGAGGATGTTGATGATGCAGGTGTTGGTGGTGGAGATCAAAGGCGCTTGGATCCCACAGAGAGGGAGCAGGTAGGTGATACTGGACTTGTTACATTTTGAGTTTTGGAACTTAGCAACATACACTTTGATATGTGATGAATGCGCTCCAAGTGACGTAACAAGGAGGAGGTTCCTAGGTGGTTTAGGTCCCTCCCTCTACTCACTCTTGCTTGGCAACAGTTACATATGGCTTGACAACTGTTGTCCGGATTGGGGTGGAAATAATTCCACAGCCCTCCATATTTTCTGCGATCTTGAAGCAGTGTCACAAGCACCAATAGTGTAGCCAAGGTGCGGTTACAAAATTCACACACGTGCAGTCGTGCGCACACATAAAAATATTAGACAAAAAAAGACAGTATTTGTTTTATTTTTTTTTCGGGTCCAGAACTTTAGCCCAGAGGCCTTCAATTCCTGGTCCACTGGAAGGGATATGGACCGGAGGAGCACTCCTGGATTCCGGAAAGATCTTTGCATGCTCCTACATTGCTAAGAAGATTCTTTGAGAACTTTCCAGACAAACCAGGGTCTAGGGGTTAGCATCTGTGGTTAGCAGGTCATTTCAGTTGCTATTGAGACACTGCATTTATTCCTGTCTGTCTGTGTGCTGATCTCCTGTGTTCAGTAATTACTGCCTGTCTCTATGCAGTGTCAGCTTTGGGCCCTGATTGAGCCCTGTATCTGTTAAGGTGCAGCCAGTCCTTCACTCCATGCCGGTGATAGCGTTTTCCATGTGTTTCCGGTTGTGGCCAGTCTCCTGTTTGACCAGTCGAGTTCCAGTTCTCCTGTTTGCTTTTTTCTTGTCTGAATTTTGTACCATCCAGGTGGCACGGTCCGCATAACATATGCTGGTAACCGCTTGTGTCATCTAGGCGGCACAGTGTGCATTCCTGCTCCCCATCGATGGCAGTGCGCACGCGTGGCGTGTGCAACCCCAGAGCGAGCGAGAAATCACTCGCTCCGGGGCTCACAGCAAAATGGGGTAGCTGTCGATGTTGATCGACAGCTCGCCCCATTTTGTAGGTGGGGTGGGGGGGGTGGGTGGATAAACGGAGGCGTTCCCATAGGAATGCCTGCCGTTTGAGGGCGGCCCTACTGACATCAGGGCCAGTGTCTTTTTATAAAGATAGACTACACTTGCCAAGTTTCTGCTGTAGTCGCTGGAGTATCCTTCCGGGCTGCGGGCGTTCATCGCATGGAGTATGCAGAGAGTTAAAATGATCTTCTGTTCCATGGGTGTCGCCAGCTTTCTGGGTTTCTGCGATTACTTGGTCTCCCAAACCTGGTTTCTTTCTGAATCATGTATTCTGAACCTCCAATGGATTACATGCATCTGGTATAAAAGTCTGTCACTAACTGAGCATTCTTGTCTGTGCATTCCTTTGGACTCCTGCCAGATCCTCGCTGTGCCTGGTGTATGCTGTGGTCCTTCCAACCTTGTGCTTTTTCCTGGCTCAGCTCTGCTACTGGCTCTCCGCTGTACTACAAATCCCAGCTCTACTACCAGTTCTCAGCTGCACTACAGAGCCCAGCCCTGCTACTGGTTCTCAGCTGCACTACAAAGCCCAGCTCTGCTACCGGTTCTCAGCTGCACTACAAAGCCCAGCTCTGCTACCGGTTCTCAGCTGCACTACAGAGCCCAGCTCTACTACTGGTTCTCCGCTGCACTACAAAGCCCAGCTGTGCTACTGATTCTTGGTCTCACTAATGTGTTCATCTCAAGCAAAAGTTGTTAACTGTATCATAAAAGCTCAACCCCATACTGGATCTCAGTCACATCTTGGGGCTCAACCCTATACCGGAGCTCAGTCACATCTTGGGGCTCAACCCCATACCGGATCTCAGTCACATCTTGGGGCTCAAACCCATACCGGATCTCAGTCACGTCTTGGGCTCAACCCCATACCGGACTTCGGCCACATCTCGGGGCTCAACCCCACATCTGCCCATTGTGTACTGTGAACTTTGTGCTGTTTGGACTTTAGTTGTTCACGGGGCTCACCCCCACACCTGCCTGCCGTGATATTATGAACTTTGTCTTGTTTGGACTTTATGTTTGAATATTTTGAACTTTGCAACACAGTTTTTGTCCATGAATAAATCCTGTTGACCTTTAATATTCGTGCCAGTGCTATTTCATGAGAAGGTCATTCCTTAAACCACCTCAGTTTGTACTGCCTGTTAAGCCTGTCTCTCATCAGGAGTCCCAAGTGTCTGTAGCCGTGACACACGATCTCACTGATCTGTGCATGCATCCGTATAATCCATACCTGCTCATGCTAAAATCGCCAGCATGAAGCAGGTCTATTATTTGGGGGATTTGAAGTATGATTTGGTTTTCCTTTTCAAATCGAATCTCAGTAAATGTGGGATTTGTATGTTGGCCTATGCAAAAGTACCAATGTTTTGCCAATGTTTGATTTTGAGTTGGATTCGGTTTTATGTTTGATTTGACATTCGGTTTTGCCTCTAGTAAATCTCCAAATACAAAATCTAATGAAAACCGAATGCAAAATCACACAAAACTCAAAATAGAACATTAGTAAATATACCCCCTATTCTGTTCATACTTAGGGGCTGATTTAGAGGGAAATGTAAAGCTGCCATGTTTTTTCATGGTTCGTCTGCATCTCCACATCTGTATTGTCAGTAGCATTTTTATCATCATCAACTCCCATACTTTCACCCTGTGTTAAAAGTGACTGTAGGGGGGCATGGCCTAGCGGGCAAAGAAGTAGGACGCACACTGAGGGAGCTCCTGTCTGCCCTCTGAACAGTCTCCAGGTGACCCCCCACAAGGTTAGACCTGGGTGATTGGGCTGTGTTGCATTGGGTTGCGGAGCTGCAGAGTACCCCCAGTGCTCTTGCAGGTTGCGCCCTACCCGACCTCCATAAATCGGGGCCTCTAGTGATGGATGCTGTTGCTGCTGGGGACACCCGCGGTTGGGAGATGGGACCGCGCTCAGTGATATAGAGAGCCTTGTTCTCCTCCACCTTTCCTAGCTGGTGCTGCTTACCTTCATGTGCCCAACTGTCTCTGAGCATAGAGAGGACGAGTGGAATGGATGCTCTGGCCTCTGATCTCCGGAGGTCCGGCGGCCATTTTATCTAAGAGCGATACAGACGCAGTGGGAGCTAGAGGCCTACTTACCTATTTTCGAAAACTAGATTCAGGAAGATTACAGTTGGTAGAATGCGGAATGTGCCGCGCTGTTGAGGACAGATCATGCTCTGCTCAAAGGGTGTGTCTAACTCCTCCTGTGGGCATATCTATTGCCACTCAGGGGTGTATCCTGCACTGAACCAGGAGACTCTTGCAGGATGCGGGAGGGTAGGCAAGTATGCCCTTTACCCATACAGTGCTCATCAAACACCCCTATACCCACAGTGTTCACTATACACCCACCATACTTACACAGTGTCCAGTATACACCCCCCATACCCATACAGTACTCAGCATGCACCCACTACATACCCACACACTCACACCCCATACCAACACAGTGCCAAGTAAATACCCCCTAACATATACCCATACAGTGCCAGGCATACATCCCCCATACCCACAGAATCACAGTGACCAAGATACATTGCCTATACTGTACCCATACATACACCCTCCCATACCCACACAGTGCCCAGCATAAAACCCCCACATATAACGCATACAGTGCCAGACATACATCCCCACACCCACCACTCACACAGTGCCCTGCATACACCCCTATACCCATACAGTGCCCTGTATACACCCCCTATACCCATACAGTGCCCGGCATACACCCCCTATACCCATACAGTGCCCTGCATACACCCCCTATGCCCATAAAGTGCCCAGTATGTGCTGCCCATACCCAAACACTGACACAGTGCCCAGCATACACTGCCATTACCCATACAGTGCCCAGCATACACTGCCAATAACCATACAGTGCCCAGCATACACTCCCCATACCCATACAGTGCCCAGCATACACTCCCCATACCCATACAGTGCCCAGCATACACTGCCAATACCCACAGTGCCCAGCATACACTGCCAATACCCACACAGTGCCCAGCATGCACCCCTCTATACCCTTACAATACCCAGCATGCACACCCCATACCCACACACATTCACAGTGCCCAGCATACACCCCACACACCCATAGTGTCAGACACACATATAACAGTACAGTAATACTATAATAATTAGTAATATAATATTATAGTAATACTATAATACAGTATAGTAATACTATAATATAGTAATAATTCTATATCTGTAGCATAGCCACACAGCATCTGTCATAGCTCTGTGTCCAGCAGCAGAGAGCAGGGATAACTAGAGGAGAGGGTAATTGTTGCTGAAGCTCTATAATATTGGATACCTCTCTTTCATAAGCTCTCCCCCTGGTGGTCGCCGGTGGCAGCTGCAGCTAGAGAGGGTGCTCTATAGTAGGTTATTTCGGACGGCATTGCAGAGGGGGAGAGGAAGCCGGGAGGATTGCCTGCCTTCCCGGGAGGCCGGGAGCAGTACCCGATTTTCGGGAGGTTCCCGACCAAATCGGGAGGGTAGGCAAGTATGCTCCTTTCACTGTGGCTGGGCTGTGGTATTGTAAGTCTGAGGGACCTGAAATGGTCTAATCATACTCCCCTTTCACTGGCATCCACTTTACATACATTGATTAGTCCTGGTGCCTGTTTCCCTTTCTACCATATATATTGCTAAAGCCATCTATAATACCCCTCTGCCCTGGCCTTTTGGACAGTGTATATTTTATACTATATATTTAGACTGTTTGCTCCCCTCCCCTTGAAGTGCCTGCTGTATTTACTTCAGATCCAGACATTCAGCAGTCTTTCAGTTCCATTGCTAGGGCTTTGTCCCCCTCTTGTGGAGATTTGCTGCAATTTCACTCCATATTTTCTGGTACAGTTTATTCCTAACCTCTATTTATGCTCTAGTAAGGGTACATCTCCTCTAGACAGAATGGGTATGATATACTCGCATGGCCGGCGGTTCGATTCCCGTCAGGGGCAGCTCGACAGGAGCAGAGTGCGACGCAGCGGAAGCCCGACAGCGCTGGAAATCCCGATCGTGGATAGGTAAGTATCCACTAACCTAACCGCCCTAACCCTAACCCTCCTTAGGGGTGCCTAACCCTAACCTCCCCTACAAGTGCCTAACCCTAATCCCCCCTCTAAGTGCCTAACCCTAACCACCCCCTTCCCCGCTACCTAAACCAAAGTCCCCCGGGGGGGTGCCTAACCCTATGTCCCCCCCGGGGGTGCCTAACCCTAACCCTCCCTCCCCCTAGCCTAACCCTAACCCTCCCGGGGGGTGCCTAACCCTAAGTCCCCCCCGGGAGCCCTAAACCTAACCATCCCCCCCGCGGCTGTCTGCTCGCGGCGCCCGGCATCACTACGATCGTGATGCCGGGCGCCGGTCTCTCGGCGTCGGGGAAATGCGGGCGCCTACATCTAGACGCCCGGCATTTCACCCATGCCGGGATAAGACAGTCGGGAAGCCGGCTGCTGGTATATAGGCAGTCGGCTTCCCGATTGCTTCCCCCTCTAGACATGTCTTAGCTCCCCTGATAGGAGGATGCCTGCTGAGCCATGAGCATGATGTGCTGAGGGGAACCTGACATTTGACACCTATCCTTTTTATGAGCCTATAAAGGTGAATTCCTGTGGACACCACCAAAACACATTACTTCATGGGGAAAGGCAGTACCTCTAAAAAATCTTCTGCCACTCCAGCTAAACCATGCCAGACTTTGTCTTTCAATACTCTTGTTTGGGACTACATCAACTCCCACGCCTGAGGGGTCTTTTTACTAAGCTCTGTTAGGAGATAAAGGGGTCTAGTTACTAAGCAGTGTTAGAAACAGAGTGAAAAGTGATAAGAAAGTGATAAGGTGCCAGCCAATCAACTCCCAACTGTCATTTTTCAAACACAGCCTGTGAGATGACAGTTGGGAGCTGATTGGCTGGTACCTTATCACTTTTCACTCTGTCTCCTAACACTGCTTAGTAAATAGACCCCAAAGTGAACGGAGATAAGGTCATACTTGCCTACTCTCCCAGGACTGTCGGGAGCCTCCCGAAAATCGGGTGCCGCTCCCGACACCCCGCAAGACTAGGCAAGTTCCCCGGAATCCCCGGCTCCCCGCTAACCCCTGCACCAGCCGCAAAAGTGGGCGGTGTGGGGGTGTGATGACGCGATTCAGCATGAATTGCGTCATCATAGCCCCGCCCCCTGCCTTATAATGCCAGTAATATTGGCATTATAAAGAGGGGGGCGGGGCCACTATGGCGCGATCGCGTCGGCACGCCCCCGCTCCGCCTCTTTGACCCGCCCCCATCCTCCCTGTTGGACGGACCTGCCAGCCCCCTCCCGGATTCCCCTGCCGAGATGTCGGCAAGTATGGATAAGGTACCAGCCAATCAGTTCCTAACTGTCATTTTTCAAACACAGCCTGGGACATGACAGTTAGGAGCTGATTGGCTGGTAACTTACCTCCGTTCACTCAATCTCCTAACACAGCTTAGTAAATAAACCCCTGAATCTGTTACCCAGAGATGTCTATCTATGGCCTCGGGTAGCTCTGAGGGCGGTGCAGTACCTGACTCGCACTCGACTCAACTATCTCCGTCTTCGCCAGATCCCGTGCGACTCTGCTCGTGACTAGCGACTTTGTTGCATATCTTTCAGATTCATTTGTTATGCAGCATTGCGTCTGTGTGCGACTGAGGGCCTGATTCAGGAATGTAAACTAATGCGATCGCTAATGTTTCCAAAGCTTACCCGTGCATATGGATGCTCACTGCTGCCTTCATATATCTGTCTGACGTCACGCACCAACGTAAACATCGGTAACATCGACGCGGATCGGACAGTCACGCAGCATATGCTGCAAGTCTGACCTGTCTCAAACACGGCGCCTCTCCTGACACGCAAAGATCTCTCCAGCTGCTAAGGAGATCGTAACAGCTAATTGAAACAACATTTAAACGGTTAGACACGCCTGTTTGCCTAGCCACCCCGTTACCTCCCCCAAACGCTGACTACCTGTCACTCACTTTGCAAAGATCGGCATTGCGTACATCTCTGAAAATGAAGCACAAAGGAACTTGTCGCGGACAAAAACCTGCGGCGGCTGCATCGTAGCACTTTATATACAGATTCAAAACTCAGTCGCACACAGATATACAAGTATCGCACATTAAATGAATCAGTGCAGTATGCTGGTGCGTCTTACTGTAAAACACCCAAATACTACAACAGACAGTACAGTGGTGGGATTCAATTAATTGCTTAAGTAATCGTTTTATTCCAAAGGGATCCTCTTCTCTGTTCCTTGTAACCCAAAAGGAATAAATACAAACCCAGCTGAAATGCTCCTTGACCCAAGGGCCCATGTTTATGGCACCCTCTGTGCCCATCACGGGTACTGCCAGGCTACCAGAAAGTTAAAACAATATGGGCCTGATTCAGAGCCGGACGTTATTTGCGGACGGTCGTTCTGAAAAAGGGTCCGGATATTTAAATTAAGTGCTCGCTCTTTGCGGTCTGTTGACGCCTCAATATCTGAACGAGCAAACGAAACATGCGCTCGCTATTTTGAAAAAACGCCCCCTGGCCGCTCGCATCATACGTCATCTCCGCTATTTATTAGATTAATCGAGTACATCGAACGGCATATGAACTGCTCGCTATTCTTGTGGTAGCATTTTCCTACCGCAATCATGCGAGCAGTTCAGGCTAAAAGACAACCAAGTGACGTGGTTGATGACGCTGCTTTGTTAATTATGCGCTCCCATTAAACGCCCGTTTTGACCGTTTGGCACGCCTGCGTTCGGATCTCCACTCCCCGTTTTCAAGCACCTTCCACTGTTACCACCCACAAACGCTGTCACTCATATTAGCAGGCATTCGCTATTTTGCGAGCACACGATTGCTGACCGCACTGACTGGTTGGCGCATGCGCATTACAACCCATACGCATGCACAGATGTGCGAACATCGCTCGGAACGAATGAGCGGCCGCTTACGAGCGGCTCTGAATCAGGCCCTATATTTCTTAAAAGTTGAATATACAGAAAAAGTCACCTAAATGTGGAAACCTAATTTAAGTAACCAAGTTACACTGTAACACTTCACATTAACTTCACATTATGGGCCCGATCCTATTAGGAGCCATACGCCGCAGTTATGGCAGCTCCCGATTCGCTGATTTTGTGTTGGCAGTCTTATAGGGTTGTGCGCAAAAAATCTGTGAGTCCAGGGCAAGATCGGGCCGCGAGGGGGACAAACCGCAGTATCATTGCCAACATTTCCACGCCATTGCGATGGCAACTCACCCCTTTGCATCTAATAGGTTTAACCCCATAGTGTAACAGAGCCGTCTCATTCATTTCTAGAAAGTGGCATCTATAGTCATTCTCAGCATAAAAAATAGTGTATGTGCAGCTCAAAAATACATGTCTAATCCTGCGGCGCCATCTGGTGTCTAATAACAAAATAGCATTTTACTGCTTATAGTGACTATTTAATGTGGTTGTTAAAAACAGTTTTGCATTGCATGACTGTCTAAATAATATATTATTGATTATTATTAGGGATGTGCGGGCTCGGATTAGTTTGGATTTTTTCGAGCCCGCACATCCCTTATTATTATTATAATAATAATAATAATTATGATAATAATAATAATAATAATTATGATAATAATAATAATAATAATAATAATAATAATAATAATAATTATGATAATAATAATAATAATAATAATAATAAATAATAAAAAAAGCCCCAAAAATAATTCAAATAAACAGGAAAAAGATTTATAAGACAACTTTTCAGACAAATCAATTTAAATCAATAGTCAAACTGAATGTGTACAATTTTAACTAACATTTTTAGCATAAGAAGATGCAGTATGGGAGGTTTCCTGTGCAAAATATGCATTTTTACTTGCAAGAGATGATTGACTGGATGTAAATGCTGAGCCAATATTTTGTACAAATAATCAAGAAAAATCTAGATTCCAATCCATCACCTAGCAGGAATTCTGCACATAATTTCAGTAACTCCTCTTTCTCTAGATGTCATAGGGTCTTATTTACTAGGAATGTGCGCCGACCCGCGTGTTTTGGTTTTGTTTTCGGTTTTGGATCTGTATCTCCTTCGTGTTTTGGATCTGGATCCGGTTTTGCAAAACCACCCTTGCGTGTTTTGGTTTTTTCAAAAAATTATAAAAACAGGTAAAAGCACATAATTTGGGCCTGTTTTTGTTCCTACAGTATTATTAACCTTAATAACGTTTATTCCCAGTCATTTGCAGTCAATTTTGACCACCTCACAGCTCACAATATTGATTTTTTCAACTAGGTTAGGCCTAAGGCCAAAATGTTGCATCCAGCTAGCTGGCTGACTAAACTAAGCGACAGCAGTGGGCGGCACTAACATGTGGCAATTTTTAAAAAATGAAAGGGGCATACAGGAGATGCTGAGTGTGACCATTACAATTTCTGGACATTCATAAACAATCAAATTCAAGATGTCAGGCAAGCAATGCCCCAAACAGCACATAATGCAGAGAAAAGAGGTGCAAGATGGAATAGTCCTTGGGTCCTCCCACCCATCCTTATGTTATATATGAAACAGGACATTCACAGTTTAACAAACCAATCATTTCAGCGACAGGGACTGCCACTTGTGGCTGAAATGATGATGATGGTTTGTTTGGACCCCCATAAAACAAGCTGCCAATGTGCATTGGACATGGAAATGATCCCATACACAAACTGGCTTTAAATGACATCATCAGATGTCGTCCTCATTCTCGTTATCCCCATCAGTGTGTACATCCTCTTCTTCACACAATATTAATTTGTCCCCGCTGGAATCCACCATTGGCGCCTCTGTATTTTTTTGATGTCATTCTTGGTAGAAGTCTTCCTCGTGGAATTTGTAATTCATTTTAATGAACATTATCTTTTCCACATTTTGAGGAAGTAACCTCCTACACCGATCACTGACAAGGTTGCCAGCTACACACTGGAGGGTGGGCAACTTAAGTAATGCAAAGCCAGTTTGTATATGGGCCTCCAAATTGCCTCTTTTTCCTGCCAGTACTGAAAGGGACTGTCTGACATGCCTATTAGGATGTTATCTCTGAAATAGTCCTCCACCATTCTGTGAATGGTGACCGTATCAGACATAGTCACAGTAGACATGTCACAATTAGTAGGAAATTCTCTCAGGCCCGACCATATGTCATTTTTTAGTGACTGATCTCCATGACCAGCAGGGATTCTGCAGGGAAAAGTTAGTTGATGAGGAGATGATGGCGTTTCACGTGCAGCTTCAGCTGGCAATTTTTTACCAACAGCTCTTTACATCTTTTCAGATTTATGTCCATTGGAAAAAAAGACAAGGTATGACTTAAACTTAGGATCAAGTATGGTCGCCAAAATATATTGATCTGATTTCAAGAGATTGATGACCCTTTGATCCTTGCGAAGTGAATCAAGGGCTTGATCCACCAGTCCGACATACTTAGCGGACTCACTCCGTTTCAGCCCCTCCAGTTTCTCCAGCTGTTTTTGCAAAAGTCTAATGAGGGTAATGACCTAACTCAAGCTGGCAGTGTCTGAACTAACTTCACGTGTGGCAAGTTCAAAGGGTTTGAGAACCTTGCACAACACAGAAATTATTCTCCACTGCGCTTGAGTAAGGTGCAAAGGCCTATGTCATGTGTAGCCCTGGATGGCCTTTTGCTGCTCCTCCATCCGCTGAAGCACATAGAGGGTAAAATTCCACCTAGTTACTACCTCTTGCTTCAGCTGATGGCAGGGCAAATTCAACAGTATCTGCTGGTCATGCAATCTTCGACAAGCAGTTGTCGAATGTCTAAAATGTCCCGAAATTTTCCGGGCCACCAAGTGCATCTCCTGCACGCCCCTGTCATTTTTTAAAAAATGTTGGACTACCAAATTCATTGTGTGAGCAAAACATGAGACGTGTTGGAATTCACCCAGATGTAATGCTCTCACAATATTTCTGGCATTGTCAGAAATCACAAATCCCATGGAGTGTCCAAGTGGGGTAAGCCATTTAGCAATGATTTCCCTGAGTTTTTCTATGAAGTTCTCAGCGGTATGTTTCTTAGTGAAACCAGTTATACAAAGAGTAGCCTGCCTCTGAATCAGCTGACATTTGGTAGATGCCATAAGCAAATGCAGGGGGGTTTCCGTCTGCCTGGAAACCTCCCGCCCCAGCCCACACCATTACCACAATAGAAATGGTACTATAATAGAAGTTTACTAGTGCTGCATGTTTTTCTCAGTATCACAAATTAAATAATTAGCACCACCTGTAGATCTTCTAACATGTATCAGCCTGTAATAAATAACCTGTACACCAAATAGGATATCTGGAAAACTTTCACTGTTAGTGATGTGTTGCTATAGAGCCCAATATGTACATATATGTCCAGGGCAGTGCTAGGTTATTCTGCTGCTCCCCCAGACTCCCGGACTTGCCCAATACTCTGGAATGGTGCCCACATCTAAATAAAAACATTCAGTTCAGGCAGGATGACCCTACTACCGCATCTAATGGTTTAATGTGATCGCTGGTCCTGTACATGCTGGAATTTTGACACACAATACACTTTGTATGACGCATATTAAAGCTGGATAATTCTACCCTCTTCATGGACTGGCCACACTCACTCTAAAATAAAGCATTTGGAAACCCCCCTCTAGAAATCCTGTGTTTGCCACTGGATGCTGCTGCTGTTGCAGGCAATACACCTACCCAGTGGGCTGTCACAGTAATGTAATCTTGCATTTGCCCTGTCTCACTTGACCACATATCAGTGGTCAAGTGGACACAACAGCATTTTTGGAGGACATTAATAAAGCTTTTTTTAATGTTCTTGTACAGATTGGGAATTGCTGTTCTAGTGAAGTGGAATCTAGACGGGATCTGGTAGTGGGGACACAGGACATCAATTAACTCTCTAAAACCCACTGCATTAATGGCGGATACTGGACGTACATCTAATACCAGCATAGCTGTTATGGCGTCAGTAATCCGCTGTGCAACTGGGTGACTGCTGTCATACTTGTTCACCCTTGCAAAGGATTGTTTGACAGTTAATTGTTTGGTTACAGTACGACAAGTAGTCTTCCTCCTGGTCCCCTCCTGGAATGAAGATCCACTCACAGCAACAGCAGCAGCAACAGGCATAGTCATCAAGGATCCTTCTAAGGAATCACGGATAGGAGATGAGTCAATCATGCTTTGAATAATAACATTGGATGCAGCAGGACTTCTTCCGATGACGAATGAGGATGTTGATGATGCAGGTGTTGGTGGTGGAGATCGAAGGCACTTGGATCCCACAGAGAGGGAGCAGGTAGCTGACCCTGTACTGATTGTTACATTTTTAGTTTTGGAACTTGGCGGCGTACACTTTGGAATTTGATGAATGCGCTCCAAGTGACATAACAAGGAGGAGGTTCCTAGATGGTTAAGTTCTTTACCTCTACTCACTCTTGCTTGGCATCAGTTACAGATGGCTTGAGAACTGTTGTCCGGATTTGAGTGGAAATAATTCCACATGTGAGAAGTGGATTTCTTAGTCTTTTATCCCGGCATGACAACATCAATGGGCTTTTTCATACCATGGGCAACAACGGTTGCCTGACTTACACAAACGACATCCTCATCATCAACATCCTCATCAGCCTTAGCAGCAACTACCGAAATATCCTCCTCATCCTCCATGTGCAATTCCACAGAAGCATCCTCGATGACTACGTCAGCAATATGTTGACTGCCCTTCCCCACATTTACAGAGGGCACACAAATGTTGGAAGGAGGATCCTTAAGTACACTATTTGAAAGGTCTGACTCACACATGGCAACTGCGGACACACTTGCACTCTCCTCGGGGATTTGTGATGTTGATTTCTTGGAGCACACGGTTGGTTCTTCCGGAGCGGTCTTACTCGTCTTCTTCTTAACAACTTCAATCTTTTTATATTACCACCACTACTACAATAAGCAGAAGGGCTATCATCACTAGAACCACCAGCCATAAATAAAGACCAAGGCCTTATCCTTTCCTGGCCACTTCGTGTAGTGAATGGCATATGGCCAAGTTTTTGTTTATCTAAAGTCAACTTGGCTTTAGATTTCTTTTTCTTTAATAAAGTAAAAGAAGTTGCTTTTCCATGTCCATGGCCTGACTTAAGCCCTGGGGCATCGGCCTTTATAGAGGACTAGGATGTTGACGGCCTTGCATCATCATGACTGTTGCCGGCAGCTACAACATGTGGTTCTTGCTCACCTGTCATGTGACTGCCCTCCATATTCACTGCGGTCTTGCAGCAAAGTCACCAAGCAAGCAGCAATAGTGTTGGCAAGTCGCGGCTAACGCACACGCGCACACAGAAAAAAAATACACTTTTTATTATATATTTTTTTTTTGTCCAGAACTTGGGGCCCAGAGCACTCCTGATCGAGGCAGCAGTGATCGACGACACAGGCAGCACTAGGTTGCTGTCTGATAACACTGTACAACAAATTAATACTTTTAATTTGTTTCCTTTCTAAAAATAGTCATACATTACTAATAGTCATACATTACTAATTTGAGGTCAAGAAAAACTAAAATGATTTCAGAATGTTATTACTAGCTCTATTTTTTGAGCTACACTACTTGCACTATACTGTATGTACATTAGTAATATAGTCATAGTGAAAAGCCATTTTAAAATAATCTGATATTTTCTTGATAGAAAATAAATAACAGTTGTTTTAATTCAATTTCAATCAATCACAAATAAGAACACAAAACGAAACAAACATACAGCATACGAAACAAACATACAGCATACGAAACAAACATACAGCATAGGAAACAAATATACAGCATATGAAACAAACATACAGTATACGAAACAAACATACAGCATACGAAACAAACATACAGTATACGAAACAAACATACAGCATAGGAAACAAACATACACCATACGAAACAAACATACAGTATACGAAACAAACATACAGCATACGAAACAAACATACAGTATAAGAAACAAACATACAGCATAGGAAACAAACATACAGCATAGGAAAGTACTATGTAATATAGTGGCCTATTCATGGGGATGCTTTCTCTTTGCTTGTCGCTTGTACTCCTCTTCTGGGGCATCTCTTGTCACTGTCACCTACCCTGATATCTTAGGGCCTAATTCAGAGCTGAACGCTCTGACCAGAGCGCTCGCTCTGAATCAGGGCCCTCCTCCCTGAAAATGGAGCGGCCTCTTGGACGTAATTAGAAGTAACTATTTTCACATCGGAAACATTTTCATTGTTGTGCAGTGATAAGTGCGGCTAACGCACACGCACACACAGAAAACAAATGCACTTTTTATTATATATATATATTGTCCAGAATTTGGGCCTGGAGCACCCTTGACTGAGGCAGCAGCGTTCGACGACACTGGGAGCACTAGGTTGCTGTCTGATGATAATAAGTGCGGTCAATGTGTGAGCCCCTAGCGATAACTCGTCAGCCAACACTCACCACTTTTCCGCGGCAGAGTCCTAGAGCCTTCGTTCCCAAATTGCCAACTGATCTACGATCCGGATCCTCTTCACCGTTGTGGTCTCAGGTTCAAACCAGCCTGAAGCTGTAAAAGAATGGGGTATTCAATAACAATCCTCCTATGCTTGGTGACACAATAACCGCTAGGGATGAACGCGACCTTCACCGGTTGGGTGAATGGTCATCATTGGCACGGGGCCTCAGCTACCCAGTTTTCACCTATACAGTGCTCACACACTCAGGTGTAGTTTGGATCTCACACCGTTGTGAGAGATCCCCTAACCGGTGTTCAAGGGAAGAACAGACAGAGGAAGAGAAAGTATAGGATGTTTGGATCTCTCACCGTTGTGAGAGATCCCCTATCGAACACTCCAATGAAAGACAGACAGACACCGAGAGATACTCACACTAGACCCCTTGTCACCTTGACGAGTCGTCCGCCGCCCCTGAGAATCAAACAAAACAATCCCCCTTCCTTCACGGACAAACACGCAAACAATGCTGTACCAACTGGGTTACCTCTTTGTATGCCTGGAAGCTTGAACCTCACTTCCAGAAACTTCCTCCGTAAACTCTCTGCTATAACAACGAGAAGATTCAGGGCAAACAACAAATAAACGTCTTCTTACACACTATATTAACTAGGCTTGGGGACAATACACCTCTAGCGGAAACACTCTCGTCTCAGCTGTCCCTCTCTTTCTCTTCCCGGCTGGCCGGCCCTGTCTGTGCCCTTCTATGAACACACCGCTGCCTAAATCTACTAGGCTAAATCTTCAGAGCTCCCCCTGCAGGGGTTCAGCACCGGAGCCGCACAGCCCCTTGCACTGACTCCCGAGAGGGCTTACTCAATAATCTATGCCCAGTATTCAACCTCACCCAGCTGGGGCTAAAGCGAGTGATCCGAGCCTATTACTCAGATTACTTTATCCCTTGAACCACTTATCAGCACTCTGTACCCAGTGGTACAGACCTCCAGCGCCGGTCACTCTGTGGCACAGGTCCGCCGACCTGTGAATGATCGCTTCGGTTCTTGCCAGGATGCCTTTCACTTTAGACCCACCTTCCTTCGGCCGATCCCTAGGAATCTAGGCCTAACGCCCAGATTACTTTGAAGCTGGGCCACCACTAGTGAACCTAATGCCCAGACCACCTTATATGTAGGGCTGCCTCTGAGGGTCGTTTTAGTGACCTGGGCTTACTGCCCAGACCACTTTATATGCAGTACTACCAGAGGGTCGTTTTAGTGACCTGGGCCTAATGCCCAGATCACTTTATATGCAGGTCTGCCGCCTACTTGAGCCTGAACAACCTGGGCCTAGTGCCCAGGTTGCTGACTGTAGAGCCTAAGGATTTCCCCTACAGGGCCTAATGCCCCCTGCTATCCCCGGGGCCTTGTGCCCCTCCTACGTGGCCACAGGCCTAGTGCCTGATTATACCCACGGGCCTTAAGCCCGACAACACCTGATGTACTTGATATTAAATATAAGTAAAGGTGGCCCACGGCCGCCTACCCTGTCCGTTGGGAGAGCCTGCAGTGGGGAACTTCGATAAACGTGGTCTCCTCATTATGCAAGTCATTCTGAACGACGTCAGGTATAAGGTCCCTTTCTGCTGAAGTTGGGAAAAGGCAGGGACGCAACATGTCCCGATGAAGAGTCCGCAATCGCCCCAGACCATCAGTGGATTCCACCTGATAGACCGGTCCTTCCGCTGACAAACGACATCTGATCACATAAGGTAAAACTTCCCAACGCTCAGATAGTTTACCCCCCGGATGAGTCATACGGACCAGGACCCATTGCCCTACGGAAAACGTCTCAACCCCTCGCGCCCCAGCCGGGGTACGTCTATGAACGGCTATCATCTTTTCCGTCAAATCATGAGCAATTTTCAGACGCCGCCGATGTTCCTCCACCCAACCTGTAGGAAGCGATCCCTCCCTACCATCGGACTCGGTTAGTACCAAGTCCTGAACTTCCCGGCCCGGCCGACCGAACAACAAAAAGAAAGGAGAAAACCCGGTAGTACTATGAACCCTATTATTGTAGGCCCAAACCAATTCCTGCACATGTTCAGGCCACCTCCGTTTTTTTGTTTCTTCCAGGGTTCGGAGCATTTGTAGCAAGGTCCGGTTGAACCTTTCACAGGCCCCATTACCCTGAGGGTGGTATGGAGTTGTACGGGACTTTTGTAGCCCGTACAGTTGGCACAGATGTTCCATTAGCCGCCCTTGAAAACAGGCTCCCTGATCTGAATGTATCCTTTCGGGACACCCATATTGCCGTATAAAATTTTCCACAATCGCTTTTGTAGCCGACTCAGCCGTCTGGTCACGGGTTGGCACTACCACAGTAAACTTTGTGAAGTGGTCAGTCATTACCAAAGCGTATTGATGACCACTAACAGACTCTCCAATCAGCACATAATCTATCATTAGTAACTCCAATGGTCGATTTGTACAGATGGTCTGAATAGGCGCATGTTGTTCCGAGGGTTTGACCACTCCACAGCGTCTACACTCCCGACAGACCCGAACGACCATGTTCTGCATTTGAGGTGCAAAATACTGACGTCGCAACCATTGATAGGTCTTATCACTGCCCAAGTGTGCTCCTTCCTGGTGTGCATTTTCAATCAGTGGTCGGACCAACGCTTCTGGTACCACTATCTGCTCTACAAACCGAAGCTCCGAACTAAGGTAGGTGCGATGCCGGAGAGTACCTGCACAAACCTTGAGTCGGTCCCACTTACGCAGCAGCTTCTGACAGAAAGTAGTAAGCCTACTCCTTTCCCATTTGCTGGGCCAGTGACCATCTTCCTTCCACTGCATAATAGCTCTGAAACTGGGGTCTTCCTGCTGCTCGCGTGCCCAGTTTTGTTCGGTATTCCGGAGTATCGTGGCACTCTGCTTGACATTCCGATCACCCTTTGTCCCTGATTTCCTCACACGGGTCAGATCGGGGACTTCTACCTCTTCCCAGTCTTCATCCCCCTGTGTCCCAGGGACTTCTACAGGAAACCGAGATAAAGCATCAGCATTTCCGTTATTTATCCCTGGCCGGTAACGAATGGTATAGGAAAACTTAGCTAACCGGGCTACCCAGCGTTGCTCCAGGGCCCCAAGCTTGGCAGTCCCCAAATAGGCTAGAGGGTTATTATCGGTAAAGCTATCCACATGGGTGGCCGTCAGATATTCAGCAAATTTTTCGGTCACAGCCCAGACGACGGCCAATAATTCCAACTTGAAGGAACTGTAGTTGTCTGGGTTCCTCTCTGTTTCTCTCAAACTACGACTCCCGTAGGCAATCACTCGCTCCTGGCCATCCTGAACCTGAGCAAGTACGGCCCCTAGGCCTTGCAAGCTCCCATCACTATACAAAACAAATGGTGTCTCAAAATTGGCATAGGCCAATATGGGGGCTTCTGTGAGAGCTTGCTTTAAGCACACAAAGGCCGCTTCCTGGGATACACCCCACGCCACCGCTTGAGTTTTCTGAGTTGTGGCCACCCCCCGCAATAGGGCGTGGAGTGGCTCAGCAATCTTAGCAAAATCCTTGATGAAACGTCGGTAATAACCGACCAACCCTAGGAATGCTCATAACTCGGTCACTGTACGGGGTGTCTTCCATTCTTGCACAGCTGCAATTTTACTTGGTGTTGGATGCACCCCATCACGCGACACCACATGCCCTAAATACTCCAGACTAGTCTTTAGTAGGTGACATTTCCGAGGTTTGACCTTCAACCCATATCCCTCCAGGCACTGCAAGACCACCTCCAAACGAGCTAAATGTTCATCCACAGTGGCGGAATACACAATAATGTCGTCTAGATAAATCAGAAGGGTTTCGAAATTCAAATCTCCAAGACACCGCTCCATCATCCTCTGAAACATTGCCGGGGCGTTGGTGAGCCCGAATGGCATGCGGCAAAACTCGAAAAGTCCCATGGGCGTAATGAACGCAGTCTTTTCTTGATCTTGTGTGGCAACCGGTACTTGCCAATATCCGCTGGCCAAGTCTAAGGTGGAAAAGAACTTGGCCTCGCCTAATGCCGCCAGGGACTCCTCAATCCGAGGTAGAGGGTAGGCATCCCGTACGGTGCAACTGTTCAGCCTCCGGTAGTCCACACAAAAACGGATGCTCCCATCCTTCTTCCTAACCAACACTATGGGGGCGGCCCATGGACTCTTACTCTCCTGAATCACTTCGTTATCCAGCATCTGTCGAAGCATTGTCTTGACCTCCTGGTAAAGCTTTGGGGGAATAGGCCGGTATCTTTCGCGAATGGGTAAGGTGTCTCCAGTGCAAATCTCATGTTGTAAATCGTCCGTGTAGCCGAAATCTTCCTCATGTCTCGAAAAAGCTTTCCGACGTCTCCACAGCATCTGGTCCAACTTCCGCACAGTATCGGAGTCACAGTCAGCTAGCGAGACATCCATCTGCTCCCTTATTATCCCTCCGTTCCACTCTATACTTGGTTCCTCCTCTTGCTCGACCTGCACTGACATGGTCCATGATTCAGTGGCTTCTGACTGAAGCAAAATACTTTGGCCTCTGCGAACACCATCACCATCAATAGCTACCACTCGGGCAATTATAGCTCCTGCTGGGACACGCTGAATTTGTTCCCCTAAGTTACATATCCGGACCAACACCTTCCCTTCTTTGACTACTGACAAAGTTCTAGCCAGAACTATTCCGGACTCTATTCCGAAGAAGCCTGTGGGTTCTATCATTACCTCGAACCCGTCCAATCGCTGATGGGTACGCACCTCCAGGGGGAGTACTATCTCCTGACGAGGGGGTAGATCTATTCGTTGCCGATGGCTGGTTTTAATGAGGCCCAAAGATTCCTTTCCTTTTCCCTGGGCCCCACATCGCTGTCCCACCTGTTGAAAGGCTTGTTGAACCGGTCGTTGGACCCCCAAATGTCTCCAGTACCGAGGACCATTCTCTTGAAACAAAATTTGATCCAGGTCTTTCAATACGTTCATTCCAAGGATCACCGGTCCATGACTCAAACCTGCGCTACTGACCACAAGGATACCTTTCTTCCCCAACTTTCGGCCACAAACTTCTATTTCCATCCAGACAACCCCTACCACCGGAATGGGGAGGTTGTTAGCTGCGGTGAGAGTGACCCAACTCTCCAAAACAGATTCCTTCAGGTGAGAATAATGTTTCAAGAAACAGTCCTCGGACATGGTGGTCACCTGAGATTCTGTATCCAACAAACACTGTTGATTTTTTCCCCCTAGGCATCCAACAACACTGGGACACTCCCCTACCAATTCAGCCGAGTTGACAATGGCGATCTCTCCACGTAACTCCCCCGCGGGTGGTCCCCTTACCGCGAGGGATTCTAGTTTAACTGGGGCTCAGAAATTGCCTCGGTACAATTCCGGGCAATGTGTCCAAGCCGATTGCAACGGTAGCATCGGGGGCCCCTAGTTCCTCCTTGTCTAACTCCAACACCTCTTCCTCTGGATCCGTCTGACTCTCTGGGCCGGTACTCTTCTTCAGCTCTGCGGCCTCTTTGCCGGTATACTTCCTCTCTTAGCCGGGAAACCTCTTCTTTCATTTCCTGGGTTGCCTTAGAAAATGCTGCTTTAAGATCTTGAACGCATGATTCCAAAGGGTTGGCCTCCCGGCCCATCACGGGAGCAGACGTCGGATGTACCCACTGTGGAGTGACAGCATATGGACCAAAATTTGCATCTCGGTCCCGGGACACAGCATCTATCTGTATCTGATGATAAGTCAGTTTGTCGTCTTGCGTGATTTTATCTAACAAAATCTGTCGCAGCGGGACATTCCTCAACCCCATTGCAAATTGATCTTCTGGCTGGTATTTGGAAGTGCACCCATCCCATCCGGATCGCGCCTTCTAATCTCGCCCATCAATTCTTGAAGTGCGTTAGCAAACTGAGGAATGGACTCATCCTCTCTCTGGAACCGGGCAAACAACCGTTGTCGTAGGGTACCAGCCGATGACGTATTCCCATAGAGATCCCCCAGAATCTTCAGTACCTTTTTCAGGGAATCGCGATCTTCTTCCGGTCTCAAGAGGATAGTACGTCTGGCTTCCCCTTCGAGAGAGTTCAGAGCCAATTGGAGTTTTGACTCCGGAGACACCATATATAGGAGGGCAATTCCCTCGAGTCGCGATTTCCAATCCTCCAACTGTAAATTGCGGCCATCATACCGAGGCAAATGAGCGAGTGCAGGGCCTATGTTGACCCGTCCAGTTGCCCTCCTATTCTCTTCATCGTCTGACATCCTGCTGACTACGCCAAAATGTGAGCCCCTAGCGATAACTCGTCAGCCAACACTCACCACTTTTCCGCGGCAGAGTCCTAGAGCCTTCGTTCCCAAATTGCCAACTGATCTACGATCCGGATCCTCTTCACCGTTGTGGTCTCAGGTTCAAACCAGCCTGAAGCTGTAAAACAATGGGGTATTCAATGACAATCCTCCTATGCTTGGTGACACAATAACCGCTAGGGATGAACGCGACCTTCACCGGTTGGGTGAATGGTCATCATTGGCACGGGGCCTCAGCTACCCAGTTTTCACCTATACAGTGCTCACACACTCAGGTGTAGTTTGGATCTCACACCGTTGTGAGAGATCCCCTAACCAGTGTTCAAGGGAAGAACAGACAGTGGAAGAGAAAGTATAGGATGTTTGGATCTCTCACCGTTGTGAGAGATCCCCTATCGAACGCTCCAATGAAAGACAGACAGACACCAAGAGATACTCACACTAGACCCCTTGTCACCTTGACGAGTCATCCGCCGCCCCTGAGAATCAAACAAAACAATCCCCCTTCCTTCACAGACAAACACGCAAACAATGCTGTACCAACTGGGTTACCTCTTTGTATGCCTGGAAGCTTGAACCTCACTTCCAGAAACTTCCTCCGTAAACTCTCTGCTATAACAACGAGAAGATTCAGGGCAAACAACAAATAAACGTCTTCTTACACACTATATTAACTAGGCTTGGGGACAATACACCTCTAGCGGAAACACTCTCGTCTCAGCTGTCCCTCTCTTTCTCTTCCCGGCCTGCCGGCCCTGTCTGTGCCCTTCTATGAACACACCGCTGCCTTGATCTACTAGGCTAAATCTTCAGAGCTCCCCCTGCAGGGGTTCAGCACCGGAGCCGCACAGCCCCTTGCACTGACTCCCGAGAGGGCTTACTCAATAATCTATGCCCAGTATTCAACCTCACCCAGCTGGGGCTAAAGCGAGTGATCCGAGCCTATTACTCGGATTACTTTATCCCTCGAACCACTTATCAGCACTCTGTACCCAGTGGTACAGACCTCCAGCGCCGGTCACTCTGTGGCACAGGTCCGCCGACCTGTGAATGATCGCTTCGGTTCTTGCCAGGATGCCTTTCACTTTAGACCCACCTTCCTTCGGCCGATCCCTAGGAATCTAGGCCTAACGCCCAGATTACTTTGAAGCTGGGCCACCACTAGTGAACCTAATGGTCCTTTAGTGAACTGGGCCTAATGCCCAGACCACCTTATATGCAGAGCTGCCTCTGAGGGTCGTTTTAGTGACCTGGGCCTACTGCCCAGACCACTTTATATGCAGTACTACCAGAGGGTCGTTTTAGTGACCTGGGCCTAATGCCCAGACCACTTTATATGCTTGGTTACCTGAGGGTCGTGCAGTGACCTGGGCCTAGTGCCCAGACCACTTTATATGCAGGTCTGTCGCCTACTTGAGCCTGAACAACCTGGGCCTAGTGCCCAGGTTGCTGACTGTAGAGCCTAAGGATTCCCCCTACAGGGCCTAATGCCCGCTATCCCCGGGGCCTTGTGCCCCTCCTACGTGACCACAGGCCTAGTGCCTGATTATACCCACGGGCCTTAAGCCCGACAACACCTGATGTACTTGATATTAAATATAAGTAAAGGTGGCCCACGGCCGCCTACCCTGTCCGTTGGGAGAGCCTGCAGTGGGGAACTTCGATAAGCTCTTTAACTTTCCTCCACTGCAGAGCTCTCCGGTCCTCAGCTTCGGCTCCGCTGACCGCCGCCCGCCGCCGTTTTCCTCCTCCAGCAACAGCGCTTCCGTCTTCAGCTGTTGAGCACGGCGTCTTCCGGCATTTTCCGGCGCCTCTGGAACTCTTCTCCTCCGCGGATGGTCTTCCTGGCTTGCTCTCCGCCGACGGGCTGACTTGCCCCGCTCAGCGGCGCCTAATATATGGAGCCGCGAGGGGGCGGAGCCATGACGCGGCGAGCCACAATTGGCCCGCCGTGCCAGACTCGGATTGGCTGTCCGCCCGCGAGCCATTACTGGCTCGCCAGCGGCGCCAAATTCAAAATCCGCGCTGGTGGTTGGACGAGCTTGAATCTTTCCAGATGCAAGCTCGTCCAGCCCCGTCTCCCGCCGCCGCACCGCGCTGCCCGAACCGCCGACGCCTGTTTGTCCAGAGGTCACTGGATTTCGGGCCGGACCAGGCCCTACACTGATGACCCCGCTCACAAATGTACACACACACAGAAAAAAACATATACTTTTTATTATATATATATATATAATATATATCTACTATTTACTACAATCCGCATCTAAAATGTGGTTGTAGTGTGATATATTTGCATTGCAAATTTAGGAAATATCACATGGATTTCTAAAAAATCCCTAACAGGGACACAGCTTGCGATAAAGCTCCGCCGGACTGGACAACATATCGTCTAGTGTGTAGCCGACATAAGTGTCAGGAAGGAAATGACATGCACTGTATATATGATTGCAAGCTACGTCTATGTTATATGTATTGGTGCCTGTGAATAGTTTAGAGCAGGGGTCTTGAATATGCAGCCAGAATAGCTGGTAAAACAGAAGCCAAAGTGTGGGGGCTATGGAGAACCTGGCATGATTACAACATTTAGAAGATGGGGGGGAGCAAATAAATAAGCAAAAATAGTAACTCTCATGGACTTCATGTTGAGATGCATTAGTGTATCAGTGGCTATTACCTGTCTATGGTTGTCGTGGTATAAGATGAAAGTTTAGGAAGGTTGCATGGATTGATGCCCTTAGGACACTGAAAAAGTGTCACGAGTGCCAAATTATTCAAACGTGTTAGTTGTCAGAAGTCACTGATAGAGATCACGGCAGGGCTCGTGGACGCAGTTGCAGAGGCGGTAATATGCAAATGCTGGTTCCAGGCTACCCCTTGTGCACTAGTGTGTACCGG
Source organism: Taudactylus pleione (assembly GCA_031769625.1). Taxonomy (NCBI): domain Eukaryota; kingdom Metazoa; phylum Chordata; class Amphibia; order Anura; family Myobatrachidae; genus Taudactylus; species Taudactylus pleione. The sequence goes on from JAUIMM010000188.1 coordinate 12,638,030, forward strand.
ACTGTACATACCCTGAGATGCCCACTTTCAGTGTCTGAGGACAGTGTAACTTTGCCGGTGGTTCTGAACACCCCACCATCAGTGCACCATCGCGCACAGTCTATGCCGGCACAGTGTCTCCTTCTGAGCTCCAGCTATGAATGGGCTCTGTGGGTGTGGCTCTGTGGGTGTGGCTCTGTGAGTGTGGCTCTGTGGCTGCGACTCTGCATTTGGGCACAAGCTGCATTCACTGATGCGCCCATAACACGGTCACTAGAGGGTATTATTTTTTGCATTCACTTCAGGCCACCACCCAGACACAGCCCCGGGACCACCCAGACACAGCCCCGGGACGCCCATGGTTTTGCCTCACTGGGTTCAACAAAGGGGTTTATAGGATTTTTTGCACATACGCAGTAGCAAATAATCACTTAATTGTTAAAATATCTGCATTGTGTCCACTCTAAATCAGGACCACTGTGTTCCAGAACTCGAGATAAGGTGAAATAACACTTTTTGCGGAGTTAGCTTTTCGGAAAAGTGATACTTTCCCCATGTAGCTGGGATGTCCATAAGGATTTCCTCACTGCTGCATGGCTTTCTCCCCCTCCCCCACTCTCTATTCTCCTGCTGTCTCACCTCCTCCTCCTGCGTCCTCCGGTGTCCCATCCGGTGTCCCATCCGGCCACAAACCACCCCCCCGTGACTACCACGGGTGTCCGATATACCCCCCTCTCCCATGCCCCTAATCCCCCTGCAGATGTCCGATCCAGCCCCTCCACCCCCCGCAGGTGTCCGTTCCATCCCCCCGTGGGTGTCCGATGCCCAGGAGCTCTACAGTGCAGACACAGCAGGAAGGTACCTTAATAGATCCCTCTGCTATGGCTGACATGTAAATCTCACAGGCTGCTGTGTAAACATACTTACCCTCCCCTCTTCCCCCAACCCTAAAACTCCCTTCTTGTAGCCTAACCCTCCCCACCGCACACCCTAACCCTCCCCATTAGTGCTTAAACCTAACCCTCCCCCTTTGTACCTAAACCCAACCCTCACCCCTTAGTGCCTAACCCTAATCCCCCCAGTGGTGCCTAATCCTTACCCCTCCCCCCTATGGGTGCCTAACCATAACCTCCCTCCAAAAAACTTAACCCTAACCCTGCTATGCTCCCTAAACCTAACCCACCGCCCGCGGCTAACGCTAAGGGCTCCCAGGATTTGCTTAGTTAGGGCTGGCGTGCTTCGCCATTCCGTCGTCGGGCTTAAGATAGGTGTCGGTATTTCCACACCTATCTTAAGTTCCTTGTCGGGATACAGCTGTCGGTGTTGAGACTGGCGGCATCGCGGCTGCCGGTCTCATAACTTCATCCCCTATTGGCCCAATGTATTTATAACATGGATATTGAGCAATGAATTTTCACAATGAAACCATAACATGAACAGTTTTTAAAAAAAGACATTGAACAATTTAGAATAACATGCATTTTCATCATTACTACTATTACTAAGCTCTGTCTGTTTGCTTTCTTTACTCTTTACTACAGTATGCCATCATTTTTAATGCTAGTTGGAAACTGTGAACTTTTCCCTCACTGTTTTTCTAAAAACTTTTATGAGGCACGAACGGAGCATCTTTACGTTAAATCCACACTTCAGGGCATATTATTTCCTGTTATTGCTTCTTTCTTGGGCTCTTGAACAGCACTGTACTGTTGGCCTCTGCATTAGTAGATGATTTGAATGGCTGCTTTACACTTTATTACTTTAGATAGCATAAAACGATGAGGGGAAGGACGATTAACCACCAGGATTTTTTGACCTTGAAATGTGTGGAAGTTCATTTTATTAAATAATCCTTTTATTCCTTATAACTTCCAGTAAGTGACAAAATCCATAAATGTGTAATAAAATGTTTGCAATGACTGCCTTTATGTCTGCTCATTCGGCTTTATGACTGAGCTCTTAAGCGTCCATTTCCATACAATTTAAAAAACATTGCAAGTACAGACAAAGTGCTTGATCAGACCACAAAACTGCTGAGGAAAGTGTCAACAAGAGGTCAGGCGTCACTAGTTACTAAACACGGACTACCAAATGTGTATGGTAGGGATGCATTGATTACTATGTTCTGATTGCAAGGTTACAGCTACCTCATTTATCATACAGTGATAAGTTCAGATGTTGGTGAAATCAGGCCCGGCGAAATAGGTGTACTAGGAGGCCCAAAAACTTTGAGAGACACTCTCCACTCAGAGTCCAGCCCATTGTCTGACATCTGCCCAGCCCGCCTGTGCTACTGCACTGGTCAGTTCAATAAATCTTTCTTAATCTCACCGCTGATGGGAAGAGGGGCTGCAGAAAACATGGTAAGTGTGGGGCCTGGGTTGGAAAGACACGAGTGGGGGAGAAGGTTGTGCAGAGGCCAGAAAGACAATGGGTTTGCGAGTGCTGGAGAGACACATGGGGTTGTGGCATGCTATTGGCTGCAGCCATCGAGGCGCTGTGATGGTGCAGGGCAGTATGGTGGGGGGAGACTAGTGCCGGAGAGACACAGAGACACAGAGATGGGAGATGAGGCTGGTGGTGAAGAGACAGACAGGGGGATTAGGCTGGAGAGACACATGGAAATGGTGCTGAAGATACAGAGATGGGTTTGGAGAGAAAAGGATGTAGGTGGAATGGCGCTAAATACACATATCAGAGTGAAAACAATTTAATAATGATGAATAGTTTTATAGAATGCAAAAAATTGGTTGAACAGTGCTGTAGGCAAACAATGTATTGTAACAATAAAAACTGATATAAGTAAAACAATGTCTCTACGACAGTGAGTAATTCAAGGAAAAAGTATCCTAAAACAACTGCAACAATATAGACACAATATTGTAACTGTATGAATGTCCGTGCGAATAAAGAATGTCTCAAAAAAATTATTTCGGTTTATGGATATTGATACCGGAAGACAGTCTTGAATGGACCAAAAAGAATTGGGAGCACCCTAAAATGACAACTGTCAACGACCTGAATGGTGAATGAGCCGCTCAAGAAAATAATGTCTCACGTATAGTGTGCTCACCTCTCGGTCATAGTATGTAGTTATTCCAGGAGTGGATGCGGCACCAGTCTGGAGGGAGAAACAGACTGGCTCGCGGCTGGAGGTGCCGAGGGCTTGATGGAAGTGCTGATGCACATGCGGGAGCACTGGATTGTGCTGTGACGATCCCAAGATGCGGCAGTGAGTGTTCGCCGGCGGTGAACAACCGGACTCGGCGTTGAGGAGACTCTCTCCGGCGAGGGGCAGCCGGGCTCCCCGCAATCTGTAGCTCTCTCCAGAGAGATGTGAGCGGCGTGTATGATGAGCTCACAAACCTGAGCCGCAGTAAGTGGTCCAATCCAGTGTAGGCTCAATCAGAACTGGATGTGTGGAGAAATCCGGGCGGCGTGTATGATCGCTGGCTGGATGTGTCAAGTAATAGTAAAATATTGAAGCAGTTGGATAAAAAAGAAGTGGTCTCTGTATCCTTAACGCGTTTCACTGCATTAAGCAGCTTCTTCAAGAAGGCAGAAATGGGTTTGGAGAGACACAGTGAGAAGGAGCCTCTACTGGGGAGGGATGGGGACCCCAAAACATGCATGTATTGGGTTCTGAGATTTCTGTTGCCGCAATGGGTGAAATGATAAGTCTAACACCCTCTTACCAATCTTTTTAGAAGCTTTTACTAGTTACTAAGAATTTGGTGGCATATAATAACCACTTGGCCCATCTAGTCAGACCCTTTTTAACATTATGGTAACCTCAAACCCTATTTAATCCTTGTAAGGATATTCTTATGCCTATCCCATGCATGTTTAAATTTCTCTACTGTCTTAGCCTCTACCACCTCTGATGGGAAACTATTCCACTTATCCTCTACCACCCTTCTGTATAGTAACTTTTCCATAAATTTTCCCAAAACCTACTTTATTACTATCTTATCTTCTGGGAGAACAGTGCAATGATGAGCCAAAGATGAGTGATTGTGCAACTATACTCTACTCCTACCAGTTTAGGGGAGGCAATCGGGAAGCCGACTGCCTAAATACCGGCAGCCAGCTTCCCGACTGTCATTTCCCGGCAAGGGTGAAATGCCGGGCATCTAGATGTAGATGCCCACATTTCCCCGACGCCGGGCGCCGCGAGCGGACAGCCGCGGGGGGGGAGGGTTAGGTTTAGGGCTCCCGGGGGGGACTTAGGTTTAGGCACCCCCCCGGGGGGGTTAGGGTTAGGCTAGGGGGAGGGAGGGTTAGGAACCCCCGGGGGGGCTTAGGGTTAGGCACCCCCCCTGGGGACTTAGGTTTAGGCAGCGGGGAAGGGGGTGGTTAGGGTTAGGCACTTAGAGGGGGGATTAGGGTTAGGCACTTGGGGGGGAAGTTAGGGTTAGGCACCCCTAAGGAGGATTAGGGTTAGGGGGGTTAGGTTAGATTAGTAAATACTTACCTATCCACGATCGGGATTTCCAGCGCTGTCGGGCTTCCGCTGCGTCACACTCTGCTCCTGTTGGGCTGCCGCTGACGGGAATCGAACCTGCGGCCGGCGGTATTTCATACCAATTCCCAGTGTAACAACCCTACAACACTGGCAGGAGGGACAAATCCCAAGATTAGGTGTTTGCTTTGCACAGCTCCTAGAGATTGAAGTATGCATTGTAAAGCAATTGGAGTTTAGAGGTTTGCATCACTTTATAGTATTGTCCAACCCCCCCCAACACAGAATCTTCTAATATGTCTGCCCAGCAGATGCACAGTAAGAGGAGGAAGGGAGACCCCACCCCACTCCCCTTCCCTCCCAGCTCTCACTGGTTGCCTGATGACTGAACACAGCTACTATTCCAACAAACTGTTCCCTCCTATCAGGCTGCCAGCGACTGGAGCCATGCCTGCTAGCAGAAAGTGTGGCAGAAGTTTCATTAATGTTAATTTCCCATTCCATACTTTGGAACATTATTTATGTCTACAGTATATCTGCAGAATGGTTTTGTTTTTGTTATCAATTCAGAGTCTGAGCAGACATGTAATTTGCCTGCACCAGCTATACGCTTTCCATCCACTAGGGGGTGTAAGATGTGAACTTTAGTAAATAACAATATTATATATTGTAACACAGGGTGTAGAAATGAGGACTCCAGACAGGCGGGTACTCGGTAAAGCAGTGTCTTTTAATAGCAGCCGACACTGCTCTTTAGCAAACTCAGACTTAGGCCTGGAAACACAGGCATATAACACAAATAAACAACTTAATATAAAAGGTCCCAGTACTCCTTGTGCTTAGCAGTCAGCCGTGGCTTGCAGCTACAATCGGCCATGCCCTCCCAGCATAGCCCTTGGTCCCCGGCAGGGCCGTAGCTAGGGTGGTGCGGCCGGTGAACAGGCACAGAGCGCAGATGCTCCGGGGGCGGAACCGGCGCCTCCACAATGTCTATTTGCCGGATGGCCGCCGGTTCTTTCACACGTGGCTGGACTGTGGGCCGAATGATGTATGTGGCCCTGCCCCCAGTCGCATGTCACTCACTGCACCATTATACAGGTACTGGCAGCCCACCAGCCCAGCGCTTCTCAGCTTGTCAGTAGCCCCCAGCGTGGAAGTCTGTTCAGCTCTGAGCTCCTGAACTCACGCGAGAACAGTCTCCTCTCGCGAGTTCAGGAGCTCAGAGCTGACAACCACGCTGCAGGCCACTAGTACTTACAAAGTTCCTCAACACGTCGCTGCGCAGTGCTCCCAGTCCCAGATGGCCGTCTCTATTCTGTTCTCCTCCTACTGAATGCACAGCCGCGCAGAGACTGTTAGCTCCCTCTGGCAACAGTAAGTAACCCCCCTCTCTCCTGGTCTCCAGTCTTTTAGAGAAGCAGGAGGTAGAGGAGGAGCGGAAATGGGGTGTAATTGTGAGATTTAGGAATGAATAGTTTTAAACAAATGCCCCCCTGCAGTTCCTTCCGCCCCTGGAACATGAACCTTTTACCTCCTGAACCCTGTAAGTACACCACCTGTGAAGTGTAACTGACCCCCCTGCAACTGAAACCCCCACACCCTGCAATTATCCCTACTGCACTCTGTATCTACACCCCTGCAACTGCCACCTCTGCACCCTGTAATTACCCTCATGCAAGTGACACCCCTGCAACCTGTAAATGCACCCCACTACATGCTGTACCTCCCACATTTACACTGTGTAACTGTCGCCTATGCAAGTGACACCACTGCACACCCATGGAACTACCCTTGCATGCTATAAGTGCACCCGCCTGCAACTGCACCCCCACATCCTGTAACTGCCCTCCCTGCACCATGTAATGGCATTACTGTGTGGCTTAATGTGTAAGGGGTACTGTGTGGTGTAATTTGTTAGGGGGACTCCTGGTTGGTGTAATGTGAATTGGGGGTACTATTGTGTGGTCACGACACTTGCCTGTGAGACCACGCCCCCTTTTTAGTCTCTCCCTATTTAAAGTAGGGGGGGGCACCAATGCGCTTACTGGCACAGGGCACCAAAATGTCTAGCTACGGCTAAACATGTCTAGCTCGTGTCTAGCATGTCTACGGCTAAAAATGTCTAGCTCGTAGCTGGTGGTCACGACACTTGCTTGTGAGACCATGCCCACTTTTTTTTTGTCTTTCCCTATTTAAAGTAGGGGGGGGCACCAATGCACTTACTGGCACAGGGCACCAAAATGTCTAGCTACGGCTCTGGTCCCCGGCACTACAACACTCTGGCCTACTAAACTGGCCGCTAGTCAGCATCAGACCCCAGAGTAGCGGGTGTACAAGAGTTTTAAACTCTTCCTGTTCCTGAGTGATGAACTGCAGCTGGGTCTGTGTAACTGTGAAAACCCGGAGTTCCAAATCTCCCTTGCTGCAAACTGGACAGGCTTCACTCTAGACTCCCTTGGTGGGAGCTGATCCCACAGGAAAGTGGGCAATTCAGGTGAGAGACAACCCCTCTCACCACAATATTGTTATTATTATCCTTTATTTATATGGCACCACAAGGGTTCTGCAGTGCCTAACAATGTGCATAAACAATTAAGCAGAACAAGAGAACAGAGACTTATAGTACAAGACAATGCAGGACAAGTACATGGTACAGTATATAAACATTGCTGCAACAGCGGTCATACTTTGGCACTCAAACTCAGTCAGTCAAGATGGTGCCATGCATGCACAGACTGAAGAACGGCGGCCACCTTGTTAATTGGATTAGATACATTGGCGTACCTAGAATGGGTGTGCGGTGCACACAGACCCCTGGATCCATTGTGGCCCACACTGCAAATCCTGCACCCATGTTTAGTACTTACCTCTCCGGAGTCCCGTGCTGGTGCTGCAGTACTAGAGCAAATCATTGGGAAAGTGGCGCTGCAGCCATTTTCCAGGAGATTTGTGCATGAGCAATAAAGGTGTCCCCGGGACTAAGGAGCGAGCGGGCGCCATGTTACTGGAGACCTGCGCATGTGCAGTAGGTGCTGGCACAATGCCAGAGTCTACTGCACCATGTAGAGGAGGGGGTCCGCATGGAGTAGTCTGCACATGTCCCCCTCCTCTCTGAAACCGCCGCTGATCAGATGCTTCTTGTAAAGGAGCATTATGGAGGAGGCGCAGTAGCGCACTCCATATAACAACATTCTACCTTACAGTAAGCTCTCTCCACACTACAAAAACATCTAATTATTAGTTCCTTCTAGCAACTGGAACTTTAATGAGGGTTAAACAAGTAATTATTCAAAGGATGTTCCAGTCCACATCTCTTTAGAAAGAAGGCTAATGACTGTGATCTAACACCCTTTGTGAGCATAACAGCAGGATTCTTCTCACATGTTATATGGACCACAGCACAGAACCATTCTCCACAAGCTCACAGATAAAGTGAGTTTGATTTCAATGCAATTGGATTGTCCATGGTGCTTGGTGTTGTAGGACAGGTCAATTGCACTTTTATTGTCATACTCCAAGTTGATGATGTCATCCTTGTTCCCAAGGCTCAATTCACATAAAGTCTCTTTAAGGTATAGAGCATCCTTGGCTGATTTTGTATTGCCATATATTCCACCTCAGTGGTAGATAGGGCTACAGTGGGTTGTTTCCTACTTGACCAGCTTAATGCTGCACCTGCCAGTAAAAATACTGTAGATATCCTGTGTAGGAATGACGATTGTCCTCTTCCTAATTGGCATCACAGAGTAATTTGAGTGTAGAATTTCCAGACTTGTTAAATTCCATTTTCAAGGAAAAAGACCCTTTTAGATATCTTAACATTCTTTTAACTGCTTTCCGGGACTGTCTATCAGGGTTAATGGAAAATTTGCTTACTCTGTTTACTGCATGTGTGATGTCAGGGTTCCAACACTTGCGTATATTAAATGGCCAATAGTGTCCTGATAAGCAACTTTCTTCATGCTTCCTGTTTCCTCTTCACCAGTGACATTGCCTTGGTTAGTTTGACACCTTTGTCAATGGCAGTGTTTATTGGTTTAGCATTTGCCATTCCATACTTTGTGAGCATATTTTCAACGTAGGTTTGCTGATCAATGAATATGAATATGATTCCTTTCTCTAGATCTTGATTTATTCTCAATCCTAGCGAGTAATGTGCACAATCTAAGTTTTTTGTCCCAACAGCTGTTTGACATCTGTGATGAGCTGTTCTTGGCCTGCTACTAACAGACTTTCTCTTCTGTGTATTTGTGGTAGAGACAAAAATCCGTCCTCGAATGCACAAAGTTAATTGCTTGCAGTAAGGATCTAGGTTGATGCACCAACAATGGCCACTTTATATAAGACCGTATAAAGCTTTCCTTAAGAAACAGACTTCTCCCTCTTGGAACATGTATTCGCACTAATGCTCTGGAGGTTCCATATATATGGAATCGGTATGAATTACCGCCGGACGCAAGTTCAAATCCCGACAGCGGCTGTCCGACATGGCTGAAAATCCTGATCGTCCCCAGGTAAGTATCACCTAACCTAACCACCCTAACCCTCCTTAGGGGTGCCTAACCCTAACCTTCCCCCCAGTGCCTAACCCTAATCCCCCCTCTAAGTGCCTAAACCTAACCCCCCCTTCCCTGCCGCTAAACCTAAGTCCCCCGGGGGGTGCCTAAGTCCCCCTCGGGGGTGCCTAACCCTAACCCTCCCTTCCCCTAGCCTAACCCTAACCTCTCGGGGGGGTGCCTAACCCTAAGTCCCCCCCGGGAACCCTAAACCTAACCCTCCCCCCGCGGCTGTCCGCTGCAGTGCCTGACATCACTTAAAATCGGGATGCTGGGCGCCGGTCTCCCGGCGTCGGTAAAATGACAGGCGTCTAGATTTAGATGCCTGTCATTTAACCCTCGCCGGGATAAAGCAGTCGGGAGACCGGCTGTCGGGCTTACGTCCGCCAGCTTCCCAACTGCATACCCATACAGTATATATCGATCCTGTTATTTCTCTAGTTAAAAAAGCTGAGTCAAAATCTAATTGGTACAGTATATCAGCATGTTGTACAAGGCAGATATAGCAATGAGCAACAATAGTGTGTTGTATCTTGCTACCGGAGATAGAGAGTAAGTTTCAACGTAGTCAACAGCATTTTTCTGCGTATAGACTTTGGGTACAAGATGAGCTTTGTAACGTTGATAGTCCCATCTGCTTTCATCTTTCTGCAGGAGATGCACCTACTCTTGACTGTTTTGTGGTGACTTGGTCTCTCAACTATAGTCCATGTATTGTTGTCATCTCCTTGTCTATTACTGATTTCCACTCACATCAGTCATTACTTGCCACCTCTCGCTGTCCACTGTGTGTGTTATCTCCTCAAAATATCTTTTGGTGGTTTTCCATTATTTGATCTTGCAAAATTCTTTTCTATGGTTGGGTGACCATGCTGGTAATATATTTTTCAAGTATGTCTCCAGCTGCTGGCATATCCAGTGACACACACCTTGCAACTCCAATTTCAGCTATGTTTTAAGTCTCACTCACAGTTATATAAACAGGCAGCGGAGCTGGATCAGAGAATACAGTGGACCAACCGGTCATGTATGTAGGCAGGATCATAGAATTACTCAGGGTACCCCACAAAGCTAAGTTGTATATGTCCATACACTACTGTAGCACTTAAACACAGTGAGTCAAGATGGCACCATGCATGCACAGACTAAAGACTAAACCAGCCATCCTGGTAAAGGATCAGATGCATCATGTAAAGGAGCGTCATGTAGGAGGCTCTGTAGTGAACTCCATATACCAACAAAATTTACTAACCAGCAGTTCATCAAAGCTGCTGATTATTGGATGATTTGACTGATTTAAAATGGCAATAAAAATAAATGCTAAACCAGGCTTGTTTAGCAGTTAATTCTGCTTCCGTTTTAAATCAATTGGTCAAAGCTGTATACCTTTGTAGCATACTGTGCTAAACAACGTGAAATAATCTTTATTGACAGTCAGTGGTGTAACTAGGGTATTTGGAGCCCAGGGCAAAATGAAAAATGGAAGGCTGTAAAAGTGGGTGTGCCACTTGCCACAAGGGGCATGGCCACTGAAAAATGGGGGCATGTCAACAGGACACCACCATTTCTTGTCACTCTGGGAACATTCCTTTCGATTCCATATGCACCTTAATGCTCCCAGTAGTAGTACCCCTCTTGTAATGCCCACTGTAGTAGTGTCCCTCATGCAATGTCCCCAGTAGCAGTGCCCCATGTAGCTGTGTCCCTTGTAGTGCACCCTTATACAGTGCCCCCAGTAGTGCACCCTTATATAGTGCCCCAACTATTGCCCTTTATCCAGTGCCCCCAGTAGTGGTCCCCCCTATGCAGTGCCCCGAGTGTTGCACCTTATACAATGCACCAGGTAGTGGTCCCACCTATGCAGAGCCCCCAGTAGTGCCCCATATACAGTGCCCCCAGTAGTGACCCTTATATACTGCCTCCAAGTAGTGGTTCCTCCTATGCAGTGTCCTCAGTAGTGGTCTCCCTTATACAATGCCCCCAGTAGTGCCCCTTATACAGTGTCCCCAGTAGTGCACCCTTATACAGTGCCCCCAGGAGTGCACCCATATACAGTACCCCCAGTAGTGGTCCCCCCTATGCAGTACCCCCAGTAGTGGTCCCCCTTATACAGTGCCCCCAGTAGTGGTCCTCCTATGCAGTTCCCCATGTAGTGGTCCCCCTTTATGCAGTGACCCCAGTAGTGGTCCCTCCTATACAGTGCCCCCAGTAATGGTCCCCCTTATGCAGTGCCTCCCAGTAGTGGTTCCCCTATGCAGTGTCCCCAGTAGTGGACCCCCTATGCAGTGCCCCTTATACAGTTCCCCTAGTAGTGGTCCCCCTATGCAATGCCCCCAGTAGAGGTCCCCTGTATGCAGTGCCCCTTATACAGTGCCCCAGTAGTGGCCCCCCTATGCAGTGCCCCGGTAGTGATACATGCCCCTGGCCAGTAGTGCCCACTACATAATACATATACACACATACACAAAACACTTACCTAAATCCACGCTCCTTCACCCGCCGCCATCTGCTCCTCTGTTCTCTCGCTTGGCACTATGGAAGAGAAGTCATGATGTCTGACCCATCACCCACTGCGGGAGCTGGAAGGCAGAGCTCTTGAGAGAGCTCCAGCCCAGCTCCGGCAGTGGGCACAGCAGCCAATGAGAGTTTTACATGTATACTACCCAGTGCTGGCGGCGGTGTGTGTGTTACTGTGTAGTGTGGACTGAATTTAATGGACCTGGACCGTGGCCGTTGGTGGAAACACACACACACCCCTGCGCGCCACCGGTCTAACGGCACCCAGAGCACAAGCCCTGGCCGATACCCCCTGGTTATATGAGCACAGTTGGCCAGTGTTTTAAGTACTGTGCATGCATCTGAGGCTCACTTCTCATGTGTCCCGATTGTTAGCGCACCAAGATACAGAACAAATTTGGACGTATGGAGTGTGGATTTTAATGGGCATACCTGGGAGGTAACAGCAGGGTGGCTAGGCAGACACGGACATGACATGCCATCCAAAGATGCAAAACTGCTCACATAGGAGGAGTTCATGTTCAGACTGAGAAATTACACCTGCCACACATATTTCCGCAGGTTAACGAAGCACCGCCGGTCAAGGTATGGACCAAGGAGACCATAAACTTGGATAAATAGTAATTGCTCTTAGTGTTTGTACCATTCAATTCAACTGATGTTGACCATGGTCATTAAAAGGATTTCTGATCCCTAGGGGAGAATTTTGTACCTGTCCACTCCTTTAAGGTCACTGATAATGACCCAATAACATGGTAGTTTGATGGAAATGGTAAACCACAGCACCCCCTCCCCCATTATGAAACAGCCCACAATTTTTTCTTGGCAACAAATGTACAGTAGATATTTCACTGAATTCATTGGAAAACATTTTCCCATGGATTTTGTGGGCCAAATGTAATAGGGTGAGAACTTAGAAAATGTGAGAGTAAACTGTCACACTTTTTAAACTCGGCCAATGTAATAGAGTCCGAGAAGAGGCAAACTCGAATATTTTTCAGACTCCAAAAATTATTTAAACTCACATCCAGATGTTCTCCCATTTTGAAGATACAACTCTACCAATGTAATAGTGTGAGTTTACTGCTAACCTCTGACATTTTCTAAACTCTTTCCCTATTACATTACATTTTTATGTTTAACTGTGCAGACAAAACAAAAGGACACAGCAGATCCCTTAACTCAAGAACCAGAGATGTGCATGCTCGGATTAGTTCGGCTTTTCCCGCCAAATTCAGATTTTTCCCGCCAAATTTCGGGTCTCAGAAAGAGGCAAAACATCATCTTTCATGGACTTTTGTCCATGAAAGATGATGTTTCTCCATGAAAGATGACATGCACATCTCTATCAAGAACCAAACCTTTTTACTCTATACTACTAGTTAAGTGTTCCTATTAGTTTGGAAATGACCGGCATAAAAAGCATGTAATAATAGCCACACCTTTGACAATATGGTTGGCCTGTTGTTGGCTCTTGACCAAGTTCACCCTGTATTGCCACATACAGATTGCAAGTGATTAGATCTACTCAATCACTACACTATACAATTATCTGTCAGATATCTGTCCAATCTGGCTAGTTGAAATTAAAATCTGGTAATGTATGGGTGCAAATGACAATCGACCATTTGCTCACAAACACTGGAAAACAGACGAAAATGGTCGTTCAGACAAATTGGTTAAAACATACGATTTTAACCAATTTGAACAATTGTTTTTTGTCCATTTTTCAGTGTTTAAAACCATATGATCGACTGTCATTTGCTCCCATACCTTACCAGGTTTTCATTCCAACCAGCCAGATTGGACAGATATCTGACAGATAATTGTAAAGTGTATGCCCAGCATAATTATGCTCTAATACCTAAATACCAATATTCCATTAGTACAATATCATTAAAAAACAACAACAATTAATTGGACATAGCAATTCCTACAGATTCATGTTTCTTATTAAAGTTTAGTTTATGAAGTGTTAATTATTTAGTTTAAACATATGTTGCTGATAATTCTGTAAATTGTATATTTAATATGTTGTGCTATAATAATGACACCGTCATGGTTCTGTCGCATTTTTGCCCGTAAACAATATGTAATCGTCAAAATTGTGTAGATCCATACAGCTTTGTTTCAGTGTTTGCTTCTTAGTAAAACTTAAATTTAATGATGTGAATTATAGCTCAATAGGAAATGACCTAAGTGCATAAAACGCCAGATTCTCAGTTCTACTGGAAAGTGTTTTCGCCCCTTTCTTTTCTTCCTTGGTATAAGCATATTGAGAAAGTAATCCCCAGGGAGATAAACTACCTTTCATTCAAACAGTCATCAAACTCCTTCTGTGATTTAATTACACTTGGGTCAGTCACACAGCCAGCTGAATTCAATTAATTGAAAAAAAAAATCCCAAAGACAACACAGGCTGTCTTGATCTGTATTCTGACATGTTACTGTGAAATGACAAGTTTACCTCCATCCAAGACAGAAAGAAAAAAAAAGATATTTCTAATTGAAGAGCAAAGGGCCATTCAGCAACACTGCTCCGTTTATGTAACATTTCCAGTTAAGATCTATCTTTGCAGACAGTTCAGTGGAAAGTTAGTCTGAAAAAGCAGTGTATCATATATCATGAATTTAATAGGGGTTTTCAGGATTTTCACAAAGTGCCTTGACCAGACTCGCACAGCTGGAGGCTGCGCGGCGGGAGACCGAAAAACACTGTATCTGTGTTTTCTAAACTCTTGCCAAAATCCATTGAATTTGATCTGGAATGACTATGAATTTTGGGAATGTACGTTCACTTTTCTCCTTTGCTTATCCAAATAATAATAATTTAAAAAATAAAAAGTCCTGTAAGAATTCCAGATGGAAACACTAAATGTGTATTATAAAGGATTTCCTATAAACAAAATAACGGTCCCAGATTTTGGACTTGAACCATAAATGGAACAAAGGACCTTTTTGTGCATTAAAAAAATATAATAAAAAAAAATCACAGATGATTGTACATACATCTATAGGTTTAAAGTAATTTTTAAAAAAAATGTTTAATTAATTTTTTGGAAAGCCAAAGAAAAGCAGAGAGGAAACAGTCAGCCTGAGCAGTAAATCCATCGCTAATAAATATCCAGGGCGACATCAAAGCCTTCTTTTTAATTAGAAGCACATGCGTGGAGTAACAAATTCCTGGCAAAGGTGGCAAGGTTATAATTTAATGTTATGATCTGCAATAAAATGTTATTCTCAATGATTAGACTTTGGGTCACACTTCTGTGTGTCAGATAGAAGTATTTATTTATTTATTTTTGGTTTAGCCGTAAAATTGCAGCTTTAAAAATTAATCTCTTGGTTATTTAAAGGCTATTATTTTTTTTGCTTGCTCCAGTGGTAAAAGGACTGCACTGTTGGATCAGGTGGCATAAAGTGTAAAAACAGTCTCCGCCCACACTACAAAGTATTTAAGTTCACCTGCCATGCCGTGCTCTGTTTTCGCTGGCTATGGCTGAAGTATGCAAATTAGATTATTGTCAGCTGCAGTTGGCCTTTCTGTGATTAGTTTGGTAGAATGTTGTGAGAATCAATGGAGGTTTAGAGCACAGAACTGATAATAGTGTATTTTTTTTAATGTCATTAGTTTATTAGTCGATATGGTCAATTATTTTATTTAATGATGTTTACTTATATTAGAGGTGTGCCCCAACCCCCGTGTTTTGGGTATAAATCATTGTTGTGTTTTAGTTTTGGCAAAACCACCCTCAATTGTTTTGGCTTTGGATTTCTTTAAAAAATGCTAAAAACACCTAATATCATGTAATTTGAACCTGTTTGTATTCCTATAAAATTATTAACATCAGTAACCTTACTTTCCAGTCAAGTTTGACCACCTCACAACACACAATATTGACCAAAGGCTGCCGCGAGCTGACTGGCTAAACTAAGAGACAGAGCAATGGCACAAACAAATGGCAGTTTAAAAGAATATGTATGGCACATCTATGAAACATAGTGGCACAGCAGTGGCAGATATGATGGCAGTTTAATAAACTATACAACCCTATAGAATGTTTTCATTAATCAACTAATAGCCTAACAGTAAAAGCCTAATAGAAAATATAATATACTACCAGCACACTTCTGCAAACAGCAAATCATAGGCCTCAGGCTGCCGAAGTAATATCTATTAGATAACTAGATCAACATTAACCTTACTCCAAACAGTAAATCACAGGCCAGAGGCCAGTACAGATGATTGTAGGTGGAGTATTTAGAGGAAGGTAAAACATTTATTTACTAAAAAAAAAAAGTAAATCGAAAACATGGAACAAATTATTCAAAACCAAGCTTCCAAATGTGAGATTTCAAATGCAAACTGAGCAATGCTACAGAAGCTACACAAGCATTATGTTCTATATTAGTAGGGGCTGATGTGTCTATCACAGCTCAGACTGTAATCAACGTTACCTACTCTGCATCTGTTGAGAACCTAGAGGAAATTGAGTATAAATGCCTTGATAAGAAGCTGGTGATAAGGGGGAGAGGACTTGGACTGCACACCCTAATTTTAAACATAATAAGAGGTGCTACCATGCTGAGACTTGTAGTACAATTCAGGGGAGAAAGAACACAGGTGCACACTCTGAGTACTAAGAACAATGATAGTCAAAATAATCTTGATAAACTCTACAATTAAAATGGAGTTTAAGTGAGGTTCTTAGTACTGGTGATGTATGGTCTTGCAAGATATAGAACATCAATGCCTGTGACAAGTGACTGTCCAGAACAAGATGTATGCTGCTGCCATGACCTGCAGAAGAGAGTTGATAAACTGGGGCACATACTTAAACATTTACTGAAGGAAGAAATGCTGAAGGGAGCATCTCGGGCATAGGCTCGTCATAGTCAATTATAAAAGAGAGTCTCATTACCAGAGGACGCCTATTAGTACTTCCATGAAATTCATTTTGGCTCAGATATGCCGCTGATGTCTTTATTCTTCATAATAATTTAAACTTATTCATACTGTCTCAATGACTATCCACATTGATTGATAATCGCTTGGAGCTTTGTAACCTTGTCTTCATGCAGTCAGAATTTTGGACTGGGATCACAGAGGATATGCAGACCCATGGCAGAGTGATTGATAGGAAGTACCATTTGTAGGTAGAGAAGGGGGGTGGTCGAGCAAATGCAAGCGTGCCAGTGCGTCTCAACGGCATTGCATCGGCATGCATAAATTAGATACTGCGATATTAGACGCAACCTGAGGTCTCATAGTGTCCGCAGAAGTAATACATTTCCTGAGTGAGGTCTGACCTGCCTTAACTGTGCATATGGATCTGATGTGATTCGATGTTACCAATTGTTTCGCTATGTTGCCCAAGTATATGGATGTGAACAGGGGGAAGTGGGCGTCATTATGTCAGGCTGCAATCGCAATGCAAATGCAAGCATTTACATATCAACGTTGATATTAGCAACTGCGTTGCGTGTGTATAAGCAGAATAACGATCCATGCTAAATCAGGCCCAACATTGGCTCATCCCCACTGGAATCCACCATTACACTCTCTGTAATTGGCGGCAAAGGTCTTCCTTACAGAATTTGTAGTTTATTTTTGATGAACATCAGTTTTTCCACATTTTCTTGAAGTAGCCTCCTATCCCGATTCACAAGCTTTCCGCCTGTGCTCAACACTTTCTGAATACACACTTGAGGGTGGACAGCTTCAGAACACCATAGCTAGTTTGTACAAGGGGGCTCCTAATTGCTTTTTTTTACTTCTAGTATTGAAAGGGACTTTGTCGACATACTAATTTAAAGATTGTCATTAAAGTAATCCTCCACCATTCTACCGATGCTTACTGTGTCAGATTGAGTCACGGTAGAGGTGTCAATATATGTGGGCATTTATTTTAAGCCTGACCAGATGTCATAATGTCTCACTCTGGTGCACTGAGTTGAATCATCATCTTCAGTGGGGCTCTTGGATACTGATGCCACAAATTTTGCTTTCATTTCTTTTGCTTGCGTTTCGTATGCATTTGGATAACTACAATTCCTTTTTAATCTTCTTAGTTGCCTTCCTGGAATAGAGAACAACCAGTTGAAATGATGGCAACTATCTGCACCAATATAAGAATTGGAGTCAGTGGGTTTTGAAAAATTTAGAGTATATAAATAATTATTTTCTGCTATTACAGTGATGTCCAAAAAATTTATTTTATTACTACTTTCTGTAAAAACAAATTCAATATTTAAAACATTATTATTTAAATAATGATAAAAGTCTTTTAAAAGAGTGCTTCCTCCTCTCCAAATAAAAAAGACGTCATCTATATAACGTGACCAGGACACCAGGTTCGCTCCGAATGGGTTATCATTCCAAATCACTGTGTCTTCCCACTGACCCATGAAAATATTCGCATAACTCGGAGTGAACCTGGTGCCCATTGCGGTCCCCACCTTCTGGAGATAGAAGAAGTCATTAAAAACAAAATAATTGTTAGATAAAATAAATTGCACACCCTCTACTAGAAAGTTCTGTAGGCCTATATCCAAATCACTATCTTTCAGAGTTTTGGTGATCACCTTCACCCCTTCCTGGTGATCTATTATAGTATACAGAGATTTTACGTCTGCTGTCACCATAATATATTCACTTTCCCATTTAATTGTTGTCAAAAGATTCAAGAAATCCCTTGAATCTTTTAAATGGGATCGATTCTTTATGACCAAAGGTTGTAAAACATGGTCAATAAACTCTGATACATTCGCCGTAATAGAATCTATCCCCGACACTATAGGTTGTCCCGGTGGGTGTAGGGGATCTTTATGTATTTTCGGGAGTACATAAATCACCGGTGTGACTTGTTCTGCAATATACATAAATAAAGACTCTTTCTCTGTAAGTACTTTATTGTCCTTATATTTATCCAACAATATTCTAAGTTTTTCTAACATCCCTTGAGTGGGATCTGCACAAAGTTTGTAGTACGTGCTTCTGTCTTCCACCTGTCTTAGAATTTCATTCTCATACATTGTTCTATTGAGAATGACCACACCCCCACCCTTATCGGCGGGTTTTATTACGATGTCCTTATTTCCCTGTAAATTTTTCAGGGCTTTACGTTCTTTACTTGTGAGATTGTGGATGATTTTTTTGGAGTTTATGGTCTGGATATCATCACTAACTAGTTTATAGAAAGTGTCCACAAAATTCCCTTTCATATACGTTGGATTGAATACTGATTTAGGTTTAAATGGGGTTCTTTCCATATCTGATTGTGCATCAACAAGGACAGCATCTTTTGATAGGAAGAATTTTTTAATGGCTAATTTTCTAGTAAACCTATTCAAATCTATAAAGGTAGTGAACTTGTTCAGGGGAACAGACGGAGCATATTTCAGTCCTTTTTCTAAAACACTTTGTTCCACGTGAGATAAAATATGTGCGCTCAAATTGAATATTTTAACCCTACCATCTTTGCAATTTATGGGATTCTTTTCCATATTAATCCCCTCTATATGTTCCTCAACTGACATTGTCGTCGCCTTTTTATTTTTTTTATTTTTGTTGTGTTTGCATTTTAATGTACGTTTGTTACCTCCCCTGCATCCTCTAGTGGTCATTTTACAGCATAATGTACTTTCCCCCCATCTAAAAAACGTGATTGTTCATTTTCTTCCATAAGGGGTTGATAACGATTTCTCAAT
This sequence comes from Taudactylus pleione, assembly GCA_031769625.1. Classification (NCBI taxonomy): domain Eukaryota; kingdom Metazoa; phylum Chordata; class Amphibia; order Anura; family Myobatrachidae; genus Taudactylus; species Taudactylus pleione. The sequence goes on from JAUIMM010000188.1 coordinate 12,657,254, forward strand.
AGAGGATACCTCCTATCTCCATCTCTATATTGTTGTTGATCTTCCCATTTTTTATCGGGCCTTTCTCTACCTGCCCAATGTCCTTTAAATGGTATTTGTTCCCAAGTAGAATATTTATTGTATGAATTTCCAGGAGAAATCCCATATTCCCTCTTGTCTTCTCTCCACCTATCATAATATTTGTTCCTCCATGTTCTATTTGGGGTATGGATTTCCTCTTTTCTCTTACTCCTATTAAAATTCTCTCTTTGTTGAATTTGAGTTTTTTTCATATACCCTCCATTCCTTATGGTTCTAATGGAATTAGATTGTCCTTCCCTTACTTTATTATATAATGGTCTAACTTCAACAGGTTTTTTCAACTCCTCATTAACATTATCTCGAGGATAATCGCTCTCAGCATATCCCCTGTCTCTCCGAAATTTTTTAACCTTACGGTCTATCAGAATTTTTTAATTTTTTTTAACAGTATATTCTATTCTTTTTTCCAATTCTATATATTCCGGTGAATTGATAAGGGGCAAAAGTAATTCCCTATATGCATTAATCTCTGTCTCTAATTTGATGAGTTCTTTTCTCCTATCGTTAATTATTAAATTAATCAATGAGAAGGAACATGTTCGCAAAATATTGTCCCATTCAATTTTGAAATCCTCACTAGCTGTTGAAAAGGAGGCTGTTTTCTGAATTGTTAAACCTTTGGGGATTAATTGGTGGGTTACATATTGTTCTAGTGTTACTGTTTCCCACCAAATGCGGTTCTCTTTTAATAGTGTATTTTCCAATTTTTTCATTATACCATCTAAACTTTCATCCATAAGAATGGTGGAATCATTTTCCTCATTAGAGACATTAAAAACATTATCCAGGAGATTTCTCCTATTTTCACGGTATTTAAACATGACTATGCAGCACAAACCTTACTGATGATTGACATCTCACGCTAATTGAGGACTCTCTGTTATCCGGTAATTACAAATACTTGTCACTGTGGAATATCCCGCCCAGGGAATGCTTTTTTTTAACTATTTGTTATATATGTTTTTCACTTACCTTGTAATAAATTGTGCTTCACTATGTACAATTTATTTTGTTCTTGATTATGGCATATCACCTATGAGAGCTACATTGAACGATTGAATAAGATTAGGGGAACATCACCCCTGTTTGGATTAGCATACCAAGCGCAGGTCATGTGATTTGTTTTTTCTAATACAGAGAATTGCCTGTGAATTAGCTGACATTGGCCCTCATTCAGAGCCGTACGCTCAGAGCAGAGCGCACGCTCTGAATGAGGGCCGCCCTCCATGAAAATGGAGCGTCCTCCTGGACGCTCGTATAGCTGTGGGTCACCACCCACAGGCTATACGTGCGTGCAGTTTGATGGCCGCGATGGTCTTGACCATCGCGACCATCGAAACTGCGAGCCGGAGCCTGCGGTTGAGGTTTTCAACCGCAAGCTCCGGAGTGATTTTGGCTCAATCAGAGCCAAAATCACTCCCACTGACATCACTAGTGATGTCAGTGGGCCGGCTTCTGACGGGAGGCGTTCCCGTGGGTACGCCCCCGTCAGGGAGGCATGCCCCCAGCACGCCTACCAAAGGGGGCATGCTGTCAATCAACATCGACAGCACGCCCCCTTTGATCAGACACAACGAGCGAAGGACTTTCCTTCGCTCGTCGCGTCTGGCGCATGCGCACAACGGAGCTCCCTCTGTCGTGCGCATGCTCAGTGCAGAACATCGACCCACTTGCGAGAGGACAGCCGCTCGCGAGTGGATCTGAATCAGGCCCATTGTGTTTTACATACTGCTGCTAAAAGATATACACTCATGCAGTGGGCTGTCACAGTCATGTAATCTTTAGTTTGACCAGTACCATTTGTCCACATATCTTTAGTTAAGTGGATTGTTATTGCAATTGTATTTTCTAGGCAAAAAATATGTTTTTGTTTAACTTCCCGGTACAGGTGAGGAATTGCGTTTCTGGTAAAATAGTATTGAGATGAAGTCACTGCAAATTTCATAACAGGGAAGAGGTGCCTAGATGGTTAACATTCCTACCTCTTCTTACTTTGACTCTATAAATGTACAGATGCCTTGACAAATGTTGTCAGGATTTGGGTAAAAATATTCCCACACGGATGAGATGCCTTTTCTGGTCTATTGACACAAACAACATCATCATCCTGAATTTTATCAACTTGTTTTTGTCAAACACATGCATCATCATCATTATCATTAGTGTCAGATACACAATTATCCCCCTCATCCTCATGTTGCACCTTTGCACGCTTCCAAAGTAGCATCTTCAATGTCTATGTTTAAAAAAATCATCATCATTACTTTTACTAATACTCATTCTCACATTTTCAGGTGGTTCAGAAAGGGTTGAAGAGGCTTCTCTAGGATTATAGAGTCAGAATCAGAAATGTGAGACTCACAAATAGTACTCATAGACACCCTTAGACTCTCTGTGAAGTTGCGGCCTAGGATCGGCCATTACTCACCTCAGCGCTGGCTTCCCCTGACCTCTTGAACAGTCAGACTCCAGTGAGAGAAGTGCTGAGGATTATGCCTGTGGTCTGCTAGGACATCCATGTGTTGCTTCGTGATTTAATACCTGTGGTTGCTGTCATGGATGCAGCCATGACAGTCTACATCATCTGATTAGCCCACTCCCCAATGCTAGCATTGTTGCTGTCTACTGACAGAGGGCCTGATTCAGACCTGCTCGCGAGCACTATGTGCTCACAAGCGGGTCGATGGTGGCCCAGTGCGCATGCGCGACACCCGGATAGCGATGGGTAAACCGTCACTCTGGGTCTCGTACCAAAGGGGGCATGCTGTCGATGTTGAGTGACAGCATGCCCCCTTTGGTGGGCGGGCCGGGGGAGTGGCTGCCCAGACGGAGGCGTTCCCATGGGAACGCCTACTGTCTGGGGCCGGCCCCACTGACATCACAAGTGATGTCATTGGGAGTGCTTTCGGCACTGTTAGAGCCGAAAGCACTCTGGGGCTTGCGGCAACGAGACCCTACCACAAGGGTCTCGTCGCAAGCCCGATGATCGTGATGGTCTTGACCATCGCGACCATCTTCCTGGCCGCTCGCTATAGCTGTGGGTGACCAAGAGGCCGCTCTAAAAAACAAGAAGGCCGGCCCTGATTCAGAGCGAGCGCTCTGTCAGAACGTACGGCTCTGAATCAGGCCCAGAGTCCTCTAAAAGGACTGCTACCTTAGGGTATTTAGCCGGGCTCTGGACAACAGGAAGTTGCCTGTACAATACCATTACTTCCAGTAATTACTTTATGTTGCAGCGTTCCAGGTTCCAAGCTCCTTTCATCTAGTGATATATTCATAGTGTTAATCGACGGTGTGTGTACTCGGTATGTCATCCGAGTACCATCTCCTAAGTGTCATTCTCCTGTGCCAGTTCTGCATCTGGATCCACAGTGTGTGTACTAAGTACGTCATCTGAGTACCATTTCCTAAGTGTCATTCTCCTATGCCAGTTCTGCATCTGGATCCACAGTGTGTGTACTAAGTACGTCATCTGAGTACTATCTCCTAAGTGTCATTCTCCTGTGCCAGTTCTGCATCTGGATCCACAGTGTGTGTACTAAGTACGTCATCTGAGTACTATCTCCTAAGTGTCATTCTCCTATGCCAGGTCTGCATATGGATCTGCAGTGTGTGTACTAAGTATATCATATGAGTACCATCTCCTAAGTGTCATTCTCCTATGCCAGTTCTGCATCTGGATCTGCAGTGTGTGTACTCAGTATGTCATCCGAGTACTATCTCCTAAGTGTCATTCTCCTATGCCAGTTCTGCGTCTGGATCTGCAGTGTGTGTACTCAGTATGTCATCCGAGTACTATCTCCTAAGTGTCATTCTCCTATGCCAGTTCTGCATCTGGATCTGCAGTGTGTGTACTCAGTATGTCATCCGAGTACTATCTCCTAAGTGTCATTCTTCTGTGCCAGTTCTGCATCTGGATCTGCAGTGTGTGTACTCAGTATGTCATCCGAGTACTATCTCCTAAGTGTCATTCTCCTGTGCCAGTTCTGCATCTGGATCCACAGTGTGTACTCAGTATGTCATCCGAGTACCATCTCCTAAGTGTCATTCTCCTGTGCCAGTTCTGGATCTGCAATGTGTGTACTCAGTACGTCATCTGAGTACCATCTCCTAAGTATCATTCTCCTATGCCAGTTCTGCATCTAGATCCACAGTGTGTTCTCAGTACGTCATCCGAGTACCATCTCCTAAGTATCATTCTCCTGTGCCAGTTCTGCATCTGGATCTGCAGTGTGTGTACTCAGTACGTCATCCGAGTACCATCTCCTAAGTGTCATTCTTCTGTGCCAGTTCTGCGTCTGGATCTGCAGTGTGTGTACTCAGTACGTCATCCGATTACCATCTCCTAAGTGTCATTCTCCTGTTCCAGTTCTGTGTCTGGATTCACAGTGTGCGTACGCAGTACATCATCTGAGTACTATATCCTAAGTGTTATTCTCCTGTGCCAGTTCTGTGTCCACAGTGCAGTGTTCTCCCCAGAATTTTTTTGCAGCCAGGTGGCATCATGAAGTAACCGAGTGGGAGCCTTCGCAATAATAAAATGTTTTAACCTTGACCTTATAATGATTTGAAATAACATTTTATATATTAATTCTCCTCTTCTTATTAGAGGCCCAGTCGTCTGATTATGTAAAAGCTGCAAAGTCTGTAGGATCTGGTCCTTTTTATACAGCTCCCATATACTGTGCCCACTTGTAGGCTCCCAAAATGCCGGGTGGTAGGCGGTTTCTTGCTGGGTGGTGCACCCGCCAAAAAGAAGCCTGGGGAGTACACTGCAGTGTATGTACTCAGTACGTCACCAAGTGCAAACTCCCAGTATCGTTATCCTTTGCTTTCCCTGCGATAGTGTTCTTCCATGTCCAACTTGTGCTGGATACCTGACCAAAGGGCCGCAACCTGCTTACTGGGTGCAGCTTAATCCAAATCCAATTGGAGGGGTCACTGGTGAACACTTCCCAGTAAGTTAGACTCCGCGCCTTTGGTTAGGTCTAGACAACATTTGGTACTTGTGAATGAGGAAGGCGTATATCCAGGCCCCTTGCCTCCGGTTTGTGAATGCACAATTTGTTTTTCAGAACTAGTGTTCTTTTTGTGCACTGATTTGCCTGTTTTAGAGGTGACACATCTAGACTCAGAACGAGAAGGTGGTGCATGCTAGGTTATAGAAGATGCCTGATTGTGTTTGGCGTAGAGAAATTCCTCAAAGGTTTTGCCAAAACCACTATGAAGTGTTTTGGTTTAAATTAGAGATGCGCGCCAACCCCTGTGTTTTGGTTTTGGTTTTGGATCTGGATCTCCCCTCATTTTGAATCTGGATTGGTTTTGCCAAAATCTCACTTCCATGTTTTGATTTTCGGTTTTGGTTTTGGATCTGGATTTTTTTCTTAAAAAACATAAAAACAGCTAAAATCACATAAAATGGGCCTGTTTTTGTTCCTACAGTAATGTTAACCTCAATAACATGTATTTCCACTCATTTCCAGTAAATTTTGACCACCTCACAGTTCACAATATTGTTTTCATCCAGTTTAGGCCCAAAAGTTGCACCAAGCTAGCTGGCTGACTAAGCTAAGTGGCAGCAGTGGACATCAAAAACCTTGCAGTTCAACATCCAACAGACAGAGGCATAACACCTGACACCTACATGTACACAGCAAAACGCGTCAGTGGTTATGCCTCTGTCCTATAAATTACTTTATACATCTACTGGACATCTTAAACAAACCTGGACCAGCTTTCCGGTATTATAATTGGATCTCCTTTGGAATAATTTCTTTGCAACTTACAATCATCCACACCATGGACATCTGAGGGCTCCGAGTGCAGCATATGGACTGTATGCCAATAGGACTATCCTTCTACTGGTGTTAAGGCCTTGGTAACTACACATGCATAGGACATTCACGTCCTTTTCCACATTGAGTCCAAAACGTATTCACTATCCGGAAGCATTCATAGGAACAGGCATTGTTCAAAACCTACTGACTGATTGAAAGAGGCTTATTGGTCAATGCTTTTCTTTGCTCAATTTATTGTTTTATTATAGTATCATAAACACTATTGTTATTTTATTGTATTTTATTCATTGATACATATTAAACTATTGTGCATTATTATTGACACCTATTCATTACAGCGCTGCTATTCTTTTTAGTGCCTATATGTTGTTAAGGGTGTGACTTCCCCTATACCTAGCAGCTGCTTAGTTAAACAGACCATCCAAGTGCCTGTATCCTCAATTTTCTTTTCCTTGAGTGCCATGCCTGCTGCTGCTAGGAGTGGATTTTCTCATCCCAGAAGGGGACCAGGAAAACTTCTAGTAGTGTTTTCCACATGAAAAAGCATTAGTTAGTTGGTGGCCTCAAACTGCCTCTTAACCAGCACAGATATGTGGACAAGTGTAAGATCTATGATTTAAGGCAGGGGTAGCCACCCCTGGTCCTCGAGAGCTACCAACAGTGCATGTTTTCCAGGTCTCACAGAATCACAAGTGTAATAAATAATTACATGTGTTGGTGAGTAATGAATACACCTGTGCACCAGCTAGGTGGTCTGGAAAACGTGAACTGTTAGTAGCTCTCGAGGACTGAGGTTGGCTACCCCTGATTTAAGGCCTTACTTGAGAATCCTGCACCTGCGACTAAGAGTGGATTTTCATCCCAGAAGGAGACCAGGAAGAGTGCTTTCCAAAAACAATTGACTTAAATAATCCTTTGCAAACCTTCTGTAAAGGCATTTCCCAACCTGTATAGGGACATAAAAAAACAGAGTTAGTTATTGGCCTTCAAACTGTCATTGTTCCCACTGTCCACTTAACCATATCAGATATGTGAACAAGTGGAACAGAGTATTAAATGCAACATTTCAGATTTAAGGATTTAGAGGGGAATTCAATATGAAACGTAAACTTTGCTGTCGAAGTTTACGTTTCATATCGGAGATTTTACCTGGGATAAAGTATCGGGCGCGCGCCCGCTTATCCCCGTATTCAATATGAAACTAACAAAAACGGGACCTGGCGAAGTGGGATTTGCGTAAAGTTACAAAATTTTCCTTAAAAAAATTGTAGGACCCCCCTAAAGTTGTAAAAACATGGAGGATCACTATGGGTACCCCCGTTTTAGCCTGTAAATGAAAGTCGGGGATTTAAATAGCCGCAGCAGGTGTTTTTTTCCCGACATTGAAGAAGTGTTGCAGAAGAGCACTTAGGTTATTTTTTTCATTTTTTAACTGGTCCCATCAAATTTGGGGTACATGAAAATGGGTACTAGCATATTTTGATGTCCCTAAAGTAAGTTTTTAAAAATTCTACATGTGTGCACCTGCCGCTATGAATCTATTCTAGAAAACACCTGCCGCATACTTGCAGAATAGCCCTGAACCTATTTCCCTATTGTTAAACAATTTTTTCCCATTTTTTTTTTACCCCAATTTTTAAAATAATTATTTGGGGTGTCCCTATTTTTTTTTAAACTTTTTTTTGACACAGTTATCTATTAAATGTCATTCCCAGGGGTGCAGGCTATTTTTTTTAAGCCTGCACCCCTAAACCCCAATTCTGCACTTTTTTTCACCACCTATTCAGTGGTGAAAAGTTATCCCCGTTTTTTTTTCAAAGACTTTTCGAACCTGCGAAAAGTCTTTGAAATTGAATACGGTGTAAAACTAAAACCTGCGATAATGATGTCATAGGTGCGATATTAATGCAAAAACAATGTTTTTGCTCCCATATTGAATACCCCTATAAGTCTTTTTTTTAGGAATTCTTGAGCGCCATGCCTGCTTGTTGGGAGTAGATTTTCATCCCAGAAGGGATGAAGACATTGTTTTTTCTGCCCAACGGACATAGATCTGAAGAGAAAGAAATACATGTAAATAACTACTGGCAGGAAAAAGAGGCTATTTGGGGGTAATTTTAGTTTTACTAAAATTTCTAAAACTGAAAAGTGTTCAGGTTGCCCATAGCAACCAATCAGATTGTAGTTATTATTATTATTATTACCAGTTATTTATATAGCGCACACATATTCCGCAGCGCTTTACAGAGAATATTTTGGCCATTCACATCAGTCCCTGCCCCAGTGGAGCTTACACTCTATATTCCCTACCACATGTGCACACACACATACACACTATGGGTAATTTTGTTAGGAGCCAATTAACCTACCAGTATATTTTTGGAGTGTGGGAGGAAACCGGAGTACCCGGGGGAAACCCACGCAAGCACAGGGAGAATATACAAACTCCACACAGTTAGGGCCGTAGTGGGTATCGAACCAACAACCTCAGTGCTGTGAGGCAGTAATGCTACCATTACACCGTCTGTGCTGCCCGTAGTTATCATTTCTCTATTGCATTCTAGAAAATGATAGACAGGATCTGATTGGTTACTATGGGCAACATGAAATGTCACTTTTCATATTTAGAAACTTTAGTAAATAAATATACCCATTGGAGGCCCCTACACAAAAAAAACTGCCTTTGCTTGAGCTGTCCACCTTCCAGTGTGTACTCAGAAAGAGTTTTCAGCACAGCTGGGAACCTTGTCAGTGATTGGCCTGAGACTATTTCTCCAACATGTGAAAAAGATGATGTCCATCAAAATGAAATACAATTTCTACGAGAAAGACCTTTACCATCAATTACATGCAAAAATTACAGAGGCACCTGTAATGGTGGATTCCAGTGGGGACAAATTAATATTGTGTGAAGAAGATGATGTATACATCACCCCAGATTATACCATCATCCAAGCCTATATCGTCATCCCATCCTGTGTTGTGTATAAATTATAGCTGCACTCCCTGTTAGATTGGGGATTCATTGTCCACTTTAGCGGATGTGAGCTCCATTTTAGTCCATATCATCACCACACCCCCTACACATCTTCTGAACGGGGCTACAGGAGAAGCAGCTGGACTCTGGAATACGGTTGCATGGAGTTGCCCCTCTGACTCACTGAAAGTCAGTTAGAGGGTCCATGGGTATGGAGTAGGGACACTATAATCAGAGAACACAGTTTTAGCTGCTTTATTAAATTTTTTAAACCATATCCTCTATTTACACCTTTGAAAATGTTTATGCAAATCTCAGCAGAGGCATTTGTGATGCCATGGCTAATGCGCACACACACACAGAAAAAAAACATTGATTGATTGATTAATTTTTTTTTGGCACTTGGGAGGGAAATCACCCGAACGAGGCAGCAGCCTCTTGATAAAAGACACAGGCAGCACCCCTGACACACAAAAAAAGGTTGATAGATTGACTGATTGATTTAATTAATTTTTTTTGGCACTTGAGAGGGAGAGCACCTGAACAAGGCAGCAGCCTCTTGATAAATGACACAGGCAGCAACCCTGACACACACACAAAAAAAGATTGATTGATTGACCAACTGATTGATTTAATTTTTTGGGGGGGCACTTGGGAGGGAGAGCACCCGAACGAGGCAGCAGCCTGTTGATAAATGACACAGGCAGCACCCCTGACACACACAAGAAAAGATTGATTGATTAACTGATTGATTGAATAAATTTTTTTTTGGCACTTGGGAGGGAGAGCACCTGAACGAGGCAGCATCATCTTGATAAACGATACAGGCAGCATCCCTGACACACACAAAAAAGATTGATTGATTGATTGACTGATTGAATTATTTTTTTTGGCACTTGGGAAGGAGAGCACCCAAATGAGGCAGCAGCCACTTGATAAACGACAAAGGCAGCACCCCTGCACACACAGAAAAAAAAGATTGATTGAATTAATTTTTTTTGGCACTTGAGAGGGAGAGCACCCAAATGAGGCAGCAGCCTCTTGATAAACGACAAAGGCAGCACCCCTGACAGACACACAAAAAAAGATTGATTGATTAAATACATTTTTTGGGGGCACTTGGGAGAGCACCCGAACAAGGCAGCAGCCTCTTGATAAATGACACAGGTAGCACAGCACCCGTGCGCAACTACATTGCTGATAAATGTGGCTAAAGCGCACACACACAAAAAAATATTTTCTTTTTTGACTGGTAGTGTGGCAGGCTACCACGCACACACCAAAAATTGTTTTTATTTTCACACTGTTGATGTAGCAGGCTAACACACACACTAAAAATAGTTTTTATTTACACATTGATGGTGTACACACAAAAAATAGTGTTTATTTTTTTCACTGGTGGTGTGGCAGGCTAACACGAACACCAAAAAAAAAAGTTTTTATATTCACACTGGTGGTTTGGCTAATACGCAATTATGCACACACAAAAAATTGTTTTTATTTATCCACTGGTGGTGTGGCTAACACGCACACACAAAAAATTGTTTTTGTTTTTTTACACTGGGGGTGAAGAAGAGCACCCCTGATGGACAGAGCACCCCCTGGACAACACAGCAGAACAGCCAGCCAGCCCCTATGGACAGGACAACAGCCAGCCAGCCCCTATGGACAACAGCCAGCCAGCCCCTATGGACAGGACAACAGCCTGCCAGCCCACCCCTATGGATAACAGCCAGCCCCTATAGACAGGACAACCTCAAAACAGCCAGCCCCTATGGACAACAGCCAACCAGCCCCTACAGACAACAGCCAGCCATCCATTATGGACTACAGCCAGCCAGCTTCTATGGACAAGACAACAGCCAGCAATAGCCAGCCAGCCCCTATGGATAACAGCCAGCCAGCCCCTATGGACAGGACAACAGTCAGCAATAGCCAGCCGGCCCCTATGGATAACAGCCAACCAGCCCCTATAGACAGGACAACCTCAATTATGCAGCACAGCTCCCAGCACAACCTAGTAGTAGTCACAACAAGTCACAATGCACAACAGCAGCCACACAGCAGCACAGCACAGCTCCCAGCTCCCTCCCTCTTCACTCTCCACAGCCGGAATGAAAAATGGCGGCAATCACGGGACCTTTATAGAATCCAAAACCCGCGAGAATCCAACAGCGGGATGATGATGTTTTGCCACATTTTCAGATCCAAGTCAGGCGGGAAAACCCGAACCAAAGTGCCGTTTGTGGGTGGTGACAGGGGGTGGTCAGGTGAACACAGGCATTATAATGGCGTTATAGGGGCATGCATAATTAAGGCAGTGTGGCTGCATATGCAGCCATACTGTAAGCTGTACACAGAAAGCAGGCAAAATCCAGTGGCAGGTCAGGTCAACCGTTATTATGCTAATGTGTCCGATGGTTCTCTATGTTACCGATGTTTATGCTATCTTGCTTACTGATCAGGCTGTGAGTAAAGGGAGATGGGCAGCTTAGTATGGGGCTGGGTGTCTGCAACTTGTGCTGCGGTCTCTGTGCATGTGCATTGATTAGCATATTCTTCTTTAAATATTGTTAAAGAAGTACTATGGCTGTCAGCACTAGTACAGGGATGCTTATTTTCTTCTATAGATGGATTCATGATTGATTTACACTGAAAGACTTTTTTTAAACCAGATTTTTTTTTTAACTTTAATTATTTGGGTTGCAGCTGACCTAGTAAGTACAGTAATATATGCTGCCTCTCAAACACACCCAATCTTCCCTTGAAATATCTAAATTGAATTAAAAGACTTGGGGGCATATGTAATAGGGTCTGATCAGGTGTTGCTGCATGAACTCCTGTGAGTCTTCCTGTATTTGTTAAAGCAGCAATCTTTTAAAAAGGCAAAACCAAGCTAGTTTTGCCTTGAAAATGATTGCCGCTTTAAAAAATATAGGAGACATTCAGGAGTTCCTGCAGCAGCACCCAGATCGTATCCTATTACATAAGCTCCCTGATTACTTTTAAACCAGTAAAAAAAATATTTTTCAGTTTTTATTATTTTGGGGGTAAAGCTGACGAGGATACAGCAGCAAGTAAATACAGTAATATATGCTGCCTCTCAAAAATGCACAATGTTCCCATGAAATATCTAAATTTTATTATATATATATATATATATATATATATATATATATATATATATATTTTAAACCAGAAAAATATGTCTTATTTGGGGTGCAGCTCACTCAGACAGCACAGTATGTTTGGTCAACAAAAGAGGGCCCTACTCACAAATTGGGAAGCCAATCCCACCCCATTTTTATAATCCCAGGAATAAGGATTAAATAGATCTCAATCCCAGAATTCATGTGATTCTGAAGATTGAATTGTAAAATACATTATTATGTGTGAGCCCGTCTATGTCCCTGTATTCACACTCAGAAGGCAGGATTGGCGGGGCCCCCCTCCTCTGAAACACCCCAACCACAAAGACCCCATTCTTGCCAAGACAGTGAAGGCAGAACTCCTCTCCCTCCTCATCCCTGGTGGTGAAGATCTCCAGGTGGCAGCGGGTGATGAGGCTGGAGTGGCCCATGCTCAAATCCATGGAGCCTTGCGGTGAGTTGCGACCCATAGTCACTGAGCGCTTCTTCATCAGGTACTCAAACTAATGGCTCTCCAGTCAGGCCAGTTACCTAGCCCCACTGCTCATCACCACCACCACCACCATCTTATGGGGAGGTGGAAGGATGGACAGATGCTCAAGGTGGGTGATGGTAATTCAGGGGACCAGCAGTAACCAGTAAGAGAGAAGGAAAAGGAACGGCACAGCCTAACCTGAAGTACACACAGTTGACTGGTTGCAACCAATAGGAGGAGCCAAATGGGAGAGTTGTTACTGATAGCAGCTTTAGCTCCACACATATGCCAGCGGCTCGGGGCATATGTGCGGAGATTGGAAAGAGGCCATTCTATGGAGTTTAGGGTTAGGTTAAGGCTCAGTTAGGTTGTACCAGAGAGTGGCCTGGCCAGTCCTGCTGCTGCTGCAATATGCATGGGAGGGGTCAGCAGTATAGCCGGAACACATATTTTTTTACTGATCCTGGGATTGCAACCTCCAATCCTTACGGAGGTTATGAATTAATCCATTACTTAAATTTTATTATAAATATTTTTATTCTGTATTTATTTTAAATTTTGTAAGCATTTGTTCTGCAAAAAACGGGTTATCGTGCGAATTTCTACTAATCGTGCAATCCTATTAGCTGCGACTTTTGAGGGTACGAATTCTCCATACTATTTGACGGCGAAAAGTTTTCACCACCTCCTTAGTAGGTGAAAGGTGGTGAAAACCCCCTATTTTTGGCTAAAAATGTTGGGACTTGATTCAGAACCACTGGGACACCCTCCTTATCGATTAATTAGGCAAAACATTTTTTTAATTAGCTTCATTTTGGCAATAATTATGTCATTTTTGGGGTGAAAAAATACAGTACTGGAAGATAGGTTTATTGATGTGGGACGGGTATATGGAGGTGCTATATAAGAGGGACATTTTTTTAAGATTGCAATTGGGTTTTAGAGGTGTATTTTGATGTTTTTATTTAAAAGTGTCTTTAAATTACACAAATATATAATTTTAGCCATTTTTATACACCCCGAATTTAAGTAGAACATTTATTTTGCCAAAAACACTTGCTTTCAGTCATTATTCCACTGTTTTAGGAGCATGCATATAACAGCCATTTGGCACATTTTAAGAACTCCAAATACTTTTATTATGGCCACTAGTACACTTTTATATTGTTATCCTCTTTCAGTTTGTTTTTTTGGGGTACAGGCAGATTTCCCCATTCTTACCTATACTTATCGTGGCAAAAACCATTAAAAAATTATCTTGCGAATGCCACATCACGACCTTTGTAATAGGATTGCGTGAAAAACACAGTTGCGCATTGCCGCGATTAGCGGTAAAAAACCGAGAAGGGTGCGATCACTTAATGTGCATTAAGTTATCGCATTATCTTGGCTAATTGAGTTCCCTCCTTAGTCACATCGCAAGTGCGGCAAAAGTACAATGCACGGATACCCTAGATACTGGTGCTGGCACTGTGTGCAGTTGGGTGGTACTCAGATGCTAACCTGTGTAAAAAGGCAAGAGACTGGACCGGTATGAGAGAGCCGTGCTATGCATCACGCCACATATCATTGCACTTTATCTGCGACTTTATACCAATTTGTTTGCAACGCAAATACTAATCCTAAGTGCCCAAGACACTATAAGCAACTTTGTATGCAGTTATTATTAGGGGTGTGCACCGGCCACTTTTCGTGTTTTGTGTTTTGGTTTTGGATCTGGATCTTTCTTCGTGTTTTGGATCTGGATTGGTTTTGCCAAAACCACCCTTCCGTGTTTTGGGTTCTGGGTTTTGTGTTTTGGATCTGTATTTTTTTGAAAAAAAGCATAAAAACAGCTAAAATCACAGAATTTGTAGGTTTTTCTGCTCCTATGCTATTATTAACCTCAATAACCTTAATTTCCACTCATTTCCAGTCTATTCTGAACACCTCACACCTCACAATAGTGTTTTTATGTCCAAAACGTTGCACCGAGGTAGCTGGATGACTATGCTAAGCGACACGAGTGGGCGGCACAAACACGTGACCCATCTAGGCGTGAAACTGCAGTGGCAGACAGGATGGCAGTTTGAAAAACTAGGCCCCAAACTGTACATAATGCAAAGAAAAAAAAGAGGTGCAAGATGGAATTGTCCTTGGAATTATGTTGTATAAACAGGACATGCACACTTTAACAAACCAATCATTTCAGCGCCAGGGTCTGCCACACAACTGTGGCTGAAATGATTGGTTCGTTTGGGCCCCCACAAAACAAGCTGGCAATTAATGTGTCCCTGCACAAACTGGCTCTATGGAGGCAAGATGTCATCCTCATCCTCCTCATCCACCGATTCCTCACCCTCTTCAGTGTGTACATCCTCATCCTCACAAAGTATTAACTCGTCCCCACTTGAATCCACCACCACAGGTCCCTCTGTACCTTCTGGAGGCTGGTCTCCCTGGAAGAGCTGATAATTCATTTTGATGAACATCATCTTCTCCACATTCTGTGGAAGCAACCTCCTACGCCTTTCGCTGACAAGGTTCCCGGCTGCACTAAACACTCTTTCGGAGTACACACTGGAGGGGGGGCAACTCAGGTAAAATAGAGCCAGTTTGTACAGGGGCCTCCAAATTGCCTCTTTTTCCTGCCAGTACAGGTATGGACTGTCTGCCATGCCTACTTGGATGCTGTCACCGATGTAATCCTCCACCATTCTGTCAATGGTGACAGTATCATATGCAGTGACAGTAGACATGTCAGAAATTGTTGCCAGGTCCTTCAGTCCGGACCAGATGTCCAAACTTGGTCCTGCCTGCCCTGCATCACCGCCAGCGGGTTGCTTAGGATACCTAAGTTTTTTCCTGGCAGCCCCAGTTGCAGGAGAAAATGAAGAAGGAGCCGTTGACGTGTCACGTTCCGCTTCAGCTGACAGTGTGTTCACCAGCAGGTCTTTGCACCTCTGCAGGCTTGTGTCGGCCGGAAAGAGAGACACCACATAGGCTTTAAACCTAGGATCGAGCATGGTGGCCAAAACGTAGTGGTCTGATTTCAACAGATTGACCACCCTGGAATCCTGGCAAAGCGAATGAAGGGCTTCATCCACAAGTCCCACATGCCGAGCGGAATCGCTCCGTCTTAGCTCCTCCTTCACTTTCTCCAGCTGCTTCTGCAAAAGCCTGATGAGGGGAATGACCTGACTCAAGCTGGCAGTGTCTGAACTGACTTCACGTGTGGCAAGTTCGAAGGGCTGGAGAACCTTGCACAACACGGAAATCATTCTCCACTGCGCTTGAGTCAGGTGCATACCCCCTCCTTTGCCTATGTCATAGGTGGATGTATAGGCTTGTATGGCCTTTTGCTGCTCCTCCATCCTCTGAAGCATATAGAGGGTTGAGTTCCACCGCGTCACAACCTCTTGCTTCAGGTGATGGCGGGGCAGGTTCAAGAGTGTTTGCTGGCGCTCCAGTCTTCGGCACGCAGTTGCTGAATGGCGAAAGTGGCCAGAAATTTTTCGGGCCACCCAAAGGGTCTCCTGCACGCCCCTGTCGCTTTTCAGAAAATTCTGCACCACCAAGTTTATTGTGTGAGCAAAACATGGGACGTGCTGGAATTTGCCCAGATGTAATGCCCGCACAATATTGGTGGCGTTGTCAGATATCACAAATCCCCAGGAGAGTCTAAGTGGGGTAAGCCACTGGGCGATGATTTCCCTCAGTTTCTCTAAGAGGTTGTCGGCGGTGTGCCTCTTACTGAAACCGGTGATACACAGCGTAGCCTGCCTTGTAACGAGCTGGCATTTCTGAGATGCTGCTACTGGTGACGCTGCTGCTGTTGCTGCGTAAGGTGATACATCTACCCAGTGGGCTGTCACAGTCATATAGTCCTTAGTCTGCCCTGTTCCACTTGTCCACATGTCCGTGGTTAAGTGGACATTGTGTACAACGGCATTTTTCAGGACACTGAGGACACTTTTTCTGACGTTTCTGTACAGTCTCGGTATCGCCTGCCTAGTGAAGTGGAATCTAGACGGGATTTGGAACCGGGGACACACTACCTCCATCAATTGTCTAAATCCCACTGCACTAATGGCGGATACCGGACGCACGTCTAACACCAACATAGCAGTCAAGGCCTCAGTTATACGTTTTGCTTCAGGATGACTGCTGTCGTACTTCATCCTCCTCGCTAAGGACTGTTGGAGGGTCAATTGTTTAGTAAAAGTAGTGGTGTTCCTACTTCCTCTCTGGGATGATGAACGACTCCCAGCAGCAGCAACAGCAGCAGCGGCAGCAGTAGGCGTAGCAATGCAGGATCCTCCGGAGGAATCCCGGATAGGAGAGTCAGTCATGCCAGTGACATGGCCTGCAGGACTACTTCCGATCCTAACTAAGGAGGAAATTGACAAGGAGGGAGTTGACGGTGTGGTTTGCAGGCGCTTGGATACAACAGGACAACGGGATTTAGGTGTCCCTGGACTGCTTACGGTCTTAGCCAAAGTTTCTGAACTTGACAGTAACTTTTTATGAACGCGCTGCAGGTGCTGTATAAGGGAGGATGTTCCTAGGTGGTTGACGTCCCTACCCCTACTTATTTCACCTTTACATATGGTACATATGGCAAGACAGTTGTTGTCCGGATTTGGATAGAAATATTGCCAGACCAAAGAGGTGGAATGTTTGGTCTTCTGCCCAGGCATGACCGTGATGGGCTTTTTCATCCCACGGACAACAACTGTCTCCCCCGGAGCCTGATTTAAACAAACCACATCACCATCAGAATCCTCCTCGCCAACTTCCTCCTCAGCGCCAGCTACACCAGTATCCTCATCCTGTTGTACTTCAACAGTGACATCTTCAATTTGCATATCAGCAAGTGGACTGTGGGTGCTCCTTTCAGCACTTGCAGGGGGCGTGCAAATGGTGGAAAGAGCCACCTCTTCCCGTCCAGTGCTGGGAAGGTCAGGCATCGCAACCACCACCACACTTGGACTCTCCTTGGGGATTTGTGATATCTTCTTAGAAAGCACAGTTCTTCGCTGTGCTTTTGCCAGCTTAACTCTTTTGATTTTTTTAGTGGGAGGAGGGCTTCCATCGTCATGTGAAGCTGAACCACTAGTCATGAACATACTAGGGATCGACCTTAGCCGTTCCTTGCCACTCCGTGTCGTAAATGGCATATTGGCAAGTTTACGTTTCTCTTCAGCTGATTTAAATGTCTTTTTCAAGGTCATTTTCCTGAACTTTGCCATTTGGGATTGTATGTGCCCTCTACTATGACATTGGGCATCGGCCTTGGCAGACGACGTTGATGGCATGTTATCGTCTATGTCATGACTAGTGGCAGCAGCTTCAGCACTAGGAGGAAGTGGTTCTTGATCTTTCTCTATTTTATTTTTATCGGAGAAAGTTTGGTCCTCCATTTATGTTATATCGATTTGATATATACGTGCGGCTAAACACAGAAAATAATTTTTTTTTTGGTTTGGACTGGAGTGTACTTTGGGGGTTACAGCACCCTTTAACGGTCAAGCCAGCCGGCCCTTTACTTATGACACAGGCGCACGCTTGGCACTACTTTGTTGATGCACGTGCGGCTACTGCGCACACAATTCACAAACACAGAAAATAATTTTTTTTTTGGTTTGGACTGGAGTGTACTTTCGGGGGTTACAGCACCCTTAACGGTCAAGCCAGCCGGCCCTTTACTTATGACACAGGTGCACGCTTGGCACTACTTTGTTGATGCACGTGCGGCTACTGCGCACACAATTCACAAACACAGAAAATAATTTTTTTTTTGGTTTGGACTGGAGTGTACTTTCGGGGGTTACAGCACCCTTAACGGTCAAGCCAGCCGGCCCTTTACTTATGACACAGGCGCACGCTTGGCACTACTTTGTTGATGCACGTGCGGCTACTGCGCACACAATTCACAAACACAGAAAATAATTTTTTTTTGGTTTGGACTGGAGTGTACTTTCGGGGGTTACAGCACCCTTAACGGTCAAGCCAGCCGGCCCTTTACTTATGACACAGGCGCACGCTTGGCACTACTTTGTTGATGCACGTGCGGCTACTGCGCACACAATTCACAAACACAGAAAATAATTTTTTTTTGGTTTGGACTGGAGTGTACTTTCGGGGGTTACAGCACCCTTTAACGGTCAAGCCAGCCGGCCCTTTACTTATGACACAGGCGCACGCTTGGCACTACTTTGTTGATGCACGTGCGGCTACTGCGCACACAATTCACAAACACAGAAAATAATTTTTTTTTTGGTTTGGACTGGAGTGTACTTTCGGGGGTTACAGCACCCTTAACGGTCAAGCCAGCCGGCCCTTTACTTATGACACAGGCGCACGCTTGGCACTACTGTGTTGATGCACGTGCGGCTACTGCGCACACAATTCACAAACACAGAAAATAATTTTTTTTTGGGTTTGGACTGGAGTGTACTTTCGGGGGTTACAGCACCCTTAACGGTCAAGCCAGCCGGCCCTTTACTTATGACACAGGCGCACGCTTGGCACTACTTTGTTGATGCACGTGCGGCTACTGCGCACACAATTCACAAACACAGAAAATAATTTTTTTTTTGGTTTGGACTGGAGTGTACTTTGGGGGTTACAGCACCCTTTAACGGTCAAGCCAGCCGGCCCTTTACTTATGACACAGGCGCACGCTTGGCACTACTTTGTTGATGCACGTGCGGCTACTGCGCACACAATTCACAAACACAGAAAATAATTTTTTTTTTGGTTTGGACTGGAGTGTACTTTCGGGGGTTACAGCACCCTTAACGGTCAAGCCAGCCGGCCCTTTACTTATGACACAGGTGCACGCTTGGCACTACTTTGTTGATGCACGTGCGGCTACTGCGCACACAATTCACAAACACAGAAAATAATTTTTTTTTTGGTTTGGACTGGAGTGTACTTTCGGGGGTTACAGCACCCTTAACGGTCAAGCCAGCCGGCCCTTTACTTATGACACAGGCGCACGCTTGGCACTACTTTGTTGATGCACGTGCGGCTACTGCGCACACAATTCACAAACACAGAAAATAATTTTTTTTTGGTTTGGACTGGAGTGTACTTTCGGGGGTTACAGCACCCTTAACGGTCAAGCCAGCCGGCCCTTTACTTATGACACAGGCGCACGCTTGGCACTACTTTGTTGATGCACGTGCGGCTACTGCGCACACAATTCACAAACACAGAAAATAATTTTTTTTTTGGTTTGGACTGGAGTGTACTTTCGGGGGTTACAGCACCCTTAACGGTCAAGCCAGCCGGCCCTTTACTTATGACACAGGCGCACGCTTGGCACTACTTTGTTGATGCACGTGCGGCTACTGCGCACACAATTCACAAACACAGAAAATAATTTTTTTTTGGTTTGGACTGGAGTGTACTTTCGGGGGTTACAGCACCCTTTAACGGTCAAGCCAGCCGGCCCTTTACTTATGACACAGGCGCACGCTTGGCACTACTTTGTTGATGCACGTGCTGCTACTGCGCACACAATTCACAAACACAGAAAATAATTTTTTTTTTGGTTTGGACTGGAGTGTACTTTCGGGGGTTACAGCACCCTTAACGGTCAAGCCAGCCGGCCCTTTACTTATGACACAGGCGCACGCTTGGCACTACTTTGTTGATGCACGTGCGGCTACTGCGCACACAATTCACAAACACAGAAAATAATTTTTTTTTGGTTTGGACTGGAGTGTACTTTCGGGGGTTACAGCACCCTTTAACGGTCAAGCCAGCCGGCCCTTTACTTATGACACAGGCGCACGCTTGGCACTACTTTGTTGATGCACGTGCGGCTACTGCGCACGCAATTCACAAACAGAAAATATATTATATTTTTAGCACTTGGGGGGAGCACCCCTGATGGACAGAGCACCCCCTGGACAACACTACAGCACCTCTTTAGGACTGGGACACTGCACAGGACTTTGGAGTGGACACAGCCCCTATGGAGAACTGACTGCACAACACAGTCCAGCCAGCCCCTATGGACTTTGAAGTAGTGGACACAGCCCCTATTAACAACAGCAGCACAGCACAACACAGCCAGCCCCTATGGACTTTGAAGTAGTGGACAACAGCAGCACTACACTACACTACACTACACAGCCCTAACTCCCACCCTCCCTCTTCACTGTCCACAGCCGAGTGAGAAAATGGCGCCGACGTGGGTACCTTATATAGGATCCAAAACCCGCGAGACTCGGAAGGCGGGAAGATGACGTTTTGCCTCGATTTCAGAATCCGAGTCAGGCGGGAAAAGTCGAGCCTGACTCGGATCGGACTCGGATCGGGGGGGCTCGGGGGGGTTCGGATTTCAGAAATCCGAACCCGCTCACCCCTAGTTATTATGCGAGTAAGAGGCTACATTTAGGGGAAAAGTATGAACGTTGGATCACTATGCATAGTGAAGCGTCTAATCTACACCAAGCGGTATGCACAATATGGCACAATAAGGATGGGTGTTTGAGAACACATCTGTAAAACAGGATGTAGGTCTCAATCTTGACAGCGCAATCCCGGCAAGGGATTTAACTAATCGAAATACACACACCTCCCGATGTCGGAACGCCGAAGATGTCAGCCCAAATGAAGGGAGACCTTTAACATTAGCCGCGGGGCGGGGGGAGGAGGGTTTGGATTAAGGGCTCTAGCGGGGTTAGCATTAGGTTTTAGGGGGGGAGATTAGGGTTAGGCACCCCTATGGGGGAGGGTTAAGGTTAGGCACCTCCGGGGGGAGGTTAGGGTAAGGCATCCCCCCGGAGGGTTAGGTTTAGGGTGCGTGGAGGGGGGGTTAGGTTTAGGTACCACCCCTGGAGTTTAGGGTTAGGTACCCCTAAAGGAGGGTTAGGGGGGAGAGGGGAGGGTTAGATAACTTACTAGACGCTGTCGGGATTTCATCCTCTTGGCCTGACGGCATTTCAATCCCATTCCCTATAAAACATACAAGAACCGAATGAACAAAGTACTTATGTCTTTTTTAAACCTTGACAACTTTTACCTCTTTTACACCAGAGCTAAAACCAGGGTTATTGCAGGGTTAACCCGGGCAGCTCCTTGGTGTAAAAGGGGAGAGGGTTGGATCGCCCCTTTGGCAATCCAACCCAGGTAACTTGCAGGGTTTAACACGGGAGTAACCCGTGAAACCCTGCAGTGTGTCTCGATGACCTTGAGCATGCCACATGCCGGTTGCTTGGCCCGGCTTCAGTGGCGCTTGGAGATGACATCATCTTCAAGCATCCACTTCAATGCTGGAAAAGCCGGATCTATGCAGATCCGACTCCGGTGTGAATGGCGCCGACACAGGAATGTCCTGGGTCGGCGCCGGCTAAATTCCGGTTCTGATCCGGATTGGAACCCTGGTACATTTAAATAATAATGGGAACCCTGGTACATTTAAATAATATTGTTTATGAAAATACTCAGTGACATCACAAGGCGGGTGCAGGCCGCACCTGGGTGTCACCCGCTGAGTGGTGGCACCAAAGTGCTGACTCCCCCTCAGTGACAGGAGCCGGGTGCTGCACTGTAGCATTATTAGGGGTGTGCACCGGCCACTTTTCATGTTTTGTGTTTTGGTTATGGATCTGGATCTTTCTTCGTGTTTTGGATCTGGATTGGTTTTGCCAAAACCACCCTTCCGTGTTTTGGGTTCTGGGTTTTGTATCTTTTTTTTTGCTCCAATGCTATTATTAACCTCAATAACATTAATTTCCACTAATTTCCAGTCTATTCTGAACACTTCACACCTCACAATAGTGTTTTTAGGCAAAAAGGTTGCACTGAGGTAGATGGATGACTATGCTAAGCGACACAAGTGGGCGGCACAAACACGTGGCCCATCTAGGAGTGACACTGCAGTGGCAGACAGGATGGCAGTTTGAAAAACTAGGCCCCAAACAGTACATAATGCAAAGAAAAAAAAGAGGTGCAAGATGGAATTGTCCTTGGGCCCTCCCACCCACCCTTATGTTGTATAAACAGGACATGCACACTTTAACAAACCAATCATTTCAGCGCCAGGGTCTGCCACACGACTGTGGCTGAAATGATTGGTTCGTTTGGGCCCCCACAAAACAAGCTGGCAATTAATCTGTCCCTGCACAAACTGGCTCTACAGAGGCAAGATGTCGTCCTCATCCTCCTCATCCACCGATTCCTCACCCTCTTCAGTGTTCTGTACATCCTCATCCTCACAACGTATTAATTTGTCCCCGCTGGAATCCACAACCACAGGTCCCTCTGTACGTTCTGGAGGCTGGTCTTACTGGAAAAATTGATAAATCATTTTGATGAACATCATCCTCTCCACATTTTGTGGAAGCAACCTCCTAACGCCTTTCACTGACAAGGTTCCCAGCTGCACTAAAAACTCTTTCGGAGTACACACTGGAGAGGGGGCAGTGGTATCTTTTAACTCATGGGAATGGCATAAATTCTTTCGAAAGTGTCGTACTTAGGACCTAATTCAGACCCGCTCGCGAGCGGGTCGATGGTGCCCTAATGCGCATGCGCACGACGGAGGGAGCTCCGTTGTGCGCATGAGCGAGACCCGCATAGCGACAGCCAAGCTGTCGCTATGGGTCTCGCACCAAAGGGGGTGTGCTGTCGATGGTGACTGACAGCACGCCCCCTTTGGTGGGCATGCTGGGGGCGTTGCTGCCCAGACGGAGGCGTTACCATGGGAACGCCTTCCGTCTGGAGCCGGCCCCACTGACATCACTAGTGATGTCAGTGGGAGTGCTTTTGGCTCTGATAGAGCCAAAAGCACTCCTGGGCTTGCGGCAGCGAGACCCTACCGTAGGGTCTCGTCGCAAGCCCGATGGTCGCGATGGTCTTGACCATCGCGACCATCTTTTTGGCCGCTCGCATAACCTGTGGGTGGTCACCCACAGCTATGCAAGCAGCCAGGAGGCCGCTCCATTTTTAGGTAGGAGGGCCCTGATTCAGAGCAAGCGCTCTGGTCAGAGCGTCCGGCTCTGAATCAGGCCCTTAGACCCAGATGCTTACACAATATCTTACATCAGTAAGTATGATGATCCTTATATAAGGGTATCTTTAGACTTTCAATCAATAAGACGACTTAACATGCAAGATGAAGGAAATGAGCTAAAACAACTGTAATAAGCCGCCAGCATACACATCTGCCCACCCTGACCTGTACGGCACTTTCTAAAGAATTTATACCATTCCCATAAGTTAAAAGATACCATTATATGAGGATTATCTTATTCACATATGTAAGAATTTAATGTGAGCAGAATCCTTTTTTTTTGCATGAGAACACTGGGTGTGGCTATATGGTGTTCTGATCCTAGACACTGGTGATACATATACAACCCAATGTGGTTGTGTTTTTTTGTAGTTTTGATCAGCACACTGATACAATCTTTTTCTTCATTTTGTGTTTCCTTTTCCATACTTCTGAGGAATTTCCCTGTTGGAAAGAAGGTATAAAGACAGAAAACTACCATATCACAGTTGGATAAAAGTGGCGCAGGAGAGCATTACCTTTATTGTTGATATTTATGTTATTGCAAGATTAGATGACTTGTTTTGAGCTATTTCTTATGCTGACTATTTGGTAGTGCCTGTAACTGATCATACTCTATATTTTTCTAGGCTGGAGAACCTTGCACAACACAGAAATCATTCTCCACTGCGCTTGAGTCAGGTGCATACCCCCTCCTTTGCCTATGTCATAGGTGGATGTATAGGCTTGAATGGCCTTTTGCTGCTCCTCCATCCTCTGAAGCATATAGAGGGTTGAGTTCTACCGCATCACAACCTCTTGCTACAGGTGATGGCAGGGCAGGTTCAAGAGTGTTTGCTGACGCTCCAGTCATCTACATGCAGTTGATGAATGGCGAAAGTGGACAGAAATTTTTCGGTCCACCCAAAGAGTCTCCTGCACGCCCCTGTCGTTTTTCAGAAAATTCTGCACCACCAAATTTATTGTGTAAGCAAAACATGGGACGTGCTGGAATTTACCCAGATGTAATGCCCGCACAATATTGGTAGCGTTGTCAGATATCACAAATCCCCAGGAGAGTCTAAGTGGGGTAAGCCACTGAGCGATGATTTCCCTCAGTTTTTCTAAGAGGTTGTCGGCGTGCCTCTTACTGAAACCGGTGATACACAGCATAGCCTGCGTTGGAACGAGCTGGCGTTTCTGAGATGCTGCTATTGGTGAAGCTGCTGTTGTTGCTGCATAAGGTGATACATCTACCCAGTGGGCTGTCACAGTCATATAGTCCTTAGTCTGCCCTGTTCCACTTGTCCACATGTCTGTGGTTAAGTGGACATTGGGCACAACTGCATTTTTTAGGACACTGAGGACACTTTTTCTGACGTCTCTGTACCTTCTCGGTATTGCCTGCCTAGTGAAGTGGAATCTAGATGGGATTTGGTACCGGGGACACACTACCTCCAATTATCTAAATCCCACTGCCCTAATGGTGGATATTGGACGCACATCTAACACCAACATAGCTGTCAAGGCCTCAGTTATCTGCTTTGCAACAGGATGACTACTGTTGTACTTCATCCTCCTCGCTAAGGACTGTTGGAGGGTCAATTGCTTAGTAAAAGAAGTAGTGGTGTTCCTACTTCCTCTCTGGGATGATGAACGACTCCCAGCAGCAATGGCATCAGTAGGCGAAGCAATGCAGGATCCTCCGGAGGAATCCCGGATAGGAGAGTCAGTCATGCCAGTGACATGGCCTGCAGGACTACTTCCGATCCTGACTGAGGAGGAAATTGATGATGAGGGAGTTGATGGTGTGGTTTGCAGGGGCTTGGATACAACAGGACAAAGGGATTTAGGTGAACTGCTTACGGTTTTAGCCACAGTTTTTGAACTTGACAGTAACTTTTTATGAACACGCTGAAGGTGACGTATAAGGGAGGATGTTCCTAGGTGGTTAACGTCCCTACCCCTATTCCACCTTGACATACGTTACATATGGCAAGACAGTTGTTGTCCGGATTTGGATAGAAATATTTCCAGACCAAAGAGGTTGAATGTTTGGTCTTCTGCCCAGCAATGAGCATGATGGGCTTTTTCATCTTACGGACAACAACTGTCTTCCCTGGTGCCTGATTTAGACAAACCACCTCACCATCAGAATCCTGCTCGTCAGATTCCTCCTCAGCGCCAACTACACCAGTATCCTCATCCTGTTGTACTTCAACAGTAACAACTTCAATTTGAATATCAGCAAGTGGACTGTGGGTGCTCTTTCCAGCACTTGCAGAAGGCATGCAAATGGTGGAAGGAGCCATCTCTTCCCAACCAGTGTTTGGAAGGTCAGGCATCGCAACTGTCGCCACACGTAGATTCTCCATGGGGATTTGTGATATCGTCCTAGAATTAGAATGCACAGTTCTTTGCTGTGCTTTTGCCAGCTTAACTCGTTTCATTTTTCTAGTGGGAGGAGGAGGGCTTCCATCGTTATGTGAAGCTGAATCACTATCCATGAACATAGGGGAGGACCTTAGCCATTCCTCTCCACTCCTTGTCGTAAATTGACAAGTTTACGTTTCTCCTCAGATGATTTAAATTTATTTTTTAAAGTCATTTCCTGAACTTTGGCATGTGGGATTTTATATGCCCTCTACTATGACATTGGGCTTTGGCCTTGGCAGATGACGTTGATGGCATTTCATTGTCTATGTCATGACTAGTGGCAGCAGCTTCAGCACTAGGAGGAAGTGGTTCTTGATCTTTCCTTATTTTATTCTCTAAATTTTTGTCCTCCATTTATGTGATATTGATACTTGTGGCTAACGCGCACACAAACACAGAAAAAAAAGGAGGAAAATGTTTACATTTTTTTGGGCGCTTTGGGGGTTACACCACGCTTCAACAGACCAGCCGGCCCTTGACTTATGACACAGGTGCACGCTTGGCGCTGCTACTTTGTTGATGCACGGGTGGCTAACTCTTACACAAACGCAAAAAAATATTTATATTTTTTTGCACTTGGGGGAGCACCCCTGATGGTCAGAACACCCCCTGGACAACACTACAGCACCCCTTTAGGACTACAGTGAGACAGGAGCCACTGAAGCTCCCCCTCTTCTGTCTGCACACAGCTCCTATGGACAACACAGCCTTTATGGGACAACAGCACTGCACAACACAGCCCAGCCAGCCCCTATGGACTTTGGCCAGCCCCTATGGACAACAGCAGCACCAGCACAGCAACCCCCACCCTCCCTCTTCACTGTCCACAGCCGGAGTGGAAAATAGTGTCAACGCGGGGACCTCTTATAGAATCCAAAACCTGCGAGAATCCGACAGCGCGAGGATGATGTTTTGCCTCATTCTGGAAACCGTGTCTGGCGGGAAAACCCAAGCCGGACTTGGTTCCCGCCTCGGATCGAAAGAAATCCGAACCCGCTCATGCCTAAGCATTATATGCAGCACTTGGCGCCTGGCAAAGTGAGGGAGCCGGCATTGCAAATCCACTGGTCCCCAGGGACAGTTTGCAACTCCGGGACCCCCTGAAGAGTCTAAAATGGGGGGGGGGTTCAGGAAGCATGACCACATCCCACCCCTTTACCGTGAGGTCACTCCCCCTTTTTCAAAGCCTTGCACACTACACTACTCACCGCACCGGGTGTCATCCAGTGGAGGGACGCCACTGATAATACTAAGGTCTTCAGTTTGTCATTGATATAGGCATGCAAAAAAATTTCGTCATAAGATATCTGGGCACATACTTAGACTGAATGTAAATTAAATCATTTAAAATACAATTTGCGTATGTTTATATTGTTTAACATTTAGTAGAACTGTAACTAGGGATGTGTGGGTGGCAACGTCGCTGCCCCACGGCGCTTGCTCCTGGCAGCAGGCTGCCTGGAAAGGCACTTTGCAGCAGGCTTGCCTATCCTCCAGATTTGTCAGGAGCCTCCCGAATATCGGGTGTTGCTCGCGACCCTCGGAAAGGCAGGAAAGCCTCCTGGCTGCCCCCCCCCCGCTACTCATCGTGGCCCCGCCGCCTGCTTAAAAATGCCAATATTTTAGGCATTGTGAAGAAGGGGTGGAGCCACAATGACGCGGCCCTGCCCCCAATGTCGCATAATTACCCGGCCATGCCTCCCCGCTGTGCGCAGACATTCAGCTGCCTCCCGGAAGGAGGGAGCTGAATGTCGGCAAGTATGCTCTGCAGCAAGAATCACTGATGCGGGGCCACTGAAGCGTCCTTTAGATGCTCCAGACAGGCACAGTACAGTGTGTGCAGCTGATCCGCAACGCCCTCAGGGCGCTCCAGTGCTGCCGGCACTTACCGGTGCTGCCAGCCGAGCCCCCTCCGTGCAATGTAATGATGTCAAGCACCTGACGTTATGATGTCAGGGGAGCTAAAGGTTGCTGGGCTGGCACAGGAAGCATTTAGGCTGAGTTTTGACCCTGCCTTTTAGGCTTTACCAGCATTGAGTGAGAATGGCTAAGTCATGTATTTTCCTGAATGAGCCTCGTTATAGACCCAGATGTAAAAATTGGATTACATTTTTTAAAAATATGATATTGTGAGAGAATAATAAGCAAAAAGCTTTAACTTGAGATGGAGGAACCCAGATGGTGTTCTATATCTCCATTTGGGATGCATTTTGCCCCTTCATGGTGCACTTTATACAGCATGGGAAACCTGTATATCTACTTATTTAATGAAAACATTTAGGGGCCTACAGTATTCATCATCGGAGGCCGTATGGCCCCCGATGATTAAGTAATAATCTCGCTGCGAGGGATACTTATGTATCCAACTCCCAGCGGGGGGGAAACATTGTACCGGAGCAATTCATCATTACTCCGATGCGGGGACAGCTGCTACGAAATGCAGCTGTCCACTCATTTAGCAATGCAGCTACAGAATTAGCTGCGTTACTTACCTCCTCCCTGTCGGAGCAGCTACGCATGCGTGACCCAAGGTCATATGTGCGCGCAGCCGCCAGGGAGGTAGCCAGGGGCCCTATGCCAAAGGGGGCAAGGTATGCTATTTAGGGGTGTGGTTACAGCTCCCTGGCAGGCCTAGGCCCCAGTTGAGATGTCAGTGTCAGAGGTCCCTGAAGCCAGTGTACATGGGGTCAGCGGGTCGCCCGTACACACAGCTAAATGCACTGATATATGTGCAAGATATATCAGCATCGGCTGTGCTGCAGGACCGATGCGATGCGATATGTCTGTGAACGACTGTCATTCACAGACACAACCTCTGTACACACATACAAATGCACTATGGGATATATCGTTGGTCGACTGATTGAACGACGTATCACATGTGTGTACCCAGAATAAGTATAAACATTCAATTTAGCATCCGTTAATCCCTGGTTAACAGACACACAGTGGTTTGCTGCAAATAAAATTAATAAAAAGAACCAATATCCTAGGAAGTGATCATGACTACATTAATATAGTATTTTCTTAGCTCCTGATTATGCCAAAATTGTGACCCCAAGATTCTCTTAACAGTTATCTCAAGCACAATAATTATCCTTCCTCAATCTTTCTTCTCTCAGCTATTTTGATCCAGAACATAGGGCCAAATGTAATAGGGTGAGAGTTTAGAAAAAGTGCGAGTTCAGCAGTAAACTCTGGTTCGGTGGAGCGGTGGCGGACATTAACCTATTTTCGCAGATTGCGCAGCTGTGATCCGTGCTGACGGGGGCCCAAAGTTCCCCACATGTCTTTTAACAATAGTCAACAACTATGAACTAGTGAGCAATCCAACACACAAAGAAATTGCTCTGTCTCTTTCAAATCACACTTAGAGCAGGTTGGAATCTCCATTTAGGGGATAGATATGTCTTGTGGAACACATTCAGAAATACCTCCATATAAGAACTAGTAGCTAATGCTTTGCAGGACACAGTAAAATGCTTGAATATTATTTTCCATCACCAGTGGTAGCCTGGTAGGAAGTATAGTGATCACCGAGCCATTCCCATGCTGATCTCCAAATGTTCAAACACTTCCCTCAGAAAATAGTACAGATGTGTGCTCACCCTTGTGTTTAGGATTTGGCAAACCACCCTCAAGTGTTTTGATTCATTGTCAGTTTTGGTTTTGGATTTCTTTAAAAGTTATAAAAACAGCTAAAATCATGTAATCTGAACCTGTTTACCCGAGATCCAGTTTTTAGATATGAGTTCTGAACTTATGGGAAGATCCAAGCTGGGAATCTGTTGAACTCTGAACCACAAAAGTGATCTGAGCTGGGCCTTGATTTGACCCTAAACTCCAAAATGTGGGTGTGTTTGGTTTTCAGCAAAACTGAACTGCTCATCTCTAGTAAATAGAAATGAATGGAAATGGTCTTGGTAGACATGAGTGGAGGCTGGTTCAAAATCCTGACTAGAGAGTCATCAAAATCCAAAAATGCTGATATAACTGAGCTAATATACTGTTGGGCCTGCAGGAAAGCAATCAGGTAAGCGGTAACCACTACATACCCGTCCCTTACCTCATTAAACGTGAAAGGACGTTTATCACAAGCATTTATCAGATGCTCTATGGAAGAATATGCTAGCAATCTCCATAAGGTGAAGGTATGGGGAACCATGGGTTGTGGTATATAAATATTATCATTCGATAATCAGAATATCGACAACATAATGTTGACATTCCGAATGTTCACGCTTTCAGAATGTTGACATCACACAAACTGATGGTGAGTAGTTAAGCAAAACTAGTGCTAAATTGTTTTGAGTCATTTACAGTAAAGTGGGGAAATCTAACTCTCCAGGGGGGGAGATGCACTTAGCCTTGGATAAAGATTAAGGGCCTGATTCAGACCCGCTCGTGAGCGCTCGCAAGCGGGTCAATGTTGCCCAAGTGCGCATGCGCACGATGGAGGCGGCTCCGTCGTGCACATGTGTGAGACTCGAATAATGATGACCAAGCCGTCGTTATGGGTCTCGCACCAAAGGGGGCGTGCTGTCGATGGTGATTGACAGCACGCCCCCTTTGGTGGGCGTGCCAGGGGCGTGGCTGCCCAGATGGAGGTGTTCCCATGGGAACGCCTACCGTCTGGGGCCGGCCCCACTGACATCACTAGTGATGTCAGTGGGAGTGCTTTTGGCTCTGATAGAGCCAAAAGCACTCCAGGGCTTGCGGCAGCGAGACCCTACGGCAAGGGTCTCGTGGCAAGCCCGATGGTCGCAATGGTCTTGACCATCACGACCATCATTTTGGCCGCTCGATATAGCTGTGGGTGGTCACCCACAGCTATGCGAGCGGCCAGGAGGCCGCTCCATAAAGGAGGAGGGACGGCCCTGATTCAGATCGAGCGCTCTGTCAGAGCGTCCGGCTCTGAATCAGGGCCTAAGTACCAACCAATCAGCTCCTAGCTGTTACTTAACAAGCTGTGCTTAAAAAATGACAGTTAGGAGCTGATTGGTTGGTACTTTATCCCTCTCCACTTTGTCTCTCTCCAAGGCTTAGTGTATCTACCCCCAGACATCTAACAGGTGCAGTTTAGAAAATAGCCTCTGTAGCAGAGCCATACTCCCTCCATCTGTCCAGGTGACTATCCATAGCCCCATTAAAATGTGCCATATAGATGACAGAGGTATCTGGCTTGATGGCAATAAAGGCAGCACAGAAATCACATAACGACTGTATGGATAAGTTGAGTCTGTTTAAATACCAAAATGCAGACGCCTGTGTACCAAAATAAAGACACCTCTGGAATAAGGCATATGGGAAGCATGATAGGCTCATCCTAAGTAACGTTGGTGTTTTTAAAGACAGGGCCATGTTTCCAGCCAAATGTGTATTAAGCAGCCATACCAAATCTGGATTATGCTTTTTAGAGGTGAATTAAAATTAGGTACCACTTAACCTTCCACAAGAGAAGAGCCCCCCAACCACATGAGTTCTAACATCAAACACAGGGCCGAATTCAGCAGTGTTTGTGGGTGGGGAGGGGGTGGCGATGGCCCCCTGTAGTAGCCCCCCAGTAGAAAGAAATGTAAAAAAAAAAAAACACTTACCTGTAACCCCGCTCCTGGTCCCGACGCTGCTACAGGCTCCTCCGCCGCTTTGCATAATGGGAGAGACAACGTCATGACGACGTCTCTCCCATTACCCACTGCGGGAGCCGGAAGATGGCTCCCGCAGCGGGAGCAGCAGCAGCCGATGAGAGTCTGACAGACTCTCAGCGGCTGCTGATTACACCAAACACATAGCTCCGGCGGCTGTGTGTTTAGCAGTGTGTAGTGCTGACCGAACTCCGTCCGGTCAGCGCTACACACGTGGTGCAGGCTGTGTCACAGTGACACAGTCTGCACCGCGGCCCGCATGGTACGCTACTCAGCAGCGTACCATGCGGGCATGACTCGAGTATAAGCTGAGGGGGTGCTTTTTCAGCACAGAAAATGTGCTGAAAAACTCGGCTTATACTCGAGTATATACGGTAATACCAGCGGCTGAATAGCCGCTGGTCAAATACCGACAGCGGAACACTGACGGACCTAATTCCCTGTTGGGACTGGTAAGTATCCTCACCCTCCCCTCTCCCCCCTTAACCATCCCTTAGTGGTGCCCAACCCTAATCTCCCCCCCCTAGTGCCTAACCCTAACCTCCCCCATTAGTGCCTAAACCTAACCTCCCCTCCCTGCACCCTAAACCTAACCCTCCCGGGGGGTGCCTAACCCTAAGTCCCCCCCAGGGGTCCCTAAACCTAACCCTCCCCCCCCCGTGGCTAGGCGCTAAGACACCCGGCTTACCTTCATTCGGTATGCCGGGTGTTGGGATTTTGGAATGGGGCTAATGATAGGCGTTGGGATTTCGATGCCTATCTTTAGTCCTCTGTTTGCTGTCAGTGTCGGGATATTGGCGGGCAGGATATCGCCCGCAGATATCCTGACTGCACCCCTATATAAACATATATCCACTAAAACATATTAGTAGTATATTCACTGCATAGTAGAAATGTTAATTTCCATTATAAGCATAACAGCACTCAGCAAGGGATACATAATTTATGTCGTTATTTAGAATGTTGACATTACGTTGACATTAAGTTTGTTGACTATATAATGTACTGCATGTCAACACAGTGCACGTCAACATATTCACCAGGTTGACATGCTTGAAGTCAACGTGTAACGTGTCGACACTGCTTCACAATGTCAACAACTAACGCTAACCCTAACAATAATGTTAACAGTTGCACAATGGCCATGATGACATTTTCCAGATGTCGAGATATCAGATGTGGACAATTTAGCCATGTTGATATCATAACATTTGACATTCTGGTGTTGACATGATAAATATCGACATAGTGAGTGCATACCGTCACCTAAAACATTTCTATTCTTTTGAATGATGGGAGGAATACTCCCTAAGAAGGATGAATATTAGAAGTGTTGTTTAGACAGATATTTGCATGGACAAGAGGGAGTGATTTTGCGGCTGAGGAATATACCAAAGGAGTCAACTATCAAAAGACAGATAAACTATGATTCTGTTGGGACATGAGCACCTATATGAATTACACTCATTTAACTATTTTTGTTGTATTCATCTGAGAGTCATTTGGTGAAGACTCTAGAGTGGGACTGGTGCTGGTGGCTCACCTTTGCGCAGACTGGACTCTAAATATTTTTTTGTTAAGTACAAAAGGTTGACAGGGTCAAAAGGTTGACACAAAAATGGTTGTCACATTTTTTTTATGGTTCAAATTAGGCACTTATCGGAGGGTTAGGGTTAGGCTCTAGGAGGGATGGTTAGGGTTAGCACTTACCCTGACAGTTAGGGCCAGGAGGGAGGGTTAGGGATAGGCACCAAGGGGAGGGTTAGGGTGAAGATTAGGGTTAGAAAAAAAACATGTTTCGACCATTTTTGTGTAGACCATTTCAATGTCAACATTTTGACCATATCGACCTTTTGTACGTCTATATTCATCTATGTCGACATTTTGTGTGTCGACCTTTTGTACCTATCAAACACAAATTTCATAGGACTAGATTAATCCTGCACCAGTCTTATATTATACTCTTTGAAATGGTATGCAGCCGGGAAGCCGGCGGACCTAATCCCGACAGCCGGCTCCCCGACTGCTTTATACTGTTGCGAGGGTTAAATGAAAGGCGTTTAAATCTAGACGCCTGTCATTTTACCGACACCGGGAGACCGGCGCCCGGCATCCTGATCGAAGTAATGCCGGGCACCGCTGCGGACAGCCGCGGGGGGGAGTGTTAGGTTTAGGGCTCCCGGGGGGGGACTTAGGGTTAGGCACCCCCCCGGAAGGTTAGGTTTAGGCTAGGGGAAAGGGGAGTTGGCGTTAGGCACCCCCGTGGGGGACTTAGGTTTAGGCGGCAGGGAAGGGGGGGGTTGGGTTTAGGCACTTAGAGGGAGGATAAGGATTAGGCACTGGGGGGAAGGTTAGGGTTAGGCACCCTAAAGAAGGGTTAGGATTAGGGGGTTAGAAATAGGTTAGCTAATACTTACCTTCGACTATCGGGATTTCCTCCTCTGCCGGCCTCCTGGTGTCAGGATTCCAACCGCTGGGCAGGGGTCCGGCGGTAAATCATACTTCTTCCCCTGAAATAGTAGCAATCTCCCTGTCGACTTGAAGAGTCTAATAATGTCTCTGATTGTACCTTACCCCCATTATGAAAATGTTATATATAAAAATAAACAGAAATATTTGCATAAACTCTCTATCAGCCGATACATCCACACTCACTCACACTACATATCTAATGAATAAAGACACGGACAACTGAAATTGGTGGTGAAAATGGGTCAGCTTTTTATTTAAAGGGATTTTGACCTAAATTCTTAAACTAAATTAACTAAAGTATGGTGGCAGGGTAAAGAATGGCCTAGCTAAGCGCTAAATTTCTAAGCATAAACATAAAAACAGGGCCAACTTGCCACTCAAGCAGGGATGCGGCATTCTGCCTCCATCCGTGCCCGAATGACTCACAAGAAAAGGACCAACTGCCCAACCCCTGTGGGGACAATACCAGCGTTGTTTTGGCCATCTGCCCACATCATCACTGATTTGAAAGCAGACCAACCACGGCGAAGACAAAGGGCCCACCAGGCCTAGTGGTAGCCCTTCACCGTAAACTGACATCCACGCCTAACCTCCGCTGTAATCGGATCTGCCCCCAGGAAAACAAACCGTTAAACAACACCAATAACAGCCGTTCTGACACCAGCCAAACAAAGGTTACCAAGGAACCGCAGCCACCACCATACCACCTAAAGCCTTTAAACCGACCTCAAACCTTGAAACAAATCCTCCAAAAAGATAGACATGCCTACCAGAGAGAGATGCACCCCATCCCCTTAAAACAGATTAACATCCCGAAACGAAATGGCAGGATGCCGGATGACAGCACCGCCACGGGCTTCCACAGCTCATCCAATGACTGTATTCACCCTGCACCTGATATGGTCAACAGCTCCGGGCCTAACAGCACCCTGACAAACTCTCCTCGGGATAATACCTGACCAAAATATTCACCAAAAGGGCCAGCGACCCATCAAATCCAACAACTCCCACTGTATATCACAGCGCAAATCCAGAGATGACCTGGTTGTAATGTCATGACCCCCAAGATGTATAATCAAGAAGACTGGTTAGACAATAACTGCGACAGATTCCTCAACGACCTGACCGAATGCAAATCCATCTCACCAAACTGCTTTCTGGAAATACTGAACAATCTGCTGCTAAAGGCAAATGTGTGGCCCAATAGACAAAAGAGTACCCCACTACCCAAATGCACTGATCATCCAAACATAAGCCTGTCAAAAGAATAAAAAACAAAGACATTAATAACTGCCCAAAAGGACCGTAAGAAAAAACGGCCAGCAAACCACAACAGTGAAGCAACACACTATTGACCTAACAGCAGAAAAATACTACATGGGCCTACTAGATAACCTAGGGACAGGGGTACAGGGGGGGGGCACAGGGCCAGAAACCTAACTTTACCTGAGGCAAAAGCACAAAACCTCCACTAGCCGGCATAAGCTGTGGATAAAACCAGTAATAAAACCAAAAATTCTCAAGACCCCCACCCAAAGGGCAGCGAGTAGCTAGTCCTCAAGTTAAGGTGCAATTGAGAAGCTAAAATCTGATATATACACCAGACCTCCACCTGTTAAGTGCCCGGATCTCATCCATGGACCAACCCGCCGCAGCGGCAGCAGTTGCAGTGCCTTTGCAAAATGAATGGGTGCCATAGTCGACCGGAGATAAACCCAATTCCAAGATACAGCATCTCAAAGCCCAAACGAATTGATAACGAGACACAGGAGATGCATCTATGTGCATCAGCCAAGCGCCCTAAGACACGGGATGTAGGCTCAAATACGACAAAGCCAAGACCGCCAGACAAATCCTGCGGTTGGAGCAGTGCCCCATCGAAACCCAACGCCCCCTACCAACCTGGTTGGTTTTAGAATGCTGTACCTTACAGTAAATCCCATCTTCCCGAACCACCACATGAAACAAAAGCATCGGCGACACTGCTGTCCTGGATGGAGCGACCAGTTTACAGACCCTGAATGCCCCATGGTACACCATAGCGAAAGCGAGATGAAAAAGGCCAACTTCATAACCCGAGGAACAAACCTTCACTGAAACTTTTACAATCTTACACAGCAGAAAACTATCAATCGGACTACGCAAATTGGGCAATGCGGGTACTACTCTTGCCCAACCTTTCATAACCTGAGACAGAAAGAAAGACTTGGTAAAATCCCTTTCACCCTGCAAGTGATGGAAATAAGATATGCCAGCCAATATTTTCCAAGCCGAGTCGAACTCCCCAACAAAGGCAAGAATAAGAGAATCCACATTCTTACCTCTGTTGCTACGACGCTGCAGGAACTGCCTCCACTGTTCCCACGCAGAAAGGTACTGTAAGCCCGATATGTTGCAGCAGACGGGGATCTATGCTCTAGTCCCTCCATGTCGGGCAGATTACCTGCCACACATGAGGGACAAGATTCACCAATGGTTACTAGCTCCGGGGCCAACCGCCGAAACCTCCCCCAGTCAAAATGAGAAAGCACGTCTGCAACCCCACTGTCATACTGAACCATAATCGAGATATTATGCTGCAGGAAAAGCAAAATTATTTGTGCAAGCAACCATATAACCTGCAAAAAAGCCAACCTCTGCCTATTGACTGTGTACACAATGCCAAGATTGTCACACCACAGGACCACCAAATGATTTTCCAGCCCCAAACACCACAGCTCTATCGCGACCATTTTCGGGAATAATTCCAGAAGCAACAAGTTCCTAGTCAGACTCTGAAAACTATTCCCCAGGCCATGATGCCGCACACCATTTCCCTTCAAAACACGCACGCACCAAAACCAGAAGAACCTGCTGTGTCCGTGAAGAGCTGGAAAACCGGGCCATCCAAATCCTCAGGTAAGCACTTGTCTATGTAAAGACTATCGTCCAACCTAAAACCCATGTATTTGAAAACTGACGGATGAAGCGGAAGCAAATGGAAGGCTGATTCCACATCCAGCTTGCACAGAAGGGCACCAGCTCTGAAGGCACGCACCATATCTAGGGCCGAATGATTGGTAAACCACGCAACAATGAACTTCGGAAATAGCATTGTTAACAGATGACCCCGACGGCCAAGACAGATGCTGTATCAGCCTGAACTTACCAGGGATTTTTTTTTAGGCACCACGCCCACTGGCATGAGAACCAAATCCAAAATGGGGGGTTGGTCGAATGGACCAGCAATGCAGCCCAGAGCGACTTCGAGCATTACCTTTTCATGCATAACCATTGGCAAGCGCAGGTTCTCCACAACTCCCGTTACCACCCTGCCACTAATGGGAAGTGGGAAACCATCTGTGAAGCCCGATCTAAGAAAAGCTGCATTGTCATGAGCGGGATAAACGTCCATCCATTCAGACATTGATTCCATCCAGACTGGGGAAGGAGCCCTACTTAGATAAGGAAGGTCCGAGGCCACGACCCATAGAGTGGTCGCAGCCCCGAGCCCACCCCCTCCACTTGTGGGTCTGCTACAATCCTTGATTGGGTGTGATCCCCCATACTGAATACAAAGATGCCGAAACCTGCACTGGGACCCCAGACTGCACTGCCCATTATTTGTAGGCGAAACACTTCCCATGCCAGGTTCTGAGACCACTGGACCGAAAAGTGCTACTACCGGATGCTGCTCTAGTACCAGCCCGAGGGAACCTATGAAGAGCTGACACTTTGGAAGACGCCCTATCGGGTAGAGCACTGCCATGCTAAATTCTTCATCGTACATTCTCCAAGTGAACCTACGGGAAGAGGTAAAAAGCTCATGAACAAGGTACTGTCAACTCACCACGTTCATGTGTTCGTCAGGACCCGTCTCAAGGTAACAAGCAGCAAAAACATACATGTTGCATAACCTCTTGTGATATGACCTATACGACTCCAAAGCCACGCCACCTTTCTTTTTCGTGGCCCCAAAGCCTTTTTCATCCTACTTGTGAGACCACAGAAATTTACATAACGCCCTTTCCTGATCATTTCACCCTAGGTCGCATGCCGCTCAGCACGGCCATGTTCGTACAATGCAAGCCATCTGACTACACAGAATCGACTGACAAACTACTACTAGACGACCTACGTCTCTTCTTAGCCCGCTGCTTCCCACGCTTTTGCCACCATCCTCAGAGGTAGAGGAAGAGGATGATGAGGTGGATGACTGGTCCGCACCCCCAATCCTTCCACCGCAATGCCTCTTACCTCCACAAGCTCTAATACGCCTAGTGCAGCTATTGCTCCCACCGACCTTGATGAGGTAAAGTCCGAACCCAAGGACGCCTCCCATTCCCAATCGGGATCCAATGTGGACTCACCAGAAATATCTTCCTCGACAGTCACACTAGATGTCCCCGGACCCTCAGCCACCACTTGTCAACGATCCATGCCAATGTTGAAAGCGGACCCAACTGCAACTGGGTAGAGAGAATGGGACAAAACTTCTGGCATAGTAACAGTACCATTAATTATTGCACAATGACCGCTACTTATGCCCAGCAAACAGGCCACTGCCGTTGTAACCACGGGCACCAATGCCTGGGTTAGTTGCCACGCCCAGGTTGCAAAACCGGCGGCCGGAATGCAGACCGGCGCCCCGCCACCGGGACCAGTGGTGAGAATGGGGACTGGGGTCGACACAATGGATGCGCACAACGCTGACACACCCTCCACATTTAAAATCCCTGTTGTTTGCGGACTGCCAACCAAAGACTGCATGGCTGCAGGGAATCCCCTGCAGAAGGAGCCTGCCGCACCGCGTCCGCATAAGACCTCCCAGGAGCCAACCCCAATGTTTATCCTCTACTATTAATCTGCAAACCAGAACCCCCGACACCACTCGCACTAGAAAGTTTAGCTAGCTACAGAATGGCACCGGCACTTATCGTGACTGTGCACCCTAGCATTTTCCCCCGGGATAGGCACCTCAAGGGTAGCCGGACTCACCGTGACCCCGGTGTCTGCTCCCTCTGGCAAAAACCTCCCACGGTGCCTATTAACACCACGCCGGGACCCGCGAGATGTCCCGACTGACCACCCCATAGTCCTCCATGGCCACGCCCTTGTTTCTAATGAAGGAGGTACGACCGGGGAACCAGAAAGGCCCAGAGTTGCAGCCCTGTCACGAGGTTCTCCCTGTCCCCAGGCATGCACCCCAGCGCTATCTGCTTCACCACCGGAATACTCTCACCTCCGCGAGTGTCCCCGGCCTGGCGATGCCCCTGCCACACCTGCCATCGCGGGCGCAGTGACCCCCCCTGTAAGCCACACTGCTAGTGAGGAAACTCTGCGGGGCCTCTCCATAGCCAAAGAAGAAAGAGTCAGGGGAAAGGAGGAAAGAAAAGCCCAGAGAAAATAGAAGAGTGTAGAAACAGATAGAAGGTAAGAGAAAATGTAAAGCCAAATAAGGAAGAGATAGGAGAAATATGATTAACCGCAAGCAATGCAATAAGACAACAAACTGTAGCACTTCTCTGTCCAAATCGATAGAATCAAAGAGGCCTAACCATAGGGACTTACCCACAAAATCAGAGAAAACCCCTCCCCACTCCTGCTCCATCCAATCATCAAAATCACCTCACTAAGGAGCTCATTCAGACCATACTTGCCTACCTTTCAGTAGCTCTTCCCGGGAGAAGCCCGGGTAAGAGAAGCAGCAGGGGGGTGATGGGGGCGGGGCCTGACTATTTGCGTCATTAAGCCCCACCCCCTTGCGGTAAAATTACTAGGAAGTGGGCAGAATGCGGGAGAAATGTCTACCCTTCCGAGGGCGCGGGGGGTTACCCGAAAAATCGTGAGCCTCCCGCGAAAACCGGGAGGGTAGGCATGTATGATTCAGACCCGTTTGCAAGTTGCGGTCGCTCGCTGGCAAAAAGGGGCCGGATATTTAAATGATGTGCTCGCACTGCATCGCGTAGGGCCGCCCACTATGTTTTAGTGAGCTATGGCAAAGTGCGCTCGCAAGGGTCTAAAGAGGTCCCCTTGCCACTCGCAACACACGTCATCTTCGGGAAATGAAAGATTAATCGGGACCATCGAGAGCCATCAGAGCTGCTCACAGCCCTTTGGGTTGCCTTAGCCTGCTGCAAGCACAGCAATAAGTGCAGCCTGAAATACATGCAGGTGACGTGTACAATGACGCTACTTTAAACGGCGTTTTGGCGGCCTGACACGTCTGCGTTCACAGCACCACTCCCCCGTTCACAAGCACCTTCCCCTGTTACCACCCACAAACGGCGCTATCTGTCACTCAATGAATGGCTTGCGCACGAGCACTGCGAATTACACACATGCGCAGATGGGCAAAAATCGCTCAGAGCGACCAAGCAAGCGCACCTTAGTGAGCGGGTCTGAATCAGGTCCTAAGTCTGTATGGAGTGAGGATGTACAGGCCTAGAGGTTTAATGTCCCTCCTGTCACATTACGTGACATCCGTGCTTCTTCAAATGGCATCAATAGTATAATTTCCCTGCATTGGTTATAAGGCACAATGATCCCTATGGCTACATGCATTTTCTGAAAAGTATCAGTATTTTATCAACAAGTAGATCTTACTAACTGCTTTGGGGCTCGTTTACATTTGGATGTAAGCAGGGGCGCCGAGAGAGGGGGAGCGGTACTAATTAGTTACCTGGGCCAGTGCTTGCTGGATGGGCCTGGCACCGTATCCCACTCCCTCTTACATCACAGCAGCCCAGCACACGCTGCTCTGTGCTGGACTGCAGTGGGAGACTGCTCACAGCTGCTAAGCTGCAGCCGTAGCAGTCTCCTATGCCTGTGACACTGATCATGTCCCCCCACTGGCTGGATGTGCTGGACTGAGGGGGCTCACAGCGCCCCCCACCCCAGCGCGCGGTGCTGCAAAAATGTCAGCTTTACGATTTTTTCCCCTAAGGGGGTTTGCCAAGAACCCCCTTTTACCCAGGCCTGGCGCGGTTCTTGGCAATTGGCCATGTTATGACACGCCTCTCAGATGTAGCAGTACACGCCCATCACATGTATGACACGCCTCTCAGATGTAGCAGTACAGGCCCATCACATGTATGACACGCCTCTCAGATGTAGCAGTACAGGCCCATCACATGTATGACACGCCTCTCAGATGTACACGTCCACTTTACCACTGCGCTCATAGGTGTTATTTTCACAATCTCCATGAAATGCTTTTTCAAAAGTATAGTGCATAGCTACCCTACTACAGCACTGATTGTGCATATTAATTATCTCAGGACTGAAGCTGTGCCTTATAACAGTAGTGATGATCAAAAAGTTTTCATTCATTGTAACCTAGAGTTTCTAATAACTGTAAAGTTTAAATTCCAAACCAGCCATTTATTAGTACTGTAAATATTAGACAGAATGTAAGCAGAAAAAAGTACAATCTAGAACCCTCTCCCTAAACATACACTGGGCACAAATTATACGGGCCATAGTTTGAAATATCTGTTGCAAATCCTTAATACAGTTGATATTGTGACAGTTGCCTACGGGTTGAAAGTCAGATAAGTGCAAGAATTTACATGCTAACTGTATGTGACTTAACTTGGTTACATTTTAGAATGTAAGCTCTTACGAGCAGGGCCCTCTGCCCTCTTGTGCTTCTCCTTACTTTACTTTAATCTACTTCTTACTCACCACCAGGGCACCTAACACTTGGTTGCTTATGCTCTGTTGCTTATCTGGGTGTTATGGTCGCTAATGTAGCAATATATATTATCCATGTCCTGGTCCTGTATTGTATTGTTCCGTAAGTCGCTTGTCTACAACTTGTTTATGTACTTTGTAAGGCGCTGCGGAACATTTGTGGCGCCATATAAATAAATTATAATTATAATAATAATAATTAAAATTACATTGTACCCTCCTCTTTGTGTCTGTCATTGTGTCTGTTAAAAAGGGAAAGACATTGCTTACCTCTCTGATCAAATTCGAACCTGGTCCCTAGTAACAATGCGACATTACAATTGTATTGTACTGTAAGTCACTTATTTGTTTATGTACTGTGTAAGGCGCTGCGGAACACTTGTGGCGCCATATAAATAATAGTAATAATGGGACAGTTGTTTCAGCTGGATCTTTTGCACCCAGCATGGCATTGGTGTAAGTCCTTTAAACCGATGATGACGGATGCGGACATAAGGACAGTTGGCGGGATAGGCATCCATGAGCTGTTGCGCGGATTTTTAGTATACAAAGGCGGATTCTTGCATTGCCAGAAACTAGTAAGCAGCCCACCACGACTCTAGAAAAAAGCCGCCACAGACACGTCTGAATGAAGATAAGCCTCACTGGGAATAACTGCAATTAGTTTTTTTATTTTAATACTAATAAAAAAGTTAGTAAGACCACAGGCTAAATTTATTAAGTGGTGGCTTGCAAGAGAATCGGCTTTTCCTCTTGTTTAAACCGTATAATTAAAACAGGAATACTAGTCAAAGCAAAACACGCTTAGTAAATTTATCCCAAAGCCAAATGCAAATTGCATTGGAAAACTGTACAAAGAATCTCAGTAGTTATGTGGCCCCATATACATATTGGTACTACCGAGTACATGGTAAATAGCAAA
Organism: Taudactylus pleione; assembly: GCA_031769625.1. Classification (NCBI taxonomy): domain Eukaryota; kingdom Metazoa; phylum Chordata; class Amphibia; order Anura; family Myobatrachidae; genus Taudactylus; species Taudactylus pleione. The sequence continues at coordinate 12,699,873 of JAUIMM010000188.1, forward strand.
AGTATAATGCAATGTAACTATAATATGCCAAGTCATTTTGCTTACAATACTAGAGGAACATTATATTATAGAGAGAGACAGTACCTCAAATCTGCCACTAGATGTTGACATTTGACAATATAATTTACAGCAGAAAATGCAAACAGGCTAATTAAGGATTTTGCTGTTAATTGGTTGACAACACAGATAATTTAGCGAAGCAGGTATTTATTTCACAGTGTAACAGAGTTACTAAAGCTGTGTGTGTATTGTGTAGAAAATGTATTTTAAGATTGCTAAAATAAGAACACTGAGTTAAATGTGCATAAGCCTGGGGCTGGTTCTGGGGGTCACTGAGCACCCGAATATTTGTACTGCCACCTATACACTATCTACTCCTATGTGTATTAGTGAAACAGGTCTCATGTTACACTATATTTTGCAAAAACTATTTTCCTTCAAAGACCACAAAGAGATTTACAAAGCAAAACATGAATTAATGTTCATGTGATTCCTATGCTAACATGTCGGTGACATTGTGTCCCTCTTCAGTGCAGGTCTGGTGGTCTTTGGGAGGGGGTGTGCTGTCTTTTTCAGTGTCCCCTCCTGCGTAGAGGCCCCAGCTCCCTGCTGATCATGCTGCTGCTGGTTCAGATTATGACAGATAGACGACAGAGCTGGGGGTATATTTACTGAAGTGGAGATGTTGCCTATAGCAACCAATCAGATTCATAGAAACAAAGAAACATAGAATTTGACGGCAGATAAGAACCACTTGGCCAATCTAGTCTGGCCCATTTTTAAACATATTGTTACCTCAACCCTTATTGATCCTTACTTCTTCTGAAGGATATCCTTATGTCTATCCCATGCATGTTTAAATTGGTCTACTGTCTTAGCCTCTACCACCCCTGATGGGAGGCTATTCCACTTGTCCACTACCCTTTCTGTGAAGTCATTTTTCCTCAAATTTCCCCTGAACCTACCTCCCCCCAGTGTCAGAACATGTCCTCTTGTTCTAATACTTCTCTTTATTTGAAGAATCTCTCCTTCCTTTACCTTGTTAAAACCATTTATATATTTGAAAATTTCTATCATGTCCCCCTTTCCCTTCTCTGTTACAAACATACATATTAAGATCTTTTAGTCTTTCCTGGTACGTTTTGTGGTGTAGACCTTGCACCATTTTAGTTGCCCTTCTTTGTACAGTCTCTAATGTATTAATATCCTTCTGGAGATATGGCCTCCAGAACTGAACACAGTATTGGAGATGAGGACTTACCAATGACCTATACAGTGGTATTATCACTTCTTTCTTTCTGCTACTGATTCCTCTCCCTATGTACCAAGCATCTGACTTGCCTTCCTCATTGTTTTTTTACAATGTTTGCTCGTCTTCCTCATTGCTTTGTTACAATGTTTGCTTGCCTTTAGGTCACCTGAAATAGTGACTCCTAGATTCCTTTCCTCTTCAGTAATTTCCAGAATAGTGCCATTAATACTATATTTAGTCTTTGGATGTTTGAGACCCAAGTGCATGATCTTGCATTTTTTGGCATTAAACTGTAGTTGCCACGTTCTTGACCATTCCTCTAGTCTACCTAGATCATAAATCATTTGTTTTACCCCTCCTGGTGTGTCTACCCTGTTGCATACTTTTGTGTCATCTGCAAAAAGGCAACGTTTCCCTTCAATACCATTTGCAATGACACAAATAAAGATATTAAAAAGCACTGGTCCAAGTACAGATCCTGAGGTTCTCCACTGGTAACATTTCCCTCAGACTGCACTCTGCTTACTACAACTCTCTGTTTCCTATCCTGCAGCCATGATCTTATCCATTCAACTATCTTTGTATCCAATATCATGCTTTCCAGTATATTTAACAGTTTGCGATGTGGAACAGTGTCAAAAGCCTTACTAAAGTCTAGATAAGCTATATCTATGACCACCCCTTTATCTATTCTACTTAACATTTGTCTAGCACCTTGTAGAATATAAAAGCCAAAATCTGATTAGTTGCTATGGGTAACATCTCCACTCCTAAAAACCTGCACTTTAGTTTATATACCCCCTGTAGTTTTCAGTAGTTACAGGCAGCAGCGGCTCCTGCCCTCTTACCTGAGGGGGGCTGCCACTGCTGCTGGTCTGACCTGTGGCCATCCAGGTCCTGGTGCCTGCGCAATTAATCTGACAGGCACAGAGACTGGCGCATGAGCGGCGGTGACAATGTGCATGCGCATAACACTGGCTTCTGCAGGCTGCAGTGTTTGCAGCCCTGAGAAGTCCTGTTGGGCTGCCTGAAAGGCAGAGCAGTGGCTACATCTGGAAGCTGCTCTCTCTTCATTGCAGAGAGACTCCTCCCCCTTGGTCTGCCTGTCCTTTGCGTGACTGGCAGGTGGCGCTTCCAATGGGAAGCCACCTCCAGTCACAGTGTGAGGCCAGTGCAGTCACGGACTGCTCACTGAAGTAGCGGATTTTATTGAGGGGGCTGCAGCCCCTAGGTAAAATTTGCCACTGGTTACATGTAAATTAATTTTTTGCCTATTGTATGAAAGGTGAAATAAGATTGGGGACCAACAGAAGGAACTTCCCGCTACAAAGTCTCTCAGCGGTGCAAGTTTTCAACAAATGAGAACCTAATTCCAATTATTGAGAGTATGCTACTGATGTTGACCCGATTACACATGGACACAAGTATTGAAAGACCTAAGTTAACTACTTAACTGGCTAATAGTTTTTCCAAATATGTCCCCAATTTTTTTTTTATTAGTAACAATGTAAATAATAGCTATTTAATTTAAACCTGATTTAATATAAATATTATGCAATGATTAATAAAAAAAAAGCTCATCATACAGGAGTGAATTGATTGATCAAGAGGCTTTGAAGAGTCAATTTATAGAGAAGCTTTGAGGAGTCGACTGATGAAAAGTCAATTAATAAAGAAGCTTTGAGGACTGGAGGGTACTTGACTGGAGTGTGGCCTGATGGCCATGTTGTATCCTTGAGGGCTGATATGAACTTAGCTGGTTGCAGCCTTGTGGGCTGATGTGTACCTGGTTGGTTACAGCCTTGAGGGTTGATGTATAATTGGTTGGTAGCAGCCTTGATGGCTGATGTGTACTTCGCTGGTAGCAGCCTTGAGGGCTGAGGTACTTGGCTGGTTGCAGCCTTGGGGGCTGATGTATACTTGGCTGGTTGCAACTTTGATGGATGATGAGTAGTTGGCTGGTTGCAGCCTGGAGGGCTGAGGTACTTGGCTGGTAGCCACCTTGAGGGCTGTGTAGCAGGGAATCCACACAGATGCTGGAATGCGGCAAAGACTGCTGTGATGTCAATAATAAGTAGTTAACACAGACGCGGAAGTGTGGCAGAGACTGCAGTGGTATACTAGCAGAAAGTCCATATTGACACTGAAGTGCGGCAGAGGCTGCTGATGTAATTAGCGGATTGTCCACACAAACGCTGAAGTGCGGTAGTAACTCCTGTGATGTAACTAGTGGATTGTCCACTCAGATGCTGAGGTGCGGCAGAGACTGCTGTAATGTTACTTGGCCGACAGTCCACACTGGAGCTGCAGTGCAGCAGCAGAGACTGCTGTGGTGTTACTAGCAGATAGTCCACACAGATGCTGAAGGCAGTTGAGATACACGCTGGACATGAGGAGCTGGAACCTAAAGGAACGTGAACCTACTCACAAGAAACCGGAAGCTATGTTCTGAATGCTATAGCCAGTATCAGAGCAGAGAACCAGCGGGGGTAAAAAAGGAAGAAGATCCAGTCGGTGCAGGGAGGAGGTGATGGAGCAGTAAGGTATTAGGACCTCATGGAGTAGCAGCCCGGCGTCCTTGTCTCTGAGCAACAGGAGTGAGAGAGCCGCCTGGAGTACTGATGTCAAACTCTCACATGTTGACGATGTTGTTCTAAAGACTCAGAATAGATGAGGATATTGTCTAAGTATACAATGAGAAAGACTCCAAGGAACTCAATTAAAACATCATTAATTAAATCTTGAAAGACAGCAGGAGCATTTGAAAGACCAAACAGCATGTCCAGATGTTCTTAATGGCCTGAATAAGTATTGAAGGCCGTCTTCCACTCATCGTCCTCCTTAATCCTGATCCAGTTATAGGCCCTTTGCAGATCGATCTTGGAAAAAATGGATGCCTCACAAAGTTGGTTGAAAAGAACTGATATTAATGGTAATGGATAAGAGTTCTTAATGGTGATATTATTTAACCCCCAGAAATCAATGCACGGTCAAAGCGATCCGTCCTTCTTCTGTGCAAAAAAAAAATTCCAGCCCCAACCGGTGATTTGGATGGATGGATAAAGCTCTTCAGAAGAGCATCTTGGATGTATTCCTACGTAGATTGACTGTCAGGTACAGACAAAGCATATAATCTGCCTTTTGGAAGTTTGGCTCCAGGCTGAAGTTCAATGGCACAGTCATATGGACGTTGTGGAGGTAGAGTATCAGCCTTTTTCTTAGAAAAGACATGGAGAGATCACGATAGGGAACAGGAATAGCAGATGAAGACTCTGCATGGATGGTAGCAGCAATTCATACCAGTTGAGCGAGACATTGTCTGGAACCGGTGGGTCCCCACTGAAGGACTTCACCCAATTGCCATTTGATTCCTAAGCCATGGCAACCCCAGAATTATAGGTTCCAGAGGACAATGAAACAGCAGGAATGTTATGTTTTTGGAATGTAAAGCTCCAATAGATAGATGGATGGGAGGTGATCGAGTGTTGACTACATCTTTGGTAATTAAATTTCCATCCAAACCAATAATTGAGACAAGTTGAGGTAAGGACACAGGAGTCAAGCCAAAACAGTTAAAAAATGAAATGTCCATGAAATTGTCTGCAGAACCACTGTCCAGAAAGACAAAAATATTTAATTCTTGATCAAAAACTTGGATTACAGTAGGAATAAGGACTGCATGACTGGGAGAGACAGATGCATGGCCCAGATGTATTTCTCCCCGTACATCTAGACCTTGCCTTTTCCTGATTTGACTGGGCAAACATAGGCAGTACAGTATGTCCCTACCACCACAGTAAAGACATAACCCAAGTGATCATCTTCTGCGCTTTTCCTCAGAAGAAAGATGAAAAGCCCTAGCTGCATTGGCTCTTCTAGCACAGGAGGGCAAACCAAACTGGAGATTGAGGAGAGAAGGTAGGCAAATCTTTCTACAGTCTATGTTTCTGAATCCGACGGTCAATACGGATAGTCAGGTGCATTAGTCCATCCAGCTTTTCTGGAGCAGGATACTGGACAAGGATGTCTTTGATTTGGTCAGAGAGGCCCAAACAAAAATGACTATGGAGTGCGGGATCATTCCACTCACAATTCTGTGCAGTAATCTTCTGCTGCTTTCTGTCCCTGTCTTAGAGATCGAAGGCTGGCTTCGGCTATTGCCGCTTTATCTGGATCATCATATAATAGTCCTAAAGCAGAAAAGAAAGTGTCAACAGTGTGAAGTGCAGTATGGGTGGATGGTAAACCAAATGCCCAGGTTTGAGGGTCACCTTGGAGTAGGCATATGATGATTCCTACACCTTGGGCTTCGGAACCAGAGGATTGGGGACGTAACTTGAAATACATAATTACAAAGTCTTTGCGGTTCCTAGAGAACCGGTCAGGAAGTTTCAAATTAGGTTATCAAACAGCGGTTAGAGCAGAAGAAATGCGAGTATCCTCAACCCAGAGAGATAGTTCTTGAATTTTTTGGGTTAAGGCTTGAATTTGTGCTGCAAGGACTTGTACCGGATTTTGAGTGGGATCCATGACAATAATACAATACCTCTATGAACAGTTTCTGTGAACTGTGAATCTTTGTGGCCGGCTATAATATTATACATCACTGGGAAGATTCACAGTAATAATGATTAATCAAGAAAAAGCTTATCATAGAGGTGTGTATTTATTGATCAAGAGGCTTTGAAGAGTCAATTGATAGAGAAGCTTTGAGGAGTCGATTGATGAAGAATAAATTAATAAAGAAGCTTTGAGTGGAAGGGTACTTGACTGCAGTGTGGCCCGATGGCCAAGTTGTAGCCTTGAGGGCTGATATGAACTTGGCTGTTGGTAGCCTTGTGGGCTGATGTGTACTTGGCTGGTTTCAGCCCTGAGGGCTGATGTACAGTATACTTGGCTGGTAAAAGCCTTGGGGGCTGATGTGTGCTCTACTGGTAGCAGCCTTGAGGGCTGATGAGTACTTGGCTGGCTGCAGCCTTGAGGGCTGAGGTACTAGACTGATTGCAGCCTTGATGGCTGATTTATACTTGGCTGGTTGGAGCCTTGATAACTAATGAGTACTTGGCTGGTTGCAGCCTTGAGGACTGAGGTATTTGGCTGGTAGCAGCCTTGAGGGCTGATGTGTAGCAAGGAATCCACACAGACACTGGAGTATGGCAGACTGCTGTGATGTGAGCAGAGAACCAGCAGGGGTAAAAAGGAAGAAGATCCAATCAGTGCAGGGAGGAGGTGATGGAACAGTAAGGTAGGAGGACCTCATGGAGTAGCAGCCCGTCATCCTCGTCTCCTGGCAACAGGCGGGAGAGAGCCGCCTGGACTAATGAGGTCAAACCAGTTGTTACGGCGGTTTGTGACAGCAAATAGCTCTTATTAACATCATTTGAAAACTCAACCATTTTGGGCAATGTTTGAAAAAAATAGTTTTATACTGTTAAAAAAATATTTACGGTGAGATATATATAAATATATATATATTTATATATTCAGTGTTAATATGAGGCTAGGTGGCGCAGGTGAGCCACTGATTCAGTGTGGTGATAGGGAGATCCGCCCACACAAAATGAAAAGGGGGTGTGCCCTAAGGGCTGTCCTGTGAAGAAAGTGCAGGTGGGGCTGTGACAGGGAAGCAGGCAGGACTGAGACTTTGGGCAGAATTTACAAAGCAGCGGCTTCCCGGCGGGTTGCAGGTAGGGGTTGAAGTGGGCAGGAACATGGTGGAACTGAGTTCCGTCGCCTCTAATGGTAGGTGGAACTAGTTCCACCTCCACCAATTCCCTGCACAGAAGTCCCACAGACAGAGAGCCACTCACTGTCTGCCTAGGGAGGCTCAATTTCATCAGAGAAACCAGCATATAGGTAAGGAAAGAATCAAACAAAGGCAATACATAGGGGTTGCAAAAAAAACATTGGGCATCCAAGTGGCATAGACTAGTATGTGGGGACGCCATAAAAACAACTCAGAGACTCGGCAGAAAAATAACACTGATGAAATAGAATTTTTTTTTTCGTTTTAAGTGATCTGACATTGTAGTCTCAGTTGATGGCAGGAGGGCTAAGAAAAGCATCTAAAATGTATTTCACACTGTCATAGCCCCCAATTCTTCGGGGGGGCTGAAGGTGTGTGTGTAATAATTTTCACACTTGTTTTGGCCAGTCAGACTAGCGTGGCGAGGGCAGGGGCGCCGAGAGGGGGGGTGGGTACAGTTTACCCGGGCCCAGGCTTCCAGAAGGCCTGGTGGGAGCCCGGGTCCGGTGCCGCCACCCCCCTTCCTCCCTCCCTCGCAGCAGCCCAGCACACAGTGCTGGGATGCAGTGGGAGATTGTTCGCGGCTGCTAAGCAGCAGCCACAGCAATCTCCTATGCCTGAGGGGGGGAGCGATCACACTGATCGCGCCCCCCCTGGCCTTGCGCCGGGCTGAGGGGCTCACAGCGCCCCCTTCCTGCAGTGCAGCGCGCTGCAAAATTATGTGTTTTTTTTCAAGGGAACGTGGCCACGCCTCCCGAGATTAAGTCATGCCCCCCTTCTTTACCAGGGCCTGATGGCGCTCTCTACGCCCCTGGGTGAGGGGGGGGGGGGAGTAGACGGCAGGAGAGATGAATTCCCCCACCTCTCCAGGACCACTTTAAGCCCTGGTTGCAGGTACATATTTAAAACGGCACCTGGAGTCAGTGTAACGTTCAGCGTGCTTTACACTGACTCACGGTGCCGTTTTAAATATGTACCTGTGAAGTTTGCAGACTAGCTAGTCTTCATAGTTAGGGCTGAAGAAGTATGGCATTGCCCGGAATGAGAGCTACTGTAGTTTGTTTTTATTTTCCGTTACATTGTGCTGGCACCAGTAAAAGCACCATTTGTTTGTTTGACCCAGACAATCATCTCCGCCATCTCTTCAGTTTTCCCATATGGCTTATCTTAACCCTAAAGGTGCGTACAACACGTGACGATTTTCTGAACGATTTTATGTCACATTTTTTAAAATGTAATGAACGATCTTTTGAACTACAAATGATTTTTGTAACTTCCCTTAATGAAAATCGTTCAGTTGGTCAGTCAGAATGAACTACAAATGGGAACGCGCATGAACGATAATCGTTCATCGTTATAACTCAGAAACTGAACGATTTTTTCAACGATTGAACAATAACGACGTAGTTAAATCGTTCAAAAAATCGTTACGTGTGTATGCACCTTAAATAATTATCTAAAAATAAAGACATTGGACAACAGGAATTGAGATTCATTAAGGTCAAATTTATTTTGAGTCAACATCATCCATTGTCTTGAATTTTCTTGAATCATTAAAATAATTAGAGTTAGTATGGGGCGGACAACAAAGGAACGGACAAAATACAAAATGAATGCAAATGACTAATAGCAGGGACCTAGCATTTGACTGCACCAGGCAACAGGCATAATCTTAAGTAAGTCCTATTTATATTGTTAGTGTCAGTATATTTGGGGTGAGTGTTTGGACATGGGGCCCCCTGAGCTGTTCTGGCTGGACCTCTTCAGGGCATCACCATTTAATACATATAGTCACTTTGTATATCACCTTCATGTTTGTTTATTATTCATGTATTTTTTCACACATATTCTACTTTTATTATTATCTTAACACTCATTCGTTACTTTTACACACTTGATACTTTAACACTTCACTGTCACCCTTCTTTTCGTGTGATGCCCTGGGGAGGTCTTTGGCTGGACTCTTTTGGGGTGCCTTGCGCCCCAGATGTGAACCCCAGAGTGTTAGGGACCTGCTCAATGAGGTGACCTTGACGCTGGTGGGCAGGCCCGTCTCATTGGCCATTGATATCCAAACTACCTCTGAAATTATATTTAATAAATTTAAATGTAAACTAGTGTTCACTCTAGCTCCGGTGACATGCAGGGCACCAGGGCTAGAGAGGGCAACATTAAGCGCCCGGAAAGGGGGTGTGGTCATGAAAAGGGGGCGTGTCTATAAGATGCGTCTCCTTTTCGTCATACTTGGGGGCGTGCCCGGCGCTTACGGACATGCCGGGCAGCCCCCAAGTGCTGCAGAAAGGGAGCATAGATCCCGGGTGCATGCGCCCGGCGTCTATTCTCCGGTGGTGACCGGGACACCGCATGTTTCTCCACCCGCGGGACACTGCGTCCCGCGGGTGAGAACGGCACCCGCAGGCTGTGAGGGCAGGGCGCTTTTTGCCCTCCTCCTGGAGGGCAGGGTGCTTTTTGCCCTCCAGAAGGAGGGCAGGGCGCCGCGCCACGCTAAAACAGCCTAGCGGGAACGCTAGTAAACAGTAATGATCACATAGTGCATCTGCAACTCTGTTTCCGTTTTTATATGGACACCAGTATAGAAAGGATGATTACTGCAATGGACCGCTCTGTCGGTAACAGCGGCCCTATGTGATGGGTGGACTGCCGGGTCTATGACCCAGAATCCCCTCTGGCGTCCTTCTGAGCATGAGCGGAAGGATGCACACGACACTCTGGGGAGAGAAGCCCACCGGCTTCTATGGGTAACTCCATCAGGAAGATGGCGTTACCCAAGGCAACCAAGCCCTGGAGTGCATCGTATTTTGGGGGTTTGACCGCATTTCTCCCCTTCCTGCACCTCACCCGTAGTTTTAGGAATCTTTTAATAAAATAAATTCAATTGTATTAATTACATCTGTGGGTGTATTAGTTGACTTTAGAGTTGTCACAAGCCCTATAGGTATGTAGTCACATTGTTAATGTTCACTATGTTAACATTCATATGTTGACATCTAATGTCAACATATGGTATGTAGACATTAGGGTTAGGCTTAGGTTTAGGGATTAGTAGTTAGGGTTAGGGATAGCTTTAGGACTAGGGGATAAGCTTAGCATTAGGGGTTAGGTTTACCATTAAGGTTAGAGATACTTGAGAAACGGATTGTCAAGCTGATGACTAAGGGCCTGAATCAAAGATGGAGGCAAATACGACTACGCACGCAATTGTTAGCCATCGCACATGCATTTATGCCACACAGCGTGTGCGCAGCGATTATGGACGCACATAGGAATCCTGCGTAGAGTTAGTGACAGGTTGTCAGCATTTGTCGGTGGTGATGGGGGGTGGTCTGAGAAACGCAGGCGCACCTGTCCGTTTGAACGCCATTACTTGGGCGTGCACAAATTAGCCACTGCGAGTGCATACGCAGCTCTGCATGTCAGAAGAGCTCCCAAGGCTTCGGCAGGTCAGACCTGCCGCAAGGGTAAGGTGGCCGCTGATGTGCGCCGATGTTACTGATATTTGCGCAGGTAAACGGCGTTGCATGCAGGTAAGAAGACAGCAGCAGGTGTCTTTATGCTCGGGTGATGTTTGCGAACAGTAGCATATTTTCGCTGCTACATTGCGTACGAAACACCAGCTGCTATCACCTTAGTGCCCGTCTCTTAATCAGGCCCAATGTCAAAATGCAAATTGTCGAAATGATGAACATGTCGACATTATGAATGACGTGGTCACCATCAATATAATATATCGTACCCACCTTATAAAATTATCTATTACCATCAAGGAAATGAGGAACATGTTTTCGGTGCAAGAAACAGGGACACCTGAAGGAAGATTGCTCACTAAGGGAACAGCAACAGAGAACTGTGGACTTAGGAGCTCATTCATACCTGGTCGCAAGCGGCCGCTTGTTCGTACGCATGTGCCAACTAGTCAGAGCGATAGGAATCCGCTGGCTCGCTAAGCAAAGACAGCCCAGTGTAATGAGTGACAGGAGAGGCTGTTTATGGGTGGTAACAGGGGCAGGACACTAATAACGGGGGAGTGGAGGTGCGAACACAGGTGTGGCTGTGTGTTGCAACGCCGTGTCTAAGGCATGCATAATTAGCAAACAGCGTCATAGTACATGTCACCAGCCTTTATTTTACACTGAAATCCTCACAGTGCTTGCGGTAACCACAAGCGCTGCGAGCTCTTCCGATGGTCCTCCGTGTACCAATGTTTTAATTAGGGGTGTGCACCGGCCACTTTTCGTGTTTTGTGTTTTGGTTTTGGATCTGGATCTTTCTTCGTGTTTTGGATCTGGATTGGTTTTGCCAAAACCACCCTTCCGTGTTTTGGGTTCTGGGTTTTGTGTTTTGGATCTGTATTTTTTTGAAAAAAAGCATAAAAACAGCTAAAATCACAGAATTTGTAGGTTTTTCTGCTCCTATGCTATTATTAACCTCAATAACCTTAATTTCCACTCATTTCCAGTCTATTCTGAACACCTCACACCTCACAATAGTGTTTTTATGTCCAAAAGGTTGCACCGAGGTAGCTGGATGACTATGCTAAGCGACACGAGTGGGCGGCACAAACACGTGACCCATCTAGGCGTGAAACTGCAGTGGCAGACAGGATGGCAGTTTGAAAAACTAGGCCCCAAACTGTACATAATTCAAAGAAAAAAAAGAGGTGCAAGATGGAATTGTCCTTGGGCCCTCCCACCCACCCTTATGTTGTATAAACAGGACATGCACACTTTAACAAACCAATCATTTCAGCGCCAGGGTCTGCCACACAACTGTGGCTGAAATGATTGGTTCGTTTGGGCCCCCACAAAACAAGCTGGCAATTAATCTGTCAATGCACAAACTGGCTCTACGGAGGCAAGATGTCATCCTCATCCTCCTCATCCACCGATTCCTCACCCTCTTCAGTGTGTACATCCTCATCCTCACAGAGTATTAATTCGTCCCCGCTGGAACCACAGGTCCCTCTGTACGTTCTGGAGGCTGGTCTCCCTGGAAGAGTTGATAATTCATTTTATGAACATCATCTTCTCCACATTTTGTGGAAGCAACCTCCTACGCCTTTCGCTGACAAGGTTCCCGGCTGCACTAAACACTCTTTCGGAGTACACACTGGAGGGGGGGCAACTCAGGTAAAATAGAGCCAGTTTGTACAGGGACCTCCAAATTGCTTCTTTTTCCTGCCAGTACAGGTACGGACTGTCTGACATGCCTACTTGGATGCTGTCACCGATGTAATCCTTTAACAGACAGACGCATGCTTGTCGCTGCTGCTTTGAGGATGCAAGTGCGGCTACAGCCCACACAATTCACAAAGACAGAATAAAAAAGAAGAATATTTTTATTGTTTGTGGAGCGCACTTTGAGGGTTACACCACCCTTTAACAGACAGACGCACGCTTGTCGCTGCTGCTTTGAGGATGCAAGTGCGGCTACAGCCCACACAATTCGCAAAGACAGAAAAAAGAAGAAGAATATTTTTATTGTTTGTGTAGCACACTTTGAGGGTGTCACCACCCTTTAACAGACAGACGCACGCTTGTCGCTGCTGCTTTAAGGATGCAGGTGCGGCTACAGCCCACACATTTCACAAAGACTGAAAAAAGAAGAAGAATATTTTTATTGTTTGTGTAGCACACTTTGAGGGTGTCACCACCCTTTAACAGACAGACGCTCGCTTGTCGCTGCTGCTTTGAGGATGCAAGTGCGGCTACATCGCACACAAGTCACAAACACATTAAAAAAATAGTTTTTTATTTTTTGGAGCACTTTGAGAGTTACACCACCCTTTAACAGACAGACGCACGCTTGTCGCTGCTGCTTTGAGGATGCAAGTGCAGCTACAGCCCACACAATTCACAAAGACAGAAAAAAAAAGAACAATATTTTTATTGTTTGTGTAGCACACTTTGAGGGTGTCACCACCCTTTAACAGACAGACGCACGCTTGTCGCTGCTGCTTTAAGTATGCAGGTGCGGCTACAGCCCACACATTTCACAAAGACAGAAAAAAAAGAGCAATATTTTAATTGTTTGTGTAGCACACTTTGAGGGTGTCACCACCCTTTAACAGACAGACGCACGCTTGTCGCTGCTGCTTTGAGGATGCAGGTGGAATCTAGACGGGATTTGGAACCGGGGACACACTACCTCCATCAATTGTCTAAATCCCACTGCACTAATGGCGGATACCGGACGCACGTCTAACACCAACATAGCAGTCAAGGCCTCAGTTATACGTTTTGCTTCAGGATGACTGCTGTCGTACTTCATCCTCATCACTAGGGACTGTTGGAGGGTCAATTGTTTAGTAAAAGTAGTGATATTCCTACTTCCTCTCTGGGATGATGAACAACTCCCAGCAGCAGCAATAGCACTAGGAGGAAGTGGTTCTTGATCTTTCCCTATTTTATTTTTATCGGAGAAAGTTTGGTCCTCCATTTATGTTATATTGATATATACGTGCGGCTAAAGCGCACACAAACACAGAAAATATTTTTTTATTTTTGCTGGAGAGTAGTGCACTTTGTGGGTTACACCACCCTTTAAGAAATGAGCCAGCCGGCTCTTTACTTATGGGACACAGGCGCACGCTTGGCGCTGCTCCTTTGTTGATGCACGTGCAGCCACAGTGCACACAAGTCACAAACACAGAAAATATTTTTTTTTGGTTTGGAGAGTATTTTGGGGGTTACAGCACCCTTTAATGGTCAAGCCAGCCGGCCCTTTACTTATGACACAGGCGCATGCTTGGCACTACTTTGTTGATGCACGTGCGGCTACTGCGCACACAATTCACAAACACAGAAAATAATTTTTTTTTTGGTTTGGACTGGAGTGTACTTTGGGGGTTACAGCAACCTTTAACGGTCAAGCCAGCCGGCCCTTTACTTATGACACAGGCGCACGCTTGGCACTACTTTGTTGATGCACGTGTGGCTACTGCGCACACAATTCACAAACACAGAAAATTATTTTTTTTTTGGTTTGGACTGGAGTGTACTTTGGGGGTTACAGCACCCTTTAACGGTCAAGCCAGTCGGCCCTTTACTTATGACACAGGCGCACGCTTGGCACTACTTTGTTGATGCACGTGCGGCTACTGTGCACACAATTCACAAACACAGAAAATAATTTTTTTTTTGGTTTGGACTGGAGTGTACTTTGGGGGTTACAGCACCCTTTAATGGTCAAGCCAGCCGGCCCTTTACTTATGACACAGGCGCATGCTTGGCACTACTTTGTTGATGCACATGCGGCTACTGCGCACACAATTCACAAACACAGAAAATAATTTTTTTTTTGGTTTGGACTGGAGTGTACTTTGGGGGTTACAGCACCCTTTAACGGTCAAGCCAGCCGGCCCTTTACTTATGACACAGGCGCACGCTTGGCACTACTTTGTTGATGCACGTGCGGCTACTGCGCACAGGTCCCTTTGTACGTTCTGGAGGCTGGTCTCCCTGGAAGAGTTGATAATTCATTTTATGAACATCATCTTCTCCACATTTTGTGGAAGCAACCTCCTACGCCTTTCGCTGACAAGGTTCCCGGCTGCACTAAACACTCTTTCGGAGTACACACTGGAGGGGGGCAACTCAGGTAAAATAGAGCCAGTTTGTACAGGGACCTCCAAATTGCTTCTTTTTCCTGCCAGTACAGGTACGGACTGTCTGACATGCCTACTTGGATGCTGTCACCGATGTAATCCTTTAACAGACAGACGCATGCTTGTCGCTGCTGCTTTGAGGATGCAAGTGCGGCTACAGCCCACACAATTCACAAAGACAGAATAAAAAAGAAGAATATTTTTATTGTTTGTGGAGCGCACTTTGAGGGTTACACCACCCTTTAACAGACAGACGCACGCTTGTCGCTGCTGCTTTGAGGATGCAAGTGCGGCTACAGCCCACACAATTCGCAAAGACAGAAAAAAGAAGAAGAATATTTTTATTGTTTGTGTAGCACACTTTGAGGGTGTCACCACCCTTTAACAGACAGACGCACGCTTGTCGCTGCTGCTTTAAGGATGCAGGTGCGGCTACAGCCCACACATTTCACAAAGACAGAAAAAAGAAGAAGAATATTTTTATTGTTTGTGTAGCACACTTTGAGGGTGTCACCACCCTTTAACAGACAGACGCTCGCTTGTCGCTGCTGCTTTGAGGATGCAAGTGCGGCTACATCGCACACAAGTCACAAACACATTAAAAAAATAGTTTTTTATTTTTTGGAGCACTTTGAGAGTTACACCACCCTTTAACAGACAGACGCACGCTTGTCGCTGCTGCTTTGAGGATGCAAGTGCAGCTACAGCCCACACAATTCACAAAGACAGAAAAAAAAAGAACAATATTTTTATTGTTTGTGTAGCACACTTTGAGGGTGTCACCACCCTTTAACAGACAGACGCACGCTTGTCGCTGCTGCTTTAAGTATGCAGGTGCGGCTACAGCCCACACATTTCACAAAGACAGAAAAAAAAGAGCAATATTTTAATTGTTTGTGTAGCACACTTTGAGGGTGTCACCACCCTTTAACAGACAGACGCACGCTTGTCGCTGCTGCTTTGAGGATGCAGGTGGAATCTAGACGGGATTTGGAACCGGGGACACACTACCTCCATCAATTGTCTAAATCCCACTGCACTAATGGCGGATACCGGACGCACGTCTAACACCAACATAGCAGTCAAGGCCTCAGTTATACGTTTTGCTTCAGGATGACTGCTGTCGTACTTCATCCTCATCACTAGGGACTGTTGGAGGGTCAATTGTTTAGTAAAAGTAGTGATATTCCTACTTCCTCTCTGGGATGATGAACAACTCCCAGCAGCAGCAATAGCACTAGGAGGAAGTGGTTCTTGATCTTTCCCTATTTTATTTTTATCGGAGAAAGTTTGGTCCTCCATTTATGTTATATTGATATATACGTGCGGCTAAAGCGCACACAAACACAGAAAATATTTTTTTATTTTTGCTGGAGAGTAGTGCACTTTGTGGGTTACACCACCCTTTAAGAAATGAGCCAGCCGGCTCTTTACTTATGGGACACAGGCGCACGCTTGGCGCTGCTCCTTTGTTGATGCACGTGCAGCCACAGTGCACACAAGTCACAAACACAGAAAATATTTTTTTTTGGTTTGGAGAGTATTTTGGGGGTTACAGCACCCTTTAATGGTCAAGCCAGCCGGCCCTTTACTTATGACACAGGCGCATGCTTGGCACTACTTTGTTGATGCACGTGCGGCTACTGCGCACACAATTCACAAACACAGAAAATAATTTTTTTTTTGGTTTGGACTGGAGTGTACTTTGGGGGTTACAGCAACCTTTAACGGTCAAGCCAGCCGGCCCTTTACTTATGACACAGGCGCACGCTTGGCACTACTTTGTTGATGCACGTGTGGCTACTGCGCACACAATTCACAAACACAGAAAATTATTTTTTTTTTGGTTTGGACTGGAGTGTACTTTGGGGGTTACAGCACCCTTTAACGGTCAAGCCAGTCGGCCCTTTACTTATGACACAGGCGCACGCTTGGCACTACTTTGTTGATGCACGTGCGGCTACTGTGCACACAATTCACAAACACAGAAAATAATTTTTTTTTTGGTTTGGACTGGAGTGTACTTTGGGGGTTACAGCACCCTTTAACGGTCAAGCCAGCCGGCCCTTTACTTATGACACAGGTGCACGCTTGGCACTACTTTGTTGATGCACGTGCGGCTACTGCGCACACAATTCACAAACACAGAAAATAATTTTTTTTTGGTTTGGAGTGTACTTTGGGGGTTACAGCACCCTTTAACGGTCAAGCCAGCTGGCCCTTTACTTATGACACAGGCGCACGCTTGGCACTACTTTGTTGATGCACGTGCGGCTACTGCGCACACAATTCACAAACACAGAAAATAATTTTTTTTTTGGTTTGGACTGGAGTGTACTTTGGGGGTTACAGCACCCTTTAACGGTCAAGCCAGCCGGCCCTTTACTTATGACACAGGCGCACGCTTGGCACTACTTTGTTGATGCACGTGCGGCTACTGCGCACACAATTCACAAACACACAAAAAATATTATTTTTTTAGCACTTGGGGGGAGCACCCCTGATGGACAGAGCACCCCCTGGACAACACTACAGCACCCCTTTAGGACTGGGACACTGCACAGGACTTTGGAGTGGACCCTGCCCCTATGGAGAACTGACTGCACAACACAGTCCAGCCAGCCCCTATGGACTTTGAAGTAGTGGACAACAGCAGCACAGCGCAGCACAGCACAGCACAACACTACTCTGCACTACACTACACTACACTACACAGCCCTGCCAGCCCTAACTCCCACCCTCCCTCTTCACTGTCCACAGCCGAGTGAGAAAATGGCGCCAACGCGGGTACCTTATATAGGTTCCAAAACCCGCGAGACTCGGAAGGCGGGATGATGACGTTTTGCCTCGATTTCAGATCCGAGTCAGGAGGGAAAAGTCGAGCCTGACTCGGATCTGCCTCGGATCGGGGGGGCTCGGGGGGGTTCGGATTTCAGAAATCCGAACCCGCTCACCCCTAGTTTTAATACACTTCCTGGAGGTGACGTGCGCTAGTGGTCATCTCTACATAAGCTAATGGGCGCCCAAAGTGTCGCTCGCCAATACAAAGTGGGCGTGCTTATGCCTTTCCGAGCAAATTATATTTTTGTTGGTTTGTTTGTGTAAGTCTCTGTCTCTCTTCAACTTTTCATAATCATTTAATTTACAAATGCTTTCCACCTCTTTGCTTTCACCAATTTCTACATTCACCTTCTCCTGAGACTGCTGTATCACACCTTAGCCAAACTCTAGAAATTGCCCTCGATGAAGCAGTTCCAGTTACCCATCACACTTCACGAAGACTTAGATGTCAACCGTAACATTCTAAAGTAACAAGACAGCTACCAAAATTCTAACGTAAAGTATAACATCAGTGGTATAAATCTCTTACTCCAAGTGACTTCCTCACATACAAGACTATCTTCCACTCTTATCGAAAAACGGTTCTGGACACTGGGAATCAAACAGAATTTTGTGAACCGAGGACCTGATTCAGAGCCGGACGCTATTAGCGAACGGTCGTTCAGAAAAAGGGGCCGGCTATTTAAATTGAGCGCTCACTCTTTGCGGTCTGTTGACGCCTCTATGTCTGAGTGAGTGAACGAAACATGCGCTCGCTATTTTGTAAAGACGCCCCCTGGCCGTTCGCATCATACGTCATCTCCGCTATTTATTAGATTGATCGAGTACATCGAAAGGCGTCTGAACTGCTCGCAGTGCTTGTGGTAGGTTTTACTTCCCGCAATCACTGCGAGCAGTTCAGGCTAAAAGACAACCAAGTGACGTGATCGATGACACTCCCTTACTAATTATGCACTCCCATTAAACGCCCGTTTTGACCGTTAGGTACGCCTGCGTTCGGATCTCCACTCCCCGTTTTCAAGCACCTTCCTCTGTTACCACCCACAAACGCCTCATTCTGTCACTCAAATTAGCAGGCCCTCGCTGTTTTGCGAGCGCACGATATCCGACGGTAATGACCGGTTGGCGCATGCGCATTATGACCCATATGCATGCGCAGATGTGCGAACATCGCTCGGAGCGAACGAGCGGCCGCTTACAAGCGGCTTTGAATCAGGTCCAGAAGCCTTTAGGCTTCTATAGCCTGCACCATCCACTGATGGCATTGGCTAGCGGGTACAAGCTGTGGAGAAGTACGCTTTCCAGATCTCGATGCATGCTATTACAATGCCCCTTATGCAGGGCCGGTTGTAGACATTGTGGAGCTCAGGGTGGTAGTTCCCAGTTGCGACCCCACCCCCCAAAAAAAAAGTCTTTACAGTCAGCTTCTGGAAAGGGGGCATGGCTGATTGGAGAGGGGACGTGTCCTTGTGCAACACCCCTATTTCACCCTAACACATTAAGCCACACACATATAATGCACATTATAATACATTATGTCCCACACATGTAATGCCCTTTCTAATACATTATGGCCCACACATGTAATGCCCTTTCTAATACATTATGGCCCACACATGTAATTCCCTTTCTAATACATTATTCCACACACATGTAATGCCCTTTCTAATACATTATTCCACACACATGTAATGCCCTTTCTAATACATTATTCCACACACATGTAATGCCCTTTATAAAAAACATATACACATATAGGATACTACATGAAAAAACACACATATCAGCTATTCCCACGTGGAGGTGCAGTTACCTGCTGGTGAAGCACATCTCTGCTGGTTCCATGCCCAGTGCCTAGTCCGGAGTGCGGCAGATGGGAGGTGACAACCAGGGCCACTACCACTATGTGAAACAAGAGGGGACAGAAGTCTCAGTCGGCATAGAGGGCAGAGAAGCAGGGCCTCTCTAGCCACATGGCCGCCAGGCAGGGTGGAGTGAAGGAGGTCTCAACCGGCGTCCGGACTCCGGAGTGTCAGTGCGGCTGATGTGAGCGGATAGAGCGGAGAGCAAGGGCCCTTCCTGTCAGTGTCATGTGACACCCAGGAGGAGAGGAGGGAAGGTGGCGATTGGCTGCAATGTCACTGCAGCTGTGATGATTGGTGAGGAAGACGCTTACAGCACGTCCTGCTACAGGACCCGGTAATTTTTAAAGTTGGAGTCCTGCCATGCTGCCTGTAAGCACACCGCGTATTTTGCGATCACTGCCACTGGCCCCTAGAAATGACCCTGCCAATGGGCGGGGAGCGGCAAACACATGTAAGAGCTGTGGCGCCGGCGGGTGGAGAGCGGCAACGGCCGGTTCCTCCACAGCTCACTGATGGGGAGGGGACTCAACGGCGCCCTCTAGGGGCCGGCTCTCCGGGCGACGGCCCTGTTAGCCCGCCCCTAGAACCGGTACTGCCCATATGCATACTTGCCAAACTTTGTGCCAGGTTGGCACTGCAGGGTGTGTAGTGCGGCAGAAGTGGGCAGGCCTGGGGCATGGTGATGTGATTACCTCATCGTGGCCTCGCTACCCCCCAACTATACAATGATGCAATCACCGCCATTGTGAAGCGGGGTCGGAGTCTTGATGACGCAATTCAACGCGAAATGCACAAATGGCCGCATGTACCTAGCACTTCACTCGAGAAGTGGGCAGTCACGGCCAGCTCCAGGAGACTTACCCACTATTCCAGGTGGCCGGGAGTGCCACACAACTTTTGGGAGCCCCTCGGCCGTTCCTGGAGAGTAGCCAAGAATGTCCATATGTATTGGTGAGACCAACAAAAATGTCAGTTTCCAGAGGTTTTACCACTTTTTACAGCACCACAATTTTTTTTTACTCCTTTTGTCATTCTCTCTAGGGCAGGGATGGGAAACCTTAGGCCTGGGGGCCGTATAAGGCCCGTGGAATCATTTAGTTTGGCCCTTTGAGCATTTCTCTTCTAGCCTCATCTGGCTAGCAGGGTGCCTATAATGGCAACCTGCAGCCAGAATCTATGCAGCAGTGCCGCCTGGAGTATCCTTAGGATGCTTCAGATGGACACACCACTGCCCTTACAGCTCCCCGGAGCATCCTAAGGATGCTCCTGGCATTGCTGTGATAACCGGCAATTGTGGCCCCGCCCCTGTGTGATGTCACATGGAGGGGGTGTGGCCTGCATCGGTCCCGCAAATAATGTTATATACAAGATGTCCCTCGGCAGAAAAAGGTTCCCCACCCCTGCTCTAGGGGGTAAATTTACTAAAGTGCGGGTTTTTAGAAGTGGAGATGTTGCCCATAGCAACCAATCAGATTGTAAACATTTATTTAGCACCTTATAGAAGATAATAGCTAGAATCTCATTGGTTGCTATGGGCAACATCTCCTCTTCTAAAAACCCGCACTTTAGTAAGTATATCCCCAAAGCTTTAACAAATGAGCCTGATAGATGGATACTGTGCAGGACTGTGGGCCTGATTCAGACGCGCTCGCGAGCGCTGAGCGCTCGCAAGCGGGTCGATGTTGCCCAAGTGTGCATGTGCACGACGGAGGCGGCTCCGTCGTGCGCATGCGCGAGACCCGAATAACGACGGCCAATAACGTGCGCATGCGCGAGACCCGAATAACGACGTTATGGGTCTCGCTCCAAAGGAGGCGTGCTGTCGATGGTGAGTGACAGCACGCCCCCTTTGGGGGGCGTGGCTGCCAATACGGAGGCGTTCCCATGGGAACGCCTACCATCTGGGGTCGGCCCCACTGACATCATAAGTGATGTCAGTGGGAGTGCTTTCGGCTCTGATAGAGCCAAAAGCACTCCAGGGTTTGCGGCAGCGTGACCCTACCGCAAGGGTCTCGTCGCAAGCCCGATGGTCGCGATGGTCTTGACCATCGCGACCATCATTTTGGCCGCTCGCTATAGCTGTGGGTGGTCACCCACAGCTATGCGAGCGGCCAGGAGGCCGCTCCAAAAAGTAAGAGGGACGGCCCTGATTCAGAGCGAGCGCTCTGTCAGAGCGTCCGGCTCTGAATCAGGGCCTGTGATTCCCCGTCTCAGTCATGTGTGGAAATGTCAGTTCGCCGTATGAAACTGTCAGTTATAAACCTCATACTGCGCTAAAGGGTTAAACCAAATAAAAGTAAATAGTTATGAATTTATGTCTTTATTCATAATATAATGTGTTTCTGTTTTGTATTATGTTTTATTTCTTTTTTTTTCTTCTTCCAGCTGCAGCCTTTAATAAATATTTTATATATCTCTGGTGATTGCATTAGAAGAGTCACTAGGAGATGAAGATTATGTAATCTGTACGCAGATGTTTCAGTCATAAGGATAAAAACAATATATGTATATAAAGCACTTCTCTATACTCCAGTTTATGAGCACTTGCCAGTGTTTACAATGGGAAGAGCGAGCGCCTGAATACGTTCTGGGATGGATGACATCTATAGAACATCTGTCGTTTCATTGCAACTAAAAGCTGAGAAACAGTAATAAGCCAGGGAATATTATAGAATGTGATGTCAGCGTTTATTATATTATACAATATTCCCCATGTTACACTGCACCAACGCTGCATTCTCTTACACAGATTACTGACGGCGTGACCTTACTCATTCTCTAAAACACACTGCGACAGGAAATAACTGATTCAAATCATTAAAGTGGACCTTTCGCCATTACTGTACAGTATATAATATTATCAGCTAATAAATAATGTATTATACCAAATAGTTTCATGTTTGGGCATTTATTAACTGTCATTTGTATGTGCAGCGCGTCCCACAAATGTAACGTCCAGGTATTGTAGTATTAGATGTAACTTTTGTTCATTTAGGACAGTGAATCCCAAACTGGGTGCTATGGCAGCCTGGGGTGCCGCGGGGCACTTGTAAGGGTGCCATGGATTGGTGGTCCAGGATCAAATGAAATTATTTATGGTCAATGTGATTGGCAAACACCAACACTGTATTTGCCTATCATAAAATATGAGCAAAAATAGAATCACAACCCTGTCCACCAACACATAGCTGACCCTAAAGGCACAAGTGATTTAATTTAATCATTTTTGCTAAGAAACTTTTGGCCAAGGGGTGCCATGAAAATATATGCTGATACTCTAGAGGGCGCCATGACTCAGGAAAGTTTGAGAACCACTGATTTATACTATTATAGTGGTTTAGGATTAATCATGTGGTTAAAGGTATAGATGGCGCATATAAACATCTTTATTGGATTTTAACATTTTGCACAACTATGATGATGATAATGAGCAGCTTCACTAAGATATATAAGACTAGTAGTTATGGCCTGTCCAATGATGGGTCCATGGAGGGGCGGATTGGGAACTGGAAAAAAAACTCTGAAAATATCATCATGTAGGTGGGACGAAATTAAATGTAGGAGGGGTCCAACACAAATATAGGCAGGATTGTAGTTAGTACTAGTCACAATAAACTACAGAGACACTAGTCTATTCATTATGTTAATTATCAGGGTCCGGAGCAGTGAAACTTAGAACTGCTGAGTCTGACTTGGCAGTGCTAAGGCGCCTGTGTGATGTTACTTGTACACATGTACACAGCCCTCTCAAGTTGAATGCCACATAATAACTCTGGTTACTGGGCAAGGCATGGGGAGTAAGGGCACCCTCCCAGCACTGGGGTTATTTAGTTAGAGGAACCCATTATGTTTCCCTTTTCCTCTGGAGCATACTTGCCTACCCTCCCAATTTGGTCGGGAATCTCCCGAAAATCTGGTGCCGCTTCCAACCTCCCGGGAAGGCAGGCAATGGTCCTGGCTGCCGCCCACCCCTCCTGTCCCCCCACAATTCCATGTAAAACCCCGGCAGTGGTGGGGGGCGGTGACGCGATTCACATAGAATCGCGTCATTTTGGCCCCGCCCCCTGCTTCACACTGCCAGTAATATCGGCAGTGTGTAGAGGGGGCGGGGCCAAAATTATGCGATTGTATGGCTCCAACCCCCGCCTCGCCCGCAAACCCTTGTCATCTGGCCGGCCCCACACCTGTTTGCTGGCCACGTCCCCCCCCAGTTTTGCCGATCTGGCTGCTCCCTCCTGGAAGGGGCAGCCAGATAGTCGGCACGTATGCTCTGGAGCAAGTGATCAAGCCTATCCCAGGATCCAGGCCTAGCCAAGCTCACTCTTCCTTCTGAAGCTATTGATATGGATCTGAGGGGATGTAGTTATAATACCGACAGTCGGGATGCCAGCACTTAGAATGCTGGAATCCAGACATCTGTCAGAATCCCGGTGTCAGCCTCCAAACCACCAGCTTCCCAACGGTAAGTAGTGAGGTTAGGGGTTAGGTACTCGGGGGGAGGGTTAGGGTTAGGCACTGGGGGAAGGGTTAGGCTTAGGTACTGGGGGGAGGGTTAGATTTAGGCAGGAGTTCCTGCCAGTCTCTATAGAAAATCCCCCTCAGTGATGTAACTCACCATCCTCAGTCCATCTACAAACAAATGATCTACTGTTAATCTAGCAACTTGATTTAAGCCTCCTAGCCAGGTTATTGTGCGTTATAGTCTGGGCCATGTCAGATGCCCTGATCTGGAAAGCTGTGACCACACCTGGCAGCCTGAGGCTATTCTAGTATAAGAAGGGTCAACATAGAGAAGTAAGTATTGGACATTGCGGAAAGAACCTCCATTGAAGTTTCAGGTTCTGATAGCTTCTAGAAGGACATGGTGACCCTATTTGTATAGAGATGGTCCAAGTACCCGGCAGTGGAGATATCCAACTATATCTCACAAGTTCACTCCATTGGGAGACATTCATGGCTCAGTGATCCCAGTTCCCTACCACTCAGGTAGCAGGGTACATGTAAGGGTATGAGAAGAGAAGAAAGGAATAATACCGCACAGGTCAAAACCTCCATAAATAAATGCTATATTGTATTGTAATTGCTATTTCACTTGTTTCCCATCATAAGTAATACATTTGTATATTATGGGGAGTAATAACAGTGACAAGAAAAAATATCTGGAAAAATCAGAAAGGACTACTAGAGAGCAGTCTTATACCATAATATGCTGTGTTATCATTGTATATTTGCTATTGTCTTCTCTGTGTCACAGCACTAGGGTTTTGTAGACTCGGGTAGGGGCCCTTGGAGTTAACTTTGTTGGTAGGAGAGTATACGAAGATTGAGACCTTGTTTAAGTCTTGATGCATAGTGTCCAAATCTGCAATGGTATATATGGAATATAGCAAATGAACACATATGGATATAGAGATACCCAGGGTAGAGACTGAGCACAGGTATAGTCTTTAGGTGTACTGAATCGAGTGCCAGGAGAACAGTGAATACTGGCCCTCATTCAGAGCTGTACGCTCTGAGCAGAGCGCACGCTCTGAATGAGGGCAGCCCTCCATAATTATGGAGCGTCCTCCTTGACACTCATATAGCTGTGGGTCACCACCCACAGCCTATACGAGCGTGCATTTTGATGGCCGCGATGGTCGTCACCATCGTGACCATCGAAACTGCGAGCCAGAGCCTGCGGTTGAGGTTTTCAACCGCAAGGCCCGGAGTGATTTTAGCTCTATCAGAGCCAAAATCACTCCCACTGACATCACTAGTGATGTCAGTGGGCCGGCTTCTGATGGTAGGCGTTCCCTTGGGAACACCCCCGTCAGGGAGGCACGCCCCCGGTACGCCCACCAAAGGGGGCATGCTGTCAATCAACATCGACAGCACGCCCCCTTTGATCAGACACAACGAGCGAAGGAAAGTCCTTCGCTCGTCGCGTCTGGCGCATGCGCACGACGGAGCTCCCTCCATCGTGCGCATGCTCAGTGCAGACCATCGAGCCACTTGCGAGCGGACAGCCGCTTGCGAGTGGGTCTGAATCAGGCCCACAGTCTTTGATTAGTATAGGTCCCGAAGTGGTAATATAGCAGAGGCAGGCTGGAGATGATATGCAATGAAGTGCCTGGAGTACTTGAGGGAGCCTGTAGGTGGTGTAGGCACATAGACTACTGCATACCACCAGGAACAGATAGCAGACACATGTGCAGGTAGAATGCCAGCCGATATAGGTGCAAATGCAGGGAGGAGCCTGTAGGTGGTGTAGGCACATACTGTAGACTACTGCATACCACCAGGAACAGATAGCAGACACATGTGCAGGTAGAATGCCAGCTGATATAGGTGCAAATGCAGGGAGAGCCTGTAGGTGGTGTAGGCACATACTGTAGACTACTGCATACCACCAGGAACAGATAGCAGACACATGTGCAGGTAGAATGCCAGCCGATATAGGCGCAAATGCAGGGAGAGCCTGTAGGTGGTGTAGGCACATACTGTAGACTACTGTATACCACCAGGAACAGATAGCAGACACATGTGCAGGTAGAATGCCAGCTGATATAGGTGCAAATGCAGGGCAGCCCTATTGGTGGAATGTGGACTGAAGCACATGCAGAGAATACTGACAATGCGGGCAGCTGGAGACTGGTACAATGCAGCACACACTGTAAATACTGCATACTGATATAGAGTTAATAACGGAGTGCACTTGTAAATGCTGGTTGCTAATGGTGGTCAGCTGCAGAGTGCACCAGAATGCAGAGCAGTGGAGACTGAAGCAATAGCAGAAAACAATAACAGAATACACTTGGTAATAATGGCAGGTAACAGGGACTGGACAGGAGCTGGAAGCCGCTGCAGCCAGGCGCCAGTATAATTATCATGGGGAAAAGAGTGTTGTTCTGGCGATGAACATACCGGCAGAGGAGGTTTAAATATGTCAGACAGATGATGTGAGCGTGGCTGCAGAAATCCGGTAGGCCAATGTACTGTAGTTATATGAACAAATCCAAGATGGTGGCACCCATACCACGGGTACTACCAGGAGGGATTTGCCAGTCCCATGTGAAGATTTGCCAGCCTAGATCTCAGGAATGCCACATTTGATTGGCAATGACATGACACAGCTGGACCCAGTAACACCAGATGTGTGACACCAAGGATCAAAAAATGTGTCAGGGTTGGGGGCTCCTCCCATAAGATAAGCTTATTTGCAGACGATATCTTATTATGTTTACTTCATCCAGAAGAGTCTCTTCCAGCACTACATGCTGTTTTGGATCAATATACAGCAGTGTCATATTACATACTAAACACCACTGTTAAATTTGTAAATAAACCTTTTAATATATTCCTTCCTATAAACCTCTAAGATTCACCTGCCTAGAACCTCTAAGACAAAACCCTGCCTAAAAACCTCTAAGACAAAACCCTGCCTAAAAACCTCTAAGACAACGCTAATTGCGTACGCAGTATGACCGCAAATAAAGGCACGAGTGGAATCTTGTGGTTCCAACGCACAAGTATTATTCAGGTAAAAGTACAGTAAGTTACACGCAATCTATACATACACAAGTTAGGCGTAAAAGGAAATAATACAGACCAAGTACGGTTATACATACGCTGCGCCTCCGGACCCAGAGATAGACTTCTGACTAGATATCCTCAGTTCACCCAAAATTCAGCATGAACTGGCAAACCAGTGTTTGGACACATGTATTTATTCCCCCCCAGACTGAAACAGGACAAAGGGGAATCTTCCTGCTGATCTCATTGGTTCCCAGAGGAGGAGCATATGTAATGACACATTTAACAGGTTGTTTCAAATAGACTTTCCCTGCCTCTAACAGCCGGGGTCTTTCTGGTAATGCCTCCTGTAACATCCTAACAGTTGAATCTAAAATATACATTTTGGTTGCTTGTAGGTTCTGCGGTCCATAACTCGAGAATGCATAATGCGATCTCCTCACCGATAGCACCGGAAAACTGTGGAAAGAGTATGCGTCAGAACAACTCCAAGAATGACATGTTTATCTTGTATAATTCCTTAGTTAACAAATATCTTTATTTCTTAGCATTTAAACTAACTGAACCTTATTGAATCATACATTTTGATGCTAATGGAACCTTGTGTGCGAATATGTAGTGTGTGGGTATTCGGGGTTTAATATAAGGACGCTAGTTATTAATGGGTGAGATTTAAGTGCATAATCTCTCATACACGAAGTGAACATCCAGCAGTGTGGATGGCTGAGGGTTGTAATTCCACATGCCCTCTGTCAGCAGGCCCCCACCTGCTGTGTTCAAAGGAAAACAAAACCTCTTTTGTTCTCACAGACTCTTGTGTGAAATGTATTATCACCTCAAACTATGGGATTTAGAGCCATCTTGTCTAGAACTCAGGCAAATCCAATTGTGTAGATATTATATTACAATTGCCACAACTATACTTTATCTGCATCCCGGGATTCCCAATTTGTATGTAAAAATACCCATTGTCTCTTCTTATTTACTTCTACTTAGAAAGCTGGTTTTTCCCGTTGCCCTTGGTGTTAACAAAAACATTGCCATCTGTTCTTAGTTAATGGGTTATAACTTGAATTAATGCTGACCACACAAAATGGTGTCTTGTGATATAATTTCCAAAATGGAGTCTTGTGGCCATTCGCAAGATGGCGTCACTGCGATTAAATTTTAAACTCAACTTGTCTCACTCAATTATTCAACTTTGACACCACTAAGACAGAGGCCCTTCCCTTTAACATCCCGAATGCACTTTTGGATAAGTTGAAGGAGACCTACATATATATATGGAAATCTAAGTCACTTTAATACCTGGGAGTGCTTTTAGCTAGAGATCATGATCTCATTGAATGTAATTTTGGGCTATTATTGAAAGCCTATGAAACTTAAACTAAGGAATGGATGCTACATGAGGTACCCTGGCTGGGACGGATTGCGGCTGCAAAAATGGTGCTTCCCCCGAAACTTATGTACTTATTTTGTACTATCCTTAGACCCCCTATCTAAATCTATATGTAATACATTTTATTAAATACTTACTAAATATATCTGGAAGGGTAATAGACCCAAAATAGCAAGTAGCACTCTCACTCTCTCCAAGGCTCTTCGAGGACTAGCCTTCCCAGACTTGGAACGCTATCATTCAGCTTCTTAGTCAGGCCAGAGATTGGTTCATAATTGACTCCCCCAAACCCTGGGTACTTATTGAAAGGGAATTTATGCATCCCCTCTCTCATTCTGATTTTTTCTGGTTGCGCCCCTCTGAAATTTCCTTCAGAGTGGGATTCTGTAAAGCAGTTCAGACTACAATAATGTGCTGGCATTCATATGTTTCTTTAGATGAAGAAATTTCCTTGCCTTCTCCTAATCTGTCTCTCCAATCGATAACTAATTTGATTCCTGATTTGTATTTAGGTTCATGGGTTGGGGCGGGCCTTTCCTCATTGAGTGACGTATTCACAGAAAATGGTCTTGCTACATTTGTGTTTCTTCAAACTCAATTTGAACTAATGAAGCAGGACTTTGATAAATACTTACAGCTGAGACATTGGTTGCAAAGCCTCCCTTCTCCAATTAAGAAACCTGCCTTCCCAGCGTTGCTTTGGCTTAGTTTCTGATCTCCTAATCATAAAAGAGGTATCTCTTGGTGGTATCAGTGTCAGATAAGAATAAATAAAAAGGGGAAATTACCATGCCAGATCAAATTTGAGAGAGATTTAGCTGTAGATCTTTCTGAAGATGATTTGAATATTATTTTTTGTTCTGGTTTTACAGTATCCAAATGTATTAACCATTCAGAAATGTATTTCAAGCTAGTTCAGAGAGCATATTTTACACCTGAGAGGCAAAATAAAATCTGGCCCTCTGCCTCCCAATATTGTTGGCGAAACTGTGGTTGGGTTGGAGACATTCTCCATGTTTTCTGGTCATGTCCCCTGCTTCGACCCCTATGGAATGCGGTGTTTTCCATGATAAGTAATATAGTTGGAACAACCATTCCTGCAGAGCCCCTAACCGCTTTATTTCATGTTTATTTTGGGACATTATCCCGTGGTGAGAGATACCTCATGGGACATATTCTAATAGCTACGAAGGCTGTAATTGACCAGGGGTGGAAGACTGCTTCCATGCCCAACATCCCAATGATAGAAAACAAGGTTCATAAGCACTATGTTTTTGAAACATTGGATAGCAAATTTTCCTCCTCTGCTAACTCCATCCATATGAAATGGTTTCAAAGGGGAGAATATAGGGAAAAACAAGGTCATTCCACCATTTATAGTGTTCCTGTTGATTTAGGTGTTCTCTGCTCACCTCATTCAGACTCGGGGTAGTTCTACTCATCATTCCTTTAGTATCCTGTTTCTAATTACTTTTATGTGTATTAAAAGTTCTCTTTAATGTCTATGAATCAAATGTTTGTAAGCTGACCAGTGATATTTTGTTTTGTGATATGTGATATGTCTGGCTTCCCTCTTTTCCCCCTTTTCTACATTCTGTATCCTCATTTATTTTTCTCTACTAAATTTAAAAAAAAAACTTTTATGAAAAAAAAAAAGTGTCAGGGTACCATGCCAGGTATAAACTAGAGATGTGCGTCGACCCCCGTGTTTTGGATCTGTATCTCCTTAAAGGTTTTGGATCTGGATTTGGTTTTGCAAAACCGCCCTGCTTTGGTTTTGGTTTTGGTGAAAGAATTATAAAAACAGCTTAAATTTGGACCTGTATTTGTTCCTACAGTAGTATTAACCTTAATAACAATCATTTTCAGGCATTTCTAGGCATTTTTAACCACCTCACAGCTCACAGTATTGTTTTCACTATTTTTCACCAATATAGGACAAAGGCTGCCGCGAGCTGGCTGGCTATAGTAAGCATTGAACAAAGGTTACGTTGGTAGGAGTTTGCACAGGACAGATCTAAAAGGGGGTTTAGATATAAAGTTAATTACCACCCTAAAATGTCACTATTGATATGGGAAAGGTGTGGTAATATAGTTCAGAAAACCAACTAATAGGAGTTGTAACACCAAACTTAGGTTAGTACATTTTGGAGTTGGCGGTGCTCCCCAGAGTCATAACAAACTAGTATACAAATGTAAAGAAAAGAAGACTCTTTGTTGGGGGCACTCAATGTATATATTAAGTATTAAAATGTAACTTTTAATAAGTCTGAGACTAAAATGTAGGTTCACACACAAAAAACAACAACAATAATATATAGATATAGACAATGGTAGCCAAATAAAGGAAAACATACAAAACATACATTCATAAGTAAGTCTGAATGAAGGCGAATATTGAAAAAACAAAGGACTAATCCATTAGTATTATTCCGACGGTACCTGCCTAAAGAGTGTTTATACACTCAATAATGAGTAAATAAATCAGCATAATAACGATATATAAAAGACCAAAAAATTAAGTCTGTTTAGGTACCAATTGATACATAGATAGATACAATGGTATCTTTTACTATATATCGGAAAAAACCCTCCTAGAAGGACGGCATACACACATAAAAGTACAGTATTTTCCCGCTTAAGTTGATCCTAGGTGTACAGAATAATGTTAGGAAGAAGAACAACCTGTCATATCATAATGCAAGTAAGGAAATGCAATGGTAAGGTAACGTATTCCAATAGTTTAAATACAGTTAAGGTAAATTAGATAGATAGCATCACCTTAATAGTATCAGTTGATTAAAACATTATAAAGATTCTTGCATGTGATTGAATAATATACTTCCTGAGACATAGTAATCAGATAACTCTATTATTAAAGATACATTTTATACATCCCTTTCCTTAGCATTGAAGCGTTAACGATAGATTGTCACCTATAAGGATTGGCAAGTTAGATATTGCAATGTCAGTAATAGTAGTAAAAACTTATAGCACAGAAACCCAATCAATGGTAAATTGCAAAATATATCAAATTGTGACAGTATTGACGATATTGAAATGAACCTCTATATACCCCTGCCTGTACCTTCCTGTAAAATCCTTCCTATAAACCTCTAAGGATGACGCTAATTTGCGTACGCAGTCATACAAGAAATAGAGACTCCAGACTCAGAACATGTGGTTCCGAAGCACAAAGTATTATTCAAGTAAAAGTACAGTCAGTTACACGCTATGATCTGTGTACAATAAGCGCAAATAAATCATAAAGTCACAAGGTACAGTTGATATACATATGCATGATTAAACTTCAAAATACAATGAGAGACACAGAGAGAGAGACAGAGAGACACAGAGACAGAGAGACACACAGAGAGACCCAGACAGAGAGCCCCAGACAGAGAGACACAGAGACACACAGAGAGAGAGACACACACACACACAGAGAGAGAGAGAGCCTCACACAGAGAGAGACAGAGAGATACACAGACAGAGAGAGAGACACAGATAGAGAGAGAGACACAGAGAGAGAGAAAGAGAGAGACACACAGAGAGAGACAGAGAGACACAGAGAGAGAGACACACAGAGAGAGAGAGAGAGAGAGACAGAGAGAAACACAGAGAGACACAGAGAGAGAAAGACACAGAGAGAGAAAGACACAGAGAGAGACACAGAGAGAGAGAGAGAGGCACACAGAGAGAGAGAGAGACACACAGAGAGAGATAGAGACACAGAATAAACAGGACAATAGGGAAGTCTGTTGCTGATATCATTGGTTCCCAGGGGTGAAGCATCTGTTACAGCATATTTAACAGGCTGGTTCAAACAGACTCTCCCTGCCTCTAACAGCTGGGGTCTTCCTCTTCATGCCTCCTGCAGCATCCTAACAGTTGCTTCTAAAATATACATTTTGTTGCTTGTAGGCTCTGCGATCCATAACTCGGGAATGTATGATGCGATCTCCCCACCGATAACACCGGAATACTGTAAAAAGGATACGCATAAGTACAACTCCAAACATGACTTGTTTAGCATGTATAATACCTTAGTTAACAAATATCTTTATTTTTCAGCATTTAAACTAACTGAACCAACTTAAATCATACACTTTAGAGCTTATTGAACCTTATGTGTGAATATGTAATGTGTGGGTATTCGGGGTTTGATATAAGGACGCTAGTTATTAATGGGTGAGATTTGAGTGCATAATTTCTCATACACGAAGTGAACATTCAGCAGTGTGGATTGCTGAGCATTGTAGTTCCATGCCCTCTGTCAGCAGGCCCCCACCTGTCCTGTGTTCAAAGGAAAAACCCTCTTTTGTTCTCCCAGACTCTTGTGTGAACTGTGAATCAAGCTGTGAAGTTGGGGCCATCCTGTCTAGGATTCAGACAAATCCAATTGTGTAGATCAATGCCTGGATTATATTACAATTGCCACAACTATACTTTATCTGCATCATTCCCAATTTGTATGTAAAAATACCCATTGTCTATTCTATTTACTCTTACTCAGAAAGCTTGTTCTTCCAGTTGCCCTTGGTAGATTAACGAAAACATTGCCATCTGTTCTTAGCTCCTGAGTTGTAACTTGAAATGACGCTGGTCACAAAATGGCGTCTTGCAGATTCTTGTTTCTAAGCTGGAGTCTAGCTGTCATTTGCAAGATGGCGTCGCGCATGCTTCAATTTTAAACTGATCTTGTCTCAGCCAATTATTCAGTTTCGACAGTCCACCCTTTGATAGCAAACAACATGCTATCACAATCTGCTATTAGAATTTAATTTAGGCTTACATTTACACATTATTTAGTGTTATCATGGGATGGCACAAGGTGGTTCTTAGTCCATCAATAATGTGTCTCTGGGTGGGGATATAAAACTACTATTATACGCACACCGCGGATCTTGGAAGATCATGTGAAAGGTGTGGGAATGCACCAGTCTTATAAAAGCAGTCTTGAAGGGGAATTTAGACTTTACATTATTTGGGGTGTTTAAAAAAAAAAAAAAAATAACATTTCAATAATACAATTTTTTATGCATGGCTAAATATAATACATTAAATGATGGTATTTCCTAGCTCAGGGTTGTAATGCAGTTCTGTATTTACCTCGGTATTCATACTTGCCACTATCATAATTTGATTCTTTCGTTTTACTCTGTTTTTACATTTTCCACACTTCAACACAATAGGAACACACCGGATGCATCATATTTCTTTTGCCTCTGTGTTCATATTGTGTGTGAAGATAGGGTGACGGTGTGTTTTTATGTATACCCAGCATTTCAACATGTGTGAGGGTCATAACTTCTGGAAGTATTTTTCCCAAATAACATAACAATTACAATACTAAAATTGGTCAGACACTCCCCTGATTGGCATTGCACTCCTCCTCCTGACTCCACTCCATCAGCTCCACCATCAGCTCACATCTCCTTTATCGGTCCCCCATCACAGACACTGAGTACCCCCAAACAGATCATCATGACAAAAACTCTGGAAAGAAAAAGAACTAGGATGACCACAGCAGACCACTCCATTGCTGGAAGCACTGATCTACACATTTCTTTAGCTCAGATATCTCACCGTCACCTTTTTAATCCTTCCGGCACAAGCTCGCAATCGACAGGTCCACGTTATCGGCCTTGTCTCTGCTTTGTATCTCCACCGGTTGGTTAACCTCCCTATAGTGAGTGGAATGGACCCACGTATCTTCCCCGGCCACCCTTTGTGGATGTAGTATCATCAGATACGGAACTTTCCACCGATCAGTCAAACAACCTGAGCTAAAAAAAATTTGGATCATAACAAATTCTCCAGATTTGACATCATGACAGTTTGCATTAGACATATTAGTTAATAACACTTTCAATTTTGGTTATTCTCATTCATCTTCGTGAGACCCTGCACAGTAAACTCATTATCATATTTTCACATGAGGCTGCCTGTTTGAACAGTATCTCCAAGGGGGGCAAATAAAGGAAAAGACAGTCTGGGATAATCTTAGTGTTGTTACCCATCACCTTTCACATGTTCTTGGAAACGTCACCTGTAAAATAAGTAGGGGTGAGCGGGTTCGGATTTCTGAAATCCGAACTCCCCCGAGCCCCCCCGATCCGAGGCCGATCCGAGTCAGGCTTGACTTTTCCCGCCTGACTCGGATCTGAAATCGAGGCAAAACGTCATCATCCCGCCTTTCGAGTCTCGCGGGTTTTGGATCCTATATAAGGTACCCGTGTCGGCGCCATTTTCTCACTCGGCTGTGGACAGTGAAGAGGGAGGGTGGGAGTTAGGGCTGGCTGGGCTGTGTAGTGTAGTGTAGTGTAGTGCTGCTGTTGTCCACTACTTCAAAGTCCATAGGGGCTGGCTGTGTTGTGCTGTGCTGCTGTTGTTAATAGGGGCTGTGTCCACTACATCAAAGTCCATAGGGGTTGGCTGGACTGTGTTGTGCAGTCAGTTCTCCATAGGGGCTGTGTCCACTCCAAAGTCCTGTGCAGTGTCCCAGTCCTAAAGGGGTGCTGTAGTGTTGTCCAGGGGGTGCTCTGTCCATCAGGGGTGCTCCCCCCAAGTGCTAAAAAAATAATATATTTTCTGTGTTTGTGAATTGTGTGCGCAGTAGCCGCACGTGCATCAACAAAGTAGTGCCAAGCGTGCACCTGTGTCATAAGTAAAGGGCTGGCTGGCTTGACCGTTAAAGGGTGCTGTAACCCCCAAAGTACACTCCAGTCCAAACCAAAAAAAAATATATTTTCTGTGTTTGTGAATTGTGTGCGCAGTAGCCGCACGTACATCAACAAAGTATTGCCAAGCGTGTGCCTGTGTCATAAGTAAAGGGCCGGCTGGCTTGACCGTTAAAGGGTGCTGTAACCCCCAAAGTACACTCCAGTCCAAACCAAAAAAAAATATATTTTCTGTGTTTGTGAATTGTGTGCGCAGTAGCCGCACGTGAATCAACAAAGTAGTGCCAAGCGTGCGCCTGTGTCATAAGTAAAGGACCGGCTGGCTTGACCGTTAAAGGGTGCTGTAACCCCCAAAGTACACTCCAGTCCAAACCAAAAAAAAAATTATTTTCTGTGTGTGTGAATTGTGTGCGCAGTAGCCACACGTGCATCAACAAAGTAGTGCCAAGCGTGCGCCTGTGTCATAAGTAAAGGGCCAGCTGGCTTGACCGTTAAAGGGTGCTGTAACCCCCAAAGTACACTCCAGTCCAAACCAAAAAAAAAAATATTTTCTGTGTTTGTGAATTGTGTGCGCAGTAGCCGCACGTGCATCAACAAAGTAGTGCCAAGCGTGCGCCTGTGTCATAAGTAAAGGGCCGGCTGGCTTGACCGTTAAAGGGTGCTGTAACCCCCAAAGTACACTCCAGTCCAAACCAAAAAAAAATATATTTTCTGTGTTTGTGAATTGTGTGCGCAGTAGCCACACGTGCATCAACAAAGTAGTGCCAAGCGTGCGCCTGTGTCATAAGTAAAGGGCCGGCTGGCTTGACCGTTAAAGGGTGCTGTAACCCCCAAAGTACACTCCAGTCGAAACCAAAAAAATATATATTTTCTGTGTTTGTGAATTGTGTGCGCAGTAGCCACACGTGCATCAACAAAGTAGTGCCAAGCGTACGCCTGTGTCATAAGTAAAGGGCCGGCTGGCTTGACCGTTAAAGGGTGCTGTAACCCAAAAAGTACACTCCAGTCCAAACCAAAAAAAAAATTATTTTCTGTGTTTGTGAATTGTGTGTGCAGTAGCCGCACGTGCATCAACAAAGTAGTGCCAAGCGTGCGCCTGTGTCATAAGTAAAGGGCCGGCTGGCTTGACTGTTAAAGGGTGCTGTAACCCCCAAAGTACACTCCAGTTCAAACCAAAAAAATATATATTTTCTGTGTTTGTGAATTGTGTGCGCAGTAGCCACACGTGCATCAACAAAGTAGTGCCAAGCGTGCGCCTGTGTCATAAGTAAAGGGCCGGCTGGCTTGACCGTTAAAGGGTGCTGTAACCCCCAAAGTACACTCCAGTCCAAACCAAAAAAAAATATATTTTCTGTGTTTGTGAATTGTGTGCGCAGTAGCCACACGTGCATCAACAAAGTAGTGCCAAGCGTGCGCCTGTGTCATAAGTAAAGGGCCGGCTGGCTTGACCGTTAAAGGGTGCTGTAACCCCCAAAGTACACTCCAGTCCAAACCAAAAAAAAATATATTTTCTGTGTTTGAGAATTGTGTGCGCAGTAGCCACACGTGCATCAACAAAGTAGTGCCAAGCGTGCGCCTGTGTCATAAGTAAAGGGCCGGCTGGCTTGACCATTAAAGGGTGCTGTAACCCCCAAAGTACACTCCAGTCCAAACCAAAAAAATATATATTTTCTGTGTTTGTGAATTGTGTGCGCAGTAGCCGCACGTGCATCAACAAAGTAGTGCCAAGCGTGCGCCTGTGTCATATGTAAAGGGCCGGCTGGCTTGACCGTTAAAGGGTGCTGTAACCCCCAAAGTACACTCCAGTCCAAACCAAAAAAAAATATATTTTCTGTGTTTGTGAATTGTGTGCGCAGTAGCCGCACGTGCATCAACAAAGTAGTGCCAAGCGTGCGCATGTGTCATAAGTAAAGGGCCGGCTGGCTTGACCGTTAAAGGGTGCTGTAACCCCCAAAGTACACTCCGGTTCAAACCAAAAAAATAATATTTTTTGTGTGTTTGTGAATTGTGTGCGCAGTAGCCGCACGTGCATCAACAAAGTAGTGCCAAGCGTGCGCCTGTGTCATAAGTAAAGGGCCGGCTGGCTTGACCGTTAAAGGGTGCTGTAACCCCCAAAGTACACTCCAGTTCAAACTAAATAAATAATATTTTTTGTGTGTATGTGAATTGTGTGCGCAGTAGCCGCACGTGCATCAACAAAGTAGTGCCAAGCGTGCGCCTGTGTCATAAGTAAAGAGCCGGCTGGCTTGACCATTAAAGGGTGCTGTAACCCCCAAAGTACACTCCAGTCCAAACCAAAAAAAAATTTATTTTCTGTGTTTGTGAATTGTGTGCGCAGTAGCCGCACGTGCATCAACAAAGGAGCAGCGCCAAGCGTGCGCCTGTGTCCCATAAGTAAAGAGCCGGCTGGCTCATTTCTTAAAGGCTGGTGTAACCCTCAAAGTGCACTACTCTCCAGCAAAAATAAAAAAATATTTTCTGTGTTTAGCCGCACGTATATATCAAATCGATATAACATAAATGGAGGACCAAACTTTCTCAGATAAAAATAAAATAGTGAAAGATCAAGAACCACTTCCTCCTAGTGCTGAAGCTGCTGCCACTAGTCATGACATAGACGATAACATGCCATCAACGTCGTCTGCCAAGGCCGATGCCCAATGTCATAAAAGAAGGCACATACAATCCCAAATGACAAAGTTCAGGAAAATGACCTTGAAAAAAACATTTAAATCAGCTGAAGAGAAACGTAAACTTGCCAATATGCCATTTACGACATGGAGTGGCAAGGAACGGCTAAGGTCGATCCCTAGTATGTTCATGACTAGTGGTTCAGCTTCACATGACGATGGAAGCCCTCCTCCCACTAAAAAAATCAAAAGAGTTAAGCTGGCTAAAGCACAGCGAAGAACTGTGCTTTCTAAGTAGATATCACAAATCCCCAAGGAGAGTCCAAGTGTGGTGGTGGTTGTGATGCCTGACCTTCCCAGCACTAGACGTAAAGAGGTGGCTCTTTCCACCATTTGCACGCCCCCTGCAAGTGCTGAAAGGAGCACCCACAGTCCACTTGCTGATATGCAAATTGAAGATGTCACTGTTGAAGTACAACAGGATGAGGATACTGGTGTAGCTGGCGCTGAGGAGGAAGTTGGCGAGGAGGATTCTGATGGTGATGTGGTTTGTTTAAATCAGGCTCCGGGGGAGACAGTTGTTGTCCGTGGGATGAAAAAGGCCGTCACGGTCATGCCTGGGCAGAGGACCAAACATTCCACCTCTTTGGTCTGGCAATATTTCTATCCAAATCCGGACAACAACTGTCTTGCCATATGTACCTTATGTAAAGGTGGAGTAAGAAGGGGTAGGGACGTTAACCACCTAGGAACATCCTCCCTTATACGGCACCTGCAGCGCGTTCATAATAAGTTACTGTCAAGTTCAGAAACTTTGGCTAAGACTGTAAGCAGTCCAGGGACACCTAAATCCCGTTGTCCTGTTGTATCCAAGCACCTGCAAACCACACCGTCAACTCCCTCCTCGTCAATTTCCTCCTTAGTCAGGATCGGAAGTAGTCCTGCATGCCATGTCACTGGCATGACTGACTCTCCTATCCGGGATTCCTCCGGAGGATCCTGCATTGCTACGCCTCCTGCTGCCGCTGCTGCTGTTGCTGCTGCTGGGAGTCATTCATCATCCCAGAGAGGAAGTAGGAACACCACTACTTTTACTAAAAATTGACCCTCCAACAGTCCTTAGCGAGGAGGATGAAGTACGACAGCAGTCATCCTGAAGCAAAACGTATAACTGAGGCTTTGACTGCTATGTTGGTGTTAGACGTGCATCCGGTATCTGCCATTAGTGCAGTGGGATTTAGACAATTGCTGGAGGTAGTGTGTCCCCGGTTCCAAATCCCGTCTAGATTCCACTTCACTAGGCAGGCGATACCGAGACTGTACAGAAAAAGTGTCCTCAGTGTCCTGAAAAATGCCGTTGTACCCAATGTCCACTTAACCACGGACATGTGGACAAGTGGAACAGGGCAGACTAAGGACTATATGACTGTGACAGCCCACTGGGTAGATGTATCACCTTATGCAGCAACAGCAGCAGCGTCACCAGTCACAGCATCTCAGAAACACCAGCTCGTTCCAAGGCAGGCTATGCTGTGTATCACCGGTTTTTAGTAAGAGGCACACCGCCGACAACCTCTTAGAGAAACTGAGGGAAATCATCGCCCAGTGGCTTACCCCACTTAGACTCTCCTGGGGATTTGTGATATCTGACAACGCCACCAATATTGTGCGGGCATTACATCTGGGCAAATTCCAGCACGTCCCATGTTTTGCTCACACAATAAACTTGGTGGTGCAGAATTTTCTGAAAAGCGACAGGGGCATGCAGGAGACGCCTTGGGTGGCCCGAAAAATTTCAGG
Source organism: Taudactylus pleione (assembly GCA_031769625.1). Taxonomy (NCBI): domain Eukaryota; kingdom Metazoa; phylum Chordata; class Amphibia; order Anura; family Myobatrachidae; genus Taudactylus; species Taudactylus pleione. The sequence goes on from JAUIMM010000188.1 coordinate 12,739,228, forward strand.
CCACTTTTCGCCATTCAGCGACTGCGTGCCGAAGACTGGAGCACCAGCAAACACTCTTGAACCTGCCCCGCCATCACCTGAAGTAAGAGGTTGTGACGCGGTGGAACTCAACCCTCTATATGCTTCAAAGGATGGATGAGCAGCAAAAGGCCATTCAAGCTTATACATCCACCGATGACATAGGCAAAGGAGGGGGTATGCACCTGACTCAAGTGCAGTGGAGAATGATTTCCGTGTTGTGCAAGGTTCTCCAGCCCTTCGAACTTGCCACACGTGAAGTCAGTTCAGACACTGCCAGCTTGAGTCAGGTCATTCCCCTCATCAGGCTTTTGCAGAAGCAGCTGGAGAAAGTGAAGGAGGAGCTAAGACAGAGCGATTCCGCTCGGCATGTGGGACTTGTGGATGAAGCCCTTCATTCGCTTTGCCAGGATTCCAGGGTGGTCAATCTGTTGAAATCAGACCACTACATTTTGGCCACCGTGCTCGATCCTAGGTTTAAAGCCTATGTGGTGTCTCTCTTTCTGGCCGACACAAGCCTGCAGAGGTGCAAAGACCTGCTGGTGAACACACTGTCAGCTGAAGCGGAAAGTGACACGTCAACAGCTCCTTCTTCATTTTCTCCCGCAACTGGGGCTGCCAGGAAAAAACTTAGGTATCCTAAGCAACCCGCTGGTGGTGATGCAGGGCAGGCAGGACCAAGTTTGGACATCTGGTCCGGATTGAAGGACCTGGCAACAATTTCTGACATGTCTACGGTCGCTGCATATGATACTGTCACCATTGACAGAATGGTGGAGGATTACATCGGTGACAGCATCCAAGTAGGCATGTCAGACAGTCCATACCTGTACTGGCAGGAAAAAGAGGCAATTTGGAGGCCCCTGTACAAACTGGCTCTATTTTACCTGAGTTGCCCCCCCTCCAGTGTGTACTCCGAAAGAGTGTTTAGTGCAGCCGGGAACCTTTTCAGCGAAAGGCGTAGGAGGTTGCTTCCACAGAATGTGGAGAAGATGATGTTCATCAAAATTAATTATCAGCTCTTCCAGGGAGACCAGCCTCCAGAACGTACAGAGGGACCTGTGGTGGTGGATTCAAGTGGGGACGAGTTAATACTTTGTGAGGATGAGGATGTACACACTGAAGAGGGTGAGGAATCGGTGGATGAGGAGGATGAGGATGACATCTTGCCTCCGTAGAGCCAGTTTGTGCAGGGACACATTAATTGCCAGCTTGTTTTGTGGGGCCCAAACGAACCAATCATTTCAGCCACAGTTGTGTGGCAGACCCTGGCGCTGAAATGATTGGTTTGTTAAAGTGTGCATGTCCTGTTTATACAACATAAGGGTGGGTGGGAGGGCCCAAGGACAATTCCATCTTGCACCTCTTTTTTTTCTTTGAATTATGTACAGTTTGGGGCCTAGTTTTTCAAACTGCCATCCTGTCTGCCACTGCAGTATCATGCCTAGATGGGTCACGTGTTTGTGCCGCCCACTCGTGTCGCTTAGCATAGTCATCCAGCTACCTCGGTGCAACCTTTTGGACATAAAAACACTATTGTGAGGTGTGAGGTGTTCAGAATAGACTGGAAATGAGTTGAAATTAAGGTTATTGAGGTTAATAATAGCATAGGAGCAGAAAAACCTACAAATTCTGTGATTTTAGCTGTTTTTATGCTTTTTTTCAAAAAAATACAGATCCAAAACACAAAACCCAGAACCCAAAACACGGAAGGGTGGTTTTGGCAAAACCAATCCAGATCCAAAACACGAAGAAAGATCCAGATCCAAAACCAAAACACAAAACATGAAAAGTGGCCGGTGCACACCCCTAAAAATTAGTCCCCCCATCATTTTTTAATAATTCTAGGGCTATAGTATCTGCATAGAGGTTCCTGCAATTAAATCTTGTTATTAATAGCTACTGCTCTAAATAATGCCTGTGCCGCTGGGTTGAATAGTATTCCAAGTAGTCGACCTCAGCCTGGCATGGCTGCCGTTTATCCTTAGCAACCTTGTGCCATATGAGTGGGAGATTAAGCACAACAGTTTAATATCATTTAAACATGACCTAAAATACAACAATAAATCGTCCACATTTTACATTAGAACAGATACATTGGCAGGTTGAAAAGATTGTAACCAGTCATATAAGGCCTGGGAGAAGATACTGGGGTTACCTATGAACCCATGGGAAACTCGTGTTCCTGTGTGGTGTTCTTCACTTTGCAGTTCTTACTTACGTTTCCCACTTGGTGACAGTTAAAACATAATTTTGAACAGGGTGGATGAAAAGATTGTTGTGGGATTTGAGCAAGAGGGAAAGGTGGTGGGTATGGGTAAGGATAGGGAGGGTAAGGATATTGTGGGGGATATGATTGTGGAACCTGTGGTTGTGTATGATATGTGGGGTAAGGATGTGTTTGCTGTGGTGTGGGATTGGTGAGGACGTGTAATTGTTCAGGTGCAGGTGTGTGTGTGTGCGCAGGTGTGTCGGTTGGCTGTGATGTTATTGTCTTTCCTTCCAGAGCTTGGATACTGACAGCCATTAGTTTTTTGCTCTGGGTCTCTCTCTTTTTTGTGATATTTTTAGCATGTTCTATGGCAGACTCTATGAGGTTATCTATTGTGATTCCCCTCCAGCCAGATTGTGAGGTCTGAACCCGAGTCTTTAAGTCATCTTTCAGACCATCCATGAGTACCGTGACTATCATTCCCCTGTGGTGAGTGCTATCTTTAATATCCTCTATCCCAGTGTACTGGGTGATAGCCTGCAGAGCCCGATCGCAATAATGTTCTGCAGTTTCACTCTCCTTCTGCTTAATGGTGAAAATTTTGTTCCAGTTAACTACTACTGAAAAATATATACCCAATTGAGTTACAATGTTACCTTGGTTTACTTGGTCTGTTCAGGGAACGTCACCATCCAATACACAATCCGTGATAAATTTTGTCACGTCGGTATTGCGTGGTAGACAGGCCCTTAACACCACATGCCAATCTTTAATAGTTGGCTCATGAGAACTACCCAAATTTCTCAAATATCTTTGATATTTGGCTAGTTCCTTTTTGGGATCGGGGAAATCATTTATGATGGAATTTAGTTCTGCTCTTGTCCAAGGACAATGCATTACTACTTCCCTCGTGGGCACTACACCGTTCGCATCTGCATTTCCGTTCGGAACAGTTATCGTCCGAATGGGATGCAGACCGGTAGCACTGCTACCTTTAACCTGGTTACCTGGCTGGGGGTTTAATCTGCTGCTGCTACGTATGGTATTAACAACTTCCTCTACTGGTGCAGAGTGTGTTAACACTTCCCCTGCTGTTACCGATGGAGATGGCGGCACCACCCATGATTGTGGTGATGCAACATCTATCATCTGCACAGCATGGGAAATGGCAGACATTACAATAGGCTCATCATCCGCATCATGAACATTTTCTTTATAGTTGCTTAAGAGAGGGTACAAGTTGCTTGTTACATTTTTATGGGCATTTTTGGTAACTGTACTTGCACCTCCATCCACATAAGGTGGGGGAGGGGAGCGTGAACTGCTGGCAATACTCTCCACAATGCTACCTTGCCACACGTGCGAGCCAATTTGCGGCTCGCCCGTATTGCAATTTAGCGTCGCGGATGTATTTTCTTGCAATGCGCTCGCGACGCTAGTTTGCGTCGCTTGCACATTTTTAAGCCACGCATCCCCTTCATGCTGCCACAGTTTTAAACATTCAAAATATTTTACCTTTTTCTCTCGGGAGCGCATCAAACTGATGTGATCCTGGACATTCTCTAATACATCCTTATCAAAACTACCAATTCTGGGAAACGGTCTAACACTTTTCCTCGTCATATTAAACTATAAATCACAATACCTTATTGCATAAGTACCGTACTTGGTATGCATGATACGACGGGCCGATCCGATCGGTGCCTCCATTAGCAGCACATCATTGCCTAACATCTCTACTGTTTGCGTGGCTCCCATTCTGAGACAACTCCTATGCTTTTCAATAAAGATTTAGACCGGTGAAAGACAATCAAGACACTTTCACTTACCTGTGGACGATTTAAGTCGGCGGCGCCCACACACCTGGATAAGATTTAGTAAGGCAATTTCCACACCTGGATAAGATTTGAAAAAGGCAACTTCCACACCCGGATAAGATTTAGTAAGGCGACTTCCACACCTATGAGAGTTTATATGTCGGCTACTCTCACACACCTCTCTACAACAAAGACAACATGTACACCTGCTACTGTGTATAGAACGGTAAAGCTGCTTACCGAGCGGCTAGACTAACCCTTACACCTAGCCTTTAAGGATCATACGATACCCTTAACTTTGTTCAACAAATATTCACTGTTACACACTTTTTTCCTGCGCAGAAAAATACACGTTAACCCAGATATTGGTAATAGAAAAAAATGTAAACCTCAATGGCTTTGTTTAAACACCATGGCAGCACAACCGGAAGTACGTATATGCTATTGTGCGACCAGCCACATAAAAAAGAATGCGACTACCACACAACCGTATAATGGCTTTTTAACTGCGTACACAAAAGTGCGTCTTTGCTATGCACAAACCTGCGACTTAGCCGCGTACTCAGTACTGCGACACCCCTTTAAATGTAAGGTTCTATCAATAGAGGAAAACAAACTTTTCCTCTCTTGTCCCTGGATTCTAGTCAGCTTCCTTGGTTCACACGGAAACGGATAGCGATCTTTCAGCACAAAGCGGTTGCAGGCAAACCCTGCATGTGGCCACTCCACCCTTTGCTGAAATATCGATAGACGTATGTATCGTGTGAGCAGGTAAGTGACTTCACTCGATGAGCCCCCATCTTACGATATTGAAATGAACCTCTATATACCACTGCCTGTACCTTCTAAAACCCTTCCTATAAACCTCTAAGGATGACGCTAATTTGCGTACGCAGTCATACAAGAAATAGAGACTCCAGACTCAGAACATGTGGTTCCGAAGCACAAAGTATTATTCAAGTAAAAGTACAGTCAGTTACACGCTATGATCTGTGTACAATAAGCGCAAATAAATCATAAAGTTACAAGGTACAGTTGATATACATATGCATGATTAAACTTCAAAATACAATGAGAGACACAGAGAGAGAGACAGAGAGACACAGAGAAAGAGAGACACACAGAGAGACACAGACAGAGAGACACAGACAGAGAGACACAGAGAGAGAGAGAGACACACAGAGAGAGAGACACAGAGAGAGAGAAACACAGAGAGAGAGACACAGAGAGAGAGAGACACAGAGAGAGACTCAGAGAGAGAAAGACACAGAGAGAGAGAGACACACACAGAGAGAGAGGCACCCAGAGAGAGAGAGGCACACAAAGAGAGAGAGAGACACAGAGAGAGAGAGAGAGAGACACAATTTAGGCGCAAAAGGAAATTATACAGACCCCAAGTACAGTATACATACGCAGGTGCTTCCCAGAGATAGGCATCAGCAAGAGACCCCTCATCATTCAGCATGAAGACCCAGAACCAGTGTTCGTGCACTCACATTTATACCCCCCCAGAATAAACAGGACAATAGGGAAGTCTGTTGCTGATATCATTGGTTCCCAGGGGTGAAGCATCTGTTACAGCACATTTAACAGGCTGGTTCAAACAGACTCTCCCTGCCTCTAACAGCTGGGGGTCTTCCTCTTCATGCCTCCTGCAGCATCCTAACAGTTGCTTCTAAAATATACATTTTGTTGCTTGTAGGCTCTGCGATCCATAACTCGGGAATGTATGATGTGATCTCCCCACCGATAACACCGGAATACTGTAAAAAGGATATGCATAAGTACAACTCCAAACATGACTTGTTTAGCATGTATAATACCTTAGTTATCAAATATCTTTATTTTTCAGCATTAAACTAACTGAACCAACTTAAATCATACACTTTAGAGCGCGGAAGGAGATATAGGGTACAGCACATAAATTGACTTGATAAGGTAGAGTCACAAAAGACAAAAGAGATGATGGGGTTACATTTTAATACTTAATATATACATTGATTGCCCCCAACAAAGAGTCTTCTTTTCTTTACATTTGTATACTGGCTATAGTAAGTGACAGAGCAGCGGCACAAACGCAGTTTAAAAAAATATAGGACATCTATGAAACATTGCAACACAGCAGTGGCAGACAGGATGGCAGTTTAATAAACTATAATAATGTCAGATGGCAATGCCCCAAATTGTGCAAAATGTCAAGAAAAGAGGTGCAAGATGGAATTGTCCCTCCCACCCACTCTTATGTGGGTAATTAGCGACAAGGACTGACACTTTTGTGGCTGAAGTCCTTGGTTTGTATGGGCCCCCACAAAACAATTTTTTGGAAGGACTAGCTCCAATCATTAAGGAGGAGGTTGATGATGGTGGTGTAGATTTCGTGTACTGGTCCAAACTGCTGGTAGCTGATAACTTTGGCTTCACAAATGGTACAAATGCCTTCCAAACTGTTGTCAGGATTTGGGTTAAAATAATTCCACACCCAAGATGTGGCTTTTCTGGTCTTATGCCCAGGCATGACAATAGCTTTTATCACGAGCAACAACTGCTGTCTCTGGTGGCTGATTTATACAAACAACATCCTCATCATCAACATTCTCATTAGTGTCAGATAGGACACAAATAATTTCTCTCATCCTCCTTTTGCACGTCCTCCACACTATCTTCCTCAATTTCTATTATTTCACTGTCTAATACAAGCACAGCCGTCATGGTGTTAGTGATCCGCTGTGCAACTGGGTGACAGCTGTTATACTTGCTTCCTCTATCAAAGGATTGTTTAACAGTCAATTGTCTTTTTAAACTACTATTAGTAGTGGTTTTCTTGGTCCCTTTCTGGGATGAAGATCCACTCCCATCAGCAGTAGCCCTAGCACTCAAGGAATCCTGGATAAGGGAGGAGTCATCTAGCCTTATCCTGGATGCAGAACTACCTCCGATCATTAGGGACCCATTTATCAAAGTGTATTTGAGGTGAAAACCCTGAAAACACCCGTTATATGTGCTATATATTGCATTTTCGTGCAGCCAGAATGCAGAGTTTCTTGGTGGGCTGCATGATCCAGTCACACAGGAATGTCAATCAAATGTTAGGAGGATGTAAAAGAAAGACAATGTGTGAGGTTATGTGTGGACTGTGAAAGGGGATATAATTAGATATGGAAGCTATGAAGAGTATGTGGTTGGTTCATAAATAATCATAAATAATGGCCAAGGCCTTAGCTTTTCCTTGCCACTTTGTGCGGTGAAAGGCATATCGCCAATTTTATGTCTTTCTGCAGCTAACTTTCCCTTTAATTTGTTTTTTCTTTACCACTGTAAAATATTGGTTCTTTGATTTTAGATGCCCTAACTCAAGCCCTCCTTGCCCTTGGGCATCGGCTTTAGAAGATGACGTTGATGGACTAGTATCGTCACTGGTGGCAGCAGCTCCAGCACTAGTATGTGGTTCTTGCTCTCCTCTCAACTGATAGTTCTCCATATCAACAAACGCGAATGAAGTTTGGTATAGCACACAAGTCAATTTTTGTTAACTTCAACTTTATTTTAAACTTTGTTCACTAATGACACTGTACAGTCATACACTTATGTGAATGCACTGGGGTAGAACCTACAGCATCACAATACTTTTATGAATATTACACTGTGGTATCAATGATTGACAGTGTCACATCACTTTTATGAATATTACACTGCGGTATGAATTAGTGACAACCTCACAATACTTGTATGACTATTACATTTAATGACCGACAGCCTCACAATACTTTTATGAATATTACACTGCGGCACGCATGGCAGCGTCACAATACTTGTATGAATATTACATTGCGGTATGAATGAACTACAGCATCACAATACTTTTATGAATATTACACTGTGGTACGGATGGCAGCGTCACAATATCTTTATGAATATTACACTGCGGTACACATGGCAGCAGTATGAATGACAGACAGTGTCACAATACTTGTATGAATATTACATTGCAGTATAAATGAACTACAGCGTCACAATACTTTTATGTATATTACGCTGCAGTATGGATGGCAGCATCACAATACTTTTTTAAGATTACACTGTGGTATGAATGACCTACAGTGTCACAATATTTTTATTAATATTACACTGCGTTATGGCCAGCAGTGTCACAGTTCTTATATATAGCAGATGGGGGATGGTGTCCTTGGCAATGGTCACTATTCGTAGCCTTTTCAGGACACAAGGACAGAGCTGATTGTTTACAGTAAATGGATTAACAAAGCGTCCTTTATTATGGTAATGAGAGGCTATTGCTTGCTTTGGGGGAAGGGACCTGATGCAGTGTCTGTGACTCCCGACTCACTGGGCATGTGCCAGAAATGTCATTGCAACCCTCCCACTGGGCATGCACCAGAGATGCCATTTATAACCCCTCCAAGCTGACTGATAGCCACCACAGAGCCAACTGTGCTGACATTGACGCAAGTTTGCACTTGAAACACACAGTCAGTTTGTAATCCAGAGACCTCACTCTCAAACAGAGCCCACTACTGGTTACTGAACTCATAAAATCACTATAGTGTCCAAGTCTAGGACAGCATAGAAATTGATGCTATTTTGCGCTTTAAACGCACAGTCAGTTTGTAATACAGAGACTTCTCTGTTAAACAGATCCCACTACCAGTTACTGGTCATGAGAAATCACTATAGAGTCCAAGGCTGGAACAGCATCGACAATGATGCAAGTTTGCTCTTTAAACGCACAGTCAGTTTGTAATACAGAGACTTCTCTCTCAAACAGAGCCCACTACTGTAGCAGTTTCTGAAGTCATGAAATTACTATTGTGTACAAGTCTGGGGGACAGCACAGAGTGGCGCAAGTGTGAAGGTTAAACAGCATACTGTAGTAATACAGACAACTGGGCATGTGCAGTGATGATCTTCCATATGCCATGGCATAGCGATGTATGGCTTGGCTCCATTGGGCATGCGCCACAGATTCCATTATCATTGTAACCCCACCACTGGGCATGCACCAGAGATCCCATTGCAACCCATCCACTGGGCATGCACCAGAGATCCCATTTGTAACCCTTCGAAGCTGGCTGACAGCCACCACAGCACCAACCGTGCTGACAGTGACGCAAGTTTGTGGTTCAAACGCACAGTCAGTTTGTAATGCAGAGACCTCTCTCTCAAACAGAACCCACTAGCAGTTACTGAACTCTTAAAATCACTATAGTATCCAAGTCTAGGACAGCATCGAAACTGATGCTATTTTGCGCTTTAAATGCACAGTCAGTTTGTAATACAGAGACTTCTTTGTCAAACAGATCCCACTACCAGTTACTGGTCATGAGAAATCACTATAGAGTCCAAGGCTGGAACAGCATCGACAATGACGCAAGTTTGCACTTTAAACGCACAGTCAGTTTTTAATACAGAGACTTCTCTCTCAAACAGAGCCCACTACTGTAGCAGTTTCTGAAGTCATGAAATTACTATTGTGTACAAGTCTTGGACAGTGCAGAGTGGCACAAGTGTGAAAGTTCATCAGCATTCAGTACTGTAGTAATACAGACAACTGGGCATGCACAGTGATGATCTTCCAGGCACCATGGCATAGCACTACATGGCAAGTTTGCACATTTTAAACTCACAATCAGTTTGTAATGTCTTACTTTTAAGCAGCCTTTTAAACAACAATACTACTACAGTAGTTTCACTATAATGTCCAGAGCCGACAGTGCCAAAAAAATTTAATTCTTTTCCAGGGCTCGAACCCAGGACCAGCATTGTTGCAAAGCGATCACCTAACCACTAGCCCACAAGCCAGCTATATTAAGAACCACACAGAGAGGCCTCATCCTTGTGCACTCCACCCACCCGCTGATGTTTTTAATAATAAAAAAATTGTCTTCCTTTTCATCCCAGATCAGTGAAAGCTGTGCGTGCATCTCATTAATCTACAGTATCAGTTATACCATGATAACAACTCGGGCAACTTCACTACTGTACAGTTATGTACAATATGTGTACTGATTTGCATCCCATTCCAAGAGCTTACTGTATGTATGTGACATTAAAAATATTGGTTGTGCGAACATGCAAATACTATACAGTGCGTGAATGTGATATCCATCCAATTTAACAGTATGGTACTCAGTACAAATTACAAAAGTGGAGCACTAGCCACCTAGCGGTTAAGTGCCATATTACATGTCATAGCATATCCTTAGTTGAAGAATACCACGGTACGCCACAAGTCCAGCCATCACGTAACGTTCCATGGCACGACTCAGAGGCCTGAATGCCACGCCATGAGCAACAAAGTAGCAGGGCACATCTGTATGGATACACTGAGGGGGAGGGGGGTACAACATACAGTGACACAGTGTTTATATGGATACACTGGGGTACAGCATAAAAACAAAAATCTTTTTAACTTTTTTTTAAACGTATTTTTTTAAACTTTTAGTTAGTTTTTTTATAACAGCCCGTGGACAGACAGCACAACCATAGATTTGACACACAGCCCCCCTGGGCAGAGCACTGCATACCCCTGTTTTGGACAACAGCCCCCTGGACAGAGCATAGTGACAGCACACCCCTGGATTGGACACACAACCCCCCCCCCTGGAGAGAGCAGAGCACACCTCTGTTTTGGACAACATCCCCCTGGGCAGAGCACAGTGACAGCACACCCCTGGATTGGACACACAGCCCCCCCCCTGGACAGAGCAAAGCACACCTCTGTTTTGGACAACATCCCCCTGGCAGAGCACAGTGACAGCACACCCCTGGATTGGACACACAGACCCCCCTGGGCATAGCACAGCACACACCTATTTTGGACAACAGCCCCCTGGACAGAGCACAGTGACAGTGCATCCCTGGATGAGACACACAGCCCCCCTGGGACAGAGCACAGCACACCCCTGTTTTGGACAACAGCCAGAGCACAGTGACAGCACACCCCTGGATTGGACATCACCCCCTGACATGGACACACAGCCCCCCTGGAGTGGATGGAGCACACAGAGGAAATGGCACCGATCACCATGGGGAGGGACTTATATACAATCCAAAACCCATGAGAATCTGACAGTGGGAGGATGACGGTTTGCCTCGTTTTGGATTCTGGGTCAGGCGGGAAAACCCGAGCCGGACTCGGATCCTGCTCAGAGAACCGGACCTGCTCATCTCTAGTATAAACATCCGCCTGGGTCAAGGGGGGATATGACCTAATGACAGGCAAAGGGCACAGATGAGTCCATATTCTGACAAAGTAATTAAATAATTAAAATACATTTTCCTAAGAATGGTGGGATTTCATTTTTGTTTTCGCTTTTTCTTACCTCTGCACTTTGTGTTTGTTTCTTCATACAAATTACTAATATGTCCAGCTCACCAGGCCTTACACTGCCATTTATTAGTCTCCCATATTCTATCTTCTGTGGAGGTTGTGAATCTAAAAAAAAAACAAAAACAGATTTGCCTGAAGAGTGTTATTTTCTTAAAGCATCCATGTTAAGTTATTTGGAATAAGTATCATTCCCTAATTTGCTATCTGTATAATTTGTTATGGAACAATCCACCCTTTCAGACTTCTTTTTTTTCTTACTTCTCTTTTCCTCAGAACCATGTTACTACTAATAGGATGTAGTCTGGAAGCTGACGGTCTAAATGCCAACCGCCAGCTTCCAGACTCTCTAATCCCAGTGTGGTACTAATGACAGGCGTCGAAAACTACTAATAAACATTATTACAATATTATAATGATCTTGAATCTTCATCACTTTCTCTCCAGGACCCTGATCCTTATAGTCTGTAGTACATACTTACCTACTGTTTTGTAATCCTTTCCGGGAGCCACCGGAGAGGACCTGCTGCTCCCAGCTTCGGTGGGCGGGGCCAGACTATAGTCGTCATTAGGCCCCAATTCGCGTCATTTAGCCCCGCCCCCCCTACGGACCCGCAGATTTTTCAGAGAATCTGCCCACTGCACTAGGAAGTGAGCGGGATGTTGGATATTCTGCCTATGGGTGTAGTAGGTATTACCGCCGGACGCATGGCCGGCGGTTCAAATTCTGACAGTGGCAGCCCGGCAAGGGTGAAAATCCCGATCGTCCCTAAGGTAAGTATAGACTAACCTAACCTCCCTCCCCTAACCCTAACTCTCCCTTAGGGGTGCCTAACCCTAACCTCCCCCAGTGCCTAACCCTAACCTCCCCCTCAAGTGCCTATACCTAATCCCCCCTCTAAGTGCCTAAAACTAACCCCCCCTTCCCCGCTGCCTAAACCTAAGTCCCCCGGGGGTGCCTAACCCTAACCTCCCCTTCCCCTAGCCTAAACCTAACCCTCCCAGGGGGGTGCCTAACCCCAAGGCCCCCTGGGAGCCCTAAATATAACCCTCCCCCCCACGGCTGCCCGCGCCCGGTGCCCGCCTTGCCTTCGTTCGGTATGCCGGGCGTCAGTCTTCCATCCTGTCATTAGTACCATGCCGGGATTAGAAAGTCTGGAAGCCGGCGATCTGCATTTAGACCATTGCTTCTAAACTAAATCCCCTGCCTACACTTCCGTGGGTGCAGGGGGGTTACCCAAAAAATCGGGAGCCTTCAGCAACTCCCAGGAGAGTAGACAAGTATTCTGTAGTGTGATTAAAGAAAAGGGATTTCCTGGGATTACAAAGTTTCTAATTGTTCTTAAATCACCCATTTTGTTCACTTTAATACCAAACATGGGGCCTAATTCAGATGTGAGCGCAGTGCCGATATATTTATGCAGTTGAGCAATTATCGGTCACCTGCGCATGCGTCTTAGCCATAATGCCTGTGAGCGGCGAATAAATTGCAATAAAATGTGACGGTTCAAGTGAGGATTTATATACAAATGATTGACAGACAGAGGACATTTTGTGGGAGGTAACACGGAGTGGCGACTAAAATTGCGGGCGTATTGTGAAAGTTTCCGGGGTGTGTATGTGCGATCAGGTCTTAGGTCTGCTAAGGTCTCAGTTTCCGTGGTCATTCTGTGTGACCATAAGATTACTAATATGGTCAATATGGTCGATTACGGAACGATCTGCCTCTACAGCTATCTGTTTGTACTAGAGACGTGCAGGTCCGTTTCTCAGAGAACCAACAACAACCAAATTTAGGGGTTCACAGTCAAACCGAGTTCAGAATCATTTTGGGTAACTAGTGGAACCGAGCCCTGGCTCTGATCTTCCTGCAGAATGGAACTCGGATTTAAATCACAAACTCGGGTTTTGGATCGCATGCTAACAGGTCAATATGACATAATTTTAGCTGTTTTTTCTATTTAATAAAAAAAACAAAAACAGAAGGTTTTGCAAAACCAAAACACGAAGATGAATCCGACTCCAAAACCAAAACACGGGGGTCGGCGCACATCTCTGGTTTGTACGCACTTGCTTGGATCTGCGAAGCCGCTGGTGGGCGTTTCTATCATTTCCAGGTGGCTGCATACATTAGCATATTTTCGCACAGAGGCTGCGCACGGGCTCACAATTGCGAATCCATTAGTGTTAGGGATGTGCGCTGACCCCCATGTTTTGGTTTTGGATCTGTATTTCCTTCAAGGTTTTGAATCCAGATTTGGTTTTGCTAACCACCCTCAAGTGTTTTGGTTTTTGGTATTGGATCTGGAGTTTTGAAATAAAAAATAGATAAAAAGTTTTAAAAACAGCTAAAATCATGTAATTTATGTAATCCAAAACCCGAAATTCGGATTTAAAATCATAATTCCGAACTGCAAAAAGATCAGAACCGCGACCTGGATTTACACGGATCTCCTCAGGAGATTAGAACCGCAAATCGGATTTACCCGGATTCTTGATATTCGGGTGGATTCGGATTTCTGTAGAACCGAACTGCACATCTCTAATTAGCGTACATCACTGAATCAGGCCCATATTCATTTTCATTCTTCTCTAAGGATACTGTCAGACTTTTCCGTAAATGACAAAACTTCCCAATCTCATTACTGCCCAACTGATCCTTTTGGATTTGCCAAATGCTTCTATCAAATCCAGAGATCACATTATTTTGTAGCTTAATGAGTTTCATTAGCTCAAAGGAATAAACTCATAATATTTTTTTTCCAGTTACTGTAGTTAAAGATTCTGAATTCTCCAATCCTTATGTGTGGCTTTTAATCACAAGTAAACCCCCTGGATTAAAATCCTCAATTAATTATAATTTACAGTGGCGTGAAAGTTTTTGATTTTTTTCTACTTTTGCAAACTTGCCACACTTATTTCTTTCAGATCTTCAAACAAAATTGAATATAAGACACAAACATCCAGAGTAAACAGAAAATACAAGGCCTGATTTAGCAAGGATAACAGTTGCTAAAACGCACACACAGATGATTTTTGCATACGTATTCATCGCAGTGCGCGAGCGCGAACTTGCTGCTGCGATGGGGGCTACGATCGCAGCAGCTATGCAGACCCGTCGCAGAGTGATTGACAGGAAGCACCGTTTCTGGGTGGTGATGGGGGGGTGGTCGGGGAAACTCTGGAATGCCAGTGTGTTCGCACGATATTGCTGGGGCGTGCTCAAATTACCCACTGAAAAGCCATGTGCAGCCTGTGGCCTCATAGTGTGCAAGTGTAGGTCAGGGCTTGTGCAAGTGTGCATATGGGTACTCGATGTTACCGATTGTTTTCCTAGGTTGCCAAAGTATATGGCTGCGAGTAAGGGAAAGTGGGCGTCCTTATGTTAGGCTGCGATCACACTGTGAATGAAAACATTTACATATCACCGCTGATATTAGCGGCCGATTGCCTGCATTTAAAAAACTGCGATCCAAGCTGAACCAGGCCCGCAGGTCTGATTCAGACCCGGACGCTATGCTGCGCTCACTCACATTCAGCGATTTTTCGCAATCTACGCATCCATATGAGTCGCAATGCGCATGTGCGAACCAGTCATTTCGATGGGAAAGTGCTCACCCGTCGGCCGCAGTCGGGCAGCTATTTTGAGTGACAGATAGTGCCGTTTGTGGGTGGTAACAGGGGAAGGTGCTTGAAAACGGGGGTGTGGATGTGCGAACGCAGGCATGCCCGACCGTCAGAATGGCGTTTAATGGGTGTACATAATTAGCAAAGTAGTGTCATTACACATGTGACTGGGTTGTATTTTAGCCTGAACTGCTCGCAATGTTGTGGTGGGAAAAGGCTACCATAAGCGCTGCGAGCAGCTCCGATGGCTCTCGATGTTCCCGATTAATCCTACAACTGCCGGAGATGACGTGTGTTGCGAGTGGCAAAGGGGCATCTTTATACAGGTACAAGCGCATAGTGCGGCCGCTCGCTATTACTTAGTGGGTGGCTTTTCGCGACGCAGTGCGAGCACATGATTTAAATAGCCGGCCACTTGTAGCCAGCGAGCGGACGCAAATAGTGTCCGGGTCTGAATCAGGCCCCCAGTCTTTAAGGACAAAATGTTATCACTTACAGTATGTGAAAAATGAATCCCCTCCCTAAACATAATAACTGGCTGTGCCACCTTTAGCAGCAACAACTGCAACCACATACAGGGCCTGATTCAGAGCCGGACACTCTGATAGAGCGCTCGCTCTGAATCAGGGCCGGCCTTCTGTTTTTTTAGAGCGGCCTCCTGGCCGCTCACATAGCTGTGGGTGACCACCCACAGCTATAGCGAGCGGCCAGGAAGATGGTCGCGATGGCCAAGACAATCGTGACCATTGGTTTTGCGATGAGACCCTTGTGGTAGGGTCTCGTTGCCGCAAGCCCAAGAGTGCTTTCGGCTCTAACAGAGCCTAAAGCACTCCCACTGACATCACTTGTGATGTCAGTGGGGCCGACCCCAGATGGTAGGCGTTCCCATGGGAACGCCTCCATGTGGGCAGCCATGCCCCCAGCCCACCCACCAAAGGGGGCGTGCTGTCACTCAACATCGACAGCATGCCCCCTTTGGTACGAGACCCGGAGCAACGGAGTGGCCGTCGCTATCCGGCTCTTGCGCATGCGCACTGGGCCACCAGCGACCTGCTTGCGAGCGCATAGCGCTCGCGAGCGGGTCTGAATCAGGCCCACAGTACTTCCAATAGCTGGAGATCAGTCTTTCACATCACTGTGGAGGAATGTTGCTCACTCTTATTTGCAGAATTTCTTTAATTCAGCAACATTGAGGGGTTTTCAAGCATGAACTGTCTATTTAAGGTCCTGCCACAGTCATTACTTTGACTAGCTGGCTCCAGAACCTTAATTTTGTTTCTTTTGAGCAATTCAGGTACTTGCTCTTGGGCTTTGGATAATTGTTTTGGTGCATAACCCAATTGTGCATGAGCTTCAGATCGCAGACTGATGACTGGACATTCTTCCTCAAACTTTTCTGGTACAGAGCATAATTCATGATTCCATTAATTACGGCAAATCGCCCAGGTCCTGAAGCGACAAAGCATCACCACACCATCACACTAGCACCACCATGCGTGACTGTTGGAATGATGTTCTTATTCTGGAATACTGTGATAGCTTTATGCCAGATATAACAAGATCCATGTTTTCCAAAACAATTTAATTTTTGACTTATCAGTCCACAGAACATTAGCACAAAAGAAGTTATCAATGTGTTTTTTTTGGCAAATGTGAGACAACCGTTTATGTTTCTCTTGGTTAGCAGTGATTTTCACCTTGTAACTCTCCCATGGATACCTGTTATGGTCTCCTAGGACTCACTGTGTAAGACCTCTAGAACCACTCAGACGAGGTCATCACCACTAACAGCCACCCGCTGTTCCCTTAGAAAAGGACTCTTTCACCGGTACTTAGGTGGCTTCCTGGACTTAACTCAAGATAGTAGAGGCTTAAATGGTTAACCTAGGGCCACTAAATGTTATGCAACTGATTGAGGACAGGAAAGGTGAGGTAATCTCGAAGAAGTCTACAAGGTAGAGCTTGTGTAGTTGCACAGATTGAGATGCAGCCTAGAGGGCCGAGGTGCGGCTTAGACAGCCGGAATGTGGCTCTGAGAGCTGAGGTGATAACAGGCTGAAATGCGGCCTTGTGGGCCTAGATGCAGCTAGACAGCCGGGATGCGGATTTGAGAGCCAAGATGGTTAAGAGTCTGTGGTGCGGCCTTGTGGGCCGAGGTGCGGCTACACAGTCAGGATGCGGCTTTGAGAGCCGAGGTGGTAACAGGCTGAGGGGCTGTCTTGTGGACCGAGGTATGGCTAGACTGCCAGGATGCAGCTTTGAGAGCCGAGATGGTAACAGTTTGAGGTGCGGCTAGTCAGACGGCAAGTGGCTTTGAGAGCCAAGGTGGTAACAGGCTGAGCAATAGTAATAGATGACTTCAACGAGCGGCAAGGCCACAGGTACAGCAGAACCCAGGAACACTGCAGGCAGCAAGGAATGAACAACTCTAGATGACGGAGTGAGAGTGTAGGATTAGATTTCTAGAACACAGCAGAACAGGACCACGAATGTCAGGGACCGGAAGGACATATACAGACATGCTATAGCCAACAAGCCGGCGGGGAACCAAAAGGCTTAAGAAAGGTGCTGAACCAATGGATACGAGGCAGGTGATTATTGGAATCTACAGGTGAGGAGGAAACATCATCCAGTATCATGTGTCAATCGGCGTTCCAATCTCCTAGCAACTGGAGATGCCATCCCAGTATGGCATGTACGTTGTCCAGGAGCAGGATTTCGAAAGTGTGACTGGTGACCTGGAGGAAAGATACCCAGAGCATGAGTAAGTAACAAGCTGCGCTGGCGACTTGTAACAATACCATTTCTTGCCCGGTCTCTTTCTTATGGTGGAATCATGAATGCTGGCATCAATTGAGGTGAGTGAAGCCTGCGGTTCCTTAGCTGTTTGACTGGGTTCTTTTGTGACTTTCTGGATTAGTCATTGATGCCGGCCACTCCTGAGAAGATTCACCACCGGTTCTAGATTTGGAGATAATAGCACTCACTGTGGTTTGCTAGAGTCCCAGAGCATTAAAAATAGCTTTGTAACTTTCCAGACTGATATCTTTCAATTATTCTTTTAATTTCCTCTGGAATTTCTTTTGATCAAAGTGTGCTGCTTGTTGAGATCTTTTAGTCAAATTCACATTGCTGGAAAGGTTCTATTTAAGCAATTTTTTATTTCAACAGGGCTGGCAGTAATCATGCCTGATTGTGTCTAGTATTACTAAACCCATTTAGACCCAATTGAACTTACCGGCCCCTGTGCATACATGTGCCCTCCCCTAGTGTCTGTTGTGCTGCCAATCATTACTGATAGGTCATTACAGCAGGACCCCCCGCCCGGTGACTAAAGTGAGGAGCAGCCACTGGGGAAATGTAAATTAACCACTCCTTATAATAAAAATCAATGTTAATGTTATATGTTTCAAAAAAATCATATATATTTTTTTATCAAATCATGTTGGAAAAGTTTTAAATAGATGTTCTTGACCCAATTCAATCATTAAAAAACCTGACAATTTCTGAGTGGTTTTTGCAAGTGCTTAATGTGGCCATGGCTCTGATGGGTATGCTAAGGAATAAAAACCATCTAATCATAAGATATCACAACTCAATAATAAGGTGCCACAAACTTCTATAGAACTGTATTGTACTAGCTTGTGACACCTTTTTTAGAGTTGTGCAACCGTCACAAGATGTTAGCATGTCATGCAAAGCCACTCAAATTTTCAGACAGATCGACAGTTAAATAAGGACACATCTGGTATCTGGTCATAATTTCATGAATCTGGATAAATCTGAGTCGCAGTTCTGATCTCCTGAGGAGATCCAGGTAAATCCGGCTCGCAGTTCTGATCTTTTTGCAGTTCGGAATTCGGATTTTAAATCCGAATTTCGGGTTTTGGATTGCATAAATTAAATGATTTTAGCTGGTTTTTAACACTTTTTATCTATTTAAAAAAAATAAAATAAATCCAAAACCAAAACCAAAACACTAGAGGGTGGTTTTGCGAAAACCAAATCCAGATCCAAAACCTTGAAGGAGAAACAGATCCAAAACCAAAATCAAAACACGGGGGTCAGCGCACAGCCCTAGTTTTTTCCTGCCTTATACTCCAGGAAATGACACTACCCTACCAGAATGATTGTCACGTTTTGTGCACACGTCCTTTTCATCCATTATTTTAAGTGTTGGAAACCTCATTGGTTGGAGCTATTGCTACAGTGTGCAAAGGCAATAAACTGTCAAGGGTCCCCCTGGACGTTCCTAAAACAAAATTCCTTCAGGTAAATAATGATTAATTGATTGAAGATTTGGAAATCACCACTGTGGAATAGACTTGCCTGAGATGCCATTGGTTCTTATATAAGCGATTAAACTTTTTCATTAGTGCCTAAGCAACAGGTACTGTACTGTACCTTAGGCTTAGCTTCAACACAATTTCTTACTATGTACTGTGCCAGCCCAGCTCAGCTTGTAGTACTCCAGAACTCTGATTCTCTGAATTGTTTTTTCTAACTTTACACATGACCTATGCTACTATATGTATGAAGACATTCAGTCCTTCACTTGTTCTATTATTTATTATTATTATTATTATTATTATTATTATTATTATTATTATTATTGTTATTATTATTATTATCCTTTATTTATATGGCGCCACAAGAGTTCTGCTGCACCTCACAAAGTAAATAAACAAATTAACAAATCCAAAAACAGTGACTTACAGTACAAAACAGTGCAGGACAGGGACATCGTTTTTAAACATTGCTGCAATAGCGATCATAACACATAAAAAAAGCAGCAGGGCATCAGATGCCAAGTGTTAGGTGCCCTTGTGGGGAGTTTGGAGTAGATGATTTTATGAGTAAGGGAAGGAGAAACACATGAGGGAAGAGGGCCCTGCTCATGAGAGCTTACAATCTAAAGGGGAGGGGCAGTCAGACAGGGCTGACACAGATGGCGTAGACAAGAAGAAGCATGGAGCATACATCACATAATGAGACTTGGTGCAACCTAAATGACCATGGGTAAGAACATGAAGCCTTGGAGAGAGACAAAATGGAGAAGTTGCCCAAAGTATCCAATCCACTTTTGTCTAGCACAGTCTTTGAAATGACAGCTAGAAGCTGATTAGTTGCTTTTGGCATCTTCTCCACTGTATATCTCTCCAAGGCTTGATACATCTCACCCGTGTTTTTTTTTTGTAGATACAGTGTTGCAAGCAAAGTAACAGGGCAAGGATTTATTCTGTATATGCCTACCTCAGATATAGCTCGAATAAATGCTCAACATACAGTACTCTACAATGAATGATGATGATGACTCACAAAATGTTTTAATACCCTTCTAATGATATATTACTATATAGGTAAAATGTAAGCAGTTAAACCTCAATAAAAATCAGGTTTTACTATAGTTCACACCTACACACTGCACAAAATATTCACTAAACTCACAAAGGTTATTCAGTAAAGTGCATGATGTTCACAGACTGAATCTTATTTTCACAAGACTTTCCTAACTAATTTCTGTTCCAAAAGAAATCAAAATAAATCCAGAAATCTGTTTTCCCAGGATTCATTCCAACTTGTTAGGTTTCCTGTGTTATTTTTTATTTTACTGCATTGGAATGTAATAAAAGTAATATCTTACAATAAATAAATACAATTCAACAATTTATTTTTATTTATACTAACACATCTAGTGTATTTATTAATGTATTTAATGTCATTATTTATGCCATTGTACTGTACAGTATAATCAATTGCAAGTTACTGTCAGCTAATAATATAGGGCAGATAATATGCTCACAATCAGAAAATTATTTTGAACAGTCTGACAAACATCATAACACCACTGCTAAATCTTTTTAATTTATTTTTTAAATGTATTATGTAAGCATTCTTTTAATTATTTTTGTATCTAAATGTTACTAAAGTACTACTACTACTACTGCTACTAAATGTTACTAAAGTACTGTTACTACTACTACTACTACTACTACTAATAATAATAATAATATTAATTATTATTATTATTATTATTATTATTATTATTATTATTATGTAATCTTAAAATTGTTCTCATAGAAATGTGTTTACAATTTTAATTTGAGTGTTCATTTTATTTTTTTCTAAATGTTTTCTATCTATCATGCCAGCATATATAACTTTCCCCCCTTTGATCCATTTAAGAGCAGCTCTCCACTCTTCACAGGCATGTTTAACGCTGTTTCAAATGCTAGCAAAGATTGATTTTCCAGATGTACATCAGCACAGGAAATAATTACACTTCTGATCACTTCCAGCTGCCCAAAAGCCCTGCCAGCATATTCCCAGAAGAAGAAATTGTTTTCTGTTGCAAAACCAGGGAGAACCCTGTAAACGAATAATGTGTTACTGTACATGTTGTAGAATGTACAAGAAATATGGACTCAATAACTAAAATAACTGGCAATAAGTTCAATCTTTGAGGTCAACAACGTGTCAAAGCAAAATGTTCAAATGTGAACTTTTATTGTGTGGAAATACTGTCCGTCAATTAAGAGATATATGAACTTGTGCAACAAACACACAATTTTGTCAAATTATAATTTACAAATTGACAAACTCTTCGAATGGTGCAGTTTATTATTTTATTTTATTTTTGTACAATTTAGCTTTATGGGATTTTTTTATTTGGAACAATAAAGGTTTTCAGTAAAACATTTTATGGAAATATCCTTAAAAGTAGCTCATCTGAGAAATTTATTTTAAGATGTTTTACATCTTGAAAAATAATTCCTGCTATAACATCTGGCTCTTCGTTCAAAGTTTCCATTCAACCCTGCCTCAAAAGCTAGTTCTCACCTAGTCTATGTGTACTAAATTATGGACAGCCAGCTAGACAGATACTACACAAGCATGACAGGTTTTCAATTACTGTAGCTAATGGCATCCGTCCAAGGAAAATTATTAAATGTAAGGAGTTTACTTCCAGACAATCAGTCTAAGGAAAAATCTATAACATTTTTGTATGAATTGTAAACATTAACATTAAATTGGTATGAATATAATTAAATTCATATGCCCATTAAGTTGTCTTTGCCTGTTATTAACATCTGTATTTGCTTGAATAAACCTGGGGATTTAAAAGTATTTTGGATATGAATCAAATCTGGTCTTTATGTGAGAATATAGTAGATTTCAGAAAGATATGCAATAATACATGGATTGAATTCTGCCAAGAAAAGTTATTTGTTTGGGTCTCAATAGCAACAAGTATAAACAAACAGTTTGGTTTACCTGATAAAATGTGTATATAATTCGTTTTTGTATATGTATTATTTAAAACTATAATGCATTTAAGTGAAGATTAATTTCCCTTATATGTTTCAGAAAAGCATGGTCAGTATTTTTGGTGTTGTGTATGCTTTTCCACGTTGCTAAAGATGTTGAGAATTTTGCCCAAATTATTTTTGGCTCTTTTTTTCATTAAACCATTCCCGCAAATATTTTTTTAGGCTTGATTTGTTTAAAAAAAAATCTTTTCAGTTATGTCTGAGAAAAGAAAAATTGAGGGAATTATCATTTTTAAATATACCAGGGGTGTTCTTATTTTGGCTCTACTATGCTCAACTATATTGCAACTTGCACAGAGAATGGTTTAGTCCAGTGGTTCACAAACTTTCTTCAATCACGGTGCCCTAGAGGATCAGGATATTTGTCATGGTACCCTTAGGCCAAAGATTTCTTATTCAGAAATTCAGAAAAAAATATTACAATTGTGCTTATCTGTCATACTAAGGGTCAGTTATGTGGTGGTGGACAGGGTTGTCCGTCTGTTTGTACACATTTTTTGTTTGGCAGTCAAAAGCACTGGTTTTACCTATCGCACTGATCATAAATAATTTGATTTGTTTCTGGACCACCAATCTGTGGCACCCAGTGTCCTAAGCACCCCAGGGTGCCAAAGCACCCAGTTTGGGAACTACTGGTTTAACCATTTGAAAAGGACTGATTGACACAAGAAGAAAATAAATACCTGAGTCTCTGCTATGCAAGTCGCGCAAAAGTCCCTCTTTTGAGGGGACAAATGTGCAAAACAAGTGATTTAAACTTTCAGATCAGAAGGAAAAATCTCTTACGTCATTCCATATTTCAAAAATCTCACTCAAATAGGTCACCTACTGTATATGAACATAATAGTAAAACACAGATGTCGTCATGCATATAAAATTCAATATCATATATTTTAGTAATCAAATATCTGTATCAATTATTTCTTAGAAAAATGCACATCATTAGTTAGAACATTCCCTTGAAAATAATTAATAAACACTTGTCCTCAATTCTGGTCAATAACGCACATGAATGGTGACACATCCTCTAAAAAAGTACATAGAGCTGACATATATTATGTATGTTATAAGTAAATACAATAGGATCAGACCTCGCTGGAGTTAATTAAATGGACAAACAAACTTTACTGAACATCTAATACAGTTTCCAAATTCTGACTATTAGCACAGTAAAGACATAAACCATGTGTTATTTTAATCATGGATCAGCAACTTAAGGTCTACAGAGAAAAGTGGTAATATGTATTGAGGGCACTTTAGATCAGACAAAGGCCCTGATTCAGAGCCTGTCGCTCTGAATCAGGGCCGCCTTTTTTTTTTTTTGTACGGCCTCCAGGCTGCTCACTAAGCTGTAGGTTACCACCCACAGCTTTAGCGGGTGGCCAGGTGATGGTCGCGATGGTCGTGACCATCACGACCATCGGGCTTGCGACGAGTTCCGTGTGGTAGGGTCTCGTTCCCGCAAGCCCCAGTGAGCTTCCTGCTCTAATAGAGCAAGAAGCTCACTACTGATATCAAGAGTGATGTCAGTAGGGCCGCCCCCAAATGGCAGGCATTCCTTCAGGAAGGCCTCAATTTGTCCAGCCACCCCCCCCTCCCCGCCTACAAAACGGGGCGAGCTTTCGATCAACATTGACAGCCGCCCCGTTTGTAGCGAGCCCCGGAGCGAGTGAATTTCTCACTCGCTACAGGGCTTGCGCGCATGCGCGGGACACGAGGCACGTGCACAGTGCCCCACCATCGACCCGCTTGCGAGTGCATAGCGCTCACGAGTGGGTCTGAATTAGGCTCAATATGTTACTGTCTCACAGCACTGAGGTCATGTTCAATACCCTGTCATGATTTATATGTGTGGAGTTTGTATGTTCTCCCAATGTTTCCGCTCATGCTCCGATATCTCCACACTCCTAAAACTTACTAGTATGTTAAATCTATTTTCTCAAAATGAACCCTTGTGTATATATGTTTGTGTGCGTATGCCTGTATGTTAGGGAATTTAGATTGTAAGCTCC
This sequence comes from Taudactylus pleione, assembly GCA_031769625.1. Lineage (NCBI taxonomy): Eukaryota > Metazoa > Chordata > Amphibia > Anura > Myobatrachidae > Taudactylus > Taudactylus pleione. Next base: position 12,763,587 of record JAUIMM010000188.1, read on the forward strand.
AATGGGACAGGGACTGATGTGAATGACATATAGTGATGGCACTAGAGTACATAAAAATAATAATAATAATAATAATAAAAGCACATTTACTCACCAGTCAGTAGCACACAGTAACACGTGGCCATGTTTATATCTTATTGTTTGGGTTACAGGCGTTTTGAAACTTTATTGAATGCGTGTCTGTGGAATAAACTGGGACACCAATTTATTTTATTGACTCCACCAAGGCCTGGATCCTATTTCAAGTTTAAAAGCTTCCAAATTCTTTGAACTCACACAATAAGATGTAAATATGGCAATGTGTTATTTTACTCATGGTTGCCCAACTTAAGATTTTTGCAAACAACAGCAATATGCAGGGAAGAAGACTCCCCAAGCCTGGCAATAACCTTTGAGATGATTTCTCCCTTGCTCATATAGGGGGAAATGTACTAAGCTCTGGAAAGTGACAATTTGGAAAGGGATAAACTTCCAGTCACTCAGTTCCTATCTGTTATGTTAAGGGCTGTGTTTGAAAAATGGCAATTAGGAGCTGGTTGGTTGGTAGTTTTTGATTCTCCAATTTCTTACTTGCCAGGTCTTAGTAATTCTGCCCAATAGTGTTGGATGTGTATAGGACAGAGGCACCCAACTTTAACTATTCTGTGTAGAGGCAGCTAGTTTAAAAGGAATGGGTATCCCGATGCCAGCAGCTCGAAAGGAGAAGATACCGACAGGGCAGGTAAGTACCCTATCCCTACCCCTCTACCCCCTAACTCTCCCTTAGTGGTGCCTAACCCTAACTCCCCCTTACCGCACCCTAAACCTAACCCTCCCAGGGGGTGCCTAACCCTAACCCCCCCCCAGGGGTACCTAAATCTAATCTCCCCTCTTCCAAACCTAACCCCGCTACACTCCCTAACCCACCCTCCCCACAGCTAACGCTACAGGCACGCCGGACTTACCTCATTCGGGCTGGTGTCCTTCGCCATTCCGGTATCAGGATTAAGATAGGCATCAGTATTTCAACACCTATCTTAAGTCCCTTGTTGGAATTCTGATGTCGGTATTGAGAATGGCGGCATTGTGGTCGCCGGTCTCATAACTACATCCCGATTAAAATACGTATGCCCAATCTATAATGGCACAAATCACTGCAATGTGATGCCAGTATGATTTGGCCATGATGGTTTATTTCACCAAATTTTACATTGTAGTACTAAAGTATGAAGTTTGCTGTTTAGGCCATCATGGGACAGATCATCCACAAGTATGTCTGAACAGAATAGACCCATATTCCAATTAAGGGGTCCGCTTCTAAGGAAAGTTACCTTGTGAACTGCATCAGGTTTTTGGCACCACTCCGTATCATCCTCAGGTTAATGGAGTCTGTGAAATGGAGTCTGTGAAAGTATGAAATATACACATATGTAGATGCTCAGAACTCTTGAAGAAGATCAGAAGAAAAGGTGACCTGAGATAGTACTTGGTTTGATGTAGACATTTAACAACTGTGATATTCTTATCACAGGGTATACAGCCTCCTTTTTTGATGTTCGGACTTCCAGAGAAAGAGAGAAAAAGATTCTTATCCTTGGCCACCCTGGAAGAACAAGAATTGTTCATCATGTCAAGGAAACCCTACACTAGTCTGGCTCCAACTGAAACACCACTCCAAGTTGGACAGAGGGCGTTAATTGAAGCACCTGGGTAACAAGCACAGTGACAGATGGGAAGCAATAATATATGTGAACCAGAGGTAATGTCCCCTTTGTACCCTACTTGACAATGTGAATGCTGAATATGGCTCTGAATGTACTAAAGTTTTCCACCACAAAATGCTGCGACCTTGTCTGTTCAATCAAAGGGACCCCTGCATATGATGCTGATGATTGGGGGATTCCATACCCAATGGTGAAGATATCTGGTTTTGGCTAAAGTAAAGGATGCTGCTCCCATAGAGCCCCTAGCTCTGCCCTTGTTCCACTTCAACACTGTTTCCAAAAGTTTAATTGGGCCCACAACAGTGGACTTATGCTGAGGACACAGCTTGGGCTCCGGTAGGTAAAGCCATCTTTCCCCTATCTTCAGCCAGAGTTAGGTAGGCAGTGAAGCAAGAAAATCAGATATCATCTCCTGCTGTTTAAAGCTTGCTGTATAACCAGCTGCGTGATCTCATGGCGGGCATATTTAAATCTGATATGGATGGAGTGTCAATTAGAACACAGTCAATGTGAAGAGAGTGGATGTCTTCAATCAAGCCCAAAGAAGGAAGTGGCACCCAAAGGCTAGAGAAGAATGCTGGAGAGCTGAAGGTATTGCATAACATTACAACCAGGAAGAAACAAGACCCAAAGACAACACCAATCAAGCAAAGGATTCAGAACAAGGCCCTGGAGATGACTGGTAGCAATAGAAAGCAAAAAAGGTATATAAAACTCCCTCTTGCTACCTCTCCCAACAATGGTAAGTGCCTTTGGGTATTTTCTACTTATATGTACAGTAATAATCACCCACTGTGCCACCAATGAGGAGTATTAGACACAAAACCTTTATTTCTCTAGAGGAGGAATATGCACTTCATTAGGCCCAAAATACCCATTCATTGGAATATTCTTAGGCACTAGGTTCAAAGGCCTCAATTAGGTTTTGTTACTGATAGTGGACCATTTGCTCCACGCAAGTATGAAGGATTATTATCCCATTACCTCCACATGACACCAGGTGCCTGTTAGGCCCCATGCAAATAGCTGGGCTGTCAAAGTTACAAGACACTAGCCACCTTTTTCAATGACCCACACTACAGTTACAAAGTGAAGAAGATATTAGGGATACTATACTTCTTTGACATGTAAGCTTGGCACAGTTTTCCAAGTAAGGAGTTGGGCCTTAAACAGTGATATGCGGTGAGGTAAATGGCTAGGAAGGCACACATGGAGATGGGTCTGAGTGCTGGGAGCCTGTCTCCCCCCCTACTCACTGTAACTCTCCCTCACTACACTAAGCTTCAGTGTCCATTGAGTCTCCTACCTGCATCACTGTGTCTTCTCTTGTTTCTGCTGACTGAGCTCCAATCTCTAAACACTCAGTGCACTTCCTGGTCACATGACACATCAAAGGTGTCCATCAGTGCTCAAGGCACACCCCCCATACTCAGAGGTAATCCTCTATTAGCTCTCGTTCTGTGCAGCTTACTGCCCATGGGGTGGCCCCTCCCCCAGCTCTGCAAGCAGTGTCTGACTATACAGACGCGAGGCTGAGCTATTGCTGCCTCATCTCTCATCTCACTGCAGTCCCAGGGAGCTCCACAAAGCTGGTGAGTGTTAACTATAAAAATGATTACAAATTACAATAAAAAAAAGATGTTTATAAATTATAAATACCTCCTTTGAATTATTCTGAACATTTTTATATCAAATCTCAGGAGTATGACAGGAGAGGCTGCTTCACCTGTCTACCCTGACTGCACATCCCTGCACGTGCAGTCAGGGTATACAGGTGCACTGGCCTTAAGTGTTTAAGTGTTTATTGGATAGGCCTTACTGTGATGACAGTGCCCATTTTCCACCAAAATGTATTGCAATTTCCTTCCAAAACAGTGAGAGTACTTGAGGAGTTCAGACAGCATTAAAAGTTGATTTCTCCAATCATTGGCCTAGTATTTTTCCATATTTTCACTTATTGTCCTGTCCTATTTGGCTTAAACCCTTAAAGCTAATTGCATCAAATTCTACTACTGTACTCTCCCTACCAACTTTTTCTGCTGTGTTGTACTATTGTGTTTGTATTGCCTGAAAAGTTGGTATTGATGTAAGGATAGTATCATACACCCAGGGGCGCCAAGAGGGGGGTGAGCGGGTACAAATTACCTGGGCCCGGGCTTCCTGAGGGGCCCGGCTGGGGCCTTGGTCCGACGCCGCCCCCCCTACCACACAGCAGCCCAGTACACAGCGTGTGCTGAGCTGCAGTGGGAGACTGCTAGTGGCTGCTGAGGAGCAGCCACAGCAGTCTCCTATGCCTGTGGGGGGGTGCGATCACACTGATCGCGCCCCCCTGGCTTTGCGCCAGGATGAGTGGGCTCATAGGACCCCCCTCGCCAGCGCGCGGTGCTGAAAATCTTTTTTTTCCCCCTGACGTGGCCACGCCTCCCGTGATTAGGCCACGCCCCCTGTTACCTGGGCCCGCCGCGGCTCTTGGCAGGCCTCCATACACCACACCCAAATCTGTATTGTTGCTTTTAAATCGGCTAGATATTATTTTATCAGGCCTGTGTATTGTGTTATAAGTAACTGTAGGTCACTGCGGCTGACACACATGGAGATCAGGTATACTGTCTGGTGGGCACAACACGCAACTTTATCTGAATGTGTGATCATTCTACTTGCTTGATGCAGACAGATAGTCCAGCAGAGAAGCTGAGGACCGGAGAGGCAAACAACTTAACAAAGCCCCCCACTACAGTCTCTCCCACCAAATAGGGTTGGTGTCTGTGGACCTATTGCACATAATTCTAAACCCCCTACATAGTACACCAGATGTTCAGATGCCAGGCCACTGGGGACTGAGTTATGTTTGGGCACTGGGTCCATGGGGACCAGGTAAAATTTGGGCGCTAGGTCTGTGGGGAGGAGATTAACTTTGGACGCTAGTCTAATGTGCACAGGCTTCTATAAGGGGTGTGGAAGGGTTACTGGCCCATACCCCATAAAACCTTGTTTCCAGCAATACAAATCACTGCTTCCTGACAAAGGTACTAGGAGCAGAATTATTATAAGGCACAATGCCCTAAATATAAAGAATGGCACAAGGCACTGGCGTTGGTAGGTGCCAGCTAGCAGCTACAATAAGGGGTGCCAAAAAAGGACTTGGATAACATGCACCCAGAGATATTTTCTGTATGTTATACTTGTCTTGAACTGCTATATTGTGCATGTATTTCTTTTTTCCGAGCAGGGGAAAGAGGTTTAGTTGAGGTTCCTAGGTAATAATATTATCCATTATTGATATAGCACCACAAGGGTTCTGCAGCACCTTACAAAGTACTTAAACAAATAAGCCAACAAGAAAACAGTGACTTCAATACAATACAATGCAAAACAAGGACATGGTTTATACACATTGTTGCATTAGTGATCATAACACTCAAATAAGCAACCAGGTGTTAGTTGCCCTAGTGGTGAGTAAGGAGTAGATGATAGTATAAGTAAGGGAAGGAGAAGCACATGAGGGAAGAGGGCCCTGTTCATGAGAGCTTACATTCTTAAGGGGAGGGCCAGACAGACAGGGGTAACACAGATGGGGTAGACAGGGAGGAAGGAGCATGTAGCAGCAGGTCAGGATGAGAGCTGGAAGGCTTTGATGAAGTTGTGGGTCTTGAAAGCCTGTTTGAAGATTTGTAGAGAGGTGGAGAGTCTGTTAGGGAGAGAGTTTCAGAGGTGGGGAGCAGCATGGGCAAAATCTTGGATGCGGGACTGGGCAGAATTAAACAGTTGGCAGGAGAGGTGGCATGAATTTGTTGAGCAGACAGGAGTGAGATGAGGGCTTTGAAAGTGAGTGTAAGACCTTAAATCGGGTTCTGAAGGGTAAGAGGAGCCAATGTAGGGCTTGTAGAGGCTTGTAGGAGAGGGGAGGCAGATGTCGAATGTTTGTAAAAGAAAATGAGCCAAGCAGCAGCATGGAGGACAGATTGGAGTGGAGAGAGGTGGGAGTCAGGGAGGCCAGATAGGAGGAGGACATTAGTCCAACCTGATGATGACCAGTGAGTGGATGAGGGTCTAAGTTGCCTCCAGGTGAGAAAACATCTGTTCCTGGAAATATTTTTGAGATGGAAGAGGTACTGAATGTGTGATTTGCAGTAGAAGGAGAAGTCAAGGATAACTCCAAGACAGCGCACTTGGGGGCCAGAGGAGATGGTTTTGCTGTCAATAATGAAATTATGGTATGTGAGGTTATACAGGAGGGTGGGTAGATGATCAGCTCAGACTAAGATATGTTAAGTTTAAGAAAGCACTAGGATATCCAGGAAGAAATTCAGTAGCAGAGAGACAGTTGATGATGCAAGTGAGGAGAGAAGGAAAGTTTGAGTATCATCAGCATAGAGATGATGAGTTCACCTAAAGAAAACGTATAGAGGGAGAATAGGAGACTTCCAAGAACAGAACTTTGGTGAACACCTGCCGTAAGTGGAAGTTGGGGAGAAGAGGAGTCATGCAAGGAGCCAGAGAAGGAATGGTCAGAGAGGTAGGAGGACATCCAGGAGAGGGCAGTATCATGTAAACCAAGTGAGTGAAGGATTTGTAGGAGAAGGGGGTGGTCAAAGTGTCAGTGTCAGTGTCAAAGCAGCACAGAGGTCAAGGAGTATGAGCAGGGAGTAGTGGACCTTGATTTTGGCAGCAAGGAGGTCGTTGCTGACTTTTGTGAGGGCAGTTTCAGTGCATTGGAGAGAATTGAAGCCAGACTGAAATGGATCAATTAGGGAGTTGGAGGAAAGAAAGGTGGTAAGGCGGTTGTAAACAATATGCTCAAGGAGTTTGGAAACAAAAGGGATGAAAGAGATGGGTTGGTAGTTGGAAAGAGGGTAGGTTTTTTAAGAATGGGGGAGAAAAGTGCATGCTTGAATGCAGAAGGAACAGTGCCTGATGAAAGGGAGAGATTGATGAGGTGAGCAAGATTGGAACAGGCAGAAGCAGAGAGGTAGTGGAGGAGGTGAGAGGGGATAGGGTCAAGGGGGAGATGTAAGGGGAGGAGGACTTGATATGAGGGCCATGACTTCCTCACCAAATACAGTATAGAGGAGAAATATGTCAGAGTTGGTAAGATGGATGGTGAGGGGAGGTCAGGGAAAGGTGGAGGTGGAGTGTTGAGGATCTTGTGGGATGTGATGTCCTGATATATGGCATATGACATATGGCATATGTTATATGTTTCATTCATTAGGACAGTGAGCATAAGGTTCAGGTTGTTTAGCTAGCATGATAATTGGTGTGAAATACATTTAATTTAATGTTAATATCATGCCCAGTAATGTTTTTAACTCCTTACCAAGCACTATAAGAATCTGACAATTCAAGGTACCAAGAATAATTTCTGTAAGAACCTTTTTTTGTCTATACCATTCTTTCTTTTCCACTATTCTTCAGGTCCCTTTGGGTCCTTACACCTCATTGTAAGGTCTTTTTATCTGGTACGCAAGTATCAATAGATGAAAATGTGGAATCTGAGGCCAAAGTGCCAGTAATGATTTTTCACTTAATCTCGTAAATAAATTTATTACTCTTGTTTTGGTAAGGGTATTCTGGTCTTCGAAGAGGAGGGAGTTTACTCACTCCTTGTCTTTGCTTCTGGACAGTACTTGGTGGGATTGTGCAAACCTACAGTGCTTTGTGGATATATAACTCTGCCAAATGGGTACTGAGGTACAGTAAGCACCTCCAAGGGGGAGTGGTATACGATGTTTACATTCAGAATGTTTAAATTAAAAATGTTGACACTAGAATTTTGACTTAGTCTGAATGTTGAAATTCAGAATATCTACATGGTCGCATGGTCACAATATCGACATTTGACATTTCGACTTTCACATTCATAGGCTTTCTAGGAACTGGTCAGCTGCTATTAGTGTTTCATCAAAGTGTTTGCAAAAATAGTTGGACCACAACATGCTTTGCTTTGAGGAAAATTGTAATAAAAACAAGTTCAGGATTGTGGAGTGGGGAGATCCCCATTAGAATGCTTTCACAGGTTTGACGAATGCCCTGAACAGAGCGCTGGTGTTGGGATATGCAGACTTTGCGAAACCATTCATTCTGCATACCGATAGTGGTATACAAGTGATGGGAGCAGTACTCTCCCAGATTCAGGGTAAACAAGAAAGAATGACTGAGTACGGAAGAGAGAGTTTTTGGAGTCTGAGAGGATTCCTGAGAATTTCAGTTCTTTTAATGTGGAATTGTTTGCTGTGGGCTATAACTGAAATGATTGTAGAATATCTAAACTCTGCCAATGTGGACACCTTTGCCTACCTGGAAATGGCTCAGTTGGGTACCTTGGAGCAATGATGGGTGGCACAGAAAGCAAAATTCTCCAACAAAATTCACAAGCCTAGAAAGAAACAATAAAAAATGTTGATGTGTTGATGTCTTATCAGTGAAGTTTTGCATTTTCAAGGCTGGTGGAGCTAGAACCTGAAGGCATTCTAACTCCACCAATGGGCATGTGGCAAATTGAATTTAACCAATCCAGTTTCCACATGGAGCCATATGCGGCTTGCTGCATCATAGCTCCACACTCTTGTAGCACCTTAAATTAGATGCCACAAGGAGGTCCAACAGTGGAGCATAAAGACAGAAGAGACAGGGGGATGAACAGTTCCAGAGGCCACAGAAGAATCCATGAGATGACTGCATGAGCAACAGGAGAAGCTCTGGAATCAGTGGTGGAGCATTAAGGACAGCTGCTTACAAGCAGAGATGCTGATGACTGACAAGGACTGCAGTGAAGGGAAGCAAAGAGCTTAACGATGCTCACTACTGAAGTCTCTCAAGTGGGCATTTTGTACATACATCTAAACCACTTCTCTAGACCATAGGATTTATGATGGTTAGGCCCATGATGACAGTATAATGTTTGGGCGCTATGCCCTTGGGGACCAAGTAAGCAGAGTAAAGTTCAGGCACTGGGCCTGTGGGGGCAATATAAAGTTAATTTACTGGGCTCATGGGGACTGAGTTAAGTTTGGATGCTAGTCCCACAAAAACAGAGATTAACTTCACCAGCACCCCAGGCATCTATTCAGGCACCCGTGTATCTTCACCTCTAGGCCTCCCCTATGTCTACCCATTTCAGGCCCCACTGCATCTCTCCAACCCTATTTCATCTCTTCATATCCAGGCCCCTGTGTCTCTCCATCGCCAGGCCCCACTGTGTCTCTTTAGGCCTCTCTGTGTCTGTGCATCTCCAGGTCCCCTTGTGTCTCTCCAGCCCCCAGGGCCCCTTGTGTCTGTTCAGGCCCCATACATTTATCCAGGCTCCCCTGTGTCTCTTCATCTCCATCCCCCTTGTGTCTCTCCATCTCCAGGCCTTCATGAATTTCTACAGGCCTCATAGCATCTCTCCAAGCCCCCTGTGTCTCTTCAGGCCCTCCTGTGTCTCTTCTTCCTCAGGCCTCCCTACGTTTCTCTACCCCAGGCCCCCTTGTGTCTATCCAAGCCCCCTGCATCTCTATATCCTGGCCTCCCTGCATCTTTCCATCTCCAGGTCTCCCCTGTGTCTCTCCATCTTCAGGTCCCCTGCAGCTCTCTAGACCCCCTTTTGACTCTCTAGGCCCCCTGTATCTCTCTTTCCAGGCCCCCCTGCATCTGTTCATCTCCAGGTCCCCTGTGCCTCCCAGTATCTCTCCAGCTTCAGTGCCTCCTTTGTCTTTCTGACTCCCTCGTGTCTCTTTATCCCACTGCATCTTTCTAGGGCCCCCTGTGTCTCTCTCCATACCCCCTTTTGGCCCTCTGTCTATCCAGCTTATGCGTCCTGTGTCTTTACTGCTCCCCCTCTGTCTCAAGCCAACACTTACCTGTTCTCTCTGTCTTCTGTTCCTGGCTGGATGCTCCTCTTCTTCGTGGGCTGTGGCTCCTCTGCTCAGCAGTACAGTGTGACATCATGACGCTGCACTCATTGCACATGACCCACCGCAAAAGCTCATGGGAGGAGCTGCTGCTGCTGGGCATACACAGCACCCCTCTGCAGCCACTTTACTGATGAATACCACTTCTCAATTGTAGCTGAGCACTGATCGTGGTAACAGCCACCAGTGTGTCAGTCTTAACTGACAAAGCAGAGGGGAGAGGGGAACGCCCCAGCAGGAACATTTCCAGGTGGCTCAATCTGCCCCTGTACCTGTAACTGAAACACAGGGTATTTACAAATCAAAACAACTATGTGGGAGCGTGGCTTGGCAGCCATTTGGAGTTTAAGTGTGATCCAGAGGCTCTTGGACAATTATCCACTTCAGCCCGTTCAATCCTACTTTGTCCAGACTAAGTGACCCCTGAGGGCTTCCCACCAGTGCCCAGTACCTGTGGGTCTCCGTAGGTGGCGACTACAGAGCCGGGGGAGGTCTTTTACCTCCTTGCAGGTTGTAGCCATTCACCCCATCAGAAGCTGGGACATCATCTGCGCGGCGGTGCATAGAAACGCCGGAGACTGCTGCCGGTGTTTAGCCTACTGCCGGGTGCCCAGCAGAGCTTATCCTCCGGTCCTCTCTGAGTCCTGGCCACCCGGTGCATCTGGAAGCTGTCTGGATCTGCCGACAAGTGGCGCCCGCCATCTTGGATCTTCTTAGATGAGGTAGGGGAGCCAGTGAACATCCCAGGGCAGCGGTGAACGCTGATCACTGCTACACACAGAGCAGCTGCTGTTCTTAAATGAGAGACTCTCAGCTTCCATCCCCAGCTGTTCACCGATTACACCCTCCATCTGCAGGCAGTATTATAAGCCTGTACAGAACCAAGTCTGCAGGTCTGCGCCCACCACTTAGAAGGCAGTTCAGATCTTGGATCCTTCTCCCTGCCTAGATGTGATAAAAGGGCTGGAGGGTGCCCCAGTGTGCGCTGATCTCGCAGCCCAACTGTAGTGTGCAGATTGAAGCTCCTTGCCCTTCTCACGCCCCCCATCTTCATCTCCACCTTCAGCTACTACTGCTCTGGCCTTCTGTTTGTCAGCAGTGGACTGAGCCTGGGACAGACAAAACCCACAGACGCACACAAACACCTGCAGATTGTTGGGCAGTTACACCACAGAAAATCTCTCCTTCCCATACAATATTTACTGTGATCAATCCCTGTCCCTGTCATATCATACAAAAAGCCTCCATGAGTGTTATACATTGATTCTATTGTCATTTATATTATCTGATCCTTTGACTCCCTCCTGTGGTGACATTGTGGAGTTTCATATATAGTGATTTGATATACCTTTTCAACAGTGCCACTTTGCACCCATTATATTTCACTCCAAGTGTTCTCTATATTAGTTACATCCATATATACAGATTATTTGAAGACCGAGGACAACTAGTACGGGTTTTCCTTTTCTCTTGTGTTACAAAACTATGCCCAGTCCTGCTCTCTGATATGATGTGACGACATTCCTGATGGCTGCCTAGGTCTATAGGAGGGATGGTACCTGGCAGTGACCCGACTCTTCTCTAGATCAACTCTATCAATGGGAATAATCAATAATCTTTCATGTTACGCACTTATTTAATTTAATAAAGGCAGAATGGGGAAGGATAGAAACAAAGGTCCAAGTCGGAAGCTGGCAGTAGAACAGATAACGGCTCTCATCAGGATCTGAGGCAGTTTCTAAAGCCCGCTGGCACATCTGCCACAGGGGAGATCTCTGCACCAGCCTCCCCTACTATCTCTTCTTCTCCAGAAAGGATGTCACCGGGGATTACGCACACTTCCAGTTCTTCTGCCTCGCCTTCCATGACGAAATCAGTGAAATTCTTCTCACATCAGATCATTGCCCACGAAATAAGATTTTCAGTCTCTGGAAACCAAGCTTCAGTCTACTATTCACCAGGAGGTGGCTACCATTCAATCGGACATGGCTGAATTGGCTACAAGGATTGATAGTCTGGAAGATCATAGAGATGTGTCTGCTGATGCTTTACTCCAAGTTACAGATATTCTTTCTCAACAACATTCAGAGATCCGTTCTCTTAAATCACGTATGGATGACTTAGACAACCGTGGCAGACGCAACAACATCAGAGTAAGAGGCTTGTCTGAAGATTTTACTCAGCCCAATCTTACGGATGCGCTCACGAAGATATTTGGAGAGATTCTTGGCCTTGATCCTCATAGCGAAATCCTGTTCAATAGGGCACATCGGTCTCTCCGTCCACGAGGTCTACCTACCTCGAGATGTCATCTGCCGCCTTCATTACCATACTCAAAAAGAAGCTATCCTGCTGAAGGTATGCCAGCTTGATGAGATTGATTTTAACGGTGATAAAGTTCAGCTGTTTCCTGACCTATTATGGTATACTTTGCAGCAAAGGAAATCTCTGAGACCACTGACAGAACAACTTCGCAAACATTCCTTGAGATATAGATGGGGCTTTCCGTTTAACTTGCAAGTAACTCCCAACGGAAAGAATATAATTCTCCATACTCCAGCTGATCTTCCTTCCTTTTTCACGGCTTTGGGTATAGATCAAGTGGCACTTCCTGAGTGGGAAACCTTGCATAGCCCTCTGGTGATTCCTTCCCTTCCTTCTGCTGGAGAACATTGGCACCAAGTATCTAATTCCAAGCGGAAGACACAATGTTTGTCCATTCCAGTGCCCCCACAAGAGACTTGATCAGTTTAGCCCCTGTGAGAGAGCGGTGAGATTGTTCCAGTTTTCCTTGTCCAAAGAGGAATGAGGTCTTCACCCTATATTGTCATACATTGTATCTGATACTTATTTTAGTGCTCTTTTGCATTCTCTATTAATTTTAGTAATGTTTTTGATGTTTTCTGTGTGTTTTAGTAATTTCTACAAAGTATAGTTCTTTTTGAGATTCCCTGAGTAGGGGTTATTTATATATTTTTCTGTTTTAATGGGTCTCTGTTGATGCCGTCCCTCCGAACCCCCTCAGTGCTGCATTCCCTCACATCCTGGACATGGAGCAGATTTTTGTCTCCTGGTCGTCCAGATGCAGCATTCTGATATTCAAATGTCTACCTATATTTACAAATTTTAGAGTGTTTTTCATATTTATGATTATGTTGTTCCCTTTTTTTTTTTCGTTTTTTTCTTACCCCTCTTTCCATCCTTTTCCCTTTCTTAAGAGCGGCCTATTTAGCTGGGTATTTCAGGCCTTGTTCTGAGGGGCGAGTAGTTATGCTATTTTTACATTAAAAACATATGTCTAGTCATAAATCTGTATTATGGATTGTTACTATTAACTCAAAGGGTTAAATGTCCCAGAGAAGAGATCCCAAATGCTTCGGTCCTTTCGGGCTGATAAAGTAAATGTAGCTCTGGTACAGGAGACGCATTTTATGAATGGTCACACCCCTCCCTTAAAAAACTACTATTACCCACACACTTTATCAAGCGATAATTCTGCTGGCAAAACCTTAGGTGTTGCTATTCTGTTTGCTCGACACCTCCCGGGATCTGATATTTCTGTTCATAGGTTTATAGAGGGTAGAGGTATTTTGGTCAAATGTACAATATACTGTCAGCGTTTTTCCTTTTTAAATCTTTACGCGTCTAATTCTGGCCAACCTTCTTTTATTTCTTCTGTCTTAGATAAAGCTGAGACTTTTTTGGAAGGGATTACTGTTGATGGAGGTGATTTAAATTGGCCCCTTGACCCTCTCCGTGACACTTCCAATAAAGCATCTCATAGGCCAGGAAAGGAGCTCAGGTGAGTATGATCATCAAGTAGCTGACTCCTGGCGAATCGCGCATCCGGCTGAGTCTGATTTCACCTTCTTCTCCCGCCCACACCTATTCTAGAATTGATTATCTTTTTTTAAGCCGTCGACATTTACACCTAATAACTGACACTTCAATAAGATCGATCACATGGTCCGACCATGACCCAGTTTTTCTTACACTCTCCCTTCCTCAGCGCTCGCTCAACCCATGGACATGGCGTTTTAATGATCTTCTTTTACAAGACGCATATTGCAAGTCCTAGATCGAGTCCTCTATAGACTCTTATATTGAACAGAATGACCAGGACGACATCTCAAAGGTAACGGTTTGGAGGCACATACAGTCAGGTGCAGAAATATTGGGACATTGACAAAATTTTCATATTTTGGCCTCTATTCACCACCACAATGGCTTTGAAATGAAACAAACAAGATATGCTTTAACGGCAGACTTTCAAATTTAATTTGAGGGTAATTACATCCAAATCAGGTGAACGGTGTAGGAATTACAATAGTTTCTATATGTGCCTCCCACTTTTTAAGGGGCCAAAAGTAATGGGACTATCAACTCAAAAGCTATTTCATGGACAGGTGTGGGCTATTCCCTCGTTATTTCATTATCAATTAAGCAGGTAAAAGGTCTGGAGTTGATTCTAGGTGTGACATTTGCATTTGGAATCAGTTGCTGTCAACTCTCAATATGAGATCCAAAGACCTATCACTATCAGTGAAGCAAGCCATCATTAGGCTGAAAAATCAAAACAAACCCATCAGAGAGATAGCAAAAACATTAGGTGTAGCCAAATCAACTGTTTGGAACATTCTTAAAAAGAAAGAATGCACCGGAGAGCTCAGCAACACCAAGAGACCCGGAAGACCACGGAAAACAACTGTGGTGGATGACAGAAGAATTATTTCCCTGGTGAAGAAAAACCCCTTCACAACAGTTGGCCAAATCTAGGACAGAGTGTATTTCAGACCTTGGTGTATAGGTAGGTGTATATGTGTCAAAGTCAACAATCAAGAGAAGACTTCACAAGAGTGAATATAGAGGGTTCACCACAATATGCAAACCATTTGTGAGCCATAAAAACAGGAAGACCAGATTAGAGTTTGCCAAACAACATCTAAAAAAGCCATTACAATTCTGGAACAACATCCAATGGACAGATGAGACAAAGATCAACTTGTACCAGAGTGATAGGAAGAGAAGAGTATGGAGAAGGAAAGGAACTGCTCATGATCCAAAACATACCACCTCATTAGTGAAGCATGGTGGTGGTAGTGTCATGGCGTGGGCATGTATGGTTGCCAATGGAACGGGTTCCCTTGTATTTATTGATGATGTGACTGCTGACAAAAGCAGCAGAATGAATTCTGAAGAGTTTCGGGCAGTATTATATGCTCATATTCAGTCAAATGCTTCAGAACTCATTCGACGGCGCTTCACAGTGCAGATGGACAATGACCCGAAGCATACTGCAAAAGCAACCAAAGAGTTTTTTAAGGATAAAAAGTGGAATGTTATGCAATAGCCAAGTCAATCCCCTGACCTGAATCCAATTGAGCATGCATTTCACTTGATGAAGACAAAACTGAAGGGAAAATGTCCCAAGAACAAGCAGGAACTGAAGACATTTGCAGTAGAGGCCTGGCAGAGCATCACCAGGGATGAAACCCAGCGTCTGGTGATGTCTATGCGTTCCAGACTTCAGGCTGCAATTGCCTGCAAAGGATTTGCAACAAAGTATTAAAAAGTGAAAGTTAGATTTAGGATTGTTTAGTTTGCCCCATTACTTTTGGCCCCTTAAAAAGTGGGAGGCACATATAGAAACCGTTGTAATTCCTACACCGTTCACCTGATTTGGATGTAATTACCCTCAAATTAAATCTGAAAGTCTGCAGTTAAAGCACATCTTGTTTGTTTCATTTCAAAGCCATTGTGGTGGTGAATAGAGGCCAAAATATGAAAATTCTGTCAATGTCCCAATATTTCTGCACCTGACTGTAAATGCATTTTGAGGGGCACTTGTATACAATTAGGTTCATATTAAAAAAAAACAGAAAACACAACAAAGAGATGCCCTTCTCGCTGAGATTAAATCCCTAGAGACTTCTCACAAAGCGTCCTTGTCTCCACATTATTACTCTAAGCTGGAGGAAGCTAGGTCCGCTCTTCATAGACTTTCTATGGATAAAATTAAGTTATCCTACCGTAAGTGCCGTAGCAGATTCTACCAATGGAGTAATAAACTGGGTAAGATGTTGGCTAAGATTTTGCGGGAGCAACATGTTGTCACTTTCATTCAAGCTATAAAAGACGATTCTGGTCAGACCCATTATGAAACTACATGTATCGCAGAATCCTTTCATTCTTCTTACTCTAAGCTTTACAATTTGAAGAACTCCAGTCGAGATTCGGACATCTCTTCTCACCGAGAGGCAATATGTCTTATCTTCATTCACTCGACTATCCTACACTATCTCAAGAAGAGATTGATACTCTCGAATCGCCGTTTCTCGTCGAGGAGGTAGACCAGGCAATATCCTCTTCTCCGGCTGGTAAAAGCCCAGGCCAGGACGGATTATCAACTGCTTACTACAAGGCTTTTAAGGGTAGATTGGCACCTCTCCTGACTCATGCCTTTAATTCAATTTCAGATAGGACTCGATTCTCCAAACAATCGCTGGAGGCTCATATTACTGTCCTACCTAAAGATGGTAAGGACCCCACCTTATGTCCTAGTTATAGGCCTATTTCACTACTAAACATTGACTTGAAATTTTTTGCAAAGCTCCTAGCCAACCGGTGGAGGACTCTTTTACCAAAATTGATTCATGATGACCAGGTTGGTTTTGTCTTGGGTCGTGAGGCTAGAGACAACACCACTAAAGTTATCAATTTAATACACAAAGCATCTCTTCTTCTCAGTCCATTATTTTATCGACTGATGCAGAAAAGACTTTTGACAACGTTGACTGGGAGTTTATGTCAGGTCTTTTGCACCATTTGGGTTTGGGACCTGCTTGTCTACAGAGAATTTTAGCTTTATATGACACCCCTACAACAAACATCAAGTTAAATGGGTCTCTTTCTGATTCTTTTGCTATATCAAACGGCATGAGGCAGGGGTGCCCACTCTCCCCACTTTTATTTGTCCTGTGTATGGAGGCTCTGGCGAGGGCCATTCGACTAACCACGAATGTCTCAGGTATTCACTTAGGTGGCCAGAATATAAATTAGCTCTTTTCGCTGATGATCTTTTAGCATTGATTACTAATCCGACTACCTCCCTCCCAAACCTTATACTAGAATTTCAGAGATTTGGTAGGCTTTCCAACTTTAAAATTAATCACTCGAAATCTGTAGCTATAAGCTTGACTGCACCTCCATCCTTGGTAAATTTTTTGAAACAATCTTTCTCTTTTGTCTGGCACCCTACTAGACTTAAATATTTGGGAGTATATCTGACTAAAGAATAATTTCATGCCATTATTACAAGCTATATGTAATGATTTCACTAAATGGCGTAATTTACGTTTGTCCTGGATTGGCATGATTAACGTGGTGAAAATGAATTCTCTTCCAAAAATGTTATACTTAATGCAAACCCTTCCAATTCACATTCCTACATCCCCAATCGGCATCACAGGAGACTTTTTAGTTTTAACAAACTTTTACCATTCAGGTATTTCAAGATATGTTTAACAGCAGTCCAATGGGTATGCGTTTATGATGCCGGCGGTCGCTATGCCGACCGCCGGCATCTCCACTACAGAATCCCGGTGAGGGTTAATTAACCTACACCAGGAGACCGGCGCTCGGCATCCCGATCGAAGGGATGCCGGGCGCCGAGCGCGGACAGCCATGGGGGGGAGGGTTAGGTTTAAGGTTCTGGGGGGGACTTAGGGTTAGGTACCCCCCCAGAGGTTAAGATTAGGCTAGGGGGAGGGAGGGTTAGGCAGCCCTGGGGGGAACTTTGGGTTAGGCACCCCCCCCGGGGGACTTAGGTTTAGATGGCTGGGAAAGGGGGGGTTAGGTTTGGGTACTTAGAGGGGGATTAGGGTTAGGCACAGGGGGGAGGGTTAGGGTTAGGTACCCTAAAGGAGGGTTAGGGGGTAGATTAGGTTAGACGATCAGGATTTCCTTCCATGTCGGGCTGGTGCTGCCGGGATTTGAACCGCTGGCTATGCGGCAGGCGGTGTAACATATGTATTCCGTCCAATGCTCTATTCCTGGATTTAATGCAAATTGGCTAACATGACTCAATGCATGTGTGATGTCTGGACATGTGCCAACACTTGATTACATTAGACTTCCAATGTCACTTTGATAAGGAACTCTTCTATAGTATTTTCCTCTATTGCTTCTGTTGTTGGACACATAGCTTTTGTTATTTTTGTGCTTTTGTCATTTGGTGTACTGATAGGTTTAGCGTCTGCTGTACCAAACTTGATAAGCATTAGTTCAATGTGTTCTTGTTAGTCTATAGCAACAGTCCCAGCATTCAGATTCTGTATGATTATCATCAGACTTATTGTAGCAGTTGGTGTGTCAGCACCCCAGCTGTTCAGTCTGGTGCTGGTTATTGGGGAATATGGGAAAACCCACACAGTTTTCCCTCATATATTAGGCCATGCTCAGAGGTCCAGGGCTGGTTATTGATTTTGTGGGGAGGGGGCACACATTTTTTTTAATGTAACTAGTTTGCTGCTTTGACCAACATCTAAAGAAGCTTTGGAGAAATGTATTGTTAATATATTATATTTTCTACTAGACTTTTAATTTTGGGTTATTAGTTCTTGATTAATGAAAAAATATATAGGGTCATATAGTTTATTAAACTGCCATCCTGTTTGCCACTGCTCTGCCACTGTGTTTCACAGATGTTCTATATTCTTTTAAACTGCCATGTGTTTGTGCCGCTGCTCTGTTGCTTAGTTTAGCCAGCTAGCTCACTGGAGCCTTTGGCTGATATTGGTGAAAACAATATTGTGAGGTGGTCAAAATGGGCCTGAAATAACTGGAAATTAATGTCAGTGATGTTAAAATTATCCCCCTGACTTTGGAAAAGGGCAACATGTTTGCTTAACCTGTATGCAACTTTCACACTCTAGTCTTTCTGGGCTGTCTGCAGTCCAAGCCCTCTTCCCTTTCCTCTTTATGTATGTATATGGTATATTGCAGGCTTGCCTACTCTCCCGATTTGGTCAGGAGCCTCCTGAATAACGAGTGCCGCTCCCAACCCCCCGGAAAGGCAGGCAAGCCTCCCGGCTGCCGCTTAACCCCCACGTTACTTACAAAAAACCCCGCAGCAGAGGGGGCCAGTGAAGCAATTCACGCTGAGTCGCGTCATCGTGGCCTGGCATTGTGAAGATGGGATGAAGTCATGATGATGCGATTGCGTGGCTCTGCACACAGCTCCGCCCCCAATGCCACATCATACCCCGGCCATGCCCCCCGCTGTGCTATTCAGCTCCCTCCCGGAAGGAGGGAGCTGAATGTAGGCAAGTATGGTATATTGTACACTTGAAGGCTGAGGACCTGATTCAGAGATGGACGGATTTGAAGAGCCACACACAAGCAACTGTGCAAATCCGTCCATCTCAGATGCAAATGCAGAAGAAGTATCAGACACCTCCTTGCTGCATTTGCCATTCCAGCACTGCGGCCAACATCGCAGGCTGGGATCACCATCGCCCCTTTGGTCAGGCTGTGGGAGCTGAGGCTTCCCCCAGCCTGACCAGATGCTGGTCACTTAAGAGCTTAGGAATCTGCATCTGTCGATGCAGATCCTGGCCTCATCCCTCCCGGAAATCGGGGGCATGCCTGGTCCTGTGCTATGGTTTTAATTTCATCGGCATGGCAAATTTCCATGTGGCATAGTTCTCTAAGCCTGATAACTTGGTGTAGCCCATACTGACCCATGTACTGTACATTTTCACCCTTTTGTATGTATAAGTAAAGGATTTTTACCTGTTACTCTCACAGATCCTTTTATTCTGTGTTGCTGCAGCTGTTTTCTCCTGGTATCTGTATTCTACATACGCTGGGGACTGGGCCCACAACCTGTTGGCAGAACCTATGGTGTTGATAGGTAAGAGCGGTGTGATGGAGGCCATGTAGACATAATGCTTAACCAGGCTTATTAACTGGCAGATATCAGGGTGCAGCGTAACACTGGGTTAATGTAGGTATGCACATACAATACCAGCCAAGAGCTTATGGGGTTAATGCAGGTGGTGTACATTTTAGAGTACTACACACCTGTATGTACATTCTTTGATGATAGTGGCCCTTTTACAGTGAGTGGTGGTACTTATAGTGCCTCTAGCTGTGTAATCCAGTGTATAGTGCAGTGAGACACACAAGGGGCATGTCCTGTCTTAATGGAGGATGGAGAGAGAAGGTGAGAGGATAGGTCAGGCATCAGGGCCGTAGCTAGGGTAGTGCAGCCGGTGCCATCGCATAGGGCACCACAGGGCAGGGGGCGCTGTTTGGGCCTGTCAAATTTCTGTTTATTATCATTCTTGCTTGTAGCTTCCTCTTATTTCATCCCCAGCATCTCCTGGCCTCCCCTATCTCTTCCCTGGCCCTTCCCCATGAGGCCATAGCCTTTTTTTGGGTGCATGATGTCCCTTTGAAAAATGAGGGGGACGCCAATGCTCTTTCTGGCATGTGGAGTAGCGCACTTGGGACAGAAATCACACTGTATTGTCAGTGCACCTCCAACTAAGCACGGTGTCCCGGACCTGCCAGTGAGGAAGAGACAGCACAGAAAGCACTCACCTCCTAACAAATTGAAGGGGAACACATCTGTACTAACTGTGCACAGAAGAGAAATGGAGACGGACCTTACTATAGCCAGATGCCACGTGATATTTATTTTCATAATGATAATTGTTGTAAATTTAATTTTTACATGTCACAGGCTGCAACTTATATTTAAGATTGGAGTTTATAGCATATGCAAATCAACTTATGTACAGTATAAATGTTCCTCTGTAATAGAAAGAAAACTCTATTTCATGCATAAAATAAATTGGCATTCTGCTATATTATAAGTGATTGTCAGGCTTAATAAACACAACAGGTCCACCACATTGGCAGGTGTGGGGGAACAGACAAGTGGTGGTGTTATCCATAGGAACCAATCAGATTCTATCTATCATCTTGTAGAATGCAATAGAAAAATGATAGCTATAATCTGAGTGGTTGCTATGGACAACACACCCACTTTTTATTTTTAGAACCTTTAGTAAACCTACCACCCCGAGCCCCTGAGTAGTCTGACTGCTCTCCCTTAGGGGCATATTTGCCAAATATTTGAGGAATATACCCCCAAAACACTTGCTTTCGGGAGGTACCCACAAATATTAAGCATAGAGATGTGCACTGACCCCTGTGTTTTGGTTTTGTATCTGTTTTCATCTTGGGTGTTTTGGTTTTGCAAAACCACCCTCAAGTGTTTTTGGTTTGGATCTGTTTTTTTTTTTTAATGATAAAAAGTTTTTAAAAACAGCTAAAATCATGTAATTTTGCAATCCAAAACATGAAATTGGGATTTAAAATCCGAATTCTGAACCACAGGAAATCATAACCATGGCTCAGATCTGTCCGGATTCACAAAATTCGGATTTCTGGAAAACCGAACCACCCATCTCTAATTAAGCATCCCCAGGATGTATCTACGGTGGATCGCAGCAGTTTTCGACTGCAAACGCAGTTTCTATATGGGCTGCTAAAATGTCAGATTTACCAAGCTCCGGAATGCGATCCCTCTCCAATACTGGTCCCATGTGCATGCATAGGCCGATGGCCGTGTATGTGCATTTCATCTACTTGGTCAGAAAACCAGAAGTCAGCTGGATGTCACCAGTGATTCAAATCATGTTGTCCATTTCAGTGAATGCTAGAAGAAATTCGAGGAATTCCAAAGTAACACTTTATAGCTGGGCTTACATTGCACGATAGTCATGCAAACCAGACGTCTAAATGGTTTGAATGTCGTTCAGTGTAAGGACCTGAATGATAATCATTTATGGCCTGAAAATGGCTGAAAAAGGGTTTGGATGGTTGGGTAATCTGACATGTCATATCCACCAAACTGTCTTTCAGCCAGCTTCAAACCATGGATGGAGATTTCCTTCATACATCGTTCAGTGTATAGAGACACTCTTATTATTGGCCCATCGCTCCTCCCCTCGTCCGTCCTCCAGAAATGGCCAGCTTAATTGTCAAAAAGTTTGATTTCAAATTTTGTTAGTTGATACAATGAAGTTAGTTACAAGCAAGTTTCCACCATGAATTCCTTTTTTTCCCCATTTTCAAAACATTTTTAAAACTTTTTTTTGTATGAAGTTAATTTTTTTTTTTAACAAAGCAAAATTACATAATTCCCAAATATCAAGTGTAACTTGGAACAGTTCTGCAAAATTGCATAAAGTTTTGTGTAATCAGAAATGGTCTGAGATGATCACTTTATAAAGCAACACTGATGAGGAAAGGTTATTCCAAGTTATTTTGATAATATCAAGATGTTCCTGAGGGATAATTGTTAGAGTAGGGGGTCCTGAGTAAGGAATGTCGCCGTGTGAAAAAACATAAGGATTTGGTTGACTAAAACTGAGCTAGAGGGTCAGATAGGTTATATTACAACATGCCTAAAAGTTGTATTAGATATAGAGATCAACTGATACGAACAGGTATATGAAATGTAATGATATATCCTGGGAGTAGAACGACACACTAAAGGCACAAAGCATGTATATCATAAAGCTTATAGGTTGTACTATAATTAAAAAAACTCTGGAACAAACCTACAAGTATTGTCTAGGCACTTCATGGAGTACATACAGTAGGCTGGATAAGCTGCTTTGGAAACTAGGAACGGAGTGTATACTTTGTCCAAATGTGTCATCCTACATCATCCATCACCATCTGAAAGAACCTCCCAGATGATGGCGTATATGGTTTCTTTAATTTACTCAAGTTCTACAGTCACCTTACCTATAATATACACCAGCTTGCATTGGCCATATCAATGTGCTCTATGAAATATAAATGACTGCTTAGAAGGTTTTGCTGGCTACTGTGTGGGTGTGTGAAATACGTGCCTGGGATCACCACATTGCACAGTAAAACAGTTGTTGCTTAGATAAAAGCTACATGGGTAATATTTGTCCTGCAAATTATATAAGTGACTTCCATCATCAGGGGCGCCGAGACGGGGCGGGTAATAATTACCCAGGCCCAGGCTTGCTGGAGGTGCCTGGTGGGGGTCCTGTCCATCATAAAGGACATGATCAGAGCCAGATGCATGGTCAAATGTGAATGAATCTTGTGGATATCTGCAAACTGAGTATGCCGTCACAGTGAATGATGTATGCACGCCCATGCAACGGCGTTCAAACGGCCAGGCATGCCTGCATTTCGCCCACCACACCCCGTCACCACGCCCAAAATAGTCACTGCCTGTCAATCACTCTGCGATGGCTCTCTGTGATCTGCGTGATTGCAGTGTGATCGCAGTGATGCCTTCATGCCCTGTGATGCCAACGCATGCGCAGTATGCAACAATCATATGCTTTAGCAGTTGCGATCCATGCTGAATGACAAATGGGAGGCCACCATGCCAATGCATGGAACAGTTCCATCTTATGGAAGTGTCATGGGAGTGTTGTGATCGTGTATTGTAGGGCGACTTTGGTGCTCGTTCGCAGCATGTGGGTGGAGATGGGGTGCCTGTTTTTGACAGATCCTTTACACCTTGTATAGGGTGGGTGTAAGTGCTGATAATAATGGTGATGGCTGCGGATGGAAACAGTGGGTGGCCCGGTCACCCACATTAAGACGGATGGATAATTGATGAGCATATACTGGTATTAGCTAAAGATAGCCAGCAGGCTGGATGGAAAAGTGGTCGCAGATGCTTACATCTCAGAATTGGGCCCAAAAAATGCATTGAGGGGCTGATTCAGCATTGCACGCTGAATGCAGAATATCGGGAATTTGTGCATGCACAGTACCTGTTCTGCGCATGTGCAGAATGGGTCCTGCATTATCGTACACGGGCCCGATTCAGACCCGCTCGCTAGGCTGCGTTCGCACACAGCCAGCCGATTTTTGCAAACTACGCATGCTCATTAGCTAGAGTGGCAACGCAAGCCAATTGTGGGTGGTGACGGGATGGTCCATGAAAACAGGGGAGTGGTGGTGCGAACGTAGGCGTGCCTGAGCGTTTCAACGCCGTTACAGAGGCGTGCATAATTCAGACGCAGCGTCATAGTACACGTCACATGGTTGAAAATCACACTGAATCACTCGCAGTGCTTGCGGTAGGGTGTAGTCAACCACAAGTGCTGCGATCACTTCCGATGGTACTCCATGTTACCGATGGTTGCATACACTTCCTGGACATGATGTGGGAAAGTGGGCATCCTAAGGCAGGCTGGTGGGCATCTGCATACACAAAACGACCGCACGCTATTGCCTTGCCGCGCGATCGTGGATTTGCATTCTTTTGCTGCGTGCAAATGCATCTAGCGAGCGGGTCTGAATCGAGCCCACAGAGTGGCCGCAGACCGTCAGTTATTAACAGTCTGCTGCCATTTTTGGGCGGGGATGGGGTGGCGATGGCCTCCATTTCCCAAATCGGAGGCATGTCGCCGCCATTGGGGGGTAGGGAAGAGGCCAGGATCTCTGTGTAGGCAGATGAAGATTTATCAGCCTTTTTGGCAATCTGCAATGGCACATGCAGAGGATCCAATGCTGCAGAGGACGCAGCTCGGATCATTAGTGTATGCAGGATGCTTCCCGCTGCATTACCTTATTAGTAATGATGGAATTACAAAGCTGCTTTTGTTCTGTGTGCGTGTTTATATCTCATTGATTGATTAATTTTAGTGTTTAGATTTGGCGGATATTTAAAAAAATTGATTGTTTTACAAACTTTGCTGTATTTACTTTTTATAAAGTTTACAGTTTGTTTTCTAAATGTAATAAATGAATAAATAATAGAAGGGCTACCGGGCCTGATTCAGCTTGGATCGCAACTGTGAATATGCACCCAATTGGCCGATTGTTGCGTACTGCGAATGCATCGGTACTGCAATCGTAGTGACCACGCAGACCCATGGCAGAGTGATTGACAAAAAGTGCCATTTGTGGATGGTGATGGGGGGGAGGTGGTCGGGGAAATGCAGGCGTGCCAGCAGGGCCGGCTCTAGGGGTGTTCGACCAGTGCGGTCGAACAGGTATGCCCCCCATAGAGAGCGCACTTCTCCCCAACATCCCGATTTCAGCAAAACAGTACTGTCCCGCTGTTCCACGCATAGGCCAAAGTGGCCCGTGGGTAGCTAAATTGGGATGTTGGAGACCCCCACCGCTGCAGCGGTGCCGAACCCCGGAGTCTGAATGGATGGTGAGCGCATGTGCATGGCATCCATTCAGTGATGGGAGAGGGCTGGGGGAAGCCCAGCTAGTGAGGCTCCCCCCAGCCTGACATTGTTTGGAGGCGTGCCGTGCGGGCACGCCTCCAAATAACGTCACATAAGGGGTATGGCCTATGGTAATTAGGCCCTGCCCCCATTTTGGTCCGTGCGCGATGTGAGGGTGCTATTTGTAGTGCTGTCCGAACCCTGGAGCTGGCATTTCAACGTCGTTGCAGTGGCATGCATAATTATCCACTGCAATGCCCTGCGCAGCCTGAAGACACATAACGTGCGCTGAGGTTAGCAATTTCTCAGTAAGGTCAGAGGGCCTGATTCAGAGCCGAACGCTCTGACCAGAGCGCTCGCTCTGAATCAGGGCCCTCCTCCATGAAAATGGAGCGTCCTCCTGGACGCTCGCATAGCTGTGGGTGACCACCCACAGCTTATGCGGGCGTCCATGATGATGGTCGCGATGGTCAATACCATCGCGACCATCGGGCTTGTGATGGAGACCCTGCGGTAGGGTCTCGCTGCTGCAAGCCCTGTAGTGATTTTGGCTCTATCAGAGCCAAAATCACTCCCACTGACATCACTAGTGATGTCAGTGGGGCCGGCTTCAGACGGTAGGCGTTCGCATGGGAACGCCCCCGGCACATAGGAACGCCCCCGGCACGCCCACCAAAGGCGGCGTGCTGTCAATCAACATCGACAGCATGCCCCCTTTGGTGCGAGACCCGGAGCGACGGAGAGCCGTCACTATCCGGGTCTCGCATGACGGAGCTCTCTCCATCGTGCGCATGCGCAGTGGGGCAACATCGCCCCGCTTGCGAGCGTCCTGCGTTCGAGAGCAGGTCTGAATGACCCCCAGAGCTTGTGCAAGTGTGCATAAGGCTGCGATGGTACTCGATTGTACCGATGGTTTCGCTAAACATTACAGATGTGTGTAAGGTGAAGTGGGCGTCCTTATGTTATGCTGCGGCAGTATAGCAATGGCAATGGATTAGCATAGTATCGCAGTGGAACTGCGTACGTAATTGCTATGGCATTCGCAGTGGTGAATCAGGGCCACCGTCTTTTAAAGTTTGCAATACGGTTACGGCAGTTTTAGAGGATTAGGGGCCTGATTCAGACCCACTCGCGAGCGGCTGTCCACTCGCAAGTGGGTCAATGTTCTGGACTGAGCATGCGCAAGACAGAGGGAGCTCCGTCATGCGCATGCGCCAGACGCGACGAGCGAAGGAAAGTCCTTCGCTCGTTGTGTCTGATCAAAGGGGGCGTGCTGTCGATGTTGATTGACAGCACGCCCCCTTTGGTAGGCGTGCTGGGGGCGTGCCTCCCTGACGGGGGCGTTCCCACGGGAACGCCTCCCATCAGAAGCCGGCCCACTGACATCACTAGTGATGTCAGTGGGAGTGATTTTGGCACTGATAGAGCCAAAATCACTCCGGAGCTTGCGGTTGAAAACCTCAACCGCAGGCTCCGGCTCGCAGTTTCGATGGTCGCGATGGTCACGACCATCGCGGCCATCAAAATGCACGCTCGTATAGCCTGTGGGTGGTGACCCACAGCTATACGAGCGTACAGGAGGACGCTCCATTTTCATGGAGGCCGGCCCTCATTCAGAGCGTGCGCTCTGCTCAGAGCGTACGGCTCTGAATGAGGGCCTAGGTGTTTCTGTTTTATGAACATTTTAGTTTGGTTTGTGGTCTATTTTTTTAAATACATTCTGAGCTTTTACTTCCACTGTCTTGAGCAAAAACAGCAGGATGTACCGGCACTTTGTTTCAATAAATTGCTTCTCAAAATCAAAGAGCGCCTGAAAAATGACCCTCACCACAGGTTCTGTACTTACAGAGATAAATAAACAAATAAACATCAACCATTTGATGCTCTCTATAAAGAGGAAAAATAAAAACATGTTCTGCTGTTATCAAGGGATAAAATTATATCGACCCAGAGATGAAGACTTAAAACAGCTATCCATGAATAAAAGCAAGTGGCTCCTAGGCCTCTATTCACTCACACAGCAATCGCTCTCCAAATCCATAAAGCATCTTAAAAAAATATTCTCTCTCTCTTTATTTATTCAATAATTTAAACCATTTTATCACATCCAAAATATATCTAGGTAAATGTTAAATTATTTAGAGCAGTCTGAACTAGAGACGAGCGGTTCGGTTCTGAGTGACAACTAACCGTATATAGTGACACCGGATGTGACTAGACCAGATGTTCCCAAACTCAGGCCCTGATTCAGAGCCGGACGCTCTGACAGAGCACTCGCTCTGAATCAGGGCTGTCCTTCTTGATTTTTAGAGCGGCCTCCTGGCCGCTCGTATAGCTGTGGGTGACCACCCACAGCTATAGCGAGCGGCCAGGAAGATGGTCGCGATGGTCAAGACCATCGCGACCATCAGGATTGCGACGAGACCCTTGTGGTAGGGTCTCATTGCAGCAAACACTAGAGTGCTTTCGGCTCAAACAGACCCGAAAGCACTCCCACTGACATCACTTGACTGGGCAGCCACGCCCCCGGCACGCCCACCAAAGGGGGCGTGCTGTCACTCAACATTGACAGCACGCCCCCTTTGGTATGAGACCCAGAGCAATGGTTTGCCCGTCGCTATCCGGGTTCCACGCATGCGCACGATGGAGCCGGCTCCGTCGTGCGCACTGGGGCCACCATCGACCCGCTTGTGAGCGCTCAGCGCTCGCGAGCGGGTCTGAATCAGGCCCTCAGTCCTCAAGACTCCCCAACAGTCTATGTTTTAGAGATATCCATAGTGACTTAATCATGGCTGGATTAAGGGGAGGGCGACAGGGGCAGTCATCCCGGGGCCCCCACACACAGATGGGCCACCACAACTAGAGCTTGAAATGGGGGGGTTGTGAGTACCTAGAACCCCCCCAATGGACCAATTCCCCCTTCCGTTGCTAAAATGGGGGCAGAGCTAGCACAACAAGCCCCACCCCCATATGACCCGCGAATTGCGGCATTACGGTGCAAGGTGGCGTGGCCTAATGAACTGATCAGCAGCTGCATAGAATGTAAGTGTGTATATGTGCTATTTTATTATTTATATATGTGTATGTATGTGTTTATGTATATATATGTGTATGTGTTATTGTATATACAGTATGTGTTAGTGTGCGTATATATTAGGGGTGAGCGGGTTCGGATTTCTGAAATCCGAACCCCCCCGAGCCCCCCAGATCCGAGGCCAATCTGAGTCAGGCTCGACTTTTCCCGCCTGACTCGGATCTGAAATCGAGGCAAAACGTCATCATCCCGCCTTCCGGGTCTCACGGGTTTTGGATCCTATATAAGGTACCCACGTCGGCGCCATTTTCTCACTCGGCTGTGGACAGTGAAGAGGGAGGGTGGGAGTTATGGCTGGCTGGGCTGTGTAGTGTAGTGTAGTGTAGTGTAGTGCAGAGTAGTGTTGTGCTGTGCTGTGCTGCGCTGTGCTGCTGTTGTCCATAGGGGCTGTGTCCACTACTTCAAAGTCCATAGGGGCTGGCTGTGTTGTGCTGTGCTGCTGTTGTCCATAGGGGCTGTGTCCACTACTTCAAAGTCCATAGGGGCTGGCTGGACTGTGTTGTGCAGTCAGTTGCCCATAGGGGCTGTGTCCACTCCAAAGTCCTGTGCAGTGTCCCAGTCCTAAAGGGGTGCTGTAGTGTTGTCCAGGGGGTGCTCTGTCCATCAGGGCTGCTCCCCCCAAGTGCTAAAAAAAAATATATTTTTTCTGTGTTTGTGAATTGTGTGCGCAGTAGCCGCACATGCATCAACAAAGTAGTGCCAAGTGTGCGCCTGTGTCATAAGTAAAGGGCCGGCTGGCTTGACCGTTAAAGGGTGCTGTAACCCCCAAAGTACACTCCAAACCAAATAAAAAAATATTTTCTGTGTTTGTGAATTGTGTGCGCAGTAGCCGCACGTGCATCAACAAAGTAGTGCCAAGCGTGCGCCTGTGTCATAAGTAAAGGGCCGGCTGGCTTGACCGTTAAAGGGTGCTGCAACCCCCAAAGTATACTCCAAACCAAATAAAAAAATATTTTCTGTGTTTGTGAATTGTGTGCACTGTGGCTGCACGTGCATCAACAAAGGAGCAGTGCCAAGCGTGCGCCTGTGTCATAAGTAAAGGGCCGGCTGGCTTGACCGTTAAAGGGTGCTGTAACCCCCAAAGTACACTCCAAACCAAATAAAAAAATATTTTCTGTGTTTGTGAATTGTGTGCACTGTGGCTGCACGTGCATCAACAAAGGAGCAGTGCCAAGCGTGTGCCTCTGTCATAAGTAAAGGGCCGGCTGGCTCATTTCTTAAAGGGTGGTGTACCCCACAAAGTTCACTACTCTCCAGCCAAAATAAAATAATATTTTCTGTGTTTGTGTGCGCCTTAGCCGCATGTATATATCAATATAACATAAATGGAGGACCAAACTTTCTCCGATAAAAATAAAATAGGGAAAGATCAAGAACCACTTCCTCCTAGTGCTGTTGCTGCTGCTGGGAGTTGTTCATCATCCCAGAGAGGAAGTAGGAACACCACTACTTTTACTAAACAATTGACCCTCCAACAGTCCCTAGCGAAGAGGATGAAGTACGACAGCAGTCATCCTGAAGCAAATCGTATAACTGAGGCCTTGACTGCTATGTTGGTGTTAGACGTGCATCCGGTATCCGCCATTAGTGCAGTGGGATTTAGACAATTGATGGAGGTAGTGTGTCCCTGGTTCCAAATCCCGTCTAGATTCCACCTGCATCCTCAAAGCAGCAGCGACAAGCGTGCGTCTGTCTGTTAAAGGGTGGTGTAACCCTCAAAGTGCACTCCACAAACAATAAAAAAATTCTTCTTTTTTTTTCTGTCTTTGTGAAATGTGTGGGCTGTAGCCGCACCTGCATCCTTAAAGCAGCAGCGACAAGCGTGCGTCTGTCTGTTAAAGGATTACATCGGTGACAGCATCCAAGTAGGCATGTCAGACAGTCCGTACCTGTACTGGCAGGAAAAAGAAGCAATTTGGAGGTCCCTGTACAAACTGGCTGTAAATTACCTGAGTCGCCCCCCCTCCAGTGTGTACTCCGAAAGAGTGTTTAGTGCAGCCGGGAACCTTGTCAGCGAAAGGCGTAGGAGGTTGCTTCCACAAAATGTGGAGAAGATGATGTTCATAAAATGAATTATCAACTCTTCCAGGGAGACCAGCCTCCAGAACGTACAGAGGGACCTGTGGTTGTGGATTCCAGCGGGGACGAATTAATACTCTGTGAGGATGAGGATGTACACAACACTGAATAGGCTGAGGAATCGGTGGATGAGGAGGATGAGTACAACATCTTGCCTCCGTTGAGCCAGTTTGTGCAGGGACAGATTAATTGCCAGCTTGTTTTGTGGGGGCCCAAACGAACGAATAATTTCAGCCACAGTCGTTTGGCAGACCCTGGTGCTGAAATGATTGGTTTGTTAAAGTGTGCATGTCCTGTTTATACAACATAAGGGTGGGTGGGACGGCCCAAGGACAATTCCATCTTGCACCTCTTTTTTTTCTTTGAATTATGTACTGTTTGGGGCCTAGTTTTTCAAACTGCCATCCTGTCTGCCACTGCAGTGTCACTCCTAGATGGGCCACGTGTTTGTGCCGCCCACTCGTATCTCTTAGCATAGTCATCCAGCTACCTCGGTGCAACCTTTTGGATATAAAAACACTATTGTGAGGTGTGAGGTGTTCAGAATAGACTGGAAATGAGTGGAAATAAAAGTTATTGAGGTTAACAATAGCATAGGAGCAGAAAAACATTCAAATTCTGTGATTTTAGCTGTTTTTATGCTTTTAAAAAAAAAAAATACAGATCCAAAACACAAAACCCAGAACCCAAAACACGGAAGGGTGGTTTTGGCAAAACCAATCCAGATCCAAAACACGAAGAAAGATCCAGATCCAAAACCAAAACACAAAACACGAAAAGTGGCCGGTGCACACCCCTAGTATATATACAGTACTGTATATGTGTTAGTGTGTATGTAAGTGTTAATGTGTCTATACGTGCTAGTGTGTGTACTGTATACTGTGTGTATATGTGTCAGTGTGTATGTGTGTGTATACTGTATATGTGTGTGTTAGTGTGTATGTTATATAAAATTTTTGCTACATATATATTGTATGTGTGTATGCACATGTTTAACATGTGGTGGGGAGGGTCCATGTGGCTTGGTGGGGGTCCCAATAACTTAGTTGACCCAGGGCCCCCACAAGCCTTAATCCGGCCCTGGACGTAGTTAGCAATTCAGCCGATTTAATATAACTATCTGTGCTCAACCATGGAAATCTCTAAATCCTGAACTGTTGGGAGCCTTGAGGACCATGTTTAGGAACCTCTGGACTAGGCCATGCCTCTGCATTCCCCATGATACGGATACGTGGCCATTACATGATATTACAGTAAGTAGTATTCTCTATAAAGGTCACTCCTTCATTTTTACCTGTAATTGGCGGAGTATGTAAATACATGCAACAATTTCAAATTTGACATTTGGTTTTATGGGCCTGATTCTCCACTGATCGCAACTGCGATTACGCACGCAATCGGCAGATTGTTGCGATCTGCGCATGTGTATGCATCACAGTGCATGTGTGTGAACTAGCCACTGTGATCGGGACTGCAGTGACTACCCAGACCCATCGCAAAGTGATTGACAGGATGTACCATTTGTGGGTGGTGGGGGAAACGCAGGCGTGCCAGTGCGTTTGAACACCATGCATCGCAGTTCACGTGCGCAAACCAGGAAGCAATCTCAGTGAGCACGCAGTCCAATGGCAGTCGGTCGGGAGGAAGACAGTGATGGTGACATTATGTTCAGTGAGGCGGAAGTAAAGGGAGCAATTAGTACATCTGCAAATTTGCTGATCTTACATTTATTAGAGCATTGGTGGGGCAATATGAACAAAAAGAGTTAAAAAATATCCTGCGTGATATTTGTCACTAATTATAAACATGGTGAGTATGGTATTGACTCAATTAAATGTAATATTTTTAAATGTAACAATTTGGTCTGCACTTATGTCAACTTAGTGTAGCAGTCAATAACACCATTTGTGAATATTGATCTTTGAGTTGTCTCAGCTGTTTAAATTTCATCTAATAGTTTCTGCAATTTTTGACTATCTTCATTATGCTCCAAGATCATTGAGTTTAATGAACCTCCCCAAATCAGTGGATTTTCTGTTTACCAAATTATTCACCCACACACACAGAGAAGTGTTTAAGTTAAAATTTGACACAAAAATAACAA
This sequence comes from Taudactylus pleione, assembly GCA_031769625.1. Taxonomy (NCBI): domain Eukaryota; kingdom Metazoa; phylum Chordata; class Amphibia; order Anura; family Myobatrachidae; genus Taudactylus; species Taudactylus pleione. Next base: position 12,795,713 of record JAUIMM010000188.1, read on the forward strand.
AGGCCTGCAAAAATTTGATTGACTGAAAATTGTCTGAAATGCACTGCGGATTAAAAAAGTATATGGCGTGATAATTTTAAAATAAACTAAGGGCCTGATTCAGACCCACTCGCAAGCGGGCGAACGTACGTTAGGCGTACGTACAAAAATATTTAAATTCAAGGGCTCGCTCGTATTTTCGAACGCATCTAAAAATCCTCCCCAAACTCAGACGACCCCTCCTCTAACTAACGAGCGTGCGAAATAGCGAGCGTACATCCCCAAAATGGCTTGAAGGGAACGCACGCACAAGTATAAACCGGAAGTGGCCTTGTCAGATGTCGATTACCTGCTCCTTTATTCTGCCTACCTCCATCAATCGTATCATGCCAATCAATGTATCAATTAGCTTAATTTTTTTTTTTTTTCAACACAATGCAAGAAACTTTACTCTTGTCCGTGTTTGTGTTTTCACGCAGAATACGTACGGCTTAAACATTCGCTTTTATTGTTCAAAAAACATGTTACCCACAATTAAACAATTGTTCTATTGCTTTGGATCCCCGCATATTTCCCTGGGTTCATTTCTTTATTTAAATTTGCTTACGCATGTCACTGCATCAAGCCTATCATAACTCTCCAGAGATTTCTGGCCCTGTCGAACACATGACTCATACACTAACCAATAGAATTGCTCCTGTTAATTTCCCAAATACATTAGCCAATCAGAATTTTTTTGGCCACTTTATCAAAAATGAATTTTAGGAAAAACACCATTGCCATCATGAGAGCCTCCGCATTCACCAAGCGCGAGCTGCTGGTGCTAACGGAGGTGATAGATAGGCGTGTCACCAGCCAGCCTCCACCCATCACCAACCGGCAGAAGCGTTCCGCATATGCGGAGGCACGGGCCCGCCTGCGCTCCTTCGGCTCAAGCCGCAACATCGGCCAGCTGGAGCGCAGGTGGTCGGACCTGCAAAGGCGAACGCCCCGCTTGCTGGCATGCTTTCGCATGCAGATTTCAGAAAGTAAGTTTTATGTATTTTGTTTATCATGTTTGTCTTTGTGGCCCAAACTGCGTGTGTATGTTTTCATGTCTGTCCTATTTATTCATTCTCCTCATATTTGCCTGCCCATATTTTCCCTCTATTTCATAATTATTCATTCTCCTCATATTTGCCTGGCCATGTTTTCCCTCTATTTCATAATTTTTCATTCTACTCATATTTGCCTGGCCATGTTTTCCCTCTATTTCATAATTATTCATTCTCCTCATATTTGCATGGCCATGTTTTCCCTCTATTTCATAATTATTCATTCTCCTCATATTTGCCTGGCCATGTTTTCCCTCTATTTCATAATTTTTCATTCTACTCATATTTGCCTGGCCATGTTTTCCCTCTATTTCATAATTATTAATTCTACTCATATTCGCATGTTTTTTGTTGTTGGGGGGTGTTTGTAAATTGTTTTTTGGCCAGGATTTGTGCTGAAACTAACCACAATTTGTTTGACATCTTTTAGGGGGACAGCCAAGACTACGCCGTCACCGTCCGGCCAGACGGCGGTCACGCCCACTCTCCCCAACCCCCAGCCAACACTCCACCCCCAATAATTCCCCTATTCCCCACTCCTCCCCAGCCTTCCAAGACCCTCTCCCGGAAATGTCGGGCCTCCTTCCCCTCCGTCCCACTTCCCCCTCTCCTCCAACCACCCCTCTTCCAATTACCCCCTCCCCGGAGTCCGTAATAACCCCGCCCCGATCTTTGGGGAATGGAGGGTACTCCGAGGAGGACGATGGTGGGACTTCCGGAGCTGCCGTTTTGTCACCCGGTATGTTTTTCTTTCGCCTTTTTTTTAAGCACAAACTGTTTGTATGTAATCATGTGTCGTTCCTTTATTCGGGGTTTTTGGGTCGACTTTTGTGGATTTAGCAGATTGCTGATTTCAACATACACATATCACACCTGGGGGAATTTGTACATAGGCCTTGTATTTTTGGCACCCCCCATTTTTGTTTTTTTTTGTTTTTTTGTTATTTTTGGAGTGATTTCGTTGTATTTTAAAATTTTTAATGTGGTTGCCCTATTGTTGTATTAATCCACACACTTTTCTCACCCACAGAGGAACAGAGGCATCGTCACGAAGTACAAGTTTGTGTGGCCCAGATGCGCCAACATATAATTTGGGTGCTCGTGGCCCTTGATCGTCTGTCTGGCATCCTTCGCCAATAGTTTGTTTTTGGTTGTTTTTTTTCAAATTAAATGTTATTTTTCAAACATACGTTCCGGTTAATTCGTTTTTGCAAACCCAAAGATTGTTAACCCTGACATAAGTAGACTGTTCCTGCAAGGATTTCCATTTTTTTAAAGTAAGATTGTGTTTTGTATTTGTATGTAAAACAGCCACAAGAAACACATAACAGTCACAATGTCATTTCCCTTTTTGGGTGTAGTGTCAATTAGATATTTCAACATTTTACAGGTTCCTAGTTGGTGTGCAAGCTGCTTAGGCCAATCTTACAAAGCCAAATGATTGTACAGGCTTCCTTTTGGTGTGGGTTTTGAACCAGAAAACATATTTCATTTTAGCTCAACTGGCGACAGTACTGGATTACCCCTTAGTCAAATGTACCGTGTGTGAACCTGGTTACACTTGCTGGTAACGTCCAAGAAAAGGAAGAACATTTCACTCTAAAAACATTTATTCACAACATAACTGATAAATCAAAGTGGTCACTCACAAAAAAAACACACAGTGATAATCTCAAATACAACACATACCAAACTAAAACAAACCAAAAACAACAAATCAAGAACTGGTTGACGAAGGACCATGCCAACATGATTCCACAAACATGGCGTTGCGATATGGGTTCCATAATATATTCCCAAAATGTCCAGATCCAGGTTTGGTAAGGGTAGCAGGAAGTAGTGAGCGTTGGATTGCCAAAGATTATGTGAACAAACAGAAGATGGTGAAAAAAACAACAAAAAATTAGAGGTTCGCAAACAAACCAAAACACATTAGGTATAAACACTGTTGTTTTGTAAAAACTTACCTAAAAAATCTGGCCACCACATCATCGCGTATGGCCCCCCCACATACTGACCTCCGACCAACCTCGGGGGGCCCATCCTCAGGTAAGGCATCCTCTGGCTGCATTGGGACACCACTCCTTATGGCGATGTTGTGAAATATCCCACACAGGACCACAATTTTCGACACCATATCCGGCAAATACATGAGCTCGCCACCAGAGCGGTGGAGGCATCGGAATCGGCCTTTTAAAAGGCCGATACAGTGCTCCACCACTTGCCTGGTGGCTGTAAGTGCGGAATTATACGCACTTTGTGGGCCTGGTGTGGGAGCCAAATAAGGAGTGAGCAGCCAGGACATGCAAGGATATCCACTGTCTCCTGTGGAAAAGAATAGACAACATCAGGAACACTGTGTATCAAGCTTAACATTGTTATCTACTAAAGGTCTCCACTTACCCAGAAGCCACGCATCACCAGCTTGTAGGTTGTTTAATTTGTGCCATATCCCTGATTGCCGGATGACGAAGGAGTCATGTGCACTTCCGGGTAATTTAGCATTCAGGGACAGGATCTGGAGGGAGGCATCACATACCACCATTACATTGAGGGAGTGATAGTGTTTCCTGTTTCGAAATATGGCCTCCAGCCGTGCTGGAGGCTGAAGTGGTATGTGAGTACCATCCACAACCCCTATGATGTGTGGGAAGGCAGCTATTTGGTAAAATTTGGCCTTGGACACACTAAGGGCACCCATATCCAAAGGCATTTGAATAAAATGATGGAGGTGCTTGAAAAGTGCCTCCATCACTGCCCTCAGGATCCTGGAAAAGGAGGATTGGGAGATGCCCGCCACTATTCCCACCGTTGTTTGAAACGATCCTGAGGCACAGAAATGTAACACCGCCATAAATTGCATAAGTGGTGGTATTGCTGTTGGACTGTCAATTTGCCGCTCAAGATCACTTTCTATTAATGAGAGAGTGTCTATGATGATTTTGGGAGGTAGACGGTAGCGTCTTAAAACCTCATCATCGGGCATTCCAAAAAGGGTGACACGTGTTCGAAATATCTGGGGCCTTGCATGCCTACGATGCCTATGCCTGGGACGAGATTGAGGTTGGTCGGCTTCTGGGAGCATGGCCAGAACAATCCGCCCCAGATCTACCTGAAATTCAAAGATTTCAATGTAAGGCTTTTGACCCACCCCAAAAGTACATTAAAACAACTTAGCTTGATGATACCATCCATTGCTGCTTACATGCCGGGGTATTGTCATGATACGTCCAAACTGAAATTAAACACCAAAATTATTTGACACATTTCACTCTGTGCATTTTTGTTTATAAATTTTGTGCTAGACCAAAGTTAAAATATGCGAAACACACATTTTGCAAAACAGCAAAACGACATTGCACACAGTACATCAAAATGGGTTGAAATGTTTGCACAAAAAGCGAAAGAGAAACCTCAAAAAAGTTAAAATGATTATTAAGCATTTAAAAATGCGCTAATTAGTTTGGAAAATACAAGTCACAAGAGTAAGTACTAAAAATGCGCTAATTAGTTCGCAAATACAAGTCACAAGAGTAAGTACTAAAAATGCGCTAATTAGTTCGCAAATACAAGTCACAAGAGTAAGTACTAAAAATGCGCTAATTAGTTCGCAAATACAAGTCACACGAGTAAGTTGTAAAAATGCGCTAATTAGTTCGCAAATACAAGTCACAAGAGTAAGTACTAAAAATGCGCTAATTAGTTCGCAAATACAAGTTAAAAAATGGACTTACCAAGAGCAAATATATAAGAGGCCAAATCAAAAGGTCTTTTGGTTCGAAAATAATCAAAAACTAAAATAGAAGAAATTATGGATCCCAAATTTAAAAAAAAGAAGAAACACAATGAAACAACAATTGATCCAAAGTTAGACTTCACAAAACTTACCAAATCAAGAAACGAGGTCCCAAAAATATAAACCAACAAAGAGAACGGAAAATAAAAACGCAAATCTAACCAACAAAAGAATCTCCAACCGCCAACTCCTTTATACGCAATCAATAAACTCCAGCCAAGGTAACCTCCAACAATCCAAAAACGCCACCTCGACTAGAGACACACCAAGCCATAAATAGTGTTTCGTTTCCCGCACAAATTAAGGAGGGATCATAGGGACGCACAATCAATGATGCGGCCGCAAAATAAGGACGCATGTATAAATACGTCACGAAAACACATTAAAATTCTGGTGTATTTCTTGTTTGGACCTCAGACATGGCGACAGACCAGGGAAACAATGCCCAAGAGTCAGGCGGTAAGTCTTTCATGCATTTTGTATCAATGATTAATTTGAAACATAAGATTGGGCAAGTTGTGATTTTGTGAATTCTGAAAATTTACACAAATAGGTGACGAGGATGACATGGAAGAGGCTGCAGAGCCGAGTATTCCGGCCAAAGCGGCCAAAAAAAAAAGGCAGCCACATTTCACAAGAAAGGAGATGGAGGTTTTGATCCAGAAGTGTGTGGACATCCTGCCACAGGCAGACAGGAATATGAGTCTAAGCCAGAAGTGGAGAATGTGGGAAGAGGTAGCCGTTGCTGTCAATAGGGTGGGTGATTATGTCCGTCTAGCCCGGGATGTCAAACGGCGGTAAGTAAACCCTTGCCCCCCCTAAAAACAAACACCATTTTAAACCAAAGGATAATGGCTTCCATTTTTTCCCACAGATGGGGCGACCTCAAATATCGCCAAAAGCAAAAACTCGCGGACAGGGCTAGGCATGCAAGGGGGACAGGTGGGGGTCCCACCCCTGTGTCATTGGAGTTGACGGATTTAGAAGAGCTGGCACAGGGGTGTGTGCAGCCTGTGTAGGTGTTTGGCGTGTCCAACATGGATACGGACATGCCAGACTTTGCGGCTCCTCATGTTGTCCCAGGTAAATCTTTGGATGTCATCAACTCTGAAATGTTATTGTGCCAATATGTAGATTCTAATGTGAGGCTTTTCTCTTTTTTCCTAACAGATACACAGGCGGATGAGTCTGCTCCAGAGGGGAGCCTTGGCCGCCGAATTTCTGCTGGCTCTGCAGGGGAGGAACCAGTACATCCGGCTGAGGACCCTGCAGAAGCCAGTCCAGGGCAATCCCCCTCGCAGGCAGTGGCCCTCCTCACAGAACTCAATTTCAAATCGGATTCCCATACGGAGATTCTGCAGAGGATGGACGCCAGTCTGCTACGGGTGGCTGAGGCCCTGGAGCAAAATGCTGCGGCCAACGTGACCATTGGTCAGGCCCTGACGGAAAATACCAGGGCCAACATCCGCATCGCCATTGCCCTGGAGCAGCTCGTTCGCCAGCACATGGATGAGCCGACCTCCCTTCCTGCCGGAACATCAGGATCCTCCACCTCTGGCACAACATCAGCCAATCCTCCAAATGTGCCTAGCCCTGTGCCTAGTCCAGACGCCACAACATCTGCCTCTGGACAGGCCAGCCCGATGACATCCCGGACCCGGTCTGGCACCCTCCCTCCCCCATCCAAACGGGTGAGAAAACGGTGACAGCAATGGTGACTTTTCCCACAATCCTTCTGTGCTTGGCTCATATTCCTTTCTGGTCAAAACTTCCCTCTCCTTTCTTGTGAAATGTTTTTATTTTTTTGTTGTATGTTTATGTCAACAGTTATGTTGGGCCAATTTGTTTGATTTTGGAACATATCTTTGGGCAAAAAAGATGTCCCCAATATTTTTTAATTTTGTTTTTTTGTTTGAGCAATAAATTGAAAAAAAAAAACTGACATTGGATTGTGAAATTATTGTACAAATGGGTTACATTTAATCCTGGGCCAAAAGGCAAAAACTCGCCCAAAAAAAAAAAAAAAAAAAATGGGCTCTTTAAGGAACGTTTAAAAATTCATATAACGAGGCAAATTCAAGAGGCACAAATAAAATGGTGCGAAACTTAAAACATGATGACATTATTGTTACAATAGGCCCTAACCACCAAATTGAGGGCAAAATAAACCACCACAAATGTACGCAAATTGATTGTGTCATCCTGACATTAGCAGCTCTGAGTTCCACCTGCGTACGGTTTTGTGCTATCCCAAAAAACTGATTTCAAAACACATACCAAGCCGGTTCTCAATCCAACACTAATTGCTTTTCTGCCCTCCCGCGATTAATCGCAACAACATCGTGGAGTCCCGGGACGGAGGAGAAGGCCATTGCCAATGTGGTCGAGTAATCCAGACCCTAAGCTGTGCGAGCATTTTGAAGTGAAAGAGGATCATCCAGTGACGTATGAGTCGGTCCGAACACATTTTACGCTCGCATCTGCTAATGTATGTACGCCCCAAAAACGCCTCGCCACGCCTGCGTTTTTCCATCTCCACCCCCGTCAACACCCTAAAACGCCCTGTTCTGTCAATCACATTTGACATGTCACTTCCTGTACGCTATTTTAGGAACGAGTCAAAAAAAACTCGCAATCTGCCGTACGCACATGCACAGTGTTACACCGACGCATGCGCGGTTAGTCAACATCGGAACGCAATGAGCGTACTGCTGTTAACGAGCGGCTCTGAATGAGGGCCTAAGATTTTTCTTTATGATGTAATGATGTTTAGCAAAATGATATCAGATAATTGCCTGTCTATCTGTATTTTAGTAATTTGTTCATTTTGTTACTAGTGAAAAAATGTATCAAGGCTATTTTCATGAAAATGTTTGTGAAAATGGCACTTTACACAATGGTTTTTGTTTAGTTTATTTTTCATAATATATATTGAACTGTCAACACATTATTGCAAATTGTTTTTGCCAGTTGGCAAGTTAGATATAATTTTATTACAATACTTGAAAAATTGTTTTTGCCAATTCGTGAGTTAGATAGAATTTCATTACAATACTTGGGTTCTCATCTGTATAGTATTCTGAATGTCTGTGTTGCTCCTCCTCTCCAAGCACATGCAGGAAAATAGTAGTGACTGTATCTTAGTGGCACCAGAAGATTGAAAAGATTTTTTCCACTTGTCTAACATCTGATATTACAAAAATACCTACCTATACACCCACCTGGTATCATTTTAGCTAAAGTTAACACTGTCACCACTACTGATATCAATACCCATTTTAACATGATCACTAGATAGCTATAATTTATTATTTGCCATATCCAGGTGCATCAATAAAATTAAGGACATTTTTTTTCTAAAACAAATGTATAACATTTTAATTTGACCCGTAAGTTATTCCATTTTTATGAGGTTTATTTACTATTGCCTCCAGTTGGTGCTGTAAAATAATTCTGTGCCTTGTCCATCATTTGTGTTTCAATATAATAGCTTAAAATAATTGTTTAAATACTTATGTTTATTAAATATTAATCACCTTTGCTATAGATGGTTTTCGTTTCTTATGCTGACAGATTTTTTTTAACTTTTTGACTTATTGCAGTAACATATAGTTTTCAAATTTGAATTCACATGGATACCTTTGGCTTAAAAGCCTTTTATTATCGTCTCAATAAAAAGTTATCATTTTCACATTAAAAATGCGATTCATAAAATATATCTGCCAACAACAGTTAAAAATATATAGATGTATAAAAAATTAACAAATAATTTTACAATGTTATTTACATTTAAAAGTCCTTATACTGTGCTTGACTTTAAAAGGTAACATCTATATAACATGCTTTAAACTACATCTGCCAAAGTTATTATTCTAAATTAACTAATCAAACATGTTTAACATCATTTCAGACAATTGTATGAGAACAATTTAAGAAGTCAACTTTAGACAATTAGCAACATAAAAAGGAGACTGATCAAAACCAGCACCTTAAATAGGAAGAGTGATAGAATAACTATATTTTATGAATAAAAATACACAACCCAATGTCCTGTTGGATGGTTAAATGTGTTGAATTAGGCTATATATAAATGATATATTTTGCAAAGTTGGAACCTATAGTATTACATTTACCTCTGAAAATTAAAAAAAATATATTAGGTGTAGTCCCAATATTTGTGGAAAGGAACTAGCATAAAAAAGTATTATTTAGCATATTTTAAATGTATTTTTAGATTTTTTTACATTAAAACTCTGTATATGTAATTTGTTAATGTTTCTATTCCATTAAAATAGCTGAACAGGAAACTTAGTTTTAATAAAAATACTGATTCTGCAGTTGACCATTTTTTCTATTGTTCATCCAGCATTTATTTACACAGAGAGACAATCAAAAAGAATTTATAAGAGATCAATGAGCAGCACCAGCCAGAACAGGAAGTGGCTATGCTCATATATGCAATATTGAGCTATCCCTGCTAATTGTTGGAGATCAACAGCTGAAATTTGCTGCAAATTATCAGGGACTAACAGAAAATGGAAGCAACTTTAATCATTTAATGAGTGCTATTTAAATCTATATAACTAAAATTGCTACTGTATGTAACTGATAAGTGCACCATGTTTACTGGTGTAAAATACTGAAGGTGTTTATAAGACACAGAAATGGTTGGTACAGTTATAAAAAAATACTATAATAACTTGAATCACAGCACAGCAACAAAAAAAAATTATTGAAAAGATGCGATTATAAAATGAGCATGTTTCAGGAGTAATTGATAGAAAAAATATCTTACACTAATTTGGACCACATTTACTGCTGGAATTATATGAGTGAAAAAGAGGTATTTATAAAACTGGCAATTTTCAAACAGCTTGTATAGAGCATATTCCAATAAACTGAATCACACCCACTGCTATATTTACTTGAGTGGGGAAAGACCTTTTAGACACCTCAGTGGACTGAAAGAAAATTTTTGAGAAATAAGGAAAAAAGTCCACTTTCGGTAACATAAAATGCTTTGTAGGTGTCAAGATACAACAAAAAGACATACCTCTCATATGAAATTACAGAAAAATATGTTTGTAACTGTCCAAATGTTAATTTTACAAGGTTATTTGATGGTGGTTGATGGAAAGCCTCTTTTACAATTTGTTTATGATTGTTCTAGTACTACATGTACTTTTTCTTTGTAAATGTCACATATATTTTGAATCAGGGCTGGTTCACAAATGTTTTCAAATTTACCAAATATTTATGAATTTCAACTAAGGACCAATAACTTCACTTATCTCTAGCTACAATATAAACAGTATACTGTACTATATAATAATATAGTCTGCAGAAAATTACTTACTGTTTTCCAAAGTATGCAGCCTTTAAAAGTCTTCCAAACTCTGCTTGCAAAAAATGCTAATGATCTGTGATGCTTCTCAAAATATTTTTTACGTTCTCTTTCAAGGTTTACCTGTGTGCTATCTGCAAGAGTTTGCACCACTGCGCTGACTGGAAGAGTTATCATTATGATGTTATACTGTATCCAAGGATTCTCAAAACAATGCTCTGGCAATGTTGGCTTTTAGAGTCTCCACAATGGCCCAACACTAAAGTATGTCTATCTATATAATATTTCTCTTGGGGAATAAAAAAACATAATCTAGGCATAGCTCACCTGTAACAAACAATGTGCACAGCCACCAGTGATGGGCTGTCCCCCAAGACAGTGCCTACTGTTGTGGTGTATCTCTTGCTGTGGATGGATGAGAGCTGGTTGAGTGGGAGCTTTGAAAGACAAGAACTGACAGAGGATGTCTGGCTGCTATGGAAACAGGTAGCTGCAAAGACTGGAGCTATCAGGGGATAAACAACACAAACAAAGAAGTAAAGAGAAAGGGAGATATAGATCGAGAGAATAATAATAATAATAATACAAAAGACAGAAAAAAGGATCTTAGTCTATACCAAAAAATAAAAACAAATAAACCCAGGTAACAGCATTTAGTAGGCTAACTACTTCTTAATCTTTCCCTAAGCTATATTAATAATAATAATAAAACAGACAATAAAAAGGATCTAAGTCTACACCAAAACAATAAAATAAAAACAAATAAACCCAGGTAGCAACATTTAGTAGGCTAACTACTTCTTAATCTTTCTTCAATCTATGTTAATAATAATAATAATAATAATAATAATAATAATAATACAAAAGACAATAAAAAGGATCTAAGTCTACACCAAAAAAAATAAAATAAAAACAAATAAACCTAGGTAACAACACTTAGTAGGCTAACTAATTCTTAATCTTTCTCTAAACTATATTAAAATAAATATACAACTAATTCTAAATTATTCTGTTAGTAAAGAACAAATGTCTAAAATTATGGACATTTTTATGTGATGGAACTTTTCAACTATAAGTTGTGCCAAGTTGCACAATTCAGTGTTGGCATAGTGCAGTTATATTGAAGCATAACATTTTCTTTTCCTGAAGTTTGTTTTTAAATGACATTTTTTAGTGTTTCATGTCTTTTCTACTGCATAAGAATTACTTTAACAAAATTAAAAAGAAAACTTAAAATGTACTTATAAAGGAGCCTCTATTTTTTTTAAAGAATTTATTGCTTAAGTAAAAGAAATCTGGCAAACATCACTGAGTGTATTAAAACTTGGCAGAATCCTAACATTAAATGGGGACATCAAAAGAAACATGTTTTTGGTGTTTTTCCCATGTGTCCCCCATCATAACAAAAATATTTTATGTATAAAGAAGTAAACCATATGCAGCTGGACTAGAGACAAACAATGACTTACATTATCTACGTTGAAGCATAGAGCAGAAATCAGTTAAATTGTTTTTGTCATTTTGTTAAATAGCTAAGTAGAAAGAAAATCTAGGCATTGCTTTCTGGAGCAATGGAATTAAAAAAAAAAAACAGGTAGGTGTTGCCACATGGAGTCAATGATCACACAAAATAGCACAGTTTTTCCATCCCATAAAAATTATTAGAAATTTTTCAGACAAGTTAAGTCTTTGTGCTTGAAACGTTTTGTTTACAACATTAATTTTACTTACATAAGTAAAAAGTTAAGTATTTGCTTAATGGAAGTTAGTCTGAACTTTGTTTTTATTAACTAGATTTATTTGAGTCATGCACAACAGTGTTACAACAAGTGTACTCCTGTGCTTTAGTTTTGTATTTTGTTTTTCTTTAAAGTTTTATTAAGTTGGATTTGCGAGGATATATTTCAGTTTCCATTAGCACAGCAATATGTTGAGTTTTGCTACATAGAATAACCTAAAAACTGTGTAGAAATTGAACAATAAAAGTAGGCTAAAATCTCACAGACCTCCACTGACCCAGATGATAGTGACATTTTGTTTGCTTTCAATGAGACATGGAAATAAAAGAATTCAAAGAATATAACAAATGTGTTTTCACACAATGGGGTAAATGTACTAATGGTCTATTTATATTGTATTAAACACAATCGAAATTGATCAACATCAAAAGGCAAAATGCATATATTTATCATCTGTAGGGTTTCAACTTCCATTGAAAAATATGTGGATTTTGCGTTCAGAAAGCCCATTGATGTTGTTCGATTTAGTTTTATTTTAAAACAATCTAAATTTACTAAGTTTCAATAAAATAAAATACTTAAATAAATAAAAGTTTTTTTTAATATTATTTTCATAGTTTAGTTTTTTCTATTTAATTTATTAGATGTATACTTGTAAGGGGTCTTGATCATGCGATATTTGGACTTTTCAAGCAAGTGTGAAATTAGATCAAACCAGCCAATTTCAAATAAACTTGAACATTTGACTGAAACAATTTAAAAAATATCTAAATTAATTTTTGATTTTATCAACAAGTTGTATATTTTTATAATTGCAGGATGTTAACCCAAATTGAAGTTCAAGCTCACAGTTTCAAGTGTATGTTAACAGCACAGTTTAAATTAATTAAGAAAAGTTGTCTTTTATTGCCTGTTTGAGACTAAGGGGGCCAATTTATTAAGTAATATTTGTGGCATATTCTTTGAAAACAGTTCAGGGGATACCCACAAATACTGTATTATAAAACTATTGATATCTGCTGCAGTCCTTCCATCTCCAACAGCAGCCATAGCCCCCATGGCTTTCCATGGGGGCTGCAAAGCTGTCAGGTTTACCAAGTTCACTTGGATCCAATAGTATAACATAGTATAACTCCATCTCCAGCTGGCATTATCCTATAGTAGCCTATTGGCTACTATTTTGGAAAAATACAGTGGCAGAGTTCCTCCAGAACCCTCCTAAACAATGACTGTCGCACATGTGTGGTCAGCAGACTGTTCATGCATAGAACAGCCCTGGCTCAGAATATAAAAGGGAACTGATTGCTTTGCAAAAGTGGTTGAACCTAGAAAATAACATTTCCAGAAAAACTACAATATTGTACAATGTCCATTTCTTCACTGTATTTCAGTGAGAAAAATTACTTTCTTCTGCAAAAAAAGCAATGACTTCCTTTTATGTGCAAGGTAAATCCCAAATCTTCATCATGATGGTAACACTGTTGTCAGCTAACCAGTCAGATAGTCATGATGAAGAAGAGACAGTTGACAGTTGGCTGGTGGTTCAATGGTGTAGTCCCTGTAATACAGGGGTGGGAAACATTTTTTTAGCCGAGGGCCATTTTGATATATATAACATTATTTGCGAGCCCGTTGTGACGTTACGGGGCTGGGGCCACAATTGCCGGTGATTACAGCAATCACCTGAGGATGCTCCAGGGAGCTGTAAGGGCAGCAGTGTGACCATCTGAAGCATCCAAAGGATGCTACAGGTGGCACTGCTGCATAGATTCTGGCTGCAGGGTGCCATTCTAGGCTAGCAGCAAAAAGCTCAGAGGGCCAGACCAAATGATTCTGATGGTCTAATACGGTCCCTGGGCCTGAGATTCCCCATCCCTGCTATAATACATAAATACCACCCTTTGGCTGTTGGTCTATTTCTACAGAAATCTGGTTAGGGGGTGTCAGCACTCGAATTTGTAACTTGTGTAAAGGGTAGGAGAGATTAAGTGGTGGAAGTGATTATGCCTTTGCAGTCTCTTCCAAGTCACTTGTGTAGAGACTGAATACTTGCCTACCTTTCTGATATATTAAGGAGAGTCCCCACAGACCCTTGGAGGTGTAGGACACAATGGGGGGCATGATGACGTGATTCTCAGAGAATCTCATAATTTGGCCCCACCCCCTATTCATGGATCCATGAATCATGGTGTTATGATGTGAGGAGGTGTGACCTGATGTTGTGAAGCTACCAGCCTCGCCCACCACAGTCGTCAGCAGCATCTGTTCTCCCAGCACTCTACCTAAGGGTAAAAAAAATGTACATGATAAATGGAATGTATCTGCAGACACTGTAAATCAGGCATATATATTCAACTGGCAGCCCATGGGCCAACAGGAGCCTGCAAACTGAGTCATACTGTCCTGCATACTGCTGCTGCTATTTTAGCCTTGTAGTTGTTGGACTTTTTTCTCCCAGTTGTATCTTGCACATACGCGTGCTGTGGATAACACATACTATCATGTCATAACGTCTTGTCCAGTGCAGCCAATGTGAAGAGAGGGGGAGCTACCTGGATGGCAAAGCAAAGAGCAGAAGGGAGCCTGCCAAGCTTCAGTTTGAGTAGAGTGGGCTTATGTAGAGGTAAGGCTAGTGTGTCTATCTGGTCTAAGGTGCTGTTCTGTAAATAGGTGGCTCCCTAACCTTTCAGAGTGGCCCACTCAAAATAAAAATTGAATACCCCTGCTCTAAACTTCTCTAACTATATTGAGTCTATACTCATACAAATATCAAATACAAAGAAAATGTGTTATTGTAGGTGTCATATGATACTAAAAATGCAGTCATGATCATTATACTGGAGGGCTCCTTTGAATGCATTATAGTTTTGTAGATTGTTGACATGACTACGGGGGAAATGTACTAAGTTCTGGAAAGTGATAAATTGGAGAGTGATAAACTACCAGCCACTCTAGCTCCTAACTGTCATGTTACAGGCTGTTTGAAAAATGACAGTTAGGAGCTGATTGGTTGGTAGTTTATCACTCTCCAAATTATCACTTTCCAGAGCTTAGTACATCTGCCCCTCAAAGAGGTAATTGTTGAGCAGACTACTCACATTTTGTTTCTGTGATTAGAATTGAGAGGCACAATAACTCTTTTCTACTGCTGAAAAGTCTCTTGTGCAATGATAAATGTAGGAATAATCATACAAAAAAGTATATTATTTATATTAGAACTCCATGCCTTTGATAATGATATGCGTGTGACAAATATACTGAGATATTAATTATTTTATCTCATCCATTGCTGACATGGTGCTTTCCCTCAAAATGATGAGCTTTAGGATCTGTAGGCAATGACAGCTTGAGCATTTCTTCATTTCTCTAAGCTTGATAAAACAAATTAAGTGGAGAAAAGAGAACCATCGCAGTGTCAAAGGAATATGATGGCCGTGTGTGTGTGCATGTGTGCGTATGCATGTGTGTGTGTGTGTGGTCCTCTGCTCTTCAGTATGCTGCTCACGGATTGAACATAGAAGTGAAATATAATATTTGGCTGAAATCATTAATTCTGTACATGAAGACATTGAAAAATGTTGCATTAATGTTTACATTTTATCTGCTTGAACATGTCCTGTTTTGTATATTCATGCAGTATCCATTTATAGCTTAGACCCATACCCATGCCACATCATGCTATCTCCATGCCACATCATCCATACCCATGCTACATCATGCCATACTCATGCCACATCATCCATATCCATGCCACATCATGCCATACCCATTCCACATAATTTAATACCCATGCCACATCATGTCAAACCCATGTTACATCATGCCACTTCATGCTATATTCATTCCACATTATGCCATATCCATGCCACATCATGCCAAACCAATTCCACATCATCGATACTCATGTCATATCATACCATACCCATGCCACATCACATCATAAGCATGCCACATCATGTCATACCCATGACTTATTATCCATGTCTATGCCACATTATCCATACCCATGACACATCAAGCCATACCCATGACTCATCATCCATACCCATGCCACATAATGCTGTACCCATGCCACACAATGCCATACCCATGCCACATCATGCCATAAGCATGCCACATCATCCATACCCATGACTCATCATCCATACCTATGCCACATCATCCATACCCATGACACATCATGCCATAACCATATCTCATTAGTCCATACCCAGCTCCCTCACTAAGCAAATGCTCATTCTATTCTCTTCGAATTATACCGCAGTGCAACTCCCTTGCATTAGTTTTGCTTTTAATGTTATGGATTTCATAATAGAACTCATTCAGATCAAGGGGTCTATTTACCAGGACCATATGGTAACCATTATTATGCACTGTTCATATTGCAGCAATACCTAATGTTATATCACTGCAATTTATTATGGTGGGGTTCATCTGGGTGACCCAATGAAAACCCCACTTCTCAACCAGGGTTCTCTTCTAGTCACCAGCAGCCTAGCTTTTCCAGTGATGTTTTATGTACCCTGTAGTAATGCCCCCAGTAGAGCTTTTGTCACCAGCGGGTGCCCGGCTCCTTCCCTACAGTGGCAGCTGAAAACTGAAGCTCACGAGTGAACTCCACCCTCCAGCTGCCACTGTAGGGAAGTACCTGGGCACCAGCTGGTAACAAAATCTCAGCGGGCAGCAGGCAACTCCCTTCGGCGCAGGGCTGACTGGCCAGGTAAGGTGGACTGAAGGAGGCGGAACTGGTTCCATCTCCCAATAGAAATGATAGAAGGCAGTTCCACCCCATTCCAGCACACTTTAACCCCTGGTTAGAAGCCTGAGCAGAGATGAGAGATTAAAAATTGGTTTGTTTATAATGTAATGAGTCATTACTAGCAATATATTTCCTTAGTGTGACACCATTTAGATTGTGGTTGAGCAAAAAAGAAAGAGTAGCTGGAGCCATAGAGTATGATTATTATTAGGGGTGTGCACCAGCCACTTTTCGTGTTTTGTGTTTTGGTTTTGGATCTGGATCTTTCTTCGTGTTTTGGATCTGGATTGGTTTTGCCAAAACCACCCTTCCGTGTTTTGGGTTCTGGGTTTTGTGTTTTGGATCTGTATTTTTTTGAAAAAAAGCATAAAAACAGCTAAAATCACAGAATTTGTAGGTTTTTCTGCTCCTATGCTATTATTAACCTCAATAACCTTAATTTCCACTCATTTCCAGTCTATTCTGAACACCTCACACCTCACAATAGTGTTTTTATGTCCAAAAGGTTGCACCGAGGTAGCTGGATGACTATGCTAAGCGACACGAGTGGGCGGCACAAACACGTGACCCATCTAGGCATGAAACTGCAGTGGCAGACAGGATGGCAGTTTGAAAAACTAGGCCCCAAACTGTACATAATGCAAAGAAAAAAAAGAGGTGCAACATGGAATTGTCCTTGGGATTATGTTGTATAAACAGGACATGCACACTTTAACAAACCAATCATTTCAGCGCCAGGGTCTGCCACACAACTGTGGCTGAAATGATTGGTTCGTTTGGGCCCCCACAAAACAAGCTGGCAATTAATCTGTCCCTGCACAAACTGGCTCTACGGAGCCAAGATGTCATCCTCATCCTCCTCATCCCCCGATTCCTCACCCTCTTCAGTGTGTACATCCTCATCCTCACAGAGTATTAATTTGTCCCCGCTGGAACCACAGGTCCCTCTGTACATTCTGGAGGCTGGTCTCCCTGGAAGAGTTGATAATTCATTTTATGAACATCATCTTCTCCACATTTTGTGGAAGCAACCTCCTACGCCTTTCGCTGACAAGGTTCCCGGCTGCACTAAACACTCTTTCGGAGTACACACTGGAGAGGGGGCATCTCAGGTAAAATAGAGCCAGTTTGTACAGGGGCCTCCAAATTGCCTCTTTTTCCTGCCAGTACAGGTATGGACTGTCTGACATGCCTACTTGGATGCTGTCACCGATGTAATCCTCCACCATTCTGTCAATGGTGACAGTATCATATGCAGTGACAGTAGACATGTCAGAAATTGTTGCCAGGTCCTTCAGTCCGGACCAGATGTCCAAACTTGGTCCTGCCTGCCCTGCATCACCACCAGCGGGTTGCTTAGGATACCTAAGTTTTTTCCTGGCAGCCCCAGTTGCAGGAGAAAATGAAGAAGGAGCCGTTGACGTGTCACGTTCCGCTTCAGCTGACAGTGTGTTCACCAGCAGGTCTTTGCACCTCTGCAGGCTTGTGTCGGCTGGAAAGAGAGACACCACATAGGCTTTAAACCTAGGATCGAGCACGGTGGCCAAAATGTAGTGGTCTGATTTCAACAGATTGACCACCCTGGAATCCTGGCAAAGCGAATGAAGGGCTTCATCCACAAGTCCCACATGCCGAGCGGAATCGCTCCGTCTTAGCTCCTCCTTCACTTTCTCCAGCTGCTTCTGCAAAAGCCTGATGAGGGGAATGACCTGACTCAAGCTGGCAGTGTCTGAACTGACTTCACGTGTGGCAAGTTCGAAGGGCTGGAGAACCTTGCACAACACGGAAATCATTCTCCACTGCGCTTGAGTCAGGTGCATACCCCCTCCTTTGCCTATGTCATAGGTGGATGTATAGGCTTGTATGGCCTTTTGCTGCTCCTCCATCCTCTGAAGCATATAGAGGGTTGAGTTCCACCGCGTCACAACCTCTTGCTTCAGGTGATGGCGGGGCAGGTTCAAGAGTGTTTGCTGGTGCTCCAGTCTTCGGCACGCAGTCGCTGAATGGCGAAAGTGGCCAGAAATTTTTTGGGCCACCCAAAGCGTCTCCTGCACGCCCCTGTCTCTTTTCAGAAAATTCTGCACCACCAAGTTTATTGTGTGAGCAAAACATGGGACGTGCTGGAATTTGCCCAGATGTAATGCCCGCACAATATTGGTGGCGTTGTCAGATATCACACATCCCCAGGAGAGTCTAAGTGGGGTAAGCCACTGGGCGATGATTTCCCTCAGTTTCTCTAAGAGGTTGTCGGCGGTGTGCCTCTTACTGAAACCGGTGATACACAGCGTAGCCTGCCTTGTAACGAGCTGGCGTTTCTGAGATGCTGCTACTGGTGACGCTGCTGCTGTTGCTGCGTAAGGTGATACATCTACCCAGTGAGCTGTCACAGTCATATAATCCTTAGTCTGCCCTGTTCCACTTGTCCACATGTCCGTGGTTAAGTGGACATTGTGTACGGCATTTTTCAGGACACTGAGGACACTTTCTGACGTTTCTGTACAGTCTCGGTATCGCCTGCCTAGTGAAGTGGAATCTAGACGGGATTTGGAACCGGGGACACACTACCTCCATCAATTGTCTAAATCCCACTGCACTAATGGCGGATACCGGACGCACGTCTAACACCAACATAGCAGTCAAGGCCTCAGTTATACGTTTTGCTTCAGGATGACTGCTGTCGTACTTCATCCTCCTCGCTAAGGACTGTTGGAGGGTCAATTGTTTAGTAAAAGTAGTGGTGTTCCTACTTCTTCTCTGGGATGATGAACGACTCCCAGCAGCAGCAACAGCAGCAGCGGCAGCAGGAGGCGTAGCAATGCAGGATCCTCCGGAGGAATCCTGGATAGGAGAGTCAGTCATGCCAGTGACATGGCCTGCAGGACTACTTCCGATCCTGACTAAGGAGGAAATTGACGAGGAGGGAGTTGACGGTGTGGTTTGCAGGCGTTTGGATACAACAGGACAACGGGATTTAGGTGTCCCTGGACTGCTTACGGTCTTAGCCAAAGTTTCTGAACTTGACAGTAACTTTTTATGAACGCGCTGCAGGTGCCATATAAGGGAGGATGTTCCTAGGTGGTTGACGTCCCTACCCCTACTTATCTCACCTTTACATATGGTACATATGGCAAGACAGTTGTTGTCCGGATTTGGATAGAAATATTGCCAGACCAAAGAGGTGGAATGTTTGGTCTTCTGCCCAGGCATGACCGTGATGGGCTTTTTCATCCCACGGACAACAACTGTCTCCCCCGGAGCCTGATTTAAACAAACCACATCACCATCAGAATCCTCCTCGCCAACTTCCTCCTCAGCGCCAGCTACACCAGTATCCTCATCCTGTTGTACTTCAACAGTGACATCTTCAATTTGCATATCAGCAAGTGGACTGTGGGTGCTCCTTTCAGCACTTGCAGGGGGCGTGCAAATGGTGGAAAGAGCCACCTCTTCCCGTCCAGTGCTGGGAAGGTCAGGCATCGCAACCACCACCACACTTGGACTCTCCTTGGGGATTTGTGATATCTTCTTAGAAAGCACAGTTCTTCGCTGTGCTTTTGCCAGCTTAACTCTTTTGATTTTTTTAGTGGGAGGAGGGCTTCCATCATCATGTGAAGCTGAACCACTAGTCATGAACATACTAGGTATCGACCTTAGCCGTTCCTTGCCATTCCGTGTTGTAAATGGCATATTGGCAAGTTTACATTTCTCTTCAGCTGATTTAAATGTCTTTTTCAAGGTCATTTTCCTGAACTTTGCCATTTGGGATTGTATGTGCCCTCTACTACGACATTGGGCATCGGCCTTGGCAGACGACGTTGATGGCATGTTATCGTCTATGTCATCACTAGTGGCAGCAGCTTCAGCACTAGGAGGAAGTGGTTCTTGATCTTTCTCTATTTTATTTTTATCGGAGAAAGTTTGGTCCTCCATTTATGTTATATCGATTTGATATATACGTGCGGCTAAACACAGAAAATAATTTTTTTTTTGGTTTGGACTGGAGTGTACTTTGGGGGTTACAGCACCCTTTAACGGTCAAGCCAGCCGGCCCTTTACTTATGACACAGGCGCACGCTTGGCACTACTTTGTTGATGCACGTGCGGCTACTGCGCACACAATTCACAAACACAGAAAATATATTATTTTTTTAGCACTTGGGGGGAGCACCCCTGATGGACAGAGCACCCCCTGGACAACACTACAGCACCCCTTTAGGACTGGGACACTGCACAGGACTTTGGAGTGGACACAGCCCCTAAGGAGAACTGACTGCACAACACAGTCCAGCCAGCCCCTATGGACTTTGAAGTAGTGGACACAGCCCCTATTAACAACAGCAGCACAACACAGCCAGCCCCTATGGACTTTGAAGTAGTGGACAACAGCAGCACTACACTACACTACACTACACAGCCCTAACTCCCACCCTCCCTCTTCACTGTCCACAGCCGAGTGAGAAAATGGCACCGACGCGGGTACCTTATATAGGATCCAAAACCTGCGAGACTCGGAAGGCGGGATGATGACGTTTTGCCTCGATTTCAGATCCGAGTCAGGCGGGAAAAGTCGAGCCTGACTCGGATCGGACTCGGATCGGGGGGGCTCGGGGGGGTTCGGATTTCAGAAATCCGAACCCGCTCACCCCTAATATATATATATATGCTGTATATAATGCAGGCACTCCCCATTAGATGCAGTTATGGGTATTACTTATGCTTACATTATTAAAGCAAAAGTAAGTAGCAGCGAAGTTTCGGTCAGTATTTCCAACCTTTCTTAAGTCATTCAATATAAGTATAATTTGCAGTGCAGCTCAAAGCATGACTCCAGCTCACAGGTTACTAACTTTACTTGCCTGGCAGGCTCTTTAACTGTCCTACATGTGCAGTAGTGTGCGCCGGCGATACTGCATGCGTTCTAGCCGTGGAACACAGGACCGGAAGTGAGGTCACTTCCTGTCTCAATGCAATGTCATATACAGAGAATAGCACAGTCATCTTGAGGGGCATATTCAATTAGACGCGAAAAGTCATTTTGGGCGGAAAAGTGTCACTGATGATGTCATTTCGCCAGGCGAAACTTATCCCCGTATTGTGGAAAGTCAGTGCATTGGAATAGGCAAAAAAGATTTGCCTATGAAAGCAGGCGTAAAAAAGTGCAGAATTGCGGTTTTGGGGTGCAAAGGTAGGGAAATCACCCTGCACCTTTGGGACAGGCCCCCGAAGGTTAACTGCGTAAAAAAAAAATCCAAAAAAAATTGAACAACACCCTAAAAAATTACTTTGAAAAAGGGGGCAGAAAAGTTCAAAGTTGGGGCACAAACTTAAAAACTATCGCAAGTATGCCCCAGGTGATTTTTGTTTGCAGGTGCTTGCTACAGGTGCGTTTTTCACCTTTATTTTCCCTTTACTTTAAAGACTTTAAAATATGCTAGTACCCATTTTCATGTACCCCAAATTTGCTGGGACTAGTTATATTCTCAAAAAAACCCCTGCTAAATGCTATTCTTCACCACTTGTGCAAAGACGCTAATTAGCAGCTATTGAGAGCATTTAAGGAGGGCTATTTGGGGGCATCTACATTGTTCCCCAATGTTAGTGCATCTTTTGGGGGGTGTCAGGCCGATTCCACAACTCTGACAGCACTTTTCGCCTGTTTGTGTGTCACTGGTTCCCGTTTTCGCGTCCTCTGGAATTGAATTGGGGCGAAAATCGGGGCCTCGCACAAAAAGTTTTTGCTTCCAAAACACACGAAGTCAGTGAAAAGTACAGTTTTTAAAACCTTTCCAACTTTTCGCGTCTAATTGAATATGCCCCTAAGTATCCCAGACTGTGCTTTGTATGTATATGACATTGCGCTGAGACAGAAAGTGACCTCACTTCCGGTCATGCATTCCATGGCTGGAACGCATGCCGTATCACAGGCGGACACTACTGCACATTTGGGACATGTAAGGAGCCTGCTAGGCATGTTCTCAACATTTTACAAAAAAAACCCTCCAAAAATGTATTTTACTAGCTCCACTATAAAGTGGTTCAAGGTAGGTGCCAGCGCTGGTCATACTGTACTTCCCTGCACACAATAGGCCCTTCATGAATTTCAGCTCCAGGACCATGTAGGCCTTAATCTGGCACTGGCTCGCAGGAGCCCACACCGGCACATCCCCTCCCCAGACAGCAGCTATCCCCCCTGGTTCGATACTGCTGGTGGGTGTCTGTGGTCAAGTATTCATACCGGCAGCCTGCACTCAGAGGGAGGGTGCTAATGTCGAGGGCTCTCCCTGCATACCCCAGGTTAGTAGCCATACTCCTACCCCAGGAAGATCACCCCGGGGCCACCGTTTCTTCTCATTAATTTTTTTCACCATATCCCATATTCTTTCAGACCAGCGGGACACCCCTGTTCTGTTACTAATTCTGAAGACTTAATTTCTCACCCTCCTAACACCAAGTAGAGGTTAACACCTCCAGTGTAATATTGAAAGAACTCAATGTAATTGCCTATTACTACACGGCTCTCATTATTTACACCATGTAACTCCATAGGGGATTAATACATTAGTTAGTTTGACTGCCGTGTGACAGTGAAAACTGACTATTCATTTACTTCCTTTCTCTTTATTGCTTTAATTGTGATTTCAAGTTTTGGTTCATTTCATTTTCTGGACACTTTTATTTTGATTCAGTCCATTGAGTGGCCAGTCGTGGTCTGTGTGATTTACCAGCAGTGTGGGAACACCACTCATTGTAACATGAGGACATAGGGCTCTATTTACTACAATCTGCATATTGAATTCACATTGCGAATTCAGGCAATATCACAGGGATTTACTACAAATCCCTTGCAGGGACAGAGCTTGCGATAAAGCTCTGTCCCTGCGAATCCACTTCGGAGCCTTATCAGGGTATTTTCGCAAAAAATACTGTGATTAAGTGCCTGTGCATGCACCGGCCGGTCGCTGCTGCTACCCCCCCTGGCGCTAAGCCCCGCCCCCATGATCATGGACCCCCCCCGCGACCCCCGCGAATCCCCTCTCCCTAAACTACACTTACCTGCATGCTCCGGGCCTCCGGTGATGTTCTCCATTCCTCCGGTCAGGTGATCTCCCATACTGCACTGGGACCTGATCACCTGATGACCGGGCAGCAGGGCACTATGGGAGACCAGCTGACCAGAGGGGAGTCATCACCGGAGGCCCAATCACCGGTCCCTGGAGTCAGGTAAGTAATTTTTTTTCTACTATTTTTTTTCTTCTTTTTTTACAGTAATCAGCTTGCGGTCAGTTTAGACCGCACAGCTGATTACTGGGACCGACTCACGGCTCTGCTCGCCCCATTAGAGCAGGGCAGGAGTCCGGTAACCGGGGGAGACCCTGGATAACGCCACCTCCAGGCGTTATTATCACAGGGCTTTCCCCGATATTTTTTCACATTTTATTTTTAGTATCTCTGGTCAGATCACATTTCCCATTACAGTTATGGGAAATGCGATCTGATTACTAAAAATAAGTGATACTTAGGGGTTGGAGTAGAATTTTACGAATTCTACTCCAATTGCCCTGTAATAACTATAGGTGATACTAAAATAATGTGAAAAGGGTGTGAAAACACCCTTTTTCACTTTATTTTAGTCAAAATAATGTTAATAAATAGAGCCCATAGTACTGTTGTTTAATGTTTTGATATGACATTCCCATGTGCTTCACTTACTGTTTATTTTGCTTATTTCATTTCTACATGAGATTTTTACTTTATTATACTTAGTAAAGGATTAATGATATATGGTTACAGCCTATAATCATTTTACCACTATGCCCGCATAGACAAAGCATTGTATTACACATCTATAAATTGATTGCAGAAACACACATAAAAGCTATCAAGGGTGTAGCACTCCGATCAAACAAATATAATTATAACCCCCTAAACCTAACCCTAAACTTAACCCTAAACATAACCATACCCCCTAAACCTAGCCCTAACCCTAAGCCTAGCCCTAATTCTAACCCTAAATCTAACTTTAACCTTAAAAACAACAATGTATCAACATTTTAATGTCAACATGTTAAATGTTGACCTTTTGACTGTGTAGATCGTTTATCCCTGTTGACCTAAATACATGTGTGCAGAATGATGGTTGACCTAGTGACCATGTTGATCATCTCACTGTCAACATGCAGAATGTGTAGACCTTCTGGTGTAGACCTTCTGAAAGTTGACCTATTTTTTTATTTTTGACCAATCGACCGGTATCCCATTATTCTGCAGGGCCGCCAAATGACGACAGGGGGAATGTAAATGTTGGGGCAATAACTTGTTGAAGAGAGGTTGAATAGAAATAAATAATGAGACAGGGAAATTGAATCTGTACATTCCGGACGACATTGTGAAAACAAACAAAGTATGGAAAGTAACAAAAAGCACAGCGAACAACATAAGACAATAAGATCATGTCAGGTTTGCTCACCTGGTATGATAAATCAATGTAACAGGATATTATTATTCATTCCCAAAAAGGTCATTCTGAATTTAACATTCCACAATACATTTGGGCTCCCATGATTTTGAGTAATTAATTAGGAACACCACTATGATATGTAATTTTGAGCAACAATTGCAGTAAAACAACTGTGAAATGAGTTTGTTAGCCATTTTTATTGCATTATCTGGAAAGTTACCAGTGGGGACACTATTGGTATGTGGTTTTGGTGAGTAATACCTCTGCCACACCAAGCTTCTGACTCTGTAAATTGCCAACGCAATCCACATCCTGGCTTGGTGGCTAAACCTGGGTTGCATGTCCCAGGACTTCAACCCTGGTCGCGACCATGGTTGAACCAGGGACTAAAAGAGAAGCAATGAGTTCTGAAAGGGGGTCCTGAGTTATTTGAATTAGGTTAAGTTTAAAAGCTGCTGAATGGCTGTGGTTGTGG
Source organism: Taudactylus pleione (assembly GCA_031769625.1). Classification (NCBI taxonomy): domain Eukaryota; kingdom Metazoa; phylum Chordata; class Amphibia; order Anura; family Myobatrachidae; genus Taudactylus; species Taudactylus pleione. The sequence goes on from JAUIMM010000188.1 coordinate 12,821,357, forward strand.
AGGCCAGCCTCAAGGGAGTGACATTCTGGGCAAATGTGGGTGGTTGTGTGAATGGAGATGACCCAGGAATAACCGGGTCCAAGGTGCATTGTGAAATGGGTCTGAGCAGCTGTGACACATGTTGAAATCATGTTCAATAACCTTGGTTGGATCCGGGACATTGGCCTAAAAATGGTATACTGTAAGCCAACACACAAGCATAATGTTAGCTGTCTCCTGATTGTAGGACCACAGCCTTTGTCTGCAACTAGCAAGTTATAACAAGTCACTTTGGTCATTAACTCCCTTGACAGTAACATTAACAGACCAAACTGTATTAAGCAAGCAATGGAGTTCCCTCACTGTAATCTGGAAGGAGTGTACAGTAATTTCACTTATTTACAAAGTGATAATAACCATTTAAAACTATGAGTGGAAAAAATTGGTATACAATTAGCCCCCCCGTAGAGTAATTATGATTAATTCATACATTTTTCAATTACTGTTTTATTGCACTTTCATCACTAACTTTTTTAATTATGATATCACTTAAAAAATTAGCTTTAAAAGAAGCAAAAAAAACCCCATAAAAACCTGCCACACTAATTGTTATCTAATTTTTATCTTGAATAAATACTGTATCTCAATTTGTCTTTTGAGCTTTGAAAGTGAAATGTAATATTAGTAAACATTAGTTAATGGCCTTGTTTAATGTCAGTACATAATTCTGTCTTTCCTAATAACCAAAATGAGATTATATTAATTGACAAGGTTAATAGAAAGTACACTGTGAAATGAGATGGAAATTTAGCATGACTGAGTTTCATCATGTTCTGTCATCTTATCTTACAAGGAAATGATTTATGAAATTGTTTGATGCGCATTTTGGGCATAACAGTTCACCGTTAAGGGTGAGGTGGGTTAAAAGGGCCCTAATTGACCTCCACTATAAATATTGCTGTAAAAGACTTCTTAAAACGCAACATCATATTCACATTTTCACTGTAGGCTTTCAGAAAGCACGGTTGGCCAGAGGGGTAACTAAGGGACAATTTTCATATCTCTGTCCAGATTTCTTAGGTGCATATTTATCAATTATTGTAGTCTAGACCTTATAATAATAATATCTTATCAATGCAATTTGAAATTAAAGATTGCTCAAATGTATCTAAAATGCACTCACGGGGTCAGGGGCTGCGATAAGGACCCAGTTGATAGTGATGTGTTAGAAGTGAAGTGATTGCTAATCCTAATACTAAGGCAATCACTAATGCAGTCACTTCACTTTTCCTTTGGCATTTGGGCCAGCTACTGACCATGCATGGGCTGCTGACCACGCATGTGTGAGTGGAGAGTGCTGGGGAGAGGTCCTATGGAACCCTCTTTTGGTAACTTTTACAGACTGTAACCTGTAGGCTACAATGGCTAATGCTATCTGGAGATGTTTTTAGCTACCAGGGACAAGCTCCGGAATGCTTAAGTAGCCAGCTCTAGGTTTTTATTGGGGCTGCTTTTGCTTTCAAAAATAGGGGATCGCAGCAGATGTCTCTGATATCTGCTGTGGTGCCCATACTTAATATTTGCTAATACCCCCAAAAAATTAATGTTTTCGGGAAATATCCAGCAAATATTCCTTAATAAATAGGTCCCATAATGCTATAATGGTGGTTTTCAGAAGCTATCTATTAGTAGCTGGATAACGTTCTATGTATTTCTCTGTAAACCTCAATCTGGGTTTTTCTAGAAAGGTTTGTGTGAGTTTGCATTGAAAGATTAAATGCAACAGAACCTGAGTTTGCAATATTTGAAACACCCTTAGTTTATGTATTAGATGCAAGTTAGGTATGAAACGTTGGGGCCACCACACCATTGCCATGATAGAACAGAGCCTTTCTGATGGGTATGCCTCGGAATATACCTATACCAAAGGGCTTACAAATCATTTCTGGGATTGTAATAATACCAGCACATGTTGCAAGTACAACTTGCCCTTTCGATGAATGGCTTTCAGTCTCTAGACTGTTAAAACACATTGTATGTAAAGAATGACAAAGTTTAGTTGTGTATTGGGCAGTCAAGAGTCCTTCTAGCTCCTACAATACAGTAATCCGGTTCCTTACAATGGCAAAATACCTGGATGTTTCTGCTCTTTAATTGAAGCACAAGTAAAATATCATGCGACATAGAGGGTGATCAGTATTCATAAGGTACAGTATCTAACAATATTATTAGAAATTAGTAGTAATATAATTAACTAAATTATCCGCCAGGAAATGACAAGTTGCAGGAACAAACTGAGCACTGATACTGAGGTTCTAGACACCCAAATCCTATGTATTTGCATTGAGTGAGTCTCACTATTACATATCCAGTCACAAGAGGAAAATATTGGAATTAATAAACAGAAATAACTCCTACTGAGATATAGATAGTGAGTCTGCACAGGAGAAGATATTGTGAGATGTTAAACAGAAAAGATTACTATCAGAAACAATCGTCATGGTCTATCAAATGAAAAAATCTAGATGACACTATGTAGGTGGTGCTCTCAAAGAATTTATGTAAACCATATGACTACAATTTGTATAGAGGCAAATAAAAGACAAAAAAAAAGTTTTTTTTGGTGGGCACTCTTAAATAAAATAATAGAATAATAAAAAAAGGAATAGACGATATAAAACGTAATATTTAATAAAGAACACTCTCAAAACGAGTAATGAAAATACACTTGATAGAAAGATAATTAAATGAAATAGTATCAAATGACATAATAATTGCTTAATTGCCCAAAACTTGGCAAAACTTACTATATCCCAAAATACAATGAATTATTACGGGGATATATCCAGACATCCACTAATAGTATACAAACTAAAGAAGCAAATACACAAATGATATTCTGAAAATAATAATGACATTTTTAATGTATAATCATTATAATTTAATATAAACCTAAGATGGAGCCAATCTTGGCAAATTGTAATTACCACAGTCGTACCGGAGAGCTCACTTTCAAACATAAGATAATGGATTTGTGTATGGTACTGAACATAATACCAATGTATCTCATACTATAGAAAGTGAGATGGGGTAAATTTATTAATGTGAAAGTTTTCAGAAGTTGAGATGTTGCCCATAGCAACTAATCAGATTTTAGCTATTATCTTCTAGAACAGGGGTGGGAAACCTTTTTTCTGCAGAGGGCCATTTTGATACATATAACATTATTCCCGGGCCCGGTGCAGGCCATGCCCCCTCCATGTGATGTCACACGGGGACGGGGCCACAATCGCCGTTGATTACAGCAGTGCCTGGAGCATCCTAAGGATGCTCCGGGGAGCTGTAAGGGCAGCAGTGTGACCGACTGAAGCGTCCTAAGGACGCACCAGGCGGCACTGCTGCATAGATTCTGGCTGCAGGGTGCTATTCTAGACACCCTGCTATCCAGATGAGGCTAACAGGAAAAAGCTCAGAGGGCCAGACCAAATGATTCAGGGGCATTATAAGGTTCCCCATCCCTGTTCTAGAAGGTGCTAATTAAATGTTAGGTATAATCTGATTGGTTGCTATGGGCAATGTCTCTACTTCTAAAGACTCTCACTTTAGTAAATTTACCTCATAGTGGGAACAAGTTTATTAGATCAAATTAATGATAATTATGTCATTAGTGCCTCATTATTGATTGGTGGAACACAACAACTTCATTCCCTTATGTGGAAACCTTATGAGCAAGTAACATAGATATTTATTTTTATTAACAGTTGCTTATATAGCGCAGCATATTCCGTTGCGCTTTACAATTGGAATGTACAGTAGATGGCGATTCATTTCCTAATACAGTGCAATAATGGTATGCATAATTACTTCCTTGTTAACACCTATTCACAAAATATGGAATAATTAGGCATATACTCATAAGTAATTTCTTAAATATCTTCGGAATATCATTTCATGTGACCTAGTGCACACGCACCCATAATTAGTATCAAATATATTTAAGAAAAATATAGGTCAGCTAGAGATTGGTTTCATATATTGCTGAATGACAGGTTATACCATCAATCTCATAGCATTCACTGCAGTACATAAACAGTTCTGTTACCCAGAGTAACCATAGTAAACACTCAGCTGCAGTATGATAATTCAGACGTCTGTCCAGTACAGTCCAGGGAAGAGAGTGTGTCTGTCCACTTATACTTTCCCTTGTCTGAGACCAGCATACAAGGGATGAGAGAGTGAAGGGCATGGTCCCCATGTGAAACAACAGAAAGAGTGCTGTCCAGGCACCTAGCCATGCCTTCCTCCTGTTACTTTAGGCATTGCAGGAGGTGAAGCCAGTTTAACCTGGATGTGAGAGCGCTAGGGGTGGCATAGAAAAGAATACCTCTGGTACATACATCCATGGATAGAGGGCTACTCAAGTTGTATGTCTGCAGTGCTGCTCCCCCATGAGCAGTCTGAATGGAACGTGACGCGCGTTTCGCCTGTGGGCTTGGTCACTCACTGACTATGCGACCAACTGTCAGAAAGGTATAGAATTTGCAGTGGAAAGTAATAAGGGAGAATGTGGAAAGCTAAACAATTATACTCTAACTTTTAAAGCAGCAATCCAATGAAAAGCATAGATGACTGACATGCTGAAAGAAAAGTTTCATAATTATAATGTTTTTTTTAGTTTTTTATTCACTTGGGCTCAGGTTTGAGTTCATAAAATTCATGAAACAAATTCTTAGAAGTGTCATAGAGAGCAAAGGTTTGTCCTTCTATGCACTTTATTTAGTAGCAAATATGTAATATAGTATACTGTAACTTTGAAAATAGAGCTCACTAGCCAGTGGGTGTATGCTGTTAGCAGTGCAGGATGCTGGAACAGCATATTAGGTGGCGGTAATATGGGTCTCTAGAACTAAGTAGTTCTCCCACTGTGACATTCAACAGGATGGCACTGCACATGTACAGTACCAAGCCCAGTGGCCATCTTGGTAAAGGGAATGAAGCCTCCCTGGAAGGACACTAAGATGGAATCTGTGCAGTAGTGCACTCCACTTTCAACACTTCCCCCTAGTTTCATGTTTGTCCATGTTACACAAACATTTAAATTCAGCTTCCCTGTAGAAACCTGAAAGTCAAATTGGGTTAAACACATGAATAGGCATCAACATATCATGTGATTTTAGTTTGGCGTCCTTGGAAGGTATATTCACCACAGTTCCATCACTAACTGCATGGGCCATAACAACAGACTCTTGACTCACAAACTTGGGACTACTGGCTTGATGCTTTTCACTATGACTGCTTGAGTTTGCAATGTTTGCAAATTCTTCATCATACAGTACCTCTTATGTGGCTTGCTGTTATTTGATCTTGCAGAAGAATATAAACAAGCAATAAGCAGTGCTGATGTAATAATCACAATTTAATAATATATAAAAAAATTAAAGGTACACGATAAAAAACCCAGTACTGAGTGAATTTAAACCATTGAAGAATGTCAAATAGTCATATGTGACATCATATGTACAAAGCAATCTAAAAAGGCACAAATGTTGTAAACCCTGTAGGCACTGGATACTTCAGCATACTGTATAGAAATGGATAAGCACCAGGCAAAGAGTCATTCAAAGGATGGCAACAAAACCCAGTTGTATTGTAGATATATTACTGGCTCCTCTCTGCTCCTCGGCGGCCATTTTCTAGGATGTGTGCCAATGCTGCTGGACGCTGATACAGGTGGCATAGCGGTTCAGGTCCCCCTGCATACCTCTCCTCTGATTAAGGTCATAGTATGGTGCACTGTTTCCTACCAGGCTCTGTGTAGTTGATCATAGTGCTGCTAGTGCAGGGATTTATTTCTGCATTGTATGTGAATTAATGCTAGCGCTGTCTGCCTGTACTTTCACTTCTGTCAGCCATTTTACTATCCCTGTTCTTCCTCTGCTAAAGCCCTTGTGGTGCAGGGTTGCAGGGTGTTCATTGCCTCACAGTAAAAACATTTGTCTGTGAGGGGAGTTACATACACTCCGTTACACTCATCATGCCTGAGAGTGAACGTGATTTTCCTCTTCAGCTACCACATGTAATGTACCATTAGAGGAGGGTGATGGAAACACTGAAGGATTATGTAGGGCTTGTTATCTCATGTCACGCCCGATTTCTGTCACTGTGCCTGTACAGGAACCGCCCTGGGCTTGTTTTGCTAAGGCGCTTACAACCCTTGTGGGCCAGATGGCGACGCCCCCTGTGTTCCCCAAATGGGGTTATCACAGCAGTCAGTAGTGTCATCATCCATGCAGGGGTTCCCCAGGCAGCTGATGGTACCCCAGTGTCTCCCGCTTTCACCCCCCAGGTCACGAAGGAACCTGCATGGGTGAGTTCACTGTCCATTATGGTACAGCACCTAATGGACGTTTTACAGGGGGAGTCATCATTGCAGCCTGCTAAGCAGCCTTTAGTGTCTCAGATGGCTTAGTATGATGATGATGACATGACGTCTGATGACGGTGAGATTTTTTACTTTTCAGACCAGGAGCTCCTCCGTACTGAGGAGGCGGAGTCTAAGTCTAAAGTCTATATACCTGGCCTTATACGGGCAGTCCATGCGGCCTTGGTTATTGAGGATGACGATCAACCGATGGTCAAATCCAAATATGCCTTCTTTAAGGATATTAAAGGTGATGTCACTGTATTTCCTCTATCTGGTCAGTTAGTGGATCATTTAGAGGAGGCATGGAAAAATCCGGGTAAGCGGTACCAAACTTAAAAACGCTTGGCCTTTGCATACCCCTTTGCAGATAATTATTTTTCCAAATGGGAAACCCCTCCACAGGTGGATTCTCATGTCAAATGCCTAGTGAGGAGTGCTACATTGCACATGCCCTCCATGTCCTCCTTAAAGGATGCTACGGATTGCAAGGTTGAAATATGCCTGAAATACATTTATTTCCTTGCTGGGGGGGAGTCCAGACTGGCTATGGCCGTGTGCTGGGTGGCCAGAGCCATGGAGCACTGGGCTGATAGCTTGGAGGTGTCTCTGGACACTGACTCGTCGCCTGAGCAGGTGGAGTTAGTGTGCAATCTCAGAGACTCAGCCACGTACATTAATGAGGCAGCCTTGGATATAGGTCTCCTAACTTCCAGAATCTCCTCGACAGCAGTGGCGGCTCACTGCACCGTATGGTTGCGTTCTTGGAAAGCAGACGCAGATTCCAAAAAGGGTTTGGAATGCTTACCTATTAATGGACCAGTCCTGTTTGGCTCTGATCTGGATAACATTGTGGCCACTCTGGCAGCAGCTAAGTCTGCGTGTCTGCCATCAGCTGCAGTCCCATCAAGGTCGGGTTCTTTGTCCTTTCGGCCCTATGAGGCCCAGGATAAGTCCAAAATACAGTACTTTCCAAGAAAGTCAGGGGCCAAGAAGTCTGCCAAGCCAAAGAAGCAGGCTTGGAGTACAAGACGTCCTGCTCCCGGACGATAAGCCTTCAGCCTGACGGGATGGGCCTCTCTTTGGGGGACCCCAAAGTGGGAGGCTGGCTTCTTCAGTTTGCCCAGTGCTGGTGCCTGACGACCATGGATACTTGGGTAAGAGAAGTGGTCTCTCAGGGTTACACCCTCTCCTTCCGGTGAAGGCCTCCCAGCAGGTTTTTCATCACGGGCCTACAGTCAGATCAAAACATGGCCCTGGAATAATGTAAGTTGATACATTCTATGTCATAGTGCCGATTCTGTTGTCCCAGAGAGGATCTGGGTATTACTCCAATCTCTTTTTGGTACAGAAACCCAGTGGGTCTTACCGGCCCATCCTCAACCTCAAATCCCTCAACAAACCCTTGAGGATTCCTTGGTTCAGGATGGAGACACTGCATTCCATCATTTTGGCGATGGAGCCTGGGAATTTTATGGTGTTGCTAGATATTCAGGATGCCTACCTGCATATCCCCATTGTCTTAGCACACCAGCATTTCCTCAGGTTTGCAGTAGTCGACCAACACTTCCAATTTCAGGCACTGCCCTTTGGTCTGGCCACGGTGCCTCGAGTGTTTACCAAAATTATGGCAGTTATGACAGCCCACTTGCGGATGCAGGGGGTCCCCTTGTTGCCTTATCTGGATGACCTCCTGTTGTTGGCAGGATCTCCAGAGATACTTCAGTGCCATCTGCAACTGACAGTCTCTGTTTTGCAGACTCACGGCTGGCTAATAAACTGGAAGAAGTCCTCCCTGGTTCCCTCACAGAGGATGCTCCATCTCAGAGCCCTGTTGGACTCCCAACATCAGAGTTGCCTGCAGAGTCGCCGTGTGTCTATTCACTCAGCAATGAGGTTACTGGGATCCATGGTGTCGATGTGGAGTATGCCCAGTTTCACTCCAGACCTCTACAGAAGTTGATCCTCTCCAGATGGTATGGGTTGCCCCATCGGATAAAGACACAGACAATGGTGCTTTCCCTGTAGGTACATCTGTCTCTGGCCTTGTGGCTGCAGACTGCTCACCTGAACAGGGGGCACCCCTTTTGGATTGCAGAATGGGTCATTCTGATGATGGACACCAGTCTCCAAGGCTGGGGAGCAGTGATGGGTCTGCACTTCTTCCAGGGAAGGTGGACACCAGCAGAATCTGCGCTTCCAATAAACATCTTGGAACTTTGGGCAGAGGGCTATGCGCTCGCAAGCGGGTCGATGGTCAGGCAGAGTGCACTCGCGGTGTGTGAGAGCCCCGGAGTGAGAGAGAAATCACTCGCTCCGGGGCTCACAACAAAACAGGGTGGCTGTTGATGTTGATCGACAGCTCGCCTCGTTTTGTAGGCGGGTTTGGGGGGGTGGCTGGCCAAACGGAGGCATTCCTGCCTCTATTAGAGTAGGAAGTTCACTGGGGCTTGCAAGCCCGATGGTCGCGATAGTCACGACCATCACCTGGCCACTCGCAAAAGCTCTGGGTGGTCACCCACAGCTTAGCGAGCGGCCAGTAGGCTGCAGTAGGCCAGCTTTTTGCGAGCGGTTCTGAATCAGGGCCAGTGTTCAAAGCTCTCCAGCAAGCAAGACATGTCCTGCATGGAAAGCTTGTGCAGGTGCAGTCAGACAATGCCACCACGGTGGCTTACATAAACTTCCAAGGAGGGACACGCAGTCAGGCAGCCCTATCAGAGGTGTCCCGCATTCTAGCTTGGGTGGAAGGCAATCTCCCTGCCATTTCGGCAGTGTTCATACCAGACATCTTCAACTAGGAAGCAGACTTTCTCAGCCATCAAGATGTGCATCCAGGAGAATGGTCTTTTCACCAGGAGGTGTTTCAGCTTCTGGTGAACAAATGGGGTCTTCCAGAGATGGACCTCATGGTCTCCCAACACAACAACAAGCTGCCTGTGTACGGGTCAAGAACAAGAGACACAGAGGCACTTCTGGTGGACGCCCTGTTGGTCAGGTGAACCTTCCAGTTTGCGCACCTCTTCCCTCTGTTCTCCCTTCTTCCTTGAGTGATTTGCAAATTCAAGCAAGAAGGCGGCACTCTCCTGCTGATAGCTCCAGCGTGACCCAGGCAGCACTGGTACTCAATTCTTCGGAGTCTCTCCGTAGACACTCTGATACTGTTGCCTCTATGTCTGGACCTGTTGTCTCAAGGTTCTTGCCATCACCCGGATCTGAGTCATCTGTCTTTGACGGCGTGGATGTTGAGACTGCCCTCTTAAGGTCCAGGGGTTTTTCCAGCTCTGTAGTTAACACCATGCTCAGAGCTCAGAAACCGGCATCTGCAAGAATTTACCACCGAGTGTGGTACACTTTCTTTGAATGGTGTCATCCTAGAGGCTATGATCCTCAGGTCTTTAGGATATCCAGGGTTTTGGCTTTCCTACAGGCGGGCTTAGATCATGGTCTTCGCCTTGCTTCCCTGAAGGTACAGGTTTCTGCCCTGTCAGTGTGGTTTCAGCGTAGGATTGCTACACTTCCTGATGTACGCACCTTTATGCAAATTGTACTTCATATTCAGCCTCCCTTTGTTCCACCAGTGGCTCCTTGGGATTTGGCTGTAGTCTTGAGGGCTCTCCAAGGACCGCCATTTGAACCACTGGGCTCAGTGGATTTAAAATGGCTTACAGCTAAGACTGAGTTTCTTCTGGCCATTGCTTTGTCCAGAAGGGTGTCAGATTTAGGGGCTCTATCATGTCGCCCTCCCTTTCTGATTTTTCATAGGGATAGGGCGGTGCTTCGCACTTGCCCTGGTTTCCAACCTAAGGTGGTATCTAGTTTCCACATGATGAGGAAATTATAGTAACGACCTTTAATTTCCCAGACCTCTCTGCTGGTGATTCCTCCTTGGATGTGGTACGGGCTCTAAGAATTTATGTTGACCGTACCAGTTCATTTCAGAAATCGGACTCCTTGTTTGTCCTCTATGGTTTCCATAAGAAGGGTTGGCCTGCCACTAAGCAAACTTTGGCAGGGTGGATTCGCATGGCGATTTCTGAGGCATACATTCATGAGGGCCTTCCTGTACCATCCTCTCTTAAAGCTCACTCTACTTGGTCTGAGGGTACTTCGTGGGCAGCTCACCGTGGTGCCTCTGCTGTTCAGCTTTAAAAGTCAGCCACATGGTCTTCTGTCCATACCTTTGTGAGGTATTATGCATTCGATACCTTTGCCTCTCAGGATGCTTCCTTCGGGGGCAGATTCTCCTTCCAGCACAGGAGCGTCCCCACCCTTAAAGGATACTGCTCTGGGAGGCTGAAAACTTTAACTCTGTGGTGCCCGATATCTGACATCATCGCCTATACCCCAAGGCATCCTGTGGAACCCTACGGTCTTCGTAGAAATAGAGATAACAAGGGTAAGTTCTTACCATATCTCTTATTATTAGGGAGCTGGAGTAAATTTGTATGTGAGGGGCTGGGCAGAGGGTTTGGGGGTAGCAGGGGGGTATAGAGAACCTTTGCCTAGGGCACCTTAAAACCTTGCACTGGCCCTGGCTGCAGTGTTAGCGGTTGGTCAGACTTGCCTTAAATGCTGCGTGGCAGCCCGATGTGCGTCGATGGTACCAATGTTTACGCTGTTGCACATCATTGGACGGATATGAGAAGGCAGTGGTGCGCATCCCTATGGTCGGCTATGCTTTGGCAGGAATTAGTATATTTTCACAGCTGCATTCCGTGCGAAATTGCAGCTGCGATTGCAGTAGCGTAACTTTCTGAATAAGGCCCTGAGTTTACATCCAGCTCTGCAACAAACCCGTAAGACAAACCATCTTCGTGCATCCATACAGCCAACTCCCTGTCACTGCCCAGCACATTTCTAGGACATTTCTGATACAGGGCCTGATTCAGCAAGGAACGCATATGCACGCACACGAGCAATCGGACGATGGTTTCGCACTGCGCATGTGTAAGCATCATACTGCGCGTGCGTGAACCAACCTGTGCGATCAGGAAAGGGTACGCAGAGCAGACACAGCGTGCACGCAGACCCCTCTAACAGTGATTGACAAGAAGTGCCATTTGTGGGCGGTGACAGGGTGTGGTCGTGTGAATGCAGGCGTTTCAACGCCGTTGCTGGGGATTCATAAATTAGCATTTGAGAAACCCTACGCAGCCAGAGCTGTCACATCGTGCAGGAGATATAGCAAAGTCTGCGGGAGGGTCAGTTCAACCATTATTCTGCGTATGAGTCCGATGGTTTGCGATGTTACCGATGTTTCCGCTACCTTGCAGACTACTCAGGCTATGAGTAAAGGGACATGGGCGGCATTATGTATTGCTGGGTGTCTGCATCTTGTGCTACGGTTGCCGTGTGTAGGCACAGATTAGCATATACACAAAGCGGCCGAGTGCGTGCGTGCGCACATTTGCGTTCCTTGCTGAATCAGGTCCACAGTGCACCTCAAACCCAACTGTGCAACCGTCGGACGCAGGCACTTTATGAGATTTTAGGGATTTTCACGCTCGTGCTGTTGAACAACATCTTTGCTCGAATATCAACACGACATGAGATTTAGGGGTATATTTACTAAAGTGAGAGTTTTTAGCAGGAGATGTTGCCCATAGCAACCAATCAGATTCTAGCTATTATCTTCTAGAAGGTGCTAGTTAAATGTTAAGTAGAATCTGATTGGTTGCTATGGGCAACATCTCCACTAAAAACTCTCACTTTAGTAAATATACACCCTAGAATCAGCCTCTAAATGTGGAATGAGGGAAATATTCCTAAATTTTACTCATCTCTGATTGCAGCATATTATTAGTGTAAGTTTTTGTATAGTGTAATGTATATGCGCCCCTAATGATTACCAGGAAATGAACGGTGCACCCATATTTCACTATGATATGAATTACAATTTGCTGTTAGTGTTCAGTAAGAAAACCCTGGTGGCCCCAGCATAATACACAGCGATTTGCTGTCTCACATTCCGTGATAAAACCAGCAGCAGCTTTTTTCCCCAAAGCCTATAAAATATAGTGTTTATGAATTTCTGCACAAATATTATCAAATGTTTTTTCTTAGAGGCCTTTATTTGCTTGGGTGTCACTGAGTAAAACGAGCTCTGCGTACATTTCCAGAATGCATCTGGCCAGACAATTAGAGAACACCACACCCAAGTATTTCAACATATTGTTCACTAGGTTATTATTGTTTTAATTAGTTTGCAGAGATAATTTGCAGGCTGGAGCAGACCCAGGGCGTTTCTCACTGTATTTGGACAGATCCAATGAGCAAAAGTCACAGGCATACAGAATAAGACACTTTAGTAAATATGAATATATATATATATATATATATACACTATATATATATATATATATTATATATATATGTATATATATATATATATATATATTAGGGGTGAGCGGGTTCGGATTTCTGAAATCCGAACCCCCCCGAGCCCCCCCGATCCAAGTCAGGCTCAACTTTTCCCGCCTGACTCGGATCTGAAATCGAGAAAAAACGTCATCATCCGGCCTTCCGGGTCTCGCGGGTTTTGGATCCTATATAAGGTACCCGCGTCGGCGCCATTTTCTCACTCGGCTGTGGACAGTGAAGAGGGAGGGTGGGAGTTAGGGCTGGCTGGGCTGTGTAGTGTAGTGCAGAGTAGTGTTGTGCTGTGCTGCGCTGTGCTGCTGTTGTCCATAGGGGCTGTGTCCACTACTTCAAAGTCCATAGGGGCTGGCTGTGTTGTGCTGTGCTGCTGTTGTTAATAGGGGCTGTGTCCACTACTTCAAAGTCCATAGGGGCTGGCTGGACTGTGTTGTGCAGTCAGTTCTCCATAGGGGCTGTGTCCACTCCAAAGTAATGTTCAGTGTCCCAGTCCTAAAGGGGTGCTGTAGTGTTGTCCAGGGGGTGCTCTGTCCATCAGGGGTGCTCCCCCCAAGTGATAAAAAAATTATATTTTTTCTGTGTTTGTGAATTGTGTGCGCAGTAGCCGCACATGCATCAACAAAGTAGTGCCAAGCGTGCGCCTGTGTCATAAGTAAAGGGTCGGCTGGCTTGACCGTTATAGGGTGCTGTAACCCCCAAAGTACACTCCAGTCCAAACCAAATAAAAAAATATTTTCTGTGTTTGTGAATTGTGTGCGCAGTAGCCGCACGTGCATCAACAAAGTAGTGCCAAGCGTGCGCCTGTATCATAAGTAAAGGGCCGGCTGGCTTGACCGTTAAAGGGTGCTGTAAACCCCAAAGTACACTCCAAACCAAAAAAAAAAATATTTTCTGTGTTTGTGAATTGTGTGCGCAGTAGCCGCACGTGCATCAACAAAGTAGTGCCAAGCGTGCGCCTGTGTCATAAGTAAAGGGCCAGCTGGCTTGACCGTTAAAGGGTGCTGTAATCCCCAAAGTACACTCCAGTCCAAACCCAAAAAAAAATTATTTTCTGTGTTTGTGAATTGTGTGCGCAGTAGCCGCATGTGCATCAACAAAGTAGTGCCAAGCGTGCGCCTGTGTCATAAGTAAAGGGCCGGCTGGCTTAACCATTAAAGGGTGCTGTAACCCCCAAAGTTCACTACAAACCAAAAAATATATATTTTCAGTGTTTGTGAATTGTGTGCGCAGTAGCCGCACGTGCATCAACAAAGTAGTGGCAAGCATGCGCCTGTGTCATAAGTAAAGGGCCGGCTGGCTTGACCATTAAAGGGTGCTGTAACCCCCAAAGTACACTCCAGTCCAAACCAAAAAAAAATTTATTTTCTGTGTTTGTGAATTGTGTGCGCAGTAGCAGCACGTACATCAACAAAGTAGTGCCAAGCGTGCGCCTGTGTCATAAGTAAAGGGCCAGCTGGCTTGACCGTTAAAGGGTGCTGTAACCCCCAAAGTACACTCCAAACCAAAAAAATATATATTTTCTGTGTTTGTGAATTGTGTGCACAGTAGCCGCATGTGCATCAACAAAGTAGTGCCAAGCGTGCGCCTGTGTCATAAGTAAAGGGCCGGCTGGCTTGACCGTTAAAGGGTGCTGTAACCCCCAAAGTACACTCCAGTCCAAACCAAAAAAAATTTTTTTTTCTGTTTGTGAATTGTGTGCGCAGTAGCCGCACGTGCATCAACAAAGTAGTGCCAAGCGTGCACCTGTGTCATAAGTAAAGGGCCGGCTGGCTTGACCGTTAAAGGGTGCTGTAACCCCCAAAGTACACTCCAAACCAAATAACAAAATATTTTTTCTGTGTTTGTGAATTGTGTGCGCAGTATCCGCATGTGCATCAACAAAGTAGTGCCAAGCGTGCGCCTGTGTCATAAGTAAAGGGCCGGCTGGCTTGACCATTAAAGGGTGCTGTAAACCCCAAAGTACACTCCAAACCAAATAACAAAATATTTTTTCTGTGTTTGTGAATTGTGTTTGCAGTAGCCGCACGTGCATCAACAAAGTAGTGCCAAGCGTGCACCTGTGTCATAAGTAAAGGGCCGGCTGGCTTGACCGTTAAAGGGTGCTGTAACCCCCAAAGTACACTCCAAACCAAATAACAAAATATATTTTCTGTGTTTGTGAATTGTGTGCGCAGTAGCCGCACGTGCATCAACAAAGTAGTGCCAAGCGTGCGCCTGTGTCATAAGTAAAGGGCCAGCTGGCTTGACCGTTAAAGGGTGCTGTAACCCCCAAAGTACACTCCAGTCCAAACCAAAAAAATATATATTTTCTGTGTTTGTGAATTGTGTGCGCAGTATCCGCATGTGCATCAACAAAGTAGTGCCAAGCGTGCGCCTGTGTCATAAGTAAAGGGCCGGCTGGCTTGACCGTTAAAGGGTGCTGTAACCCCCAAAGTACACTCCAGTCCAAACCAAAAAAAAATTTATTTTCTGTGTTTGTGAATTGTGTGCGCAGTAGCCGCACATGCATCAACAAAGTAGTGCCAAGCGTGCGCCTGTGTCATAAGTAAAGGGCCAGCTGGCTTGACCATTAAAGGGTGCTGTAACCCCCAAAGTACACTCCAAACCAAAAAAATATATATTTTCTGTGTTTGTGAATTGTGTGCGCAGTAGCCGCACGTGCATCAACAAAGTAGTGCCAAGCGTGCGCCTGTGTCATAAGTAAAGGGCCGGCTGGCTTGACCGTTATAGGGTGCAGTAACCCCCAAAGTACACCCCAGTCCAAACCAAAAAAAAATTATTTTCTGTGTTTGTGAATTGTGTGCGCAGTAGCTGCACGTGCATCAACAAAGTAGTGCCAAGCGTGCACCTGTGTCATAAGTAAAGGGCCGGCTGGCTTGACCGTTAAAGGGTGCTGTAACCCCCAAAGTACACTCCAAACCAAATAACAAAATATATTTTCTGTGTTTGTGAATTGTGTGCGCAGTAGCCGCACGTGCATCAACAAAGTAGTGCCAAGCGTGCACCTGTGTCATAAGTTAAGGGCCGGCTGGCTTGACCGTTAAAGGGTGCTGTAACCCCCAAAGTACACTCCAAACCAAATAAGAAAATATTTTTTCTGTGTTTGTGAATTGTGTGCGCAGTAGCAGCACGTGCATCAACAAAGTAGTGCCAAGCGTGCGCCTGTGTCATAAGTAAAGGGCCGGCTGGCTTGACCGTTAAAGGGTGCTGTAACCCCCAAAGTACACTCCAAACCAAATAACAAAATATATTTTCTGTGTTTGTGAATTGTGTGCGCAGTAGCCTCACGTGCATCAACTAAGTAGTGCCAAGCGTGCGCCTGTGTCATAAGTAAAGGGCCGGCTGGCTTGATCGTTAAAGCGTGCTGTAACCCCCAAAGTACACTCCAGTCCAAACCAAAAAAAAAAATATTTTCTGTGTTTGTGAATTGTGTGCGCAGTAGCCGCACGTGCATCAACAAAGTAGTGCCAAGCGTGCACCTGTGTCATAAGTAAAGGGCCGGCTGGCTTGACCGTTAAAGGGTGCTGTAACCCCCAAAGTACACTCCAAACCAAAAAAATATATATTTTCTGTGTTTGTGAATTGTGTGCGCAGTAGCCGCACGTGCATCAACAAAGTAGTGCCAAGCGTGCGCCTGTTTCATAAGTAAAGGGCCGGCTGGCTTGACCATTAAAGGGTGCTGTAACCCCCAAAGTACACTCCAAACCTAATAACAAAATATTTTTTCTGTGTTTGTGAATTGTGTGCGCAGTAGCCGCACATGCATCAACAAAGTAGTGCCAAGCGTGCGCCTGTGTCATAAGTAAAGGGCTGGCTGGCTTGACCGTTAAAGGGTGCTGTAACCCCCAAAGTACACTCCAAACCAAATAACAAAATATTTTTTCTGTGTTTGTGAATTGTGTGCGCAGTAGCCGCACGTGCATCAACAAAGTAGTGCCAAGCGTGCGCCTGTGTCATAAGTAAAGGGCCGGCTGGCTTGACCGTTAAAGGGTTCTGTAACCCCCAAAGTAAACTCCAGTCCAAACCAAAAAAAAAATATTTTCTGTGTTTGTGAATTGTGTGCACTGTGGCTGCACGTGCATCAACAAAGGAGCAGCGCCAAGCGTGCGCCTGTGTCCCATAAGTAAAGTGCCAGCTGGCTTGTCCGTTAAAGGGTGCTGTAACCCCCAAAGTACACTCCAAACAAAATAAAAAAATATTTTCTGTGTTTGTGAATTGTGTGCGCAGTAGCCGCACGTGCATCAACAAAGTAGTGGCAAGCGTGTGCCTGTGTCATAAGTAAAGGGTCAGCTGGCTTGACCGTTAAAGGGTGCTGTAACCCCCAAAGTACACTCCAAACAAAATAAAAAAATATTTTCTGTGTTTGTGAATTGTGTGCACTGTGGCTGCACGTGCATCAACAAAGGAGCAGCACCAAGCGTGCGCCTGTGTCCCATAAGTAAAGGGCCTGCTGGCTTGTCCATTAAAGGGTGCTGTAACCCCCAAACTACACTCCAAACAAAATAAAAAAATATTTTCTCTGTGTTTGTGAATTGTGTGCGCAGTAGCCGCATGTGCATCAACAAAGTAGTGCCAAGCGTGCGCCTGTGTCATAAGTAAAGGGCCAGCTGGCTTGACCGTTAAAGGGTGCTGTAACCCCCAAAGTACACTCCAGTCCAAACCAAAAAAAAAAATTATTTTCTGTGTTTGTGAATTGTGTGCGCAGTAGCCGCATGTGCATCAACAAAGTCGTGCCAAGCGTGCGCCTGTGTCATATGTAAAGGGCCGGCTGGCTTGACCGTTAAAGGGTGCTGTAACCCCCAAAGTACACTCCAGTCCAAACCAAAAAAAATATATATTTTCTGTGTTTGTGAATTGTGTGCGCAGTAGCCGCACGTGCTTCAACAAAGTAGTGCCAAGCGTGCGCCTGTGTCATAAGTAAAGGGCCGGCTGGCTTGACCGGTAAAGGGTGCTGTAACCCCCAAAGTACACTCCAAACCAAATAACAAAATATTTTTTCTGTGTTTGTGAATTGTGTGCGCAGTAGCCGCACGTGCATCAACAAAGTAGTGCCAAGCGTGCGCCTGTGTCATAAGTAAAGGGCCGGCTGGCTTGACCATTAAAGGGTGCTGTAACCCCCAAAGTACACTCCAGTCCAAACCAAAAAAAAAAATATTTTCTGTGTTTGTGAATTGTGTGCGCAGTAGTCGCATGTGCATCAACAAAGTAGTGCCAAGCGTGCGCCTGTGTCATATGTAAAGGGCCGGCTGGCTTGACCGTTAAAGGGTGCTGTAACCCCTAAATTACACTCCAGTCCAAACCAAAAAAAAAATATTTTCTGTGTTTGTTAATTGTGTGCGCAGTAGCCGCACGTGCATCAACAAAGTAGTGCCAAGCGTGTGCCAGTGTCATAAGTAAAGGGCCAGCTGGCTTGACCGTTAAAGGGTGCTGTAACCCCCAAAGTACACTCCAAACCAAATAACAAAATATTTTTTCTGTGTTTGTGAATTGTGTGCGCAGTAGCCGCACATGCATCAACAAAGTAGTGCCAAGCGTGCGCCTGTGTCATAAGTAAAGGGCCAGCTGGCTTGACCGTTAAAGGGTGCTGTAACCCCCAAAGTACACTCCAAACCAAATAACAAAATATTTTTTCTGTGTTTGTGAATTGTGTGCGCAGTAGCCGCACGTGCATCAACAAAGTAGTGCCAAGCGTGCGCCTGTGTCATAAGTAAAGGGCCGGCTGGCTTGACCATTAAAGGGTGCTGTAACCCCCAAAGTACACTCCAAACAAAATAAAAAAATATTTTCTGTGTTTGTGAATTGTGTGCACTGTGGCTGCACGTGCATCAACAAAGGAGCAGCACCAAGCATGCGCCTGTGTCCCATAAGTAAAGGGCCTGCTGGCTTGTCCATTAAAGGGTGCTGTAACCCCCAAACTACACTCCAAACAAAATAAAAAAATATTTTCTCTGTGTTTGTGAATTGTGTGCGCAGTAGCCGCACGTGCATCAACAAAGTAGTGCCAAGCGTGCGCCTGTGTCATAAGTAAAGGGCCGGCTGGCTTGACCGTTAAAGGGTGCTGTAACCCCCAAAGTACACTCCAGTCCAAACCAAAAAAAAAATTATTTTCTGTGTTTGTGAATTGTGTGCGCAGTAGCCGCACGTGCATCAACAAAGTAGTGCCAAGCGTGCGCCTGTGTCATATGTAAAGGGCCGGCTGGCTTGACCGTTAAAGGGTGCTGTAACCCCCAAAGTACACTCCAGTCCAAACCAAAAAAAAAATATTTTCTGTGTTTGTGAATTGTGTGCGCAGTAGCCGCACGTGCCTCCACAAATTAGTGCCAAGCGTGCGCCTGTGTCATAAGTAAAGGGCCGGCTGGCTTGACCGTTAAAGGGTGCTGTAACCCCCAAAGTTCACTCCAAACCCCCCCAAAAATATTTTCTGTGTTTGTGAATTGTGTGCACTGTTGCTGCACGTGCATCAACAAAGGAGCAGCGCCAAGCGTGCGCCTGTGTCCCATAAGTAAAGGGCCAGCTGGCTTGTCCTTTAAAGGGTGCTGTAACCCCCAAAATACACTCCAAACAAAATGAAAAAATATTTTCTGTGTTTGTGAATTGTGTGCGCAGTAGCCGCACGTGCATCAACAAAGTAGTGCCAAGCGTGCGCCTGTGTCATAAGTAAAGGGCCAGCTGGCTTGACTGTTAAAGGGTGCTGTAACCCCCAAAGTACACTCCAAACCAAATAACAAAATATTTTTTCTGTGTTTGTGAATTGTGTGCGCAGTAGCTGCACGTGCATCAACAAAGTAGTGCCAAGCGTGCGCCTGTGTCATAAGTAAAGGGCCGGCTGGCTTGACCGTTAAAGGGTGCTGTAACCCCCAAAGTACACTCCAAACCAAATAACAAAATATTTTTTCTGTGTTTGTGAATTGTGTGCGCAGTAGCCGCACATGCATCAACAAAGTAGTGCCAAGCGTGCGCCTGTGTCATAAGTAAAGGGCCGGCTGGCTTGACCGTTAAAGGGTGCTGTAACCCCCAAAGTACACTCCAAACCAAATAACAAAATATTTTTTCTGTGTTTGTGAATTGTGTGCGCAGTTGCCGCACGTGCATCAACAAAGTAGTGCCAAGCGTGCGCCTGTGTCATAAGTAAAGGGCCGGCTGGCTTGACCGTGAAAGGGTTCTGTAACCCCCAAAGTACACTCCAGTCCAAACCAAAAAAAAAATATTTTCTGTGTTTGTGAATTGTGTGCACTGTGGCTGCACGTGCATCAACAAAGGAGCAGCGCCAAGCGTGCGCCTGTGTCCCATAAGTAAAGGGCCAGCTGGCTTGTTCTTTAAAGGGTGCTGTAACCCCCAAAGTACACTCCAAACAAAATAAAAAAATGTTTTCTGTGTTTGTGAATTGTGTGCGCAGTAGCCGCACGTGCTTCAACAAAGTAGTGCCAAGCGTGCGCCTGTGTCATAAGTAAAGGGCCGGCTGGCTTGACCATTAAAGGGTGCTGTAACCCCCAAAGTACACTCCAAACCCCCCAAAAAAATATTTTCTGTGTTTGTGAATTGTGTGCGCAGTAGCCGCACGTGCATCAACAAAGTAGTGCCAAGCGTGTGCCAGTGTCATAAGTAAAGGGCCGGCTGGCTTGACCGTTAAAGGGTGCTGTAACCCCCAAAGTACACTCCAAACCAAATAACAAAATATTTTTTCTGTGTTTGTGAATTGTGTGCGCAGGAGCCGCACATGCATCAACAAAGTAGTGCCAAGCGTGCGCCTGTGTCATAAGTAAAGGGCCAGCTGGCTTGACCGTTAAAGGGTGCTGTAACCCCCAAAGTACTCTCCAGTCCAAACCAAAAAAAAAATATTTTCTGTGTTTGTGAATTGTGTGCACTGTGGCTGCACGTGCATCAACAAAGGAGCAGCGCCAAGCGTGCGCCTGTGTCCCATAAGTAAAGGGCCAGCTGGCTTGTCCGTTAAAGGGTGCTGTAACCCCCAAAGTACACTCCAAACAAAATAAAAAAATATTTTCTGTGTTTGTGAATTGTGTGCGCAGTATCCGCACGTGCATCAACAAAGTAGTGCCAAGCGTGCGCCTGTGTCATAAGTAAAGGGCCGGCTGGCTTGACCATTAAAGGGTGCTGTAACCCCCAAAGTACACTCCAAACAAAATAAAAAAATATTTTCTGTGTTTGTGAATTGTGTGCACTGTGGCTGCACGTGCATCAACAAAGGAGCAGCACCAAGCGTGCGCCTGTGTCCCATAAGTAATAGGCCTGCTGGCTTGTCCATTAAAGGGTGCTGTAACCCCCAAACTACACTCCAAACAAAATAAAAAAATATTTTCTGTTTGTGAATTGTGTGGGCTGTAGCTGCACGTGCATTAACAAAGGAGCAGCGCCAAGCGTGCGCCTGTGTCCCATAAGTAAAGGGCCGGCTGGCTCATTTCTTAAAGGGTGGTGTAACCCACAAAGTGCAGTAGTCTCCAACAAAAATAAAAAATTATTTTCTGTGTTTGTGTGCGACTTAGCCGCACGTATATATCAATATAACATAAATGGAGGACCAAACTTTCTCCGATAAAAATAAAATAGGGAAAGATCAAGAACCACTTCCTCCTAGTGCTGAAGCTGCTGCCACTAGTCATGACATAGACGATAACATGCCATCAACGTCCTCTGCCAAGGCCGATGACCAATGTCATAGTAGAGGGCGCATACAATCCCAAATGACAAAGTTCAGGAAAATGACCTTGAAAAAAACATTTAAATCATCTGAAGAGAAACGTAAACTTGCCAATATGCCATTTACGACACGGAGTGGCAAGGAACGGCTAAGGTCTTTCCCTATGTTCATGACTACTGGTTCAGCTTCACATGACGATGGAAGCTCCTCCCGCTAAAAAAATCAAACGAGTTAAGCTGGCAAATGCACAGCGAAGAACTGTGCGTTCTAAGAAGATATCTCAAATCCCCAAGGAGAGTCCAAGTGTGGTGGCGGTTGCGATGCCTGACCTTCCCAGCACTGGACGGGAAGAGGTGGCTCTTTCCACGATTTGCATGCCCCCTGCAAGTGCTGAAAGGAGCACCCACAGTCCACTTGCTGATATGCAAATTAAAGATGTCACTGTTGAAGTACAACAGGATGAGGATACTGGTGTAGCTGGCACTGAGGAGGAAGTTGGCGAGGAGGATTCTGATGGTGATGTGGTTTGTTTAAATCAGGCTCCAGGGGAGACAGTTGTTGTCCGTGGGATAAAAAAGCCCATCACGGTCATGCCTGGGCAGAAGACCAAACATTCCACCTCTTTGGTCTGGCAATATTTCTATCCAAATCCGGACAACAACTGTCTTGCCATATGTACCATATGTAAAGGTGAAATAAGTAGGGGCAGGGATGTTAACCACCTAGGAACATCCTCCCTTATACGGCACCTGCAGCGCATTCATAAAAAGTTACTGTCAAGTTCAGAAACTTTGGCTCAGACCGTAAGCAGTCCAGGGACACCTAAA
This sequence comes from Taudactylus pleione, assembly GCA_031769625.1. Taxonomy (NCBI): domain Eukaryota; kingdom Metazoa; phylum Chordata; class Amphibia; order Anura; family Myobatrachidae; genus Taudactylus; species Taudactylus pleione. The sequence continues at coordinate 12,843,615 of JAUIMM010000188.1, forward strand.
TCCCTTTTTCCTGTTTTATCCAAGGAATCGGTGGATGAGGAGGATGAGGACGACATCTTGCCTCCGTAGAGCCAGTTTGTGCAGGGACACATTAATTGCCAGCTTGTTTTGTGGGGGCCAAAACGAACCAATCATTTCAGCCACAGTCATGTGGCAGACCCTGGCGCTGAAATGATTGGTTTGTTAAAGTGTGCATGTCCTATTTATACAACATAAGGGTGGGTGGGAGGGCCCAAGGACAATTCCATCTTGCACCTCTTTTTTTTCTTTGCAGTATGTACTGTTTGGGGCCTAGTTTTTCAAACTGCCATCCTGTCTGCCACTGCAGTGTCACTCCTAGATGGGCCACGTGTTTGTGCCGCCCACTCGTGTCGCTTAGCATAGTCATCCAGCTACCTTGGTGCAATCTTTTGGCCATAAAAACAATATTGTGAGGTGTGAGGTGTTCAGAATAGACTGGAAATGAGTGGAAATGAAGGTTATTGAGGTTAATAATAGCATAGGAGTAGAAAAACCCACAAATTCTGTGATTTAAGCTGTTTTTATGCTTTTTTCAAAAAAATACAGATCCAAAACACAAAACCCAGAACCCAAAACACGGAAGGGTGGTTTTGGCAAAACCAATCCAGATCCAAAACACGAAGAAAGATCCAGATCCAAAACCAAAACACGAAAAGTGGCCGATGCACACCCCTAATATATATATATATATATATACATATATATATATATATATATATATATATATACACTATCCCGCACGCAACGGACTTGCGAAAATATGCTAATGACTCTGCTGCCATCTTGTGTGCAGAGACGCACCCTCTCCAGTGTCTCACATGCGCCACATACGTAAAAATGCAAAAACAATGGAAACATTGATCGCACATGGAACCGTGACCTCTCCAGCTGCAAACAAATCCTCTTGGATCACTAGGGCATGGCCAGAATACAGTCCCGACACGCCGGCGTTTTTTGTAGCCACCCCGTTACCATCCCCCAAACGCTGACTATCTGCCACTGATCTATCCAATATTATACTCTCTGTGACCACTGTCTCTAACCAATCACTACACGTGTGCATTGCGGCTTTGGCGCATATGCGGCAAAAATAATTGTTCCACGGCGTCCAACATCTACACCCCTCTCGGAATCAGTCCCAGAATCTCTACCCTATCTGCAATCACTGGCTAGCGACACTCTCTAGCAGAAAGTACCTACATGGTTAACCTACAGTATTATACATATTTTTTAAGTATTTGCACAGAGGACAGACATCATTTAAAAGAGCTAGCTGTCATGTTTTGAATTTGTTTAAAATTAACAGAAATATCCACATAGGACAAAGGACCTCATTGAGAGTCTCTCACTAGGGCATGCTCGCTCGTTGGGAGCGATATTCGCACATCTGCTCGTGCGTATAATTCGCAGTGCACGTGCGCAAGTCATTCATTGCGATCTGATTATGATAGCTCGCAAGCCTCTTTCAGGTCGCTGCTTTGAGTGACAGATAACGCCGTTTGTGGGTGGGTGGTAACAGGGGAAGGTGCTTGTGAACGGGGGAGTGGTTGTGCGAATGCAGGCGTGTCTGACCGTCAGAACGGCGTTTAATGGGTGTGCATAATTAGCAAAGTAGCGTCATTGCACACGGGACTTGGTTGTTTTTTAGCCTGAACTGCTCACAGTGCTTGGGGTAGGTTAGGTCAACCCCAAGCGCTGCGAGCAGCTACGTTGGCCCTCGATGTTCACGATTAATCAGACTCTTCCCAGAGATGGCGTGTGCTGCGAGTGACAGGTGGGAGGTTTTATAGTCCAGCGTACGCTAACTGGCGTCGCTCACTAAGACATAGAGGGCGTCCTTACAGCGCAAAGAGCGATAGCTTGATTTGCATACCCGACCCCTTTTTGCAAGCGAGCGATCACATCTTGCGAGCGGCTCTGAATGAGGTCCAAAGTTTGGTTAAATGAACAACACTGTGAAATGGTTACTATGGCCCTGATTCAGAGCCGGACTTTCTGACAGAGCGCTCGCTCTGAATCAGGGCTGTCCTTCCTAATTTTAGAGCGGCCTCCTGGCTGCTCGTATAGCTGTGGGTGACCACCCACAGCTATAGCGAGCGGCCAGGAAGATGGTCGCTATGGGCAAGACCATCACGACCATCGGGCTTGCGTCGAGACCCTTGTGGTAGGGTCTCGTTGCCGCAAGCCCTGGAGTGCTTTCGGTTCTATCAGAGCCGAGAGCACTCCCACTGACATCACTTGTGATGTCAGTGGGGCCGGCCCTAGACGGTAGGCGTTCCCATGGGAACGCCTCCGTCTGGGCAGCAACGCCTCCGGCACGCCCACCAAAGGGGGCGTGCTGTCACTCACTATCGACAGCACGCCCCCTTTGTAGCGAGACCCATAGCGACGGCTTGGCCATCGCTATCCGGGTCTCGCACATGCGCACGACGGAGCCGGCTCCCTCGTGCGCATGTGCACTGGGCCAACATCGACCCGCTTGCGAACACTCAGCGCTCGCGAGCAGGTCTGAATTAGGCCCTATGTCACCACATATGTGTTATAGGCCATTTTACTTTATTTTATAATGCCATTATCCTCAAAGATGTACAATCAAATCCCTATTTTCTGGGGCATACAGAGATACGCACATCAGATTCCAGCAGGATTAACCTTTGGATTGAGGCCTAACTAGTGCACTGCACACCATACTTGCCTACCTTTATATTTCTGTTCTCGGGAGGTGCCCAGGTAAGACATCAGGAGGGTGGTGACGGGAGGCGGGGCCAGATGATTTGTGCCATTAAACCCCATCCCCTTGTGGCAAAGTGCCGCGATTGGATCAAATTTAAATAGGGGGCAGGGCCAAATGACACCAATCATGAAGAATCGCACCATTAATCCCCACTCCCTGCTCGGAGACCCCGCGATCGCCGCGGAATTCTCCCCATTCTGCCCACTTCACTAGGAAGTGGGTAGAATGTGGGAGAAGTGCCTACCCTTCCGGGGGTGCGTGGGTTAACCGAAAAATCGGGAGCCTCCCGCGAAAACTGGCAGGGTAGGCATGTATGGTGCAGACAGGTGCGCTGAAGAAAGAGAGGAGCACTGAATGTCAGGGATACCTGACCTAACCAGGGCCGGATTATAGGGAGGGCGACAGGGGCGGTTGTCCCAGGGCCCCCACACATAAAGGGCCCCCACACAGCAGCAGCAGCTGCACAAGAGCAGGCACCGTTATTAAGCCCCGGCCACCTAGCAGCAAAATGCCGTGGTCAATCGGCTGGAGGCGGAGCCAGTATGATGCATTTCCATTACAATTGTGTCATTTGGCTCTGCCCCTTTCCGATTGACCCGCGAATCGCGCCTAAGCTGTGAGGGGGGCAGAGCTTAATAACATGGTGCCTTCCTGCATGGTCCCCTCCCCATCCCAGTGCAGTTGGTGCAAGGTAAGTGTGTGTGTGTGTGAGAAATGTGTGTGTGTGACTTGTATGTGTATGTATGTATGTTTGTGTGTAAAGTACAGTATGTGTGACACATGCATATGTGGTGTATACATGTGTTTTTCTGTGTGAATGTACGTACAGTCAGGTCCATAAATATTGGGACATTGACAGAATTTTCATATTTTGTCCTCTATTCACCACCACAATGGCTTTGAAATGAAACAAACAAGATGTGATTTAACTGCAGACTTTCAGATTTAATTTGAGGGTAATTACATCCAAATCAGGTGAACGGTGTAGGAATTACAACGGTTTCTATATGTGCCTCCCACTTTTTAAGGGGCCAAAAGTAATGGGACAAACTAAACAATCCTAAATCTAACTTTCACTTTTTAATACTTTGTAGCATATCCTTTGCAGGCAATTACAGCCTGAAGTCTGGAACGCATAGACATCACCAGACGCTGGGTTTCATCCCTGGTGATGCTCTGCCAGGCCTCTACTGCAAATGTCTTCAGTTCCTGCTTGTTCTTGGGGCATTTTCTCTTCAGTTTTGTCTTCATCAAGTGAAATGCATGCTCAATCGGATTCAGGTCAGGGAATTGACTTGGCCATTGCATAACATTCCACTTTTTAGCCTTAAAAAACTCTTTGGTTGCTTTTGCAGTATGCTTCGGGTCATTGTCCATCTGCACTGTGAAGCGCTGTCCAATGAGTTCTGAAGCATTTGACTGAATATGAGCATATAATATTGGCCGAAACACTTCAAAATTCATTCTGCTGCTTTTGTCAGCAGTCACATCATCAATAAATACAATGGAACCAGTTCCATTGGCAGCCATACATGCCCACGCCATGACACTACCACCACCATGCTTCACTGATGAGGTGGTATGTTTTGGATCATGAGCAGTTCCTTTCCTTCTCTTCTCTTCCCATCACTCTGGTACAAGTTGATCTTTGTCTCATCTGTCAATAGGATGTTGTTCCAGAACTGTAATGGCTTTTTTAGATGTTGTTTGGCAAACTGTAATCTGGTCTTCCTGTTTTTGTGGCTCACCAATGGTTTGCATCTCGTGGTGAACCCTCTATATTCACTCTTGACTTTGACACATATACATCTACCTCCTGGAGAGTGTTCTTGATTTGGCCAACTGTTGTGAAGGGGTTTTTCTTCACCAGGGAAATAATTCTTTTGTCATCCAGCACAGTTGTTTTCTGTGGTCTTCCGGGTCTTTTGGTGTTGCTGAGCTCTCCGGTGCGTTCTTTCTTTTTAAGAATGTTCCAAACAGTTGATTTGGCCACACCTAATGTTTTTGCTATCTCTCTGATGGGTTTTATTTTGATTTTTCAGCCTAATGATGGCTTGCTTCACTGATAGTGACAGCTCTTTGGATCTCATATTGAGAGTTGACAGCAACAGATTCCAAATGCAAATGTCACACCTAGAATCAACTCCAGACCTTTTACCTGCTTAATTGATAATGAAATAACGAGGGAATAGCCCACACCTGTCCATGAAATAGCTTTTGAGTTGATAGTCCCATTACTTTTGGCCCCTTAAAAAGTGGGAGGCACATATTGAAACTGTTGTAATTCCTACACCGTTCACCCGATTTGGATGTAATTACCCTCAAATTAAATCTGAAAGTCTGCAGTTAAAGCACATCTTGTTTGTTTCATTTCAAAACCATTGTGGTGGTGAACAGAGGCCAAAATCTGAAAATTCTGTCAATGTCCCAATATTTATGGACCTGACTGTATGTGTGTGTAAGTATATAAATATATGTGTGTGGTGTATGTGTATATATAAATAGATTTTATTTTATTAACAGTTTCTTATATAGCGCAGCATATTCCATTGCGCGTTACAATTGAACATTAATAGAACAAAACTGGGTAATAACAGACAGATATATATGTAGGAAGGCCCTGCTCGTAAGCTTACAATCTATAGGGAAATAGGCATTGATACACAAGGATAGGTGCTATATATTGCATTTTGGTCCAGCCAGACTGCACAGTTTCTTGGTTGGCTGCATGATCCAGTCACACAGGAATGTCGGGCAAATGTCATGAGGATGTGAGAGAAAGACGATGTGTGAGATTGTGTGTGGACTGTGAAAGGGGATATAATTAGATATGGAAGCTATGAAGGTTATGTGGGCGGTTCTGGGATCTGAGGTTGCCTGAAGAGGTGAGTTTTCAGGGATCGCTTGAAGGATTGGAGTCTAGAGGAAAGTTGTATTGTGCGTGGTAAGGCATTCCATAGAGTGGGTGCAGCCCGAAGAAAGTCCTGTAAACGAAAGTCCTGTACAATTATATTGATAGGGGCCCCCACAAAGTCGTTGCCCCAGGGCCCCCTCAAACCTTAATCCGGCCCTGGACCTAACTGTTCTCTTTCAGCACAATTATCATTTCCCAGAGATGCCAAACAGCCAGGGACATTATTTGCTGCCAACTAAATACAGATCTTTAAACACAGCACGGTTAGCCAATAATAGCACAGAAATCCTGGTTGGGAGCAATAAAGCACAGGAACAGATGAGGGTGTGAGTACACTAACCAAGTGGTTTGTATTGTACATTAGTTACCAGAGAGTGGGTTCTCACCTTTGTCTTTGACTGCACTCCTCCAGCGGTTACCATTAGCCTACAATATCCCGTCACAGGCATTTACATGTTTAAACCCTCTGTCATCATGTGGGAAACCAATGTCAGGGACACTAGTATAAATATGTACAGTGAGCAACCACATTAATGTAGGTTTTAAAGTGTTGTCCACCTGTCTCATAGAATTAAACCACCAGTAGCTTGTAGTCAGACAGTACAAAAATGATAAACATTCTAGGGATTATCAGGAGTTAAGAAAGTCTAAATAACAGACAGGTTAGATGCACAGCAAGACAATAGCAAGAAGCAGGGGTGAAACAGAGCCATGATCCAATGACGAGCTCAATATTCGGTATACAGTGGTTGGTAGCAAGTAGACAAGGAATTGCAATGCACGGTTAGAACACAGGCCAGGTCATTGCACAGTGTTCCAATTTGTTAGCAGGCAGAAGAGTCAAAATGAAAGCTGGAGGTCAGAAGCAAAAGTTTGTGGGGTGTAACCAAGAGCAGGTTCACATGACAATCTATTACCTATATACACTATACACTATGAGGGGTATTCAATATGAAACGTTAACTTCACTGTCGAAGTTAACGTTTCATATTGGAGTTTTTACCTGCGTTAAAGTATCGGGCGCGTGCCCGCTTATCCCCGTATTCAATATAAAATTAACGAAAACGGGAGCCTCCGAAGTTGGATTTGCGTAAAGTTACGAATTTTTCCTTAAAAAAATTGTACGACCCCCCTAAAGTTGTAAAAACATGGGGGATCACTATGGGCGAAGAAGTGATGCAGAAGAGCACTTAGGTTTTTTTTTTTCATTTTTTTAAGTGGTCCCATCAAATTTGGGGTACATGAAAATGGGTACTAGCATATTTTGATGTCCCTAAAGTAAGTTTTTAAAAATTCTGCAATAGTGCACCTGCTGCTATAAATCTATTCTAGAAAACACCTGCCGCATACTTGCAGAATAGCCCTGAACCTATTTCCCTATTGTTAATCATTTTTTTCCCATTTTTTTTTTCACCCCAATTTTTAAATACATTTTTTGGGGTGTGCCTATTTTTTTTAACACTTTTTTTGACACAGTCCTTTTTTAAATGTCATTCCCAGGGGTGCAGGCTATTTTTTTTAAGCCTGCACCCCTAAACCCCAATTCTACACTTTTTTTTTACACCTATTCAATGGTGAAAAGTTATCACCATTTTTTATCAAAGACTTTTCAAAACTGCGATAAGTCTTTGAAATTGAATACGGTGTAAAACTAAAACCTGCGATAATGACGTCATAAGTGCGATATTAACGCAAAAACTATGTTATCGCTCCCATATTGAATACCCCTATATAAGTGTTAGGGACAAATGCATATTACAATATAGGAGGCTGCCACCAGGTGGAGTTGTTACATGCCAAAACTGAGTCAAGTCAGCAACAGGACAGTGTGTTTACGGTTGCACATGTGCAGTAGAGACTGGGAGATGCAGAGGAGTGGAGAAAAACGTGGGGTGAGATTCCGCAGGTTCGCTGTGAGAGACAAGAAACTGAGCAAAGTGCTATCGCTGAATTTGTGAGGTGACAGAAGCCATTAAATAACTGCTGATGATCACTGTTGCAGTAGCGCCAGTGTGTCAGCACTGGGTGCCTCAGCTGAGATCCGTGGAAGTTGTGAGTGAGTAAAGGACTGTAAATGGCAGACATTCCTCCAGAGCTATTGGCAATTGTTTAGGAGCTATTGAGAACTGCTTGAATCCACTAAGAACTGTTACAGAGCTATCACAAGAGTGTATTAGACATACTGAGAATTATCAATCGGTACTGAGAACTACGAATAGATACTGAGATTTGCTATATTTCAAGTACTGTTTAATCCTGACTTGTGCAAGAGACTACATTTGAGTAAACTGCATGATATCCATCTTGTTTGAGCTACTAGAGGTACAGTGCCATAGTTTGTCAGTGTAAAGACCGGCAGCAATTTTGTGTGAATACTGAGCACAGTTAAATAGCACTTTCGGACTGAGTTATTGCTACTGTGTAGTGTGTTGGAGTATATTGCAAGTGTTGATTGTACATTATCATTGGAAAGCCAAAACTTTTACTCTCTGGAATAAGGAAAGAAAATCATTAGATGCTAAGCTTATTTCTATTACCATTTGTGTATTACACATATATGCTTGTTATAGGTCAGTAATTGTCCAGCAACAGAGGACTCCAATGACAGAACTTTGTGTAAAATTCTGAACAGATTTGTGGTTTTTGCTAAATATGCAGATTAATAATCTGAGTTACTTTACTGTACAGTATATCTGTGCTTTGCAAAGGTTAATAATTGTTTAAAGTACATATAGTATATTGAGACAGGTAAGAAATTGCCCTTTTTCTTGTTAAAGCCGAACTGTACTGAACCTGTACTAAGGAACCAAGTCTGTGGGCTAGACCTGCATGTCCAAACCTCCTTTTGAGTCTCCCTGGTGAATACTGCTGGCATGTTAGACTCCGAGGCCTCAGTACTGGGTCACGCCAATCCCGAAGTACGGGCTAGTATCCGCTGTCCACCCATGAGTTTGTGACATGCAAGTTGTAATTATGTACAGTATCTATGACAATTTGAGAGAGTAAAGGCTCTACTTTATACTAGCCACTAGATCATAGGGCTGTAACTAGGGGTGTGTGAGGGGTGCGGCTGCACAGAGCACAGAGTTCTATATACAGCACTGCCACTCACCCACGGCTACTGCATCTGGCAAGCAGGCATACAGAATTTCTGCAGCAGTGCTGTTGTGAGTGTCCTTAGGACGCTTCAGACGTGCACACCACTGGCCTTACAGTCCCGAGTATTGCTGTAGCTCCCTGTGTTTGCAGCCACGCCCCCTACTTGATGTCATACATAGGGGTAGTGGCCTGCACTGGGCACCGCAAGCTATAGTTACGGCTCCGGTTTTACCATGTCTATTGTTTGACTTCAACCGTAAAATACATCAAAATTAAAAATTATTATTATTTTTATTTTATTTTTTTATGATAATATCAAAGTCATATATATTTGGCAATGGTATGGTGTATCGAATCTACCAAAAATGTGGACATTTTCTTAGAAACGATAAATAATGGATTTGAATTTTTTACTTAAGTTGAGACTAGTCTATGCTAACTTGAGACTTACATCTGCTGCTTTAGCTAAAGGTACCGTATATATCTTAAAATAGAGAAAATCTATTATCTCCAAGCCCAGTGCTGTTTTTTTTTTCCCGTTTCTTTTTCACATTTAGCTTAACATTAATTTAACACAGTGTTTATATGGCTTTGTACTAAATGTATACGGATGTAGTGTTAATTTATTCTCAACATAACTTCCTTTTCACATGTTATTTTCTCTACATACATTATATGTATTTCACACTTTCACTGTTTATTCCAGTAAGGCAATAAGGAAAGACCTTGCTTTGTGCATAGCTACTTTGCTGTAATTGGTTCAAGGGCACTTAGATTGTACAACATCTTTGAAATGACTGTATAATGTGATTCCTTCAAGTACGGATCCAAATACAATGGACTAGATGAGGAATTAAGCTGTTTGCATCATCTGATTTACACCTTCAATATCTATCTATCTATCTATCTATCTATCTATCTATCTATCTATCTATCTATCTATCTATCTATCTATCTATCTATCTATCTATCTATCTATCTATCTATCTAATCCATCAATGCACTAATGTAACTTTTGAAAGACTCTCATATGATCTCAACCAACAAGAACCTACAGTATATTACAAATCACAAGATGATGTTAATGGTGCAGAATGCTTGTAAACATTGGAGATAATACCAGATTTAATTCTCATAAAACAATAAATGCAAGATTAAAAACTTGTGCTTAAAATTCAGGGCCTGATTCAGAGCCGAACGCTCTGACCAGAGCGCTCGCTCTGAATCAGTGCCCTCCTCCATGAAAATGGAGCGGCCTCCTGGCCGCTCGCATAGCTGTGGGTGACCACCCACAGCATATGCGAATGTCCATGATGATGGTCGCGATGGTCTTGACCATCGCGACCATCAGGCTTGTGACGGAGACCCTGCGGTAGGGTCTCGCTGCCGCAAGCCCTGGAGTGATTTTGGCTCTATCAGAGCCAAAATCACTCCCACTGACATCACTAGTGATGTCAGTGGGGCCGGCTTCAGACGGTAGGCGTTCCCATGGGAACGCCTCCATCTGGCAGGCACGCCCCCGGCACGCCCACCATCGACAGCACGCCCCTTTTGGTGCGAGACCTGGAGCGATGGAGAGCCCGTTGCTCGCCGGGTCTCGCGCATGTGCACGACGGAGCTCCCTCCGTCGTGCGCATGCGCAGTGGGGGAACATCGACCCGCTTGCGAGCGTCCTGCGCTCGCGAGCGGGTCTGAATGACCCCCTCAGTTTCATAAAGCATTTCAAATAGTTACTGAACCATTTTCTGGAAAAGATGGATTCCTCCAATGGACCACACTATTAATCAATTATGGAGCTCATAACTTGTAAGGGATAACCTTGATGAAGTTTCTACATCAGTGAAACCAGTTAGATGGGGACTGTCTTTGATATGCAAACAAAATAAGAAGATGTGAAGAAGCGCTCCCAAATTAGGAAAAAGTCTAAACCAGTCCAGTGAGTCTCTGATATAATATGTTTCATATACCAGTACAGTGAGTCTCTGAGATATTATGTTTCATATACCAGTTCAGTGAGTCTCTGAGATATTATGTTTCATATACCAGTACAGTGAGTCTCTGATATAATATGTTTCATATACCAGTACAGTGAGTCTCTGAGATAATATGTTTCATATACCAGTACAGTGAGTCTCTGATATAATATGTTTCATATACCAGTACAGTGAGTCTCTGAGATATTATGTTTCATATACCAGTTCAGTGAGTCTCTGAGATATTATGTTTCATATACCAGTACAGTGAGTCTCTGATATAATATGTTTCATATACCAGTACAGTGAGTCTCTGAGATAATATGTTTCATATACCAGTACAGTGAGTCTCTGAGATATTATGTTTCATATACCAGTACAGTGAGTCTCTGATATAATATGTTTCATATACCAGTACAGTGAGTCTCTGATATAATATGTTTCATATACCAGTACAGTGAGTCTCTGAGATAATATGTTTCATATACCAGTACAGTGAGTCTCTGAGATAATATGTTTCATATACCAGTGCAGTGAGTCTCTGAGATAATATGTTTCATATACCAGTACAGTGAGTCTCTGATATAATATGTTTCATATACCAGTACAGTGAGTCTCTGAGATAATATGTTTCATATACCAGTACAGTGAGTCTCTGAGATAATATGTTTCATATACCAGTACAGTGAGTCTCTGATATAATATGTTTCATATACCAGTACAGTGAGTCTCTGAGATAATATGTTTCATATACCAGTACAGTGAGTCGATGAGATAATATGTTTCATATACCAGTACAGTGAGTCGATGAGATAATATGTTTCATATACCAGTACAGTGAGTCTCTGAGATAATATGTTTCATATACCAGTACAGTGAGTCGATGAGATAATATGTTTCATATACCAGTACAGTGAGTCTCTGAGATAATATGTTTCATATACCAGTACAGTGAGTCTCTGATATAATATGTTTCATATACCAGTACAGTGAGTCTCTGAGATAATATGTTTCATATACCAGTACAGTGAGTCGTAGAGATAATATGTTTCATATACCAGTACAGTGAGTCTCTGATATAATATGTTTCATATACCAGTACAGTGAGTCTCTGAGATAATATGTATCATATACCAGTACAGTGAGTCGATGAGATAATATGTTTCATATACCAGTACAGTGAGTCTCTGAGATAATATGTTTCATATACCAGTACAGTGAATCTCTGAGATAATATGTTTCATATACCAGTACAGTGAGTCTCTGAGATAATATGTTTCATATACCAGTACAGTGAGTCTCTGAGATAATATGTTTCATATACCAGTACAGTGAGTCTCTGAGATAATATGTTTCATATACCAGTACAGTGAGTTGATGAGATAATATGTTTCATATACCAGTACAGTGAGTTGATGAGATAATATGTTTCATATACCAGTACAGTGAGTCTCTGAGATAATATGTTTCATATACCAGTACAGTGAGTCTCTGAGATAATATGTTTCATATACCAGTACAGTGAGTTGATGAGATAATATGTTTCATATACCAGTACAGTGAGTTGATGAGATAATATGTTTCATATACCAGTTCAGCGGATTCTTGAAAAATAACAATTCCAATCCAAAACTGCTTTAGGACCCAACAATATTCCACAGCAATGCTTCAGTCGCTTTGATTTACTTGTTTCAGTGGACCTCAAAGAAATCATAAAAATATGCTTCTCATAGTGTAAAACTGTACAATTTATTCCATGTTAAAAATAATGTTAAAATATACTTCCATTTCATATAGTGATAATAAAAAAATATAATGATAAAAATATTTTTTTTACAAACAGCCAGAGGCTTCCTTCCTTGTGGATCTTACAAGATTTGTAAATTCTGTCACAGAGACAATAAATATTTATTTGATTCTAGCAACAATGAAAGAATGCAAATTAAGTTCTTGTAAAATCACTCATGTTATACATAGATACCATGTTAGAATGTACTTTTGGCCTAAAGTATATTGGTAAGACAAAGAGGCCTTTGAAAATTAGACTCTTGGAACATATTAGGACAGTGGGCCTGATTCAGAGCCGGACGCTATTTGCGAACGGTCGTTCAGAAAAAAGGGCCGGCTATTTAAATTGAGCGCTCGCTCTTTGCGGTCTGTTGATGCCTCTATGTCTGAGCGAGCGAACTAAACATGCACTCGCTATTTTGTAAAGACGCCCCCTGGCCGTTCGCATCATACGTCATCTCCGCTATTTATTAGATTAATCGAGTACATCGAAAGGCGTCTGAACTGCTCGCAGTGCTTGTGTTTGGATTTTCCTACCGCAATCATGCGAACAGTTCAGGCTAAGAGACAACCAAGTGACGTGGCCGATGACGCTGCTTTGTTAATTATGCACACCCTTAAAACGCCCGTATTGACCGTTTGGCACGCCTGCGTTTGGATCTCCACTCCACGTTTTCAAGCACCTTCCCCTGTTACCACCCACAAACGCCTCATCCTGTCTCTCAAATTAGCAGGCACTCGCTATTTTGAGAACACATGATTTCCGACCACACCAGCGGCGGAACTCCCGGAGACAATGGAGTCATTTGCCGCCGGGCGTCAGCCCTGAAGGGGGCACCAGGCTCCATTGTCCCCGGGAGCTGCATGGAGAAGGAGCACCGCTGATCGGCGCTCCACCTCCATTGGCGTAACTACGGAGGGTGCAAGGGGTGCGTTCGCTCCCCTGCACCCTCCATTTGCCGGGCGCCCGCTGAGTGTGTTACCAGCGGGCGCCCAGCTCCTATTCAAATCCCCGGCGGCAGCCGGAGGACGTCACTCCCATAGTGCCGAGGAGCGGACGCCGGGGACGGAGCTCAGGAGTGAGCTCCGTCTTCCGGGTCCCGCAGTGCACTATGGGAGTGATGTAATGACGTCACTCCCATAGTGCCTAGGAGCGGACACCGGGGATGGACGGCAGCAGCACTGGAGTGGGGATAAAGGTAAGTGTTTTTTTTTTTGTGTTGTGCGCGCGGTGGGGGCCATCACTACTGGGGGCAACTACAGGGGCTCACTACAGGGGCTCACTACTGGGGGCAACTACAGGGGCTCACTACTGGGGGCAACAACAGGGGCTCACTACTGGGGGCAACTACAGGGGCCTACTACTGGGGGCAACTACAGGGGCTCACTACTGGGGGCAACTACAGGGGCCTCACTACTGGGGGTAACTACAGGGGCCTCACTACTGGGGGTAATTACAGGGGCCTCACTACTGGGGGCAACTACAGGGGCTCACTACTGGGGGCAACTACAGGGACTCACTACTGGGGGCAACTACAGGGGCCTCACTACTGGTGGTAACTACAGTGGCCTCACTACTGGTGGTAACTACAGGGGCCTCACTACTGGGGGTAACTACAGGGGGCTCACTACTGGATGTACTGCATAGGGTGACCATTGCAGGGGAGCACTACATAGGTGGACCACTACTGGGGGCATTATATAAAAGGAACTGCATAAGGGGGGCGGCGGCAGCTGGGGCTGGCATAGGTGCTGGGGGGTGGTACATTTTAGTTTTGGGGGGGCACAAACATTTATCTTGCCTCCGGGCACCTGGGATGAAGTTACGCCACTGGACCGCTGGTTGGCGCATGCGCATTACGACCCATACGCATGCGCAGATGTGCGAACATCGCTCAGAGCAAACGAGCGGCCGCTTACGAGCGGCTCTGAATCCACACCACTTTTACAAATACCATCAGGCAGATCACATAGATGATGTGATATCTATCTATCTATCTATCTATCTGTCTATCTAAATCATATCTATCTCATATCTATCTATATATCTATATACATATCTTATCTGTCCGTCTATCTGTCTGTCTGTCTATCTGTTTATCTCATATCTATCTCATATCTATCTATCTATCTATCTATGTATCTATCTATCTATCTATCTATCTATCTATCTATCTATCTATCTATCTCATATCTATCTATCTATCTATCTATCTATCTATCTATCTATCTATCTATCTATCTGTCTGTCTGTCTGTCTGTCTGTCTGTCTGTCTGTCTGTCTGTCTGTCTGTCTGTCTGTCTGTCTATCTATCTATCTATCAGTGTGTAATTCATGGATTTATTACTTCCGTTAAAATCACTGGCTTATATTCATACCACTAATACACATGACTTGTTACTCTTTATGTGTCTATCCTTTATTGTTATATTTCCCACTTACTGATCTATTGATTATTATATCCTTCTGCTCAATCTTCAATACTCATGTATGGGGCAATCTTTATACTGTATGTCCTATTTTAATCATTGAAATGACATGTTAGTCATCCGATAGCTGACTAATTACAGGGGGTGATATATCAGATTAGTTATACAGCTATATGATCTGCTATTTCTAGTGTCTCTTAATGTACACTTCAATTGCGGTCTGACACATACATACCGGCACCTCTCACCTTAAGCTCAGCTGAAACAGACCAAGGCAGACCGCTGGGAGGAGAAAACCCCCAAACAAAATCCATAGAAGGGCAGTAACCTGAGAACAAAAAGCAAGAAAACTGTAACAGCGACAACCACAGGAAGCTGCAACAGTCGCAGACAGCATAATCCCAACACTGCTGGACATAAATCATATAGATAAAAGTATAACGATACCAATCTATAGAGACAGAGCTGATCCTGTCCACAGACTCCTAACAGAGTACACAGGGAGGCAAAAGTCACGACCTAACATTCGCCCTGAACCATTCTCAAGGTCCAACTACTACAAGGTTGTTAACCAGTGGAAGGGTTAGACCATAGAAGTTTTCAACGAGTGGAGATCCCACTGGGCACGAGGCAGAGGCGTTACGAGAGGCTTGAGACTACAATTCCTTTCAGAGGGTCAAACGGCAGTACAACCCATTCTGAGAACAAAGGGGTAAAAGCAGCAACAGAAACCCTGCAGCTGAAATGAAAACTGCAGCAACAAACCCCAAACAACAGACGACTTCCTACATGATGGAAGTGTGCATTCAGTACCAACTGCTGGCCTGAACATAGAATGAAAACAACCAGGATACCCTAGCAGTAAAAGAGCATGGATGCAACCGCCACCCAGGGAGAGCTACCAATATAGGTGTTGTGCAGTCAGTTGTCCATAGGGGCAGTGTCCACTCCAAAGTCCTGTGCAGTGTCTCAGTCCTAAAGGGGTGCTGTAGTGTTGTCCAGGGGGTGCTCTGTCCATCAATTTTTTCTGTGTTTGTGAATTGTGTGCACTGTGGCTGCACGTGCATCAACAAAGGAGCAGCGCCAAGCGTGCGTCTGTGTCCCATAAGTAAAAGGCTGGTTGGCTTGTCCGTTAAAGGGTGCTGTAACCCCCAAAGGGCACTCCAAACAAAATAAAAAAAAAATATTTTTTTGTTTGTGAGTTGTGTGCGCAGTAGCCGCACGTGCATCAACAAAGTAGTGCCAAGCGTGCGCCTGTGTCATAAGTAAAGGGCCGGCTGGCTTGTCCGTTAAAGGGTGCTGTAACCCCCAAAGTACACTCCAAACAAAATAAAAAAATATTTTCTGTGTTTGTGAATTGTGTGCGCAGTAGCCGCACGTGCATCAACAAAGTAGTGCCAAGCGTGCGCCTGTGTCCCATAAATAAAGGGCCGGCTGTATTGACCGCTAAAGGGTGCTGTAACCCCCAAAGTACACTCCAAACAAAATAAAAAAATATTTTCTGTGTTTGTGAAATGTGTGCGCAGTAGCCGCACGTGCATCAACAAAGTAGTGCCAAGCATGCGCCTGTGTCCCATAAATAAAGGGCCGGCTGGATTGACCGCTAAAGGGTGCTGTAACCCCCAAAGGGCACTCCAAACAAAATAAAAAAATATATTTTTCTGTGTTTGTGAATTGTGTGCACTGTGGCTGCACGTGCATCAACGAAGGAGCAGCGCCAAGCGTGCGCCTGTGTCCCATAAGTAAAAGGCCGGCTGGCTTGTCCGTTAAAGGGTGCTGTAACCCCCAAAGGGCACTCCAAACAAAATAAAAAAATATATTTTTCTGTGTTTGTGAATTGTGTGCACTGTGGCTGCATGTGCATCAACGAAGGAGCAGCGCCAAGCGTACGCCTGTGTCCCATAAGTAAAAGGCCAGCTGGCTTGTCCATTAAAGGGTGCTGTAACCCCCAAAGGGCACTCCAAACAAAATAAAAAAATATATTTTTTTGTGTTTCTGAATTGTGTGCGCAGTAGCCGCACGTTCATCAACAAAGAAGTGCCAAGCGTGCGCCTGTGTCCCATAAGTGAAAGGCAGGCTGGATTGACTGCTAAAGGGTGCTGTAACCCCCAAAGGGCACTCCAAACAAAATAAAAAAATGTTTTCTGTGTTTGTGAATTGTGTGCACTGTGGCTGCACGTGCATCAACAAAGGAGCAGCGCCAAGCGTGCACCTGTGTCCCATAAGTAAAGGGCCGGCTGGCTCATTTCTTAAAGGGTGGTGTAACCCACAAAGTGCACTAGTCTCCAACAAAAATAAAAAAAAAAATTCTGTGTTTGTGTGCGCCTTAGCCGCATGTATATATCAATATAACATAAATGGAGGACCAAACTTTCTCCGATAAAAATAAAATAGGGAAAGATCAAGAACCTCTTCCTCCTAGTGTTGAAGCTGCTGCCACTAGTCATGACATAGACGATAACATGCCATCAACGTCGTCTGCCAAGGCCGATGCCCAATGTCATAGTAGGGGGCACATACAATCCCAAATGACAAAGTTCAGGAAAATGACATTGAAAAAAACATTTAAATCATCTGAAGAGAAACGTAAACTTGCCAATATGCCATTTACGACACGGAGTGGCAAGGAATGGCTAAGGTCTTTCTAGATTCCACTTCACTAGGCAGGCAATACCGAGACTGTACAGAAACTTCAGAAAAAGTGTCCTCAGTGTCCTGAAAAATGCCGTTGTACCCAATGTCCACTTAACCACGGACATGTGGACAAGTGGAATAGGGCAGACTAAGGACTATATGACTGTGACAGCCCACTGGGTAGATGTATCACCTTACGCAGCAACAGCAGCAGCGTCACCAGTAGCAGCATCTCAGAAACGCCAGCTCGTTCCAAGGCAGGCTACGCTGTGTATCACCGGTTTCAGTAAGAGGCACACCGCCGACAACCTCTTAGAGAAACTGAGGGAAATCATCGCCCAGTGGCTTACCCCATTTAGACTCTCCTGGGGATGTGTGACATCTGACAACACCACCAATATTGTGCGGGCATTACATCTGGGCAAATTCCAGCACATCCCATGTTTTGCTCACACAATAAACTTGGTGGTGCAGAATTTTCTGAAAAGCGACAGGGGCGTGCAGGAGATGCTTTGGGTGGCCCGAAAAATTTCTGGCCACTTTCGCCATTCAGAGTCTGCGTGCCGAAGACTGGAGCACCAGCAAACACTCTTGAACCTGCCCTGCCATCACCTGAAGCAAGAGGTTGTGATGCGGTGGAACTCCACCATCTATATGCTTCAGAGGATGGAGGAGCAGCAAAAGGCCATTCAAGCCTATACATCCACCTATGACATAGGCAAAGGAGGGGGTATGCACCTGACTCAAGCACAGTGGAGAATGATTTCCGTGTTGTGCACGGTTCTCCAGCCCTTCGAACTTGCCACACGTGAAGTCAGTTCAGACACTGCCAGCTTGAGTCAGGTCATTCCCCTCATCAGGCTTTTGCAGAAGTAGCTGGAGAATGTGAAGGAGGAGCTAAGACGGAGCGATTCCGCTCGGCATGTGGGACTTGTGGATGAAGCCCTTCATTCGCTTTGCCAGGATTCCAGGGTGGTCAATCTGTTGAAATCTGACCACTACATTTTGGCCACCGTGCTCGATCCTAGGTTTAAAGCCTATGTGGTGTCTCTCTTTCTGGCTGACACAAGCCTGCAGAGGTGCAAAGACCTGCTTGTGAACTCACTGTCAGCTGAAGCGGAACGTGACACGTCAACAGCTCCTTCTTCATTTTCTCCCGCAACCGGGGCTGCCAGGAAAAAACTTAGGTATCCTAAGCAACCCACTGGCGGTGATGCAGGGCAGGCAGGACCAAGTTCAGACATCTGGTTCGGACTGAAGGACCTGGCAACAATTTCTGACATGTCTACTGTCACTACATATGATACTGTCACCATTGACAGAATGGTGGAGGATTACATCGGTGACAGCATCCAAGTAGGCATGTCAGACAGTCCATACCTGTACTGGCAGGAAAAAGATGCAATTTGGAGGCCCCTGTACAAACTGGCTCTATTTTACCTGAGTTGCCCCCCCTCCAGTGTGTACTCCGAAAGAGTGTGTAGTGCAGCCGGGAACCTTGTCAGCGAAAGGCGTAGGAGGTTGCTTCCACAAAATGTGGAGAAGATGATGTTCATAAAATTGAATTATCAACTCTTCCAGGGAGACCAGCCTCCAGAACGTACAGATGGATCTGTGGTGGTGGATTCCAGTGGGGATGAGTTAATACTCTGTGAGGATGAGGATGTACACAACACTGAAGAGGGTGAGGAATCGGTGGATGAGGAGGATGAGGACGACATCTTGCCTCCGTAGAGCCAGTTTGTGCAGGGACACAGTAATTGCCAGCTTGTTTTGTGGGGGCCCAAATGAACCAATCATTTCAGCCACAGTTGTGTTGCAGACCCTGGCGCTGAAATGATTGCTTTGTTAAAGTGTGCATGTCCTGTCTGCCACTGCAGTATCACTCCTAGATGGGTCACGTGTTTGTGCCGCCCACTCGTGTCGCTTAGCATAGTCATCCAGCTACCTCGGTGCAACCTTTTGGACATAAAAACACTATTGTGAGGTGTGCAGTGTTCAGAATAGACTGGAAATTAGTGGAAATTAAGGTTATTGAGGTTAATAATAGCATAGGAGCAGAAAAACCAACACATTCTGTGATTTTAGCTGTTTTTATGCTTTTTAAAAAAAAAATACAGATCCAAAACACAAAACCCAGAACCCAAAACACGGAAGGGTGGTTTTGGCAAAACACAAAACACGAAAAGTGGCCGGTGCACACCCCTAGAATATATCAGTATATATACACATTAGGGGTGTGCAGCGGCCACTTTTCGTGTTTTGTGTTTTGGTTTTGGATCTGGATCTTTCTTCGTGTTTTGGATCTGGATTGGTTTTGCCAAAACCACCCTTCCGTGTTTTGGGTTCTGGGTTTTGTGTTTTGGATCTGTATTTTTTTTAAAAAAAGCATAAAAACAGCTAAAATCACAGAATTTGTGGGTTTTTCTGCTCCTATGCTATTATTAACCTCAATAACCTTAATTTCCACTAATTTCCAGTCTATTCTGAACACCTCACACCTCACAATAGTGTTTTTATGTCCAAAAGGTTGCACCGGGGTAGCTGGATGACTATGCTAAGAGATACCAGTGGGCGGCACAAACACGTGGTCCATCTAGGAGTGGCACTGCAGTGGCAGACAGGATGGCAGTTTGAAAAACTAGGCCCCAAACTATACATAATGCAAAGAAAAAAAAGAGGTGCAAGATGGAATTGTCCTTGGGCCCTCCCACCCACCCGTATGTTGTATAAACAGGACATGCACACTTTAATAAACCAAACATTTCAGCGCCAGGGTCTGCCACATGACTGTGGCTGAAATGATTGGTTCGTTTGGGCCCCCACAAAACAAGCTGGCAATTAATCTGTCCCTGCACAAACTGGCTCTACGGAGGCAAGATGTCGTCCTCATCCTCCTCATCCACCGATTCCTCACCCTCTTCAGTGTTGTGTACATCCTCATCCTCACAGAGTATTAATTCGTCCCCGCTGGAATCCACAACCACAGGTGCCTCTGTATGTTCTGGAGGCTGGTCTCCCTGGAAGAGTTGATAATTCATTTTATGAACATCATCTTCTCCACATTTTGTGGAAGCAACCTCCTACGCCTTTCGCTGACAAGGTTCCCGGCTGCACTATACACTCTTTCGGAGTACACACTGGAGGGGGGGCAACTCAGGTAAAATAGAGCCAGTTTGTACAGGGACCTCCAAATTGCTTCTTTTTCCTGCCAGTACAGGTACGGACTGTCTGACATGCCTACTTGGATGCTGTCACCGATGCAATCCTTTAACAGACAGACGCACGCTTGTCGCTGCTGCTTGAGGATGCAACTGCGGCTACAGCCCACACAATTCACAAAGACAGAAAAAAAAAGAATATTTTTATTGTTTGTGTAGCACACTTTGAGGGTGTCACCACCCTTTAACAGACAGATGCACGCTTGTCGCTGCTGCTTTGAGGATGCAAGTGCGGCTACATCGCACACAAGTCAGAAACACATTAAAAAAACAGTTTTTTATTTTTTGGAGCACTTTGAGAGTTACACCGCCCTTTAACAGACAGACGCACGCTTGTCGCTGCTGCTTTGAGGATGCAAGTGCGGCTACAGCCCACACAATTCACAAAGACAGAAAAAAAAAGAACAATATTTTTATTGTTTGTGGAGCACACTTTGAGGGTGTCACCACCCTTTAACAGACAGACGCACGCTTGTCGCTGCTGCTTTGAGGATGCAAGTGCGGCTACAGCCCACACAATTCACAAAGACAGAAAAAAAAGAACAATATTTTTATTGTTTGTGGAGCACACTTTGAGGGTGTCACCACCCTTTAACAGACAGACGCACGCTTGTCGCTGCTGCTTTGAGGATGCAAGTGCGGCTACAGCCCACACAATTCACAAAGACAGAAAAAAAAAGAACAGTATTTTTATTGTTTGTGTAGCACATTTTGAGGGTGTCACCACCCTTTAACAGACAGACGCACGCTTGTCGCTGCTGCTTTAAGGATGCAGGTGTGGCTACAGCCCACACATTTCACAAAGACAGAAAAAAAAGAACAATATTTTTATTGTTTGTGTAGCACACTTTGAGGGTGTCACCACCCTTTAACAGACAGGCGCACGCTTGATGCTGCTGCTTTAATGATGCAGGGGCTACAGCCCACACATTTCACAAAGACAGAAAAAAGAAGAAGAATATTTTTATTGTGTGTGTAGCACACTTTGAGGGTGTCACCACCCTTTAACAGACAGATGCACGCTTGTCGCTGCTGCTTTGAGGATGCATGTGAGGCGTAAGCCTGGGGATGGGACGCACAAATGTGCTAACCCTGGGTTATGCTATAACCATCATTTCTGGCAGCAGCCAGATCAATGGCCCATAGTACATAGGCAGAGTTTCCATGTGCTGCGTGATTTCCGGCAGCTATAGATGCATAGAAACACGCTGCATTATTCTGTTACACATACAGGCAATTTGCCACAGACATTCAATGTAACCCTGATAGATTTGTGGTGGGCAAAGTGGCATGGACACAACCTCTATATTAGACTGCGGCATGTCCCTCCCTGTGCTTCAGGGTGCCTGGGACCTGGACACTCGCTCTATTATAGTGGCAGCAGGTCCTTAGATGTGTAAGAGGGACCGCAGTGGGAACCAAACCCACCATTCAGTGCTGCGAGGCAGCAACGCCAGCCACCCCATCTGTGCCAAAAACATTAGTGAGTACTAAGTTACTCACAGCCTGTGAACAGGATATAAGTACATTACTGCAACATCACGTACTAACAAGTTCTTGTGGGATCTGACCACCATATAGGAACTTCAGAGATGAGCCAAGTGCTATATGGACCTTGCCACTGTGTGACTAAGTAAGCAGGAAGACAGGTACACTGCGTGACTAAGTAAGCAGGAAGACAGGTACACTGTGTGACTAAGTAAGCAGGAAGACAGGTACACTGCGTGACTAAGTAAGCAGGAAGACAGGTACACTGCGTGCATAAACTGTAATTAGCTCAGTATGCCTCAGCATATTTCTCAGTATTATACTGTAATAGCGACCAAACTAGGTTCTATCTAGATTCTACAGCTATACACATAGGTCCCTTGATCTTTTTCCTTCTATTAATTTATTAACAGTTTCTTACACAGCACAACGTATTCCGCAGCACCATCAATAGGAAACATCAATAGACAAAACGCATACATATATAAATACATAAGGTTACAATGGGTGCAGCCTCTACAGGGGTCCAGACCTCTCTCTGCGCTGCAAAGAGCGAGCTTTAACCAGCCTGTGCGCCAACTACTTAGAAGCAATAGCTGCACCTGCTCCCCGGGAGCAGTAATGGCCGCCGGACCTAAGCCACACCCCAGCACCGCCGGGAATAGCCGGACGCTAACTTCGGCCGGTCTGAACTGGCATGTGAGCAATCTCTAGAGCTCCCAAGTGCGGCTACATCGCACACAAGTCACAAACACATTAAAAAAATAGTTTTTTACTTTTTGGAGCACTTTGAGAGTTACACCACCCTTTAACAGACAGACGCACGCTTGTCGCTGCTGCTTTGAGGATGCAAGTGCGTCTACAGCCCACACAATTCACAAAGACAGAAAAAAAATAACAATATTTTTATTGTTTGTGTAGCACACTTTGAGGGTGTCACCACCCTTTAACAGACAGACGCACGCTTGTTGCTGCTGCTTTAAGGATGCAGGTGCGGCTACAGCCCACACATTTCACAAAGACAGAAAAATAAAGAACAATATTCTTATTGTTTGTGGAGCGCACTTTGAGGGTTACACCATCCTTTAACAGACAGACGCACGCTTGTCGCTGCTGCTTTGAGGATGCAGGTGGAATCTAGACGGGATTTGGAACCGGGCACACACTACCTCCATCAATTGTCTAAATCCCACTGCACTAATGGCGGATACTGGATGCACGTCTAACACCAACATAGCAGTCACGGCCTCAGTTATACGTTTTGCTTCAGGATGACTGCTGTCGTACTTCATCCTCCTCGCAAAGGACTGTTGGAGGGTCAATTGTTTAGTAAAAGTAGTGATGTTCCTGCTTCCTCTCTGGGATGATGAACAACTCCCAGCAGCAGCAACAGCACTAGGAGGAAGTGGTTCTTGATCTTTCCCTATTTTATTTTTATCGGAGAAAGTTTGGTTCTCCATTTATGTTATATTGATATATACGTGCGGCTAAAGCGCACACAAACACAGAAAATATTTTTTTATTTTTGCTGGAGAGTAGTGCACTTTGTGGGTTACACCACCCTTTAAGAAATGAGCCAGCCGGCTCTTTACTTATGGGACACAGGCGCACGCTTGGCGCTACTCCTTTGTTGATGCACGTGCAGCCACAGTGCACACAATTCACAAACACAGAAAAATTTTTTTTATTTGGTTTGGACTGGAGTGTACTTTGGGGGTTACAGCACCCTTTAACGGTCAAGCCAGCCTGCCCTTTACTTATGACACAGGCACACGCTTGGCACTACTTTGTTGATGCACGTGCGGCTACTGCGCACACAATTCACAAACACAGAAAATATTTTTTTTTTGGTTTGGAGTGTACTTTGGGGGTTACAGCACCCTTTAACGGTCAAGCCAGCCGGCCCTTTACTTATGACACAGGCGCACGCTTGGCACTACTTTGTTGATGCACGTGCGGCTACTGCGCACACAATTCACAAACACAAAAAATATTTATTTTTTTGGTTTGGACTGGAGTGTACTTTGGGGGTTACAGCACCCTTTAACGGTCTAGCCAGCCGGCCCTTTACTTATGACACAGGCGCACGCTTGCCACTACTTTGTTGATGCACGTGCGGCTACTGCGCACACATTTCACAAACACAGAAAATAATTTTTTTTTTGGTTTGGAGTGTACTTTGGGGGTTACAGCACCCTTTAACGGTCAAGCCAGCTGGCCCTTTACTTATGACACAGGCGCAAGCTTGGCACTACTTTGTTGATGCACGTGCGGCTACTGCGCACACAATTCACAAACACACAAAAAATATAATTTTTTTAGCACTTGGGGGGAGCACCCCTGATGGACAGAGCACCCCCTGGACAACACTACAGCACCCCTTTAGGACTGGGACACTGCACAGGACTTTGGAGTGGACACAGCCCCTATGGAGAACTGACTGCACAACACAGTCCAGCCAGCCCCTATGGACTTTGAAGTAGTGGACACAGCCCCTATTAACAACAGCAGCACAGCACAACACAGCCAGCCCCTATGGACTTTGAAGTAGTGGACAACAGCAGCACAGCACAGCACAGCACAGCACAGCACAACACTACTCTGCACTACACTACACTACACTACACTACACAGCCCAGCCAGCCCTAACTCCCACCCTCCCTCTTCACTGTCCACAGCCGAGTGAGAAAATGGCGCTGACGCGGGTACCTTATATAGGTTCCAAAACCCGCGAGACTCGGAAGGCGGGTTGATGACGTTTTGCCTCGATTTCAAATCCGAGTCAGGCGGGAAAAGTCGAGCCTGACTCGGATCTGCCTCAGATCGGGGGGCTCGGGGGGGTTCGGATTTCAGAAATCTGAACCCGCTCACCCCTAATACACATACACACAGACATAAACATAGCTGCATGAAAAGGTGATCTCTTCGAAGGAAGAGTTAGTACCGACATAGTTACTTGTCAGACTCCTGCACCAGATGATCAGCATGCTATATCTATATATACACATATATGTATATGCTGCATGCTTAGTATCTTTTAAGTTTGCTACTAAGTGCGCCATGGAGTGTAGTTGTAAATATAGGGTCCATACTAGAAGCAATGCCTTAGGGAATTGTGACTACCACTATGAGAGCTGCACAATATGACTCTAGTCTATAGAGCCACCATATAATTTGTATGGATATAGCCTACAACTTCTGGTAACCCCAGGCAGCTTTCCATCTGTGGAATAATAAGTAAACCCAATGATTGCGGAAGCTTAGGCATACGTACACACATATATACACGCACACACACACGTATACGTATATATATATATATATATACATATATATATATATATATACACACACACTATCCCTAGGGAGAGATGGTGTAAAGCAGAGTTATAGTATAAAGTACCTCATCAGGAGAGTCCAGCCTCCAAACGCAGCATCTTTCTTTGAATATGCTAGGTATCAGACATAGACTGATAAAAACAGATCCTACCCCTGCTTTAATGGTAAGGATAAGATAGCAATATATCTATAAATTCCTATATGCACAGTGTGCACACGCGTACCTACATACAAGATTAGTAGGCAACGTTAACATTTTAAAAATATAACATGAGCCATGGAAAGAACTGAGCCCCAGGACATAATTCACTCCAGACATGTCTTAAAGCAGGGCTTAGTATAATATATACAATGTATACATACATGTGGCTTACCTCCGCTCTGGGAGACTGCTCATGTGCCGCGTGTGGCCGTCATTCTGCTACGGCGTAGGCGCAGGATATTTTAGCAGCGTGCTGTCCCAGACTGGTTTCGATCCTGGAACCCTTCTGTTACTGGTGTACTCGCCTTATCAGGTGAGCTATTTTGGCTCCAGATGAACCTGCTTATTTTGAAGTGGGAATCAAAAAGATGACCTCAGTGTTGTGAGACAGCAATGCCACCACCACACCGGCCATACGTCACTACGTTTCTTGTGTGCGCTGCCGAAGGGACAAATAAGATATAAATTCATATACACATATGCATACCTTATAAGGTAAGCACCAAAGTATATGCATGGGAAGAGTACGGCCCCTCTTTAAGGCGAGCCAATGTGAGGCGTAAGCCTGGGGATGGGACGCACAAATGTGCTAACCCTGGGTTATGCTATAACCATCATTTCTGGCAGCAGCCAGATCAATGGCCCATAGTACATAGGCAGAGTTTCCATGTGCTGCGTGATTTCCGGCAGCTATAGATGCATAGAAACACGCTGCATTATTCTGTTACACATACAGGCAATTTGCCACAGACATTCAATGTAACCCTGATAGATTTGTGGTGGGCAAAGTGGCATGGACACAACCTCTATATTAGACTGCGGCATGTCCCTCCCTGTGCTTCAGGGTGCCTGGGACCCGGACACTCGCTCTATTATAGTGGCAGCAGGTCCTTAGATGTGTAAGAGGGACCGCAGTGGGAACCAAACCCACCATTCAGTGCTGCGAGGCAGCAACGCCAGCCACCCCATCTGTGCCAAAAACATTAGTGAGTACTAAGTTACTCACAGCCTGTGAACAGGATATAAGTACATTACTGCAACATCACGTACTAACAAGTTCTTGTGGGATCTGACCACCATATAGGAACTTCAGAGATGAGCCAAGTGCTATATGGACCTTGCCACTGTGTGACTAAGTAAGCAGGACGCTAACTTCGGCCGGTCTGAACCGGCATGTGAGCAATCTCTAGAGCTCCCACTTTGGGGAGGACCCGGATGTCTGTCAGCGCTGCACTGACCTGGTGATCAGCGGTGCAGCGTCTCCTCCTTTATGCCTCTACAGACCTTAAGCGCTCAAACAGCCACACGGGAGAACTCCGGTTATTGACAGCCGCTGAGCCCCTGTTAGATTACAGACAGCCACGCTGAAGCGGTGTCTGAGTGCCCCAGTCAATGCCGTCGCCGAAGCTTCTACAGTGCAAGCCATGGCGCGGCTATAATTAGCGCAGAGGCCCTATAGTGACAACATGTCACAGCCCAGCTATTTTCCACCCCTCCCCTTTAAATAGGAGGGGGAATTAGTGGCTTGGCATTAGTCAGAGAACCAGCCGCTGACTGCAGCGGCGGGTCTCGTCAGCAGCTCTGACACTGCCTGTTTACTGGCAGGGGGAAGAAGGCTGTGTAACAGTCGCGCTGCATGCGCTGTCCCTAAACCCAGCTTTTTGGCCCACCACTCCAGCTAGTCAGGAGTGGTGGGATATACTTACAGGCTGCTGCGGCTGGGTTGAGGGGGTGGCGAGGAACCCGGACACATGCCGGTGTCAGCAGTGGCGGGTCCTCGCAGAGTCCGATGACTCCATCTTGCTGTGTGCCCCCTCCTCAGGGTCACCGGACACAGGCTGCAGTAGCCGTGGCGGTGCCCTTCCCGGCGGCTCCCACGTAGCAGGCAGACTGCCACAGCAAGCAGCCTGCCTGTCCTCAGTGCTTGTTAAAAAACACTAAAAAAAAATAAATTAAAATGATATGAAAAGCCTGATGTGCAACCGGCTCTCTCGGGCACATTCTAAAAACTGGGGCTGATGGGGTATAGAGGGGGTGGAGCCAGTCACACTTCTAAATTATTTAATGTGCCAGTCTCTACTCTACCACCATCTATACCCCACTGTCTTGAACTCCAGTGTCCCCTAGTGGATGAAGGAGAAAATATAATAGCACAATCACAGGGAAAGCCCATTGCTGCACAAGCAGTAGGTACATTATACATATATCAATCTGAGATTACTATTGTTTAATGAAATTATTATCAGATTATTATCACTGGGATGTACACAATTAAAAGAGGTGATATGATCAACGACAGAAGGAATTTTTGATAATTTTTTTTCTGTATATCTAAGCACTTTCCTTTCTATTATAACTATGCTTTGATTTTAACTAATATTTTGCCTAACATTTGAACACTATATTTTAATGAGTGATGAATATAGATTAAAAAAAGTTATTATTTTTCTAGAGAACACCGCTGATATAGCAATCTATTGACCCATTAAGTGAACCAGATAAAATATTGTATTTTCTCTTGTTGCTAAATATATTATATTGTGTAATAACAAGATTATCAAGGAGCAACTTCATGGAACTAATACTGAAATCAAAAACATTAGAGATATTATCAATCAATTGAAGGAGTTCTGAGGTCATCAAACTTCTAAATACCGTTTACTCTTTGGATAGGAGACATAAATTTACATATACATCGGTGCGGGACCAAAATAGTCTGTCTTGAATTTGGGTGGCAAATTATGATCCATTCAGCCATTTTGTGTTAGTTTGAAGTGCCTCATAATATGGAGCTCATTTAATGGGCAGGATGCATGATGTATCGCAATTTGGGATGTGATGCATCGCGCCACTCTTCACATGCATGTCAGCATTAGTTACACCTGTATGCATGAAGAAAATCACAAAGGACAGCTAATTCGGTAAGAGCGGTCCTTTGCGAATGAGGGAATTCTGGATCTATAACCCAGTAGTCTCCATGCGCAGAAGGAAGCACATGCTGTGAGGGGTGCCTGGATGGATCCGATTGGATCCCTCTCACAGCACTCTCCAGATAGAAGCCCATAGGCTTCTATAGGTAACGCCATCAGGAGATGACATTAGCCACCGCTTCCGTGGTTTGGTGCATATGAGAAATGCAGTCAAACCTCCATTTTGGGGGTTTGACTGTATTTCTCCCTTTGCTGCATCCCGCCCACTGACAAAAATAATACTAAACACAGATTGATAATGCTGCATGCGTATCCCTGTTCAAGCATGGGAGTATCTATAATGGTGCAGTATGACTATACTTATTTCTCCACAGAACACCACAGAAATCACAAAGAAAATGTCACCAGCGCCATTTTTATGGAGACCTGTGCATGCACTGTAGAGAAATCACTGGGAAAATGGCACCAGGCAGAAAGGGGGGCCTGCACGGAGGCTGCACATTTGCCCCCTCCTCTCATAAACTACCCCTGCTCTATTGGAAAGCTTATTTGCCACCAAATTTTTGTCATTCTTTGAGATAACAAATATCCATGTGTGGCGTGATCGGTTAGTGGCCTCATGTAGAGGTGAACATCAATTTTTGTGGTGTGAATATACATAATTCCATCCTGTACATGCCATATAAAAGTGCTTCCATATATCGTTTGGGCAAATCTTAATCTATTCTAAAAGTTGTGGCCTTCTCTTTTCATCACTTATTTGTAAATTCCATTTAAACTACTACAGAAAAGAAGATTCCCATTTACTTTTAAAATAGGTAAGCAATTTATGTGGAGTGTTTGTTTTTAATTACATTTTATATGGAAAATGCAACATTTGCATGTGCTAATAACAGTGTCAAGACTCTTCTTTCTTGTGAAATTGACGCTTAATTACGCTAATTATACTGGGTATGAAAAGGGCAATACATCTTCTGCATTTAGTACTAACACTTTCCACCTGCAACCATAAACTATCATTAGGTGTAGGAATGTACATTTGTCCTCCTAATGTTCACCTGACATTATATATATCCTGCTGCAGTAGAGATAGATGTATCTGGAGATACATGTGACAACATACAGTACACATGTAAGTATGCTTATTTTTGTTTCAGAATCTTTATGGTTATGTTTCAAGCTCAAAATGCATCTTAATCTTAACAAGGCCCTTTGTGGGGTTTTTTGTCAGTTTGTCATCCCTCCTAAAAATATTCAGTACTATATATTTTTTATTACAGTGTAATAAAATTGCCACCATTACATGAAACATCAAATGTGTATTCACTCATTATTATTATCGTTTATTGATATGGCGCCACAAGTGTTCCGCAGCGCCTTACAAGGTACATAACCAAAAAAGTGATTACAGTAAAATACAATACAATGAAGGACAAGGACATGGATAACATACATTCATACATTGGTGGCCATAACACCCACATAAGCAACAGAGCATAAGCACCAAGTGTTAAGTGTCCTAGTGGTGAGTAAGAAGTAGATGAAAATAAAGTAAGGAGAAGCACAAGAGGGTAGAGGGCCCTGCTTACATTCTCAAGGGGAGGTGCAGACAGACGGGCATGATACAGATGGGTGGGACAAGGAGGAGGGAGCATGTAGTAGCAAGATAGAATGAGAGCTGGAAGGCCTGGATGAAGTAGTGGGTCTTGAGAGCCCATTTGAAGGATTGTAGAGAGGTGGAGAGTCTGATAGGGAGAGGGAGAGAGTTCAAAAGGTGGGGAGCAGCACCGGTAGAGTCTTGGAGGCGGGAGTGGGAGGAAGTAATCAGTTGGCAGGAAAGGCGGCGTGCATTTGTTGAATGAAGGTGGTGGACAGGAGAGTGAAGGGAGATGAGGTCAGAGATGTAAATGGGAGAGGAGTGTGTGAGGGCTTTGTAAGCAAGTGTGAGAACCTTGAATTGGTGAATATAGGGGCCTATTCATCATAACTAAAAATTCTCTGGAGGTAATTAGATTTAGAACTCGCATGGAGTTCTACCTAATTACCGGAGGAAGTCATCATTCCTCCTCTCCATCAGTATCTATTCCAAAAAGTTGTCATTTTTGCGATGACCGCTTTTTTGGGAAATAGATACTTTTCCCTATCTGCTCTAACTTACCGCAGCTATAATCAGTGCTGCGCACGTACCGTTACTTCCGTGAAAGTGGCGTATGTGCAGCACTGCCGACAGTTGCGGTAATTCTGTGTCCCCCACAAGGTTTAAGTGAAATAATTTCAGAAAAATTAACGTGAAGATTTGTCCAGAGAAAGGAGGCTAATATCTTGTATCAGGTTTAGGGGACTCTGGGTGATTATCGATACAACCTTGCAACCAATTTCTGAAAAAAAAACAAAAACATTTGACATATTACAAGTTTACCGCTAGAGAAGAGTGATGTTTTGTAAAATATTCACCTCATTTCGCACTTTGCTACAAAATGTAGTATGTGTTCCCTTAGGAACGCGGCCTTCAGTGTTTCCAGCTCACCTCCGGCAGCAAATATTGTTTACTTACTAAAAGAATAACAGAAAAAGAACAACCAAGGCACTTAGAAATACAATCTATAAAAATACTCGCATGAGGAAGTTGCAGCAGCCAAAGAAGACTGTGTGGTCTTCGAAAAATACAAATGTGGTAAAAAACAAAAATATTTTAATGTAAACTTATGATTAGTAAAATAAAAGGTGTGTTGCAGGAACTTAAAATGCTGTAGGTGATAATTTATTATAAATTGTATATAAAAAGAAACCCATATAACAGCAAATACGATTAATTCAATATTCAGCAATTTCTGATGGACAGAATAAAACTGCGATATAAATTTTTATCTTTGATGTATTCAAGTCTGATTATTTTAAAAGAGTGTCACTTACAAATTGAGTGAGGAAACCTGCATGTGATAAAGCCCTATCCCTTTGGTTAGGAATAACAACCACTCTTTCTGATGAAAGCACTTTGCACAATGAAACGCGTCAAGAGGCTGGCTGCTTGAGACCCTGAACCTGGCCTGGACGGCTACTATATGATTTGTTCCAAGCCCACTGTTATTAATCTGTAAGGCCTGTTACATAAAATAAACTCTGTATAATATCATAGAAACTCATATATCACATACGCTACAAATGGCATTATAGGGTTAAGTATTTACACCACCGGAGTGGTGTCACTTATGATATCTGGCTGTTTGTCTTCATCAGAGGGTCAGGACTGTTCCGCATGCAGGTTTCAGCACTCCTATTATACATAGAGATGAGCAGTTCGGTTTTGTCTTGGTTCCGTTCCAATTTGAAAATGTCATCTTATTGGCCATCCAGTTCTCAAGTGTTTTAGCCAATAAGATGACGTTTTCAGATGTGAACTTGCGTAAAGTTGGTGAAAGGGATCGAGTCAAAACCAAATCACAAATCATTGTGACAAGTGCTCAAAATAGACCATTGGAGATAGGCTGCAATGAATTGCCAGAGTGTTTGAACACCTCATGATTGCAAACAATTGTATTCACAGACATTTCCCCCTAATACAAACCCAAAATCTTCTGCGACAGAGAGACTACAAGATTCTTATGTTGTCACACGATACTTAAAGATCCTTGCTGACGGGGTACTTAACAGTCCATAACTGTGATTGGCTCGATCATCCTGTGTCTCAACATTGGGCCAATCTCCACTGATTTCTGAAAAACAGAAATTAGGGAGACATTTTAGAATTGTCCATCTTGACCATTTGCGATTGATTAGGTGAAATGACACAATGTTGTAAAATGATGCAAACATGGTACATACTGTATAATTGTACAAAATGGCTGCATTATCTCTGTTATGGCCTACTTTAAAGTTAAACAGAAGATAACAGTAGCTTAAGGTCCTTTATAACTTCCTAAATAAAGACACATGATATTGAGATCTTAGTGAAAGAACTAGGCAGATAACCACTTTCTCAGTTAGGAGCAAAGCAAAAAAATGTGTAACTTTGTATCTGGAACAAACCATGTTGCAATACCAGGGGTGCAAATACATTTGTTGTTTTAGCATGCAGGGTAAATACTAGCTGCTTTTGCATGTAGTAACTCTAATGCTGATCTTAACCCTCATCCTAATGTTACCCCTAACTCTAGTGCTACCATTAATGCTACCCCTAATGCTACCCTAACAGTATCTATAACCCTAACTTAAACCCTAACACTAACTCTAACCCTAATGTTAACCCAAACACTAACCCTAACAGTACTAAATCTAAACCCAATGTGACCTCTAACCTGAACACTACTCCTAGCCCTAATGCTACCTCTATCACTAATGCTAACCCTAGAGATAACCCTATCTCTACCACTAATTTTAACCCTAATTCTACCCCTAACCCTAATGTTAACTCTAATGCTGCCAACCCTAACTATACCCCTAACACTACCCTAACCCTAGCGCTAACACTAAACCTAACACTACCCCTAATGCTAATGTCGACATTTTCATTATGCTGACACATCATCTTGACATAATGTCACGTTGTTTGATGTCACTGATTTTCGACATCCTGACTGCATACCTAATAAGATAAACAGGAATTTGACACTGTATTGTGACTGATAGCTATGAAATATGCAATTATGCTCAAAGTCAGCAAAAGGATAGTGATACTTAGTAGCCAGAATTTCAAAGAACCTTGTTTTGACTTTACAAGTTAATAACTGTTGAACAACACATCTGTCAGGAAACACTGATTGGTTCTAAAATCTATGGGCCTGATTCAGAGCCGCTCGTAAGCGGCCGCTCGTTCGCTCCGAGCGATGTTTGCCCAACTACGGATCGTTATACGCATGCGTGAACCAGTCAGTGCGGTCGAAATTCATGTGCTCGCAAAATAGCGAATGCCTGATAATTTGAGTGACAGAAAGAGGCGTATGTGGGTGGTAACAGGGGAAGGTGCTTGAAAACGGGGAGTGGAGATCCGATCGCAGGCGTGCTTAAAGGTCAAAACGGGCATTTTATGGGTGTGCATAATTAAAACAGCAGCGTCATTGACCACGTCACTGGGTTATTTTATAGCCAGAACTGCTCGCAAAATTGTGGTAGCAAAAACCAACCACAAGAATAGCGAGCAGCTCATACCCTGGTCGATGTACTCGATTAATCTAATAAATAGCGGACATGACGTAGGATGCGAGCGGCCAGGGGGCGTAGTTTCCCAAAAAACGACCGCAAGTTTTGTTCGCTCGTTCAGACCTAGAGGCGTGAACAGACCGCAAAGAGCGAACGGTTCATTTGAATAGCCACCCCTTTTTTTTGAACGAACGACCGCAAATAGCGACCGGCTCTGAATCAGGCCCTATGTTTCTTTTTTAACTTTGACCTAATTTTTGCTTAATCCTTCATAGTTACTCCTCATGGCTTTCATCATGGACTTGAAGGAGGTCCTCTCTGAGAAACTTCACAATCCTTACAAGTATAACAGTATGGGCATTTGGAAATAGGAGAATAGCTGATCATATTAACCCTTGCTTAAACCTGTCAAACAAACCTACAATAAATCTCTCTAGCCAGTAAACACATGTCAAATAGCACATAGAGCAATACTGATAATTTTCAACTCAAATAAAATGTATTGGCCAACAGTACAGGATTTCCCATGAGAAAATTAGCAGTGTTACATATTGTTGGCAAAGAACTACTAATAATAAACATACATGTAATTCCAAGCTGATTCCAAAAGAAATCATATAGTTTTTACTGGCTCAATATTCAACTATTTTATATCGTAATATTCCTGTTTAATTCCAATCTAACAGGGGAATCTTGAGAAAGTCAAATTCATGACATATAACAAACTCTTTAAGAAATCGACATGACTTTTTCTGTATAGCAGCGTTTCAATCAGTCTTTCAAAGATGCAATTCATTATTGACTGTTCCATAAAATTGATTATACAGCATGCATGTTAGTATAGATTAGATTTAGAGTCAACGGTCGTTCATCTTAGTTCACAGCACATGCAACTGTACTAATTCTCTCAGAAGGATATACAGTATACATGAAACTTTTGTTAAAAATGTCCAGCAAACAATCATCCTTCATTTCAGATCAGTCTTCTGTGAGATTGGGTATGTTATGTCAACAGTCATAGTATTGATATTCATCATATTGACATGAGAACGTCGACATGGTCATCATGTCAGCATTGACTATGTCTACATTCATCATGTAAACAGTGGGAAAATGTTGACTTTTAGAATGTCATAGTAGAATGTCAAGTTGGCCCAGCGATGACGGATCTTCTCTGGGCGGCTCTAGCACAGCTCTCGGGTCTTATTGGTTATGTGACCATCATGTCTGTGTCAGACCGCCGATCCTCTGGTGTTTGGGTAAGTATTTTTCTGCTAGCCCTAAATCCTAATCCTAACCCAAACCCTCCCTCTATTGCCTAAACCTAATCTCTCCCCCCGCAGCCTAACCTTAACTTCCCTATGCACCCTAACCCTAACCTATCCCCACAGCATAACCATAACTTTCCCCAACAGCCTAACCCTAACCTCCCCCCTAGCCTATCCCTAGCCTCCCCCCACAGCCTAACCCTAACCTCCTCCACAGCCTAACCCTAACTTCCCCCCACAGCCTCACCCTAATGTAGACATTCTGACACTATTGACATTTCACAATGACTAAGAAGTTTATGAACAACCAGGAAACCTATATCTAATGGTATAAAAATGGAATAGTGGAAGAAATAAAGAAAGCTGTCTTCTACAGTATTCTAAGAGAGTAAGGGGTATAATTACTAAAGTGAGAGTTTTTAGAAATTGAGATGTTGCCCATAGCAACCAATCAGATTCTACTTAACATTTAACTAGCACCTTCTACAAGATATTAGCTAGAATCTGATTGGTGTATGAGCAACATCTCCACTTCTAACAACTCTCACTTTAGTAAATATACCCTTTAAGACTCTATTCTTATTTTAGGAAGACTGTGCCTGTACGGAGACTCTTTAATCTCTGTATGTGAACGACAATAGAGCCATTTGTATACTATCTGTTTGTTTTTCGACATTTCACATGTTCACATTGTGAGCATTTCAACACGTTGCCTGTCGATATTGTCATTGTTGACCTTTTGACTGCATTACCTTCTGTGTATTTTGTATGGAATTATGAATGTTCCCCAGCTCTGGCATTTTGGTTTATGGTGGGTAATTGTCACCACTGGCATTTCCCGGCTTTCAATATCTTGCTGTAACACATATTACTCTTGGTAAAACAGTGTATGCCCTAATTGCGTGTTTTGTGGTTTTAGCTGATTTGTGGCTACAGTACAGTATGTGAGCATCCACAGTAATACCAGCTAAAGATGACAGGTGTCATTGCATCATCAACAACCTATATCACATAATGCAATAAACATTAAAGATCAAATCAGTCAGGATTAGGAAATCTCACAAGTGTTATTTATTTTAAACTGAAAAAAACTTGTTAATATAAAACATAACTCATAAGCTGGGGAGAAAATGTACAGTAATAAACTTCATAATACTGTTTTATTTTTATCTTATTTTTCTTCAGATCAAGAGCAATATTTTGTTTTCTATGTGATTTTATTACAGGTTGAGTCTCCCATATCCAAATGTTCCGAAATACGGAATATTCCGAAATACAGACTTATTTTGCAGGACTGAGATAATGAAACCTTTGATTTTTGATGGTTCAATGTACACAAACTTTGTCTAAGGCACAAATTATTAAAAATATTGTACAAAATTACCTTCAGGCTTTGTGTATAAGGTGTATATGAAACATAAATGAATTTCATTTCAGTACACAAACTTTGCTTGAGCCACAAAATTATTGAAAATATTGTATAGAATTACCTGCAGGCTGTGTGTATAAAGTGTATATAGCACATAAATGCATTCTGTGTGTATATTGGGGTCCCATTCCCAATATATCTCATTATTTTATGCAAATATTCCAAAATACGGAATATTCCGTTATCCAAAATACCCCTGGTCCCAAGCATTTTGAATATGGGAGATTCAACCTTTACTATTATTATTGGTAAAGTGATACAATGTTCCATAGCACCAAACTGTGGACAAAACAGCACATACGAGGTACATAAAATAAATTCATACATGTAAACAAAGGGTAGATACCAAACCAGTTACCAAATAAGTGCTACTGTATAAGTTTAAAACTGTATACACTGATAGTGCAGTAGTGCAACCTGCAAAATGTACTAACCAGTTTGGGACTTTAACTAAAGTTTGACTTTTTTATGTTAAAAAAATTATGAAATCTTAAAAATAACTAAATAAATAGCAAATATTTTTAGAAATAATAATATTAGTTATATTGTGACTATTAAAAATGAGAATGCAATGTGCAAGAAATGAATGGAGTTTTGATGCTACATAATACAATGATTTAAGGTTTAGATGTGTGAAAATTGATCTTTAAAGTAAAAAATAACTAGCTATCATTATTTGACTTTCAAATCTATTAATTGACCCCATTTAAAGGTGCTTGCAGATTGCTTCTTTTTCTTGTTTCATTATGCTATATGGAACAGACACTTAAATTCATAATCAAGATTTTCTCTTGTTAATTAATTAAGTGATTTATATGCTGGGTCAGCATTTGAATTGCCTTCAATATCTAAATTTCAGATGATAAATCTGATTGAACTTTGAAGCCGAGACTTTTAAGTAGCTGAATCATTACTGCAAAAATGATGTGAATGTCAAGCGTTTTGTATGTGATAAACCAATAATTTCAGTGCTAATTGTAAGATCACAATATAGGTGGCATTAATTTACGTAAATTACTTTCAGCTATAGCATATTATCACACCTGGCAGCTACAGTAATATCACCATGACGCATTACATTTTAAAATATATAACTTTATTATTACAGCATTAAGAATCATATGCAATTGTATGTAGTATTACAAAATAAAAAAATACAGAAATATAGAAAAATAATAGGAAGTTTGAAAAAAATATAAAGTATTTATTTAAAAAAATACTTAGTTCAGTATACATTTTAGAAACAATAAAAAAAAGAGTATCTCTGAATATAATTATACATTTATCTAGAAGCAAATATTTATATTATGGACTCAAATGACAAGCATATAACAACAAACATTATCACTAATTAGAACTAATATGGAATGGTATATGGTTCTTTATATTCACCAAACCTACTCACTAATACCCCTTTTACACCAGAGCAAAAACTTGGGTGATTACTGGGTCTACCCGGGTTGCAGCTCAGTGTAAAAGGGTCCCTGAAAAATAGCCCGTGTCAAGTGACCCAGCAATCCAACCCAGGTAGCTACCAGGGTTGGATCCAGGATGGACCTGGGTAATGGTGCACTGTACACGGCACAACCCGGGTTATCCGACCTAGGCCATCCCTTTAATGAGCTAATTGGTGGTTGTGGAACAGTCACCTCCCACTTTTTATGACCTCACAAGTTTAACAGGGCAGACCAAAGCTCAGTGTGAATGGGGCTGACCTGAGAATAACCCAGTTCGATGGTACTGTGTAAACGGTGTCTGACCTGGGTTGGAACCATGTCTGAAAAGACAGGTCGGACCCGGGTTTTTGGTGGAAAAGCTGTATAAGATTTCCAAACAATGCCCAAAACTACATCACACTAATTATGTTGTTAACAATCTAACACATAGTTGTCTGAACTGTGGGCCTCACTCAGCACTGATAGCAATTGCGATTGCAGCTGCGATTTTGCCAAAGCTCATGTGGCATGAAGACGCCCAATACTGCTTTCTCATATCTGTCCAATGTTGCTTTTCTGTCCAAACATTGGTATGCACATCGGACAGTCACGCAGCATTTACAACAGGTCTTACCAACCGCAGACACTGCAAGTCTCCTCGCAGGCAGAGAGCTCTCATGATGAATATGCGATCGCAGTGGCTAATTTACTGTATTACTTGCAGCCGTTATTCTTTTAAGCTTAGGGGGAGGGCCGGAGGGAAGGCACAGGACGGCGCTGGGTGCAAAGATTCTTACAGAGGATGGGGGAAGGTAAATACAGTGACGTACACTGTAATCATTAATTTTATTTGTGTGGTGTGGTGGGGAATGTGCATAGCCAGCTCTGAAGTTACAAGTTACTTACTGTAGCCTACAGTGTTGTAAATGGATCTGAGAAGTGCTGGGGGGAGAGTGGGGAAAGGTAAAAAAAATGTACCTACTTTTATTTAAAAAAAACTATTTGCATCCCTTTTAGTATGTGAGCTTCTGTAAATGAATCTGCATTTTGCAGTTGTGCCGCACTAATGTGAACTCATTAGCTGCTAACGTATCAATTATATCGTCATAACACCACGGCAATTACACTACTGTACAGATTTGCGTCCCGTTCAACGAGCTTCTGCAATATTATTAAAAAGATTGGTTGTGCGAACATGATTTGGACAGCTTGTCAGGGATATTCATGCACTTCTACAGTATGGATCGACGGGTACAAATGGCCGACTTTGTCAAAAAGTCATCACAAAAATGGACGACACAAACATGGTCGACACATTTTTTTTTACATTATTGATATTATTTTTAGGGTTAGGGTTTGGCCAAAAGGTCGACACATAAATGGTCAACACATGATTATTTTATTTTATTTTTTTACAGTTAGGGTTTGGTCACAAGGTTGAACAAAAATGGTCAACACAAAAAAGGTTGTCACATGTTTTTTTATTATTATTATTATTTTTAGTGTTAGGGTTTGGACAAAAGGTCGACACATAAATGGTTCACACATGATTATTTTTCTATTAGTATTTTTTACAGTTAGTGTTTGGTCAAAAGGTCGCCACAAAATGGTCAACACAAAAATGGTCAACACGTTATTATTTTTTTAGATTGATATTCATTTTTTTATGGTTAATGTTTGGTCAAAGGGTCGACAGAAAAAAAATTGACACAAAAAAAAATAGTCGACAGGATCATTTTTTATTTATCATTAGGATTTAGGTTTAGGGATAATTCACCCCATTGAAAGCTGTGCTTGCATCTGACCCATCTGAACCCCTGACGCTGAGGGTGCATCTTAAACCAGGACACTCAAGCCTTTGCACCCAATAACTGCATGGGTGTGTCATTGCAGGGTGTGGGGGAGTTGTGGAGCAACGCAGCACCTTCAGTACAGAACCCCACCATTACTGAACATATCATTCCGTCTCAGTGAAAGCTGTGCATGCATCTGACCCATCTGAGCCTCTGACGCTGAAAGGGCATCTTAAACCTGACACGAGCGCCTCCAACACATACTGCAACTGTATGGGTGTGTCATTGCAAGGTGGGGTGGGGGAGTTGTGGAGCTATGTACAGGGGCATAGAGAGCTCTGCCAGGCCCAGGTGAAGAAAGGGGCATGACCTAATCGTTGGAGCCATGGCCATGACCCCTTGAGCTTAAAAAAAAAAGAACACTTTTGCAGCGCTGGGGAAGGGGGCGCTGTGTGATCAGTGTGATCGCTCCCCCCCACATGCATAGGAGACTGCTGTGTGCTGGGCTGGGGTGAGGAAGGGAGGGGAGGCGGCGCTGGACCTGGGTTCCCGGGTAAATAGTAACCGCCCCTGTCTATGTAGTGCCGTCAATACAGTACTGCAACATTATTGAACAGGAAATCATGTGGTCAAACAAACTTCTAAAGTACCGAAATTAATTCCAGAGGGTTTCCCAAGTATGCGTCAGGTGTTTTACAGAATGCGGGTAGTAGCGGCAGGTGCATTTTTGAAGAATTTTGAAAAATAACTTTAGGGACTTAAAAATATGCTTAAACCCATTTTCATGTACCCCAAATTTGATGGAAATAGTTTATAAAAAAAATAAAAAAAATCTAAATGCTATTCTTCACCCCTTCTTCAATGCCGCATTTATGCGCCCTCCTCCGCTATTACAAACCCCGACTCCCTTCAGCAGGCAAAAATGGGGGTACCCATAGTGATCCCCCATGTCTAGACATCTTTATGGGGGTCCCAGGAACAATTCCAACCGGCTCCCGTTTTCGCTGATTCCTAATTGAATATGGGGATAAAGCGGGCACGTGCCAGGTACTTTATCCCCGTCAAACCTCCGATGTGGAGCGAAAAGTCCAGCACGGACTTTTTGCTCCAAATTGAATACCCCTTAAGAAGGTTTTCACATCCATCTACTGAATCCTTGTGCACTCCACTCCCTCGCTGCCGTTAGGGAGGGCGCAGTGAGGGAAGCATAATTATAATAATAATACAAATGTGTCTTTCTTTCAAAAATATTATACTAGTATAGTTCATGTAAACACAGTACCCCACCATTAGTGAATAATAATTCATCCCATCTCATTGAAAGCTGTGCGTGTGTCTCGTTAATGTATCGGTTATACCATCATAACAACACGGCAATTACACAGCTGTACAGTACTGTACTGCAAGTGTATTGATTTGCGTTTCATTCAACGAGCTTCTGTGATATTATTAAAAAGATTGGTTGTGCGAACATGCAACATTGCATGGGATATCCATCCACTTCTACAGTATGGTGTTCAGCAGTATAAATTCATCAGTGGAGCACTTGCCACCCAGCGGTGTAATACATGCCTCTTATGTTGTAGGACGCCGCGGTGCGCCACAGTACAACCATCATGCAATGTTCCAAGGTGGGACTCAGAAGCCTGAATGTCGCGCTATGAACAACAAACTAGCTGGGTCCATCTGTATGCAAGCCCATGACACAGCGTTCATACGTACAGATACGCCTGTTTTTCTGACCACTCCCCTGCCGCCACCCCCAAACATTGGCAGACTGTCACTCATAATATGATCGCTGCACACACACATGCAGTGTGGCTTATATGCATGCATGATGGCAAACAATCGCTCGATGTGCATCTGTGATCGCAGTTGCGTTAACTACTGAATCAAGCACTATATACATATTTCTTTCTTAATATTTTTATTTAAGTGTTATATAAGGCACAAAAGAGAGGGCAGTGTTAGCACAATAGGTTATGAGATGTGCAATACACAGGCTTGCAGACTATGGCTGGTGCCTCAAGAGAGATGTTCCAGGTGCAAAACATACTGTACATGAAAGTCTCTGAATAGGTCCTTTCTTCCAGAATAACTGTATGTGTGTACCATTTCATATATATATATATATATATAATGTACAATTCAAGCAAATGTAAGTCTGCTTTCAAACAATAAACATTATAATATCCAAACTATTATACAATTTATTTAAGAATTTTGAACTTTTTGAAACTTGAGAGAGCAAAAAAAAACCTGACCTGATTGAGCAAAATGAGTTAAATTTTTGAATTCACCATCCACTAATTATAAAAGAACAACTTAAAAAACCGTAACCTCAAAAATGACGCAGACCAGTCACTGCTGAATCGCAGAAAGTCCTGAATAAACCAATAATAACAAACTAACATTCGTTGAAGTCGTAGCCATACTCGAAGAGTTTGTAGGGACACATTTTTCTCCTATTTAATGCAGGTGTCATAGTATTAACATAGACTTTTATTTCTCTGGCCATTTAGTGGGACAATATTACTATTATTGTGCATGATTTTTAAGGTGCCACAGTGTTACAAAATACAGAGTGGTCCATAAGTGTGGAAACATCCTTATATAAAGGAAATTAGTAAGGAAACCAGTGTCTACACATATGATATGGGATGATATGGGGGAAAACTTTTTAGGGTATGTTACCGGTATGGCGGCCATCTTGAAGTCAGACATCTTGGATGCAACTCTGAATTTTTATTATTTGGGAAGGCAGTCATATAACAAATCAAACAGATGCAGAATTTCATAAGAAAAACAACGCTGTTCTTCGTTTTAATGAATCTTTATTCATTCTCTAGCTTTAATGTAAAGTTTATAGGATATGTTCAAAGTGCTGTCCACCATGTTGCAGTGTTAAGGCTATTCTCTTTTCCCATTCAAGATGGACCATGAGCAACATCTCTGGCTGAACCTGAGCACACACATCAACAATTCATTGTTGCAGATGATAACGATCTTGTATCTTCACAGCATAGACATGTTCCTACAGGTAACCCCACATAAAGAAATCCAACGTATATAAATCTGGGGATCTTGGCGGCCACTGGACTAGACTTCTATGGCCAATCCACCTTTGGGAAAGCTGCACATTAAGATATAAAGACAATCAATGCACTCGACTAACTGTGTAATGCTGACCCGGTGCCCTCACAAAAGACCTTGGTCACAAATGCAGGCAGTGTGGCATTCATATACTTCCAAAGACACAAGAAGCTGTCAGTGTATACTAACAATTCATTATTTTATCATATTGTTGTCAGAGTAAATAAATACATACATACATATGACCGTGAAGCGGTGGCCAGCTTAACAAATTATTGCAATATTTTGGAACCAACATTCCCTATGTTCAAAGGAGTTGCAGTTTGAAAAGCATGTATTTAAATTTTGTGGTCACACTGATAGCCCTGGGTGCAGTCCTGTCTCTTTAAGGCAGGACCCAGTTTCATGTTTAAAATGTTTGCAAGCTTGAGCCCAAGATGGCAGATCAAGTTCATTTATCTGAGAATCAGTGTAGGGACTGGCTAGATGAAGCGGTGGCCAGCTTAACAAATTATTGCAATATTTTGGAACCAACATTCCCTATGTTCAAAGGAGTTGCAGTTTGAAAAGCATGTGAGTGCCGAGTTTCTATGATATTTTTTATGTAGATGGTGTGGTCACATACCAAGGGCACCCCAGATGGTTGAGTGCCGTGGATTGAGCCTGTCGTTCATTTAAATTTTGTGG
The DNA here is from genome assembly GCA_031769625.1 of Taudactylus pleione. Taxonomy (NCBI): domain Eukaryota; kingdom Metazoa; phylum Chordata; class Amphibia; order Anura; family Myobatrachidae; genus Taudactylus; species Taudactylus pleione. The sequence continues at coordinate 12,887,230 of JAUIMM010000188.1, forward strand.
TCACACTTGCTAGGGCACCCTGTTTTTCAAATGTAAGACAAACTTTTTTTCTTTTTCCAGGTGCTTATTAACAGATAGCCCTGGGTGCGGTCCTGTCTCTTTAAGGCAGGACCCAGTTTCATGTTTAAAATGTATGCAAGCTGGAGCCCAAGATGGCAGATCAAGTTCATTTATCTAAGAATCAGTGTAGGGACTGGCTAGATGGGAATGACCGTGAAGCGGTGGCCAGCTTAACAAATTATTGCAATATTTTGAAACCAACATTCCCTATGTTCAAAGGAGTTGCAGTTTGAAAAGCATGTGAGTGCCGAGTTTGTATGATATTTTTTATACCAAGGGCACCCCAGATGGTTGAGTGCCGTGGATTGAGCCTGTCATTTACATACATACATAGATATATATAAATATACAGATATGTCCCCTTGTAACTTTGCTGATGCTGCAAATCGTGCCACATATCGTGTTAGTTGCGCTCCCGGGACCTGGTATGCGTGCTGCATTTGCACCCATGACCCATAGGATTGCATGGTGCCGAATGCTACCGTGGCCTGGCATACCGTGGCGCACATGTGTGAGGCAAGTCGTATGGCACAATGCATGTGCACATTTACTGTCAAAGCGGCATATATGAAAATATACACGCATAAACTAGAGGGCACTAAACAGAAGAAATATTTAAATATAAGAGGTTTTATTGCACTTGAAGAACATACATGTGTTTGGAGGGCACTTTCACATTGTTCAGAATCACTTAATGAATCAAGTCCATTTTTTTTATTCACTTATCTACTGGATTTGAATTCCTATTTTTGTGTGGTTGTGCAATCAACCAATTTTTCCCCTTTGGGTTTATTGCTATCTATGAATGATTTCCAGTACATCAATTATAACATTGCAATAAATTATATAATATAATTTTAATTTCCTACCCCTGAAGAAATCCATTTATGAAATGCATAGGGTTTCTGGTGCCATGTCCATACACATACACTAAGCAGAGGATCCTGCCAACCGAACTCGCACCCGTAAGGGTGGTGGCAGGAATACATTACCTCAACTGTATAGTGATTGTGGATTACTTTGAAACCATCTTTATGCTGTAAGCAATTTTATTATTATTATTATTGTCGGCCATTGGACCTTTCTCTAGTTGGGTAATCTTTGGTGAGAGGATACTTTTAGGAACATCCTGCATATATCAGCCTCCACAAATCTACACCTTGGGGGATTCCAGTGAAAAGGACCATATATTTACATATTTCCTCTGTGTAGCACCCTCTGGTTTTATTGTCTGATCATTACTAACAGTGGATTTACTGAGGGGTGCAGCTTTTTACAATTGCTTGTTTTGGAGAAAGGTTAAGTCATTGTTTTTTCTTATTTTTCTTTATATACTGTGTGTGTATATATATATATATATATATATATATATATATATATATATTGGATATACTACATGTTGACCGTCACCATATATAACTTGACAACACTGGAAGTGAAGCTGAGTAAATAGTAAATTTAACCTGAGCTTTTGTATACTCAGGAAAGTTCAATGTTTGAACTATTTAATTGTACATTGTAGCTGGCAACTGCCGTCCCAAATGAAATAAATGCTGACTAAATTGCAGACACTAGCAAATTGTTTCCCTCTTCAAGTGGTGATCTGGAAACTCAGTAAACTACCCTTGTGCAACCAACATTATGCTGAATTACCATGTTTCTTGTATTTAAAAGCAATTTAGAAATCAATTAAAAGGAGACTATAAAATCCCTGATGTACACACATAAGACGGCTTATTCCTGTACACATTACTTCCAAGACATTTTCTTAATGTTCAAGTAAAAGTTAAACAGAAAAATAACTTCAAAGCAAACAATATATTTTTGATGCAACCTATTCTGGACCACCATAAAGGCATTATACAAAAAAAATTAAGTAAAAAATAAATTTAAAAAAACATGAAACATTTAGGAAAATATGGATGTAGACCAGAGTTAAGAAATAGTTTTCAGAACAATATTATCAAGGAATATATACTGTAGTAGTAATTAAATACCTTTATTTTGCTAAATATTTGTATATGTAATAACTCTTACAATATTTCATTGTATGCCATTGCCAGCTATTGTACAAATTTATTTCACCCCTCAACAAACACTGCATTGATCAGAGGAGGACGGGGGTGGTGGTGAATCTTAGAGGATGTTTATTTAGGGCAGAATTGGGTAGATGTTGCTGGGCAACATTGAATATAAAAAGATTAGAAAACACAACAGTGATTCTGTCTTTAGTCAGAGCCGACTGACTAAACCCTGGTGTCTAAATACTAATGCTTGTCTAAAGACAGGCATCAAAATCCTGATGCCCGTCTATATCCCGATGCCGGAATCTAGACTATCTAGACAGACGGCCTCCCGAATGAAGGTAAGCCGGGCAGTGTTAGTGCTTAGCCACGGGGGGGAGGGTTAGGTTTAAGGCACAACCCCGGGAGGGTTAGGTTTAGGGTGTGGGGAGGGGAGGGGGCTTTAGGTTTAGGCACCCCCGGGGGAAGGTTAGGGTTAGGCACCACTGGGGGTGGTTAGGGCTAAGCACCACTAAGGAAGGCTTAGGGTTAGGGTGGGAGAGGGTAGGCTTAGGGTACTTACCAGCCCCAGTCTGGATCTTTAGTGTTCAGGCTTGCGGCATTGGGATTTAGTCAGATGGCTTCCGGCCTGTCGACATTTCATACCCAACCCGTCTCCTTAAAAGGAAATAACTTCACATATATTTCTGAAACAAATATACTGAACCGGTAATTATTAAAATAAAGAGCCTCATTTCTTGCTGGGTGCATCTTCGGCCTTGGAGCATGCAGGAAAGACATGCCTTATAGGGTGCCATAGGAAATTCCACTAGTGAGGGGCAGCACAAGAGAAGACTTGAAGTTAGGGGTGAGAGGTGGTAATCAGAGTGGGGGAGAGACATTGGTCAGAGGTAGGTCAATGAGGGCATGATGGAGAGTATCTTGTGATGTATCCAGGGATATGTAAGGAGGAGTTGTTGTTAAAGTCTTTGAAGGTGGAGGTGCTTTGTTTGAATTGGGTTCCAGAGGATATAGGGAGTTCACAGACTGACAGAATTAGGCAACACATTGAAAGAAACACAAGTCTCACCACAGAATTTAGGATGATTATAGTTGGAATAGACTGGTGAGTGATTGGCCAGATAACAGGAGGTTGGCGTAGCCAATGCAGGTGATAATGACTGAATGAATACAGGAGTATGGAAGGAGGCAACATGTAGTTAAGTACACTGAGGGAAGAGTAAGACATAGAGACAGCAGGCATGAGAGGCCTTAAGGGATCATTATGTGATCTTAATGTAAGGGTAGGAGGGTCCATACAATATAGTTTATTTATATTACGATAGTAAATCTACAGTATGCAAACAAAATTAGAGATACGTGAGGACCCCGGTATTATTGTTTTGGCAAAACCACCCTCAAATGTAATTGTTTTTGTTTTAGCAAAACCATCCTCAAATGTTTTGGTTCGGATTTGGTTTTGGTTCTGGATTCTTTAAAAATAATAAAAACAGCTAAAATCATTTAATGTGGACCTGTTTACATGCAATCCGAAACAGAGATTTGTTTTTTAAATCCGAGTTCCAAAGTTACAGCAGGCCCGAGCCGGGACTTCGTTCTACTCAGAACCCCTGAAGTGATCCAAGACGGGACTCGATTTGACTTGGAACCCTAAAGTTAGGGTGTGTTTGTTTTTTTTAGGAAAACTGTACCGCTCGTCTCTAAACAAAACACATACACACAATTATGAAATAAACAGTTATTGAAATAAAAACTCACGTAAAGACTCTCCTTCACCAGTGTATTAATAAGAAAAAAAACATTTTCTAATTTTCTATTTTACAGTATTTTCAAATGGTAATTTATAGGATCATCATCTGTACTCATAATCCATGGGAAATTGTATTTCAAGGAAAATCTTCGTAAATTGTAAAACACAATAATTTTTGTATCTGTAATTGTAATCCATGGTACATTAAAATTCATTGGATTTCTTCCTAAATTGTAATCCACTAAATATCTGTATGTATGACGTATTTATGTATATTTCTGAACCATGGAAAGTTTTTATCTCTATTTTCAACTCTAAGGAAAGAAAAAGAAATTAAAAATAAGAGATGCCACAAACTTCTTACTACGAGCCAGGCTGGATTATGATGATGATTTCCACTGATAGGGAATGTCATCAGCCACTTAGCCAAGTACTGTACTAGCAGTTTCAGTTGCTAGCCTTGATGTATTTGTCTGGCATCGAAGAGAAGTCCCATTGGGTAGAGGTAGAACTTCTATTTGTTTTTGAATACTTCATCTCTATATCTTAGTCTATTTTAGATTAAGTTTGGCAGAATATGTATAACATATAAATAATAAATGCTTTCAATTTTATTTTTATTTGTGACGGATTTAGATTTTTTTTGAGATAGCTAAATAAAAAAAGTGCATATAGTAAAATAGATAATTGAATTAAAAGACAAACAAAGCTAAAATGTAATAAAATCTTACAAGATTAGCAGACGTGCATAGATTTTGCTTAATGCTATGAGCAGATACAACCACCCCAAACTGAGCTGCATAAGGAAGTACTGTACATTCTACCACTTGTTAAGAAATTGTCCTATGGCTCAAAATGTTGGCCTGATGCAATTATCTGTATACAGTATGTATTGCTGGTACCTCTATTTTTTTTCTTAACCCCGCTGAAGAGCTGTTTCTAGGTTAACAATGGGTCTGATTTTGAGATTTACACAATGAGTGATTGTTAGCCAGTTCACATACTTGAAATCCGTACTGCGCATGTCCTACGATTGGTTTGTGATTACGCTCGCATAGAGAATTAACTTGCAAAATGAGTGACAGGTAGTCAGCATTTGGAGTAGTGTAATGGGGGGTGGCTAAGGAAACGCAGGCATGTCTGACTGTGCAAATGCCATTTCATGGGCATGCATAAATTAGCCACTGCAATCTCCTTTGCAGCCTGAGAGCTCTTAGTGTGTCTGGAAAGCCGCAGTGTTTGAGTCAGGTCAGACTTCACTCAGAAGTTGCGTGGCTGCCCGATCTGCATCAATGTTCCTGATGTTTACACTAACATGCATCATCAAACAGATATGATAAGGCAGCAGTGGGCGTCCCTATGCTCAGGTAAGCTTTGGAAGACTATTTTTGCAACTGCGATCTGTAAGAGATCGCAGTTTTGAATGCTTTAGCGTACATCTGAGAATAAGGCCCACTATGATTGCTCTGTGTATCCACAAAAGAGACCTCGAAAAAACTATCAAAATGGCACTTATAGACTTTTCCTATATTAAACGCCCTACACCAAAATGGCCACTGGAATATTTCCGGTAGATGATGACATCACTTCCACACATTATGTTACTTGACCAGAAAACGTTTTAATAAAGAAGACCTTTTCTTAACAAAAAACTTCCCTGAAAACAGCCATCATAAATATTGAAAAAAGACCACAACAAGATGGCTACCGGAGTCCATAGAGCCATTACTAAGTGGACTACATCAATATGGCCGTTTCATGTATCCATAAAAAGAGACTTCTCAGAATGGTGCATATAGACTTGTTCAACACTAAACGCCCTACTTCAAAATTGCCACCGGAATACTTCTGGTAGATGATGACATCACTTCCGCCCATCTGGGACTCGCGAACCGGAAGTGAGGCAAAACCGACCTCTGAACACACCCATTTCATCAGACACACTGCTATAAAAGGGACACCAGGCAAAGAGGTAGCAGCAGCCTTGAAGAAGAGACTATACATCTCGAAACGCGTCGGTGACCTGCTCCTGTGCCAACCTCCGGATTCCAAAACCTCAAAGGACTTCCTCCCTGACTGGGTACATGCGATTGGAGCCACTGCAGGGCAACCCGGGATCCTGCAGTCAACACCCTCTGGCTCCCCACTCCCTGTCGGGTAAGACTTTCCTCAATTCATGAATAAATCCATTCATTTATAATGGCATTTTAATTTCAATTATTTTATTTACATTGAGAAATTTTTCATTTATTTTATTTTTCATTTGGGTTTGTGGATTCCAACCCTTTATGTGGGATTATTCAATTCACTGCCACAATTTTATATCCTATGAATAGTATCTAATATACTTTCAAGTTGTGAAAAATTGTGTTTCTAATATGCATATGTTGTATGTTTATTCTTTTTATCAATAAATGTATTTATTTGAGATTTATCCGAGGCCTCTTGGGTCCATTAGTCGTTAGCATCCTAATTAGCACCTAACCAGGACAAATACTAAATTTTTTCCATTTATCCTATTTTACTTTTGGATGAGAAAATTGCAGATGTTATGTGCATTTTCCTTCATGGAGACCTGCTGGAAATTCTCATATACAAGTATTCATTTGTAGGAAAAAACAGAATTAAATGCACTTTATGGAAAAAAAATCTAGAACTATGTAGTCACTTAACCAATCAAATAACACAAAACTGATTTGCATAAATAAACTGTTCTTTTGGGTAAAATGTTAATCTTAACTGTTACGAGTTCAGTTTTTTCCACCAGACCAACTTGTATCATGACTTCATGCTGATTTATACTCTGTTGCTATATCTTGGAGAATATAAGCTCTACAGTATGTTAGACCTTACCCAACTTTGAATAAGTCTCCAGTTCCCACCACTTGTCCTTCCCCAATCAATTGAGACTAATTGAATCTCTATTGATGTGAGATAAAACAATTAACAATATCCATTAGTTTTAAAGATACCAAAATAAGTTCACAACCCCATTGAAATGAATGGGCCACTGAAAATGGCAGCATACAAAAATATATGTCACAAAGCAAGCACACGGAAACAAACAGAATGCAAATGCATATGAATACAATTAATAAAATGGGTTTTATTTTTGCATGGATAGAACTTGCTTTAAAAATTCAAATCAGGGGCAATCATTAAATAGCAAAGGTTAAGATTTGTAAGAGTTTCTAGTTTAAGCTAAAAAAAAAAGTATATATTTTTTCCACTTTTTGCCTTTATTATTTCCTTGTTTTCTTGCAATAAAATGGTTATTTTCAGAAATAATGATAATAATAATCTTCTGATTCAGGATTCTAAGGATAACATGGAGGTAAATAAAATTGTGTGCAATTGCATGTGGTCCACTTAAACCAATATAATTCAGTTCCCATCAGGACAGAGGTTGCTGGAAGAATGTAGTAATGCAATGCTTATTTTCAATCTTCTTTTCTAAAGAAAAATAATAAAAGTGCTTATACTGTATGTTGTCTTTTTTTTTTTTACAAACATATATATTTCTGAAGGAATAAGAAGCAAAACACAAAGTACAGTACATGAAATGTACAATATGTTCTGTAATAATAACATTGCATAATATCTATACGATAATAATGTGATCTTTTGCATCCAGCTTGGCTGGTCAGTTAGGCCAATTTACAGATAAAAGGTCAAAGTAAATGTATTTTTTAAAGCCTTCAATTAAGGTAAAATGTTTTCCTATTTAATGTGAGCAATTTAACATTTCAAATATCTAAGAGGTTATATATTTGTATAGATAAAATTCTTGCTTTTCTCAGCTCTCAGCACGCGGGGAGGGGATGTAGTCAGCAACCCGGCAGACAGGATGCCGATGGTCTAAATACCGGTGCAGGAATCCTGACCACTGGCATCTCAAAGGTAAGTATCGGGGGTTAGGGGAGAGTTAGGTTTAGGGTTAGGCACTAGGGGGAGGACTATGGTTAGGCACTGAGGGGGGAGTTACGAGACTCATTGAACCGCCGCTACCATACCTTGAAGAAGATGCCAGTCGGCGTAGAAATGCGTTAGTCAGGCAGCAGTGGTGTGGCACTGTGTACCAGGTCGGGAACTTGATCCTGTGCACCATCTGGATGTCGGGACGTTCATGTATAGTGGTGACCAGGAGCGCTTCTGCAGATATGGTATTATTGTACACTTTTTAACTTTATCTTTTGGTGTTAATTTTTTTTATACTAGACCATGAAATCTCCCTGAATTTCTTTACATATGAAGTCTGCCTATCTCCTGAGTATAGGATGACACTCGCATAAAAAATATCTTGATGTGCAGAGATCATGAGTATTTTATGTAAGCTTGATGTAAGCACCTGTTGTTAACACTCACTCTGGTGATATAGAGGTTGAGAAGCACTAATGGTGACCAAAATTCTATGGAGTAAAAGATACCTCTTGTGGATTTAATAGAACCTGATTGGTGTAAGCATACATATGAACCACATTCCTAGATGTTTATAGTTCATTTGGGACATCATTACACATAGGGGCATTGGAATAATCCATAAAGATACCTTGCAGGAGTGTACCTACTATGCCACATGTAAGCCACATGGGAGTTAATAAGTAACACCTACAGATGAAACTTGTCTCTATGGGATATTGAAAAGATAATCAGAGTGTTTTCCAATATGATACCAATAGTTTGTTTTTTTATCTTTATCTATTTACATATGGACCACCCATGGAGAGACAAATGAAACTGAGACAACAACAAAGGACTTCTTTTTATCATATTTTGTGAAACTAATAAGCGCTGACAGTTTGGTATTTATGATTGTTATTTATATGCTTGTGAGAATTTGGTGGTTCTCTGTTATACCAAGTGTGGCAGCTGGTTTTCTTTGCGCCTTCGAGATCTATCCAAATATTTATTTTTACTAAGGGGGGAGAGTTAGGTTTAGGGTGCAGGGAGGGGGAGGTTAGATTTAGGCACTAGGTGGAAGGTTAGGTTCAGGCATCGGGGAGGGAGGGTTAGGGTCGGGGCAAGGGTTATGTGTAGGGAACTTACCTCTCAGTGCCGGGATGGTGACTGTTGTTATATTGCTGTCAGTATTCTGACAGCCGGCATCCCCACAGCCGGGATCCCATACCCAATCCCATGGGCAGATGTTTGGAAACCCTTATTTGCTTCATTCAGATTAAGTGTTATCAGTTGTCTCCGGTACTGGTAGTTTTACTGAATCGACAAAGAGAATTGCATTCAGTGGGTATTTAATGAAACTTAATTAATAGTCCAATACCTGTTTTCAGATAAAATGTAAAACAACTTATCTTTTCATAATTCAATACATTTAATAAGAAAATCACATACACATGAAAACTTGATCAAAACAACCAAATGTACATTAAAATTAAATTATAATGAATCACTAAAAATGGAGCATATGCTCTCACTGAAAGGTTTTAACCAAAAATAATCATCCAATGTTGGTATTCATGATTAGTCCTTCCACAGATATAATTCAATGCATTAATAACAATTGAGACCTCATCTGCATAAATAGAGTTCCCGGAGGAGGGTGAATGAAAATGTCCCCGTAAATGCTGGTATCAATAAAGTCATAACTGCAGCTTGAAAATAATTTGTCTGAATTATAAATCATGACTGATGGGTTTAAATCCTTGTGTCCAGGGACCATTGGAATAATAGCGGTATGCGCATTACGACTATCAGGGATCCGACACCCAAGAATCCCTGTGGAAGAGCGGTACAGACAAGGTAGAAGGAGAAGTTTATTAATTGCCCCGGATAACTGGCTGAACATCGGTAGAAGTTTCTTGTTGATGGTAAGCAGACACTAATGGATGTATTTGCGCCAGATAGCTGTAGCAGTGGGCCAACCGGTAAAGATGAAGCTGGTGCCGAAGATTTGGCTGAGTGGCTGGGCAGAGCAGCTGAGGCCGATGGAGCGGCTAGTGGCCAGTGTTGTTATCGAGGCCAATGTTACAGTTTAAGGCCGATGTTGCGGTTTGAGGTCGATATTGCGGCTTGAGGCCAAGGTTGTGGCTAGAGTCTGATGTTGCGGCTGGAGGCCGATGTAGCAACTTGAGTCCGATGGGATGGCTTGAGGCCAGTGTTGCTGCTGAGGCCGATGTTGTGGCCAGAGCCCAATGTTGCATCTTGAGGCCAATGTTGTGGCTTGAGGCCGATGCTGTGGCTAGAGTCCAATTTTGTGGCTTGAGGCCGATGTTGCGGCTTAAGGCCAATGTTGTGGCTAGAGCCCGATGTTGTGGTGTGAGGCCGATGTTGTGGCTTGTGGGAGAACAGCTGCTGGAGTGACTAAGAAGCTGGTTATGCAGGCTGTGGGAGAACGGCTGCTGGAGTGGCTAAGAAGCCGGAAAACAGTCCACGGTGAAATAGCTGGGGGAAAATAGCTGACCATGCAGCTGAGCTGAGCGCTGTGAAATAAACACCATAGCTGGCAAGGCAGCTAGAATCCAGGTGACATGATAGGAACCCAGCCCAGGTCTCAGATGTCCTGATCTTCTGGGAGCACATCCACTAGGGAGAGGAGCAGGAGAATCTTGAGCCATGTGCAAGTCCTGGACTGGACTAGTAACAGTAACCCCCCCCTTGGCACTGGGTTGAAGTACCCCTAGAACCCGGTTTAAATGGAAAGTCCCAGTAGAATGCCTTCTTCAGCCTGGAAGCATGTAAGGCGTGTTCTGCCACCCATGATCGCTCTTCAGGTCCATAACCCTTCCAGTGAACCAGAAACTGAAGGTGACCCCTAGAAACTCTCAAACCTCGAACCTCCACTGGTCTGGGTGTGGATACCCGAGGACTCCCAAACTTGGCAGAGATGAAAACAGCCTTGAGAAGAGAGCAGTGGAAGAAGTTGTTTATCTTGAGAGAAGCTGGTAACTGAAGTCTGAAAGTCACTGGGTTGATCTGTGAGAAGATCCAAAAAGGACCAATGAACTTGGGACCAAGCTTCCTAGTTGGTTGACAAAGTCTGAGGTCCCTGGTAGAAAGCCAGACCAGATCTCCTCTCTGTAAGGTACATGGCCTTCTATGTTTGTCCACAATCCTCTTGGCCCAGGCAGCAGCTTTGATCAAATTGACATGGACTTACCCCAAATGCACCATAATCTAGAGATCGCAGGGGGATCCATGGATGAAGAGAAGCTGATGTCAAGCGAATTAGCCCTAGGGTGTTGGCCCATGATGCAGAAGAATGGTGACACCATGGTAGCAAAATGGCAGAAGTTGTTGTAGGCAAATTCCACTAAGGGCAAATGTGACACCCAGTCATTCTGGTACTTGGAGATGTGGCACCATAGATATTGCTCTAGGGTCTGATTGGCTCTCTCTGTTTGCCTGTTGGATTGTGGATGATATCCAGATGACAGGCTAAGATGTATCCCCAGGACAGAACAGAAATGTCTCAAGAATACTGCAACAAATTGTGACCCCTGGTTGGAAACCACATCAACTGTTAACCCGTGCAGTTGGAAGACATGCTGAATGAACAAGTTTGCCAGTTCTTTAGCAGATGGAAGCTTTGGCAGCGGGATACAATGGACCATCTTGCTGAACCTGTCCACCACTGTACAAATTACGGAATAACCTGCCGAAATGGGAAGATCCACAATAAAGTCCATGGCAATGTGGGACCATGGCCTTTTGGGAACAGAAAGTGGTAGCAGGATGCCTGTAGGAGCGGTGTGAGAAGTCTTATTATGGGCACAAGTCTCACAAGCGAGAACAAATTCACAAGTATCAGTGGGAAGGGAAGGCCACCACACAGACTGGGACAACAATTCCATGGTCTTGATGATACCCAGTTGTCTAAAGGTTCGCAACCAGGTCATGCGCGAAACCCAGATAGCGACGGGCAATCCGTCACTCCGAGTCTAGTACCAAAGGAGGCGTGCTGTCAATGTTGAGTGACAGCAAGCCCCCTTTGGTGGGCTGGCCAGGGGGGTGGTTGCCCAGATGGAGGTGTTCCCATGAGAAAACCTACCATCTGGGGACAGCCCCACTGACATCACAAGTGATGTCAGTGGGAGAGCTTTCGGCTCTGTTTGAGCCGAAAGCTCCCTGGGGCTTGTGGCAACGAGACCCTACCACAAGGGTCTTGCCGCAAGCCCGATGGTCACGATGGTCTTGACCAGGAGGAGGCAATTAAAAAAAAAAAAGACGGGCCATGATTCAGAGCGAGCGCTCTGTCAGAGCAACGGGCTCTGAATCAGGGCCAAAATGCCAAGTGAAGACAGAAGTTGGGCACAATAGGTTCAAGATGAGCTTCATCCTGCTGTATGGGAAAGAAGCTCGTGGAGAGGGCATCCGCTTTAACATTTCTGGACCCAGCTCTAAATGAAATGGTATAGTTAAAGCGAGTGTAGAATAGTGCCCAATGAGCCTATCTGGCATTGTCTCTTGGCTGCCCCGATGTACATCAGATTCTTGTGATCAGTGAAGACGGAGATCTGGTGCTTGGCCCCCTCCAGCCAATGTCTCCAATCTTCAAAGGCCCATTTCATGGCCAATAGTTCCTGGTTCCCCACATTATAGTTTCTCTCAGCCAAGGAAAATTTTCGAGAGAAGAAGACACACAGATGGACCTTGCTGTCACTAGGATCCTTCTGGGACAACACTGTTCCTGCTCCGATCTCAGAAGCATCTACCTCAACCAAGAAAGGAAGGTCCGGATGTGGATGATGAAGAACCGGAGCACTGATGAAAGCATTCTTAAGGACAACAAAAGAGCGTGCAGCCTTGTCCGACCAGTGAGTGGTGTCCACAACCGTCTTAGTGAGCTCAATGATGGGAGCCACAATGGTGGAGAAGGACCCAATGAACCTCCTATAATAGTTGGCAATGCTGAGGAAATGCTGGATGGACTTTAAAGTGGTTGGCTTGATCCAGTCTAAGATAGCCTTAACCGTCTTTGGTTCCATAGAAAATCCATGGGGGGAAATAACGTACACTAGAAACATGACCTGTCGCACATGGATATCAAACTTTTTAGCCATGGCAAACAGATGGTTCCCTCTAAGTTTCTGGAGGACCTGTTTGACGTGGTTCTAATGTTTATTCATGGATGACAAGAAGATGATGATTTTCTAAATATACCGACACAAACTTGCCCAGAAAATCCCGGAGGACATCATTGATGAAATTCTGAAAGATCGCGGGAGCATTGGCCAAGCTGAATGGCATTACTAAGTACTCATAGTGCCCAGTGTGAGTACTGAACGCCGTCTTCCAATCATCTCCGGCCTTGATCCAGACGAGGTTAGAAGCTCCCCGGAGATCGATTTTTGAAAAGATGGAGGCCTGTTGGAGCTGGTCAAAGAGTACAGAAATGAGGGGTAATGGGTACGAATTCTTTATCGTGATCTTATTTAAGTCCCGATAGTCAATGCAGGGTCTAAGAGATCCGTCCTTCTGCACAAAAAAACCCCTGCCCCTACTGGGGACTTGGATGGACATATGAAGCCATTAGCCAGAGCCTCTTTGATGTAGTCTTCCATAGCCTGGTTCACTGGTATGGAGAGAGAATACAAACGACCCTTGGGAAGTCTTGCTCCGGAAACAAGCCGGATGGAGCAATCATAGGGTCGGTGTGGAGGCAGGGAGCTGGCTTTCTGTTTGGAGAAGACATCCCAAAACTCATTATAGAGAGGTGGCAAAGGATTGGTCATATTGGAGGACTTGGATCATAAAGTTCTGATGGGTTTGGACAAACAGCGAGACTGACAACAGACCCCCACTGGGCGATATCCCCTGTGCTCCAATCAACCCAAGGGTTATGAGTAATGAGACGGTAGTCTGAGGACCACGGGAGTCAATGGGTATTGGAGAAGCATGAAAGAAATAGTCTCCGTATGTAGTGAACCCACAGAAAGTCGGATGGGTGGTGTCCGACTTGGCCCAACTGTCTACCCACCCAACTGTGAACTGCAGTAAACCATCCATGCCTGTGAGATCCACTTCGGGGATCAGCTGCCAGCACTGCTCCCTGTAGGATTCCACAGCTCTGACTGTACATGGTCATTCACAACTGGTCTGCTGAGACTGCCACGTACCTCTATTATTCCAATGGTCCCTGGACACAGATAAAACCATCAGTGGTGAGTTATAATCTAGACATATTGATACCAGCATTTACAGGGACATTTTCATTCACTATCCTCTCAATTGTTATTAATGCATTGAATTATATCTGTGGAAGAACTAATCATGAATACCAACAATGGATGACCATTATTAGTTTAAACCTTTAGCTGAGGACAGGTGCTCCATTTTTAATGATTCATTATATTTTAATTTTTATTTACATTTGTTTGTTTTGATCAAGTTTTCATGTGTTTGTGATTTTTATTATTAAATGTATTGAATTAAAAAAAGACGAGTTGTTTTACATTTTATCTGAAAATAGGTATTGGACTATTCATTTAGTTTCTTTAAATACCCACTCAGTGGAATTCTCTTTGTCAATGTTTAATACGTTTTTAGATCGTCTGGCATCCGGTCATACCTGATTTTGCAGCGGGTGTGATTATTTAATAAAATTTTCTATACTAGCACCGGGATTTGGGATTGTATACCCCAAAATTTTTTGTGTTCTTTTACTGGAATATGGAAAGGAAAAGGGGTGATGGATGCTGCATTTTCATTATCCAGAATATCAAAGATCTAATAAAATGATATAAAATAACTAAACCTAATCTGGTCACTATAAGAACTTTTGATCCTAATACTGTTGATATACTGTAATTATTGTACTAAAGAGACAGTTGTTGGATGCAACCACGGTTAGATGGGTGACAAGGTGGCATCACATACAACAGTACCCTTCTGTTCCCCCCCATTCCTCTTCATTTTAAATAGAAAATCAGTTCTGCACATGTACAGAACTGAGGGTCTCATTCAGACCCGCTCGCGAGCGCAGGACGCTCGCAAACGGGTCGATGGTAACCAAATGCGCATGCGCAAGACCCGGCAAGCGACGGGGAAGCCGTCGCTCGGGGTCTCGCATCAAAGGGGGCGTGCTGTCGATGGTGAGTGACAGCACGCCCCCTTTGATGGGCATGCCGGGGCGTGGCTGCCCAGACGGAGGTGTTCCCATGGGAACGCCTACCGTCTGGGTCCGGCCCCACTGACATCACTAGTGATGTCAGTGGGAGTGATTTTGGCTCTGATAGAGCCAAAATCACTCCAGGGCTTGCTGCAGCGAGACCCTACCGCAGTGTCTCGTCGCAAGACTGATCGTCGCGATGGTCTTGACCATCGCGACCATCATCATGGATGCTCGCATAAGCTGTGGGTGGTAACCCACAGCTATGCGAGTGTCCAGGAGGACGCACAAAAAAAAAAACACCCTGATTCAGAGCGGGCGCTCGTTCAGAGTGTCCGGCTCTGAATTAGGCCCTGATTTCCTTCTCTGGTCTTTAACTTGGCTGTGCCATACCGAACTCTTACTGCTGACATCACATGCCTATTTTTGTTATTACTGTATAATATGTAATTATTGACAATTTTGTAGATATGTTTTGTTTGGATTAGGTTTTTTATTAAATCAACAGGAAAATATAAATTTTCTTGAATTACAAACCAGCACCTGGCTGGGGTATTGCTGGGTTGATTATCATGCAAAGAGAACATATGGTAACATATAAATAAATAAGCTGTCTTATTAGCAATATCATATGCAGCAGGATATTTAATTCCTTTATGTTTATGTTATTTAATTGTTTATTTTATGAATGTACATCCAGAATTAAAATGTAAAACTTTCAATCAGGTGTTTTATACCACATCCGACAATAAAACAAAAGGCTGTGCAGATCTAACAAAATAACCAAATCTTGACTGTATTAACCTCTCCCTTACACACACTTGTGATGGGCTAATAAATAGATGGAGAGCAACTTACATGCTGTGTATCACATAATTCTAATTAGCAAAAACAAATCAAATAATGTGATTCAGAATGAAAAAAAATGAGTGGCTGACACATTTTCAAAGATCCCACAGGTAGAGCTAATTATTTCACTTGTGATTCTCTGAGGAGACCTGGAAAACATGCACTGTTAGTGCTCCTTGAGAAATGAGTTTGGGAAACACTTTTAGAAACATTGACAAGGAAGGACAGATGTTGGCTGGATGTTGGTTGCCAACCTAATGTAACAAACTAGGCATTATGATGACATGTGCTAATGCATGTTACAGAATTAATATCATAATACTGTAGTCGTCACACTAAGCAAAAAGTCAGGGGCAAAGATTCCATGTTGGCAGAAAGTTAAAAGGTCATGAAAGGTTTAACAGGTAAAAAGGCTGGTACTCAGTAATCACTAAATAACTAGAATCATTACTTCAGCAAAGTTTAGATCGGAATACTCTGGAAGAGCTTTCTGTACAGAGCTGCAAATTATATTCAGGGCAAGTTTTGAATTTGGTGCAAATGGAACATGGCAGTGAACACTGTCTGAGGCTGCAGAGGTGATCCAGTAATGGCACAGTGCCAGATGTCTATGGGTAGCAGCTTGGCGTCCAACTGTGATACTGGGGAGTATTCTTGTAATGAGAACTTTCTCTGGATTTTACCCCCAGAGGGACTGTTTCAAGCCAGTATTACAACATTTTTATGTTATCACTATCACACCCTATATTCCAATAGGACAATATTTAGATTGGGAGGACTTCAAAGAACATTTTCAAACTCACAATCATTAGCTAACTTTGAGTGATGACACATTTTATATTTTCACTATTGGACACCAACACAATTTGGGAAATAATTAAAACAACACAATGCAGAAAGGATGATATCACTTATACAGGTAAATGCAAAAAGATTTTAGAAAACATTGAATGTAGGGTTAAGGAAGACTCTATATTAGCTAATACGAAGAAATAGGAATCTACAGTATATTAAATAACATGAAAATGTACACTCTAAGCTCTTACATATTAAGGAAGAAGAACTAATTGTCAAAAGGCCTCTAGTACATCTACAAATAAAAGTAACCATTTTTTAAATATATACACTATACATTCAAAAGTTTTTAAGAAAATTGGCTTTAATTTTTTTTTCAATGAATGGCAAGTACTGTAATCGGAGATTACATTCTGTAAACTGGTAAAATAAGTATAATTTAAATATAACAAATTAAAGACAAAATCTACTTTTGACTCCACTTATGTTTAAGTACTATTTCTTGAAATTTGAAAAGTTAATGATGGAGAACATAAGCAAGTTTACATAGGAGTCAAAAGAAGAGCCTAATTTGACTTTTCATGGAATAAGAGCTTTAAAATCATTGTAATACAGTACTAACTTAATTATGAAACATTCCAATAAAAGTGGCGAGATATTCATTAGGGATGATGTAGATAAAAAGATAAAAATCAATAATACATTTTTATTTAAAAATCTTGTCATTTAAGTAAAATCATATCTAAAAGATAAAAGTCAATAATAAAATGTTATTTAAAATGTCTCATTATTTCAGTAAAATCATATTTAAAAGATCTCTAAGATAACATTACTAAACAAAATGAGATTCAATGGCTTGATAACCATTGCCTTGTTACAACTGGCCTAAGGTCACTTTATGCTCTCATTGACCAGGAAGCAAGTACATAGTTACTAGAATATATTAATTAGTTACCAGGGGATGTAACAATTTGAAGCAAACATGAACTTGGGGCAAGCTTGGTGTCATGTGAGATCTGATTTGCAAAAATCCTATCAATATCTAAGTTCTTTTCATATTATTTTTTCAGTTTACAGTTAATGATCAAGATCATACCATCAATACTGAAAAAATTAAATTAAAAACCCAAAATTACAAAGCTTATGGATGGTAATATATACTAACATGTCACAAAAAGGCATTCATAGCAGTCAGTTTAAGAGTAAAAAGCAACTGTACTAAAGAATATCCAAACTAATTAAATAAAAAAAACTATTTTTAGAAAATAATATTTATCAATTTAGTAGAAGAAGCCTTACAAAATAAAAAAATTATATAGAGATATATACATTTTATCCCCAAACAAAAGATAAAAATAATCAAATGTTTCATGGTGGTTTCATTTTATTAATTTTTTTAAATAATAGAATTTACAAAATAAAGTTGTGGTGAAGATAATTAGAAAGATCTATAGTATTTTAAATAAGGTACTGATTCCCTCCAAAATTATTGTAGAAATTTTTTTTATTTTTTATACAAAAATTGACTGATTTCAAGGATGCAATGATAAAAAGTGCATTTTATGATAAGGATTAAGGAATATAACTTGGAATGACTAGCTGTTATAAATGTAGTCCTCTGTGGCTTCTTTAATCTGTAAAGCTAAATAATAGAATATTAGTAATGTTTTATCTATTTGCAAAGATCCATCCTATTTTATTAAACAGTCCATGAGTAATATATTTCATGTAATTCTAATGTTATAAATATATAGGTTAGAATTCTTGCCCACACAAAATGTAATGGTCTAAACACATATGTAGTATAAAAGTGCATTTGAAACCCATTCATTGTGTCACTTTTAAGGATGCACACCAATGTATCAGTAAATCTAAAAAGTTTTGACAGAACAAATAATGAGTTATTAGAGGAATATTAATGTAGCAGAACTTTACTTTGGAATGTAAAATTTGAAATTGTTACAACCATCTAGAATAAAACATTTATTTTGACCTTAAATGGTTTTGAGGGTTTCCGTATAAGTTTTTGTTCATAAACAGTATACCAGAAAACTTACAAAGATACCATATACAGTGCAAATAAATCCAAAGGATTAGTAGGTTATTTAGTGATATACTCACATAGACTTCAATTTATTCATACAGTGTTTTTTTGGCTTATGTACTGTATTGTACTTTCAGAATTCTTTAGATACTTAGTGAAATGCCTCAAATATATTGTGATATGGTTATAATAATATTTTAGAATTTGATACAATTAGGTAAGGAATTAAATATACATAGCAATTTTTTAAAACATATTTTGCATGAACAAAATTATTTCAAATATTAAGTACAGAAAAAAATCCTATGTTTATAAAGTTTGAATATGTGACCTAGACAAAAGTGATGTTGAATTTTGTGCAGGCACTTCTGAAGCTCTGTCATGCTGTTTTCTCAACTTCATTCAACTCTCCTTCAAATCTCCTATCTCTTAACAATTCTCTAAACTGGGGGCCTACAAAAATACCTTTAACTTTAAGCATGGGGAAACTTATTTAGCGCTTTAACAAAGTTTCTTATAAGTCCAAACTTGATGTGCAAAGGAGACATGTACACTTTATCAGCATCAATAAGTGAACTGTTCCCAAAATTTTTTGCCTGGAACAAGTGAGGTACGTTTTGGCTCTTCCTTCTGAGCATAGTGATTTTACTTTGTCCCTACTGTCCCCTCACATAAATAACAACAGTATATTTTTCATAACCTAACTGTAACCCTAGCAAAAGTACAAAAAAGAGTCCTTTTACACAAATACACCAGTTCTTTCATTTTGAATAGTTACATACATTTTTTATGCATAAAACATACAAATGTAATAAAAACATTCAATTTTAAAA
Organism: Taudactylus pleione; assembly: GCA_031769625.1. NCBI lineage: Eukaryota > Metazoa > Chordata > Amphibia > Anura > Myobatrachidae > Taudactylus > Taudactylus pleione. The sequence continues at coordinate 12,906,650 of JAUIMM010000188.1, forward strand.
AAATGATGCATGCAATAAAAACAGTCGCAATGTTGCCTTGCTCACGTGGCTTATTTAAGATATACCTGTACTTGATGCTAAAATGAGCAGTATTTAGGGATTATAATGTAAAATGTAAAAGTAATAAAGCTGGTAATCATAAACTGAGAGTACGGGGGGATTTATCAATAAGGTTTTAACTTTTTTTCCTCAGGATAGGAAATCCCACTGTTCCAGAGCAGAGCATCTTTACCGCAGAGCCTCTAAATCTAAAAAGTGGTCATATAACTATTTATTTTATTATTTAATTATTTATTAACAGTTTCTTATATAGTGAAGCATATTCCGTTGCGCTTTACAATTGGAAACATTTATAGAACAAAACTGGGTAATAACAGACAGATATATAGGTAGAAAGGCCCTGCTCGCAAGCTTACAATCTATAGGGAAATAGGCATTGATACACAAGGATAGGTGCTATATATTGCATTTTGGTCCAGCCAGAATGCACAGTTTCTTGGTTGGCTGCATGATCTAGTCACACAGGAATGTCAACCAAATGTCATGAGGATGTGAGAGAAAGACGATGTGTGAGGTTGTGTGTGGACTGTGAAAGGGGATGTAATTAGATATGGAAGCTATGAAGGTTATGTGGGAGATTCTGGAATCTGATAAGCTTGTCTGAAGAGGTGAGTTTTCAGGGAATGCTTGAAGGATTGGAGACTAGAGGAAAGTCTTATTGTGCATGGTAAGGCATTCCATAGAGTGGATGCAGCCCGAAGAAATACTTGTATCCATGAATGGGGGCAAGTAACGCATGGGGATAAGAGACGCAGATCTTGTGCTGAGCGGAGAGGTCGGGTTGGGAGATATTTTGAGATGAGTGAAGAGATGTATGTTGGTGTGGTTTGGTTAATAGTCATATGTGTAACTGAAAGTATTTTGTATTGAATACGGTAGAAAACTGGCAACCAATGAAAGGACTGGCAGAGCGGGGAAGCAGACAATGAATGTTTCACAAGGAAGATAAGCCTCGCAGCTGCATTCATTTTGGATTGTAATGGCAATAGCCTGTTTTTGGGAAGACCAGTAAGGAGGCTATTGCAATAGTCAATGTGGGAAATAATAAGTGCATGGATTAGAGTTTTTGCAGTGTCTTGTTTGAAGTATGGTTGAATTTTGGATATGTTTTTTAGATGTATGTAACATGATTTCGAGACAGATTGAATGTGGGGAACCAAGGACAGTTCAGAGTCAAGGATCACACCAAGGCAGTGAGTTTGTGGTGCAGGTTGGATGGTCGAGTTATCAACAGTGATAGAGAGATCAGGTTGATAACTGTTATTGGCCAATTGAAAAATAATTAATTCTGTTTTAGAAATATTAAGTTTCAGATGGTGAGATGATATCCAAGATGAAATGGCAGAAAGACATTCAGTGACACTGACCAATACAGATGGTGATAAATCTGGGGAAGATAGGTAGATTTGAGTATCATCTGCATACAGATGGTACTGAAATACAAAAGAGCAGATTAGTTTGCCAAAAAAGGTGGTATAGATTGAGAATAGCAAAGGACCTAAGACAGAGCCTTGCGGTCAGGGCCGGCTCTAGGGGTGTTCAACCAGTGCGGTCACACAAGGGCACCACCCTTAGAGGGCGGCACCCTTCCCCAGCATCCCGATTTCAGTGGGACAGTACTGTCCTGCTACTCCATCTGCGGGCCAAAGTGGCCCGCGGGTGGTCTAATTGGGAGGTTGGGGACCCCCACCGCCGCAGCTGTGCGGCGGTGCCAGACCCCCAGAGTGTGAATGGATGCCACGCGCATGCGCGCGGCATCCATTCACTGACAGAAGAGGGCTGGGGGAAGCCCAGCCAGTGACGGATTGCTAGGCTTTACCCCCAGCCTGATGTTATTTGGAGCCGTGCCATGCGGGCATGCCTCCAAATAATGTCACATAGGGGGTGTGGCCTATGGTAATTAGACCAGGCTCCCAAATTGGTGTGGCCTATGGTAATTAGACCACACCCCCAAATTTGATGAAAGGGCGCCATATGATGGGCTGGCACAGGGTGCTCTGACCCCTGGAGCCGGCCCTGCTTGCGGTACTCCAACTGATAGAAGTAGCGAAGAGGAGGCAGAATCAGGAAAACAAACAGTAAAAGAGTGATCAGATAGGTAGGAAGAGAACCAATAAAGAGCTGTGTCCTTAAGTTTGTATGAGAAGAGAGTGGTCAGCAGTGTCAAAAGCAGCAGAGAGATCTAGAAGAATTAGGAGTGAGTAATGGCCTTTAGCCTTGGCAGTGACAAGATCATTTACTACCTTAGTCAGTGCTGTCTCTGTGGAGTGTTGGGAATAAAAGCCGTCCAATCAGTTGTGTGAGTTAAGAAAGTGTGTGAGGTGGGTGTAGACAAGTCTCTCAAGTACAGTAGCTTGGAGGGGCATGGAAGCTAGGAGATTGGACGGTAATTTGAGAGAGTATTAAGGTCAGAATTTAGTTTTTTCAGAATTGGAGTAATCACTGTGTGCTTGAACAGTGATGGAAATTTGCCAGTAGAGAGAGAGAGATTACAGATTTTAGTTAGGGTAGGGATAAGCACAGGAGACAGAGCCTTACTGATTTGTGAGGGTATAGGATCTAGAGGAGAGGTAATAGAGTAGTATTTATGTGCAATGAGAGAAAATAGTCACAATTGTGTAAAAGTAAATTGTCTGCCACATGCAAATTTCACATTTCGTAAATAAGTCTGACTATATTTAGTCATTGATAATGTGTCAGTTTAATTTTTCTTGTCTTTCTAGATTATATGTATATAATACCAAAAGTCTAAAAAAACCTGGAAAATTGTATTGACCATTGATATCTCAACATAAGAAAGAAATTTTGCCATCTACAGTACTTTAATTTGGGTCACATACGCTTAAAGGGGGGAAATGATTTCAACACTAAAATAAACATACAGTATTACTCACTAATGTAATAAACAAAGATATTCAATCTGTTTCATTTTACTCCATCCTTAATCCATGGTTTTACTAAATCTGTTCAACTGTTGAAAAACTAAATCCCATCAAAGGATGCTAATTTATAAACCCAGGAAGAAAAATGCAGACAAGATAAAACTTTTTATATTTTGCTAAAGGAATAAAACAATTCTTGAAATATCATGATCTGTATCCCTCTTTTTGCAGAGACTTGTATACTTTAAGTAGACGTGCATGGACCCCCGTGTTTTGGTTTTAATTCAACTGAGTCAGGACTAGGTTAGACTCGGAACTCAAAGTGATTTCAAACTAGGATTTGATTAGCCTCGGAACCCCTAGATTCAGGTGTGTTGGTATTTCAGGAAAACTCAACAGCACATTTCTACTTTTAAGGCTCCTAACATGACATGCGTAATTCAACAGATTGAAGAGGCAAAACAGCATTATGGGTATAGATCTGTCCATTTATACAGCAATATTCAGAATATGACAGACACATTGCAAACATTTTGTTTAATATGTGTGTACTATTTGGCGATGGTATAAGCAGAGTAATAGTATATACCTCAAAGTCACCAAACAGTTCCAAGTGCTTAACCAGTAGTGTGGTTTCTTGAGTGGTGGTAAGTTTAAATAGCTGTACTCACTGTTACATACAGAAGTGTCCTCTTGTATTTTTGCCGCTTTGTGCAAACGTTTGCATGCATCTGCATACCGATATCAGGGTGCAGGCGTTCAGAATTCCAGTGCCAGAATACCGACAGCAGTCCTGGCTCAAGAATCTTGACTGCTGACATACCGATGACAAGTATTAGGGTTAGGGTTAGGCACTAGGGGAGGGAGGGGAGGGCTAGGGTCAGGCTGTGGAAGGGGATGGTTAGGGTTAGTGAGCGGAAGGGGAGGGTTAGGCTGCAGGTTAGGGTAAGGGTTATAAGACTTACCAAATTCTGTTGGGTTTCTGACTGTTGGGATCTTGTACCCGACCCTTAAAGATGTTTTGTATTTTTACACTTCAAATATTAACTTTATTATTTAACAATATCTTTAATCAGACAACTTTGATTATATTGAGTACATGCATTATTGTAAGATCAGGCATTAATAATACAGGCAGACATACTTGACATATTATAAAGTAAAATATTTGCAACACCACCTATTTTACTAATCACTCCAGGGGGTATATTTTCTAAAGATTGCTTTTAGATTCTGTTCGATTTCCATTCAAGTTTGATATTGGAGATTTACTAAAGCCAAAATCGAATGTCAAATCAGACAGAAAATGGAAATTCATTCAAAATCGAATATAGGGAAAACATTGATGTTTTCCCATAGTCTAATATAGGATCCCTTCATTTACTAACATTCGATTTGCAAATTGAATGTAAATCGAACTCAAAATTGAACTTCAAATCCCCAAATGAATAGAATAGGGAGAGACTGTTGATTTGAGCTTCTAAACACCATTCTATTGGCTGGAAATTGATTTTGATGCCTTTAAAAGTTCCCAAGAGCATGTGGGGCAGTCTGGCTGTAGGAATAATGGTTGCTCAAGGCTATGCTATGCTGTGCACCTACCTGCGGTATCAGGGGCATAAGTAGCTCTTTGGGGGCCCCATAGAAAAGGTGCACACAAGCCCCCCCCCCAGGTGAGGGTCAGCCAACATAGCCAGGTGAACAAAAAGAAGTGTTTTTAAAAAATGATATGTATATACACATGTAGACAGTATATATATCCATATAAATGTATATATACATATATATATATATACATATATGTATATACATATAAACATATATATATAGGTAGGAAGTTAAGTTCTATTTTGCATTCGATTTTAATGGGGATTTGAGGTTTAATTTTTGAAGGGATTTCATGAACTAAGACAAAATCTCTTCTTAAAATCGACCAAAATTGAATTCGATTTGAAAATCGAATGCAAATCAAATATTAGTAAATGAGGAATTTGTTAAGCGATTTTGCAGTTCAATTTCATTCCATTTCAGTCAATTTTATTGATTCATAAAAATGAATACCAAATCGAACTTTAGTAAATTTACCCCCAGGTAAAAAGAGGATCCTATAAGACAAAATAATATCACAAATATAATATAAAGTAATTTAAATCTTCTTCTATTTGGATCTTCATGTGAAATACAAAATGTGCCTAGAAGACAATTTAGTGCTGAAAACAGAATATATTAAAAGAGTTTGAACCACATTCACTGAATTATTTATTAGTGTGATAAACAGACATTTATAAGTCTGGATAAACTACAGTATAAGACGAATCACCAGCATTGTTTTGTTTTTGGCTGCTATGCCTGCCCATTATACTCTCAATCAATTCACTATGAATGCATTGATATTGTCATTTCAATGGATGTTTTTGTGAATGTTGCATTTCTAAGGTTTTCAGCTAATTGCTCATTTTCATGTATATATACTGTACAGTAACTGCACCATAATATAATTTGGAGCTTTACCATGAAGAAAGTTATATTTAAGATGTGAAAAAAAAATAAACAAAAAAAATTCTGGCAATATTATGGTGAAGTCCATTTAGATAATCAGTATCTCTACCTACGTCAAAAATTCTGTGGAAAAAACAGTATATTCTGGTTATCCGGAGATAAAGTACCAACCAATCAGCTGCTAACTGTCTATTTTCAAACACAGACTGTAAAGTGACAGTTAGGAGCTGATTCATGAGCACTTCATCTGCAATGCCTTGATTCTCCTTGCCATCACCAAATCCTGGATATACCTTTCTGACACCACTGCTCCTGCAAAATTCCTCCATCACTTGGCTTCCTGGCTCTTGATCTTCAAATGGACCCTCAAGACCCATTTCTTCCTCAATGCTTTCCAGCGCCCATCCTAACCCACTACTCTATGCTCCCCATCTGTGTCAGCCCTGTTTGTCTGACCCTCCCCTCAGAATGTAAGCTCTTGCGAGCAGGGCTCTCTTTACTCACGTGCTTCTTCTTGCCCTACTTTTACAATGGCACTTAAAACTTGGTTACTGACACCCTGCTGCTTATTTAGGTGTTATGCAGCATTGTTTATAAATCATGTACTTGTCCTGCATTGTCTGTACTGTTAATAATTGTTGTCTTGTGTGCTCATTTGTTTCTGTACTTTGTAAGGCGCTGCGGAACCCTTGTGGTGCCATATAAATAAAGGATAATAATAATAATAATAATAATAATAATAATAATAATAATTTGTTGGTACTTTATCACCATCCACTTATATCTCTCCAAGCCTTAGTAGACAGACCCCTATGACACCTAAATATTTATTATCAACAGTATTCCTATTATGAACAGATATTACATACAGAGGACAAACTGTGTGTACAGAAAATCTGTTTAGTATATACAGTCAGGTACATAAATATTGGGACATTGACAGAATTTTCATATTTTGGCCTCTATTCACCACCACAATGGCTTTGAAATGAAACAAACAAGATGTGCTTTAACTGCAGACTTTCAGATTTAATTTGAGGGTAATTACATCCAAATCGGATGAACGGTGTAGGAATTACAACGGTTTCTATATGTGCCTCCCACTTTTTAAGGGGCTAAAAGTAATGGGACTATCAACTCAAAAGCTATTTCATGGACAGGTTTGGGCTATTCCCTCATTATTTCATTATCAATTAAGCAGGTAAAAGGTCTGGAGTTGATTCTAGGTGTGACATTTGCATTTGGAATCAGTTGCTGTCGACTCTCAATATGAGATCCAAAGAGCTGTCAGTGAAGCAAGCCATCATTAGGCTGAAAAATCAAAACAAACCCATCAGAGAGATAGCAAAAACATTAGGTGTGGCCAAATCAACTGTTTGGAACATTCTTAAAAAGAAAGAACGCACCGGAGAGCTCAGCAACACCAAAAGACCTGGAAGACCACGGAAAACAACTGTGGTGGATGACAGAAGAATTATTTCCCTGGTGAAGAAAAACCCCTTCACAACAGTTGGCCAAATCAAGAACACTCTCCAGGAGGTAGGTGTATATGTGTCAAAGTCAACAATCAAGAGAAGACTTCACAAGAGTCAATATAGAGGGTCCACCACAAGATGTAAGCCATTGGTGAGCCACAAAAACAGGAAGACCAGATTAGAGTTTGCCAAACAACATCTAAAAAAGCATTTACAGTTCTGGAACAACATCCTATGAACAGATGAGACAAAGATCAACTTGTAGAAGAGTATGGAGAAGGAAAGGAACTGCTCATGATCCAAAACATACCACCTCATTAGTGAAGCATGGTGGTGGTAGTGTCATGGCGTGGGCATGTATGGCTGCCAATGGAACTGGTTCCCTTGTATTTATTGATGATGTGACTGCTGACAAAAGCAGCAGAATGAATTCTGAAGTGTTTCGGGCAATATTATATGCTTATATTCAGTCAAATGCTTCAGAACTCATTGGACGGCGTTTCACAGTGCAGATTGACAGTGACCCGAAGCATACTGCAAAAGCAACCAAAGAGTTTTTTAAGGCACCGCTCCTCACCAGTGAGTAAGCATGATCACTACTTGAGCAGGGTGCACCAGGAAATTGTCCCAGATCCTGCAGCTAAACACTGATTGGCCCGCCCCTAAATGAGGAGGAAGGAGTTCTTACTGCTAATCCCACACTGGGATAGCAGTCCCAGGAAAAAAACTCTAGGACTGCCAGTCTGGAGTGCAATAAGCAGTAAGATCTTCCAATGTGAAGCTCACACTGTGCTAATTCACTGGCCTTACTGTGCTTCTAGGGAAATCAGACTATGCAGTCCCTAAAGGTAATTTGGTACTGCTGCACATACGTGAAAATTGATTGGCTTGTAAACATAGAGAGACAAGGACTAATGCCCCAAAACATACTAGACTTAGCCAAAAAACACATCTAGATGAGACATTCTCAATGTAGCTATTCCTTCCCTAGTCCTGGCTCAGGCCCACCTACTGGAGGGGCTGTGTGTCCTGGGTCTAATACCCAGGACCACTTTATGGATGAGGGTGGGCACAGGCAGACTGCTGCCCACCTACTTGTGCTATTAGTGACCTGGGCCTAACACCCAGGTCACCCACTACTATCATGGCCAGTTATAATCTATAGGGCCTAATGCCCGCCTATGGAGTCTGGGCCTAGTGCCCGCCTATCTGCCCACAAGTCTAATGCCTGACTGTACACACAGGTCTAGTGCCCGAATCCTGGTGGTCTAGGGAAGAGTTCAGTAGCAGCGAGCCTCGATTGGCTCGCTGCGACTGAACCTGATTGGCTGTCTGCCCATGAGCCACTACTGGCTCATGAACTGCACCAATTTCAAAACCAGTGCCTTCGACTGGACGAGCTTGAATCTTTTCAGGTGCAAGCTCGTCCAGACCTGTTCCTCGTCGTCTCACCACTCCACCCATATCACCTTCCCCTACCACTCCAGCAGACACCAGATTCTGGAATGGACCCGGCCATGCACCCCACTCACAGGCTGACACATGCTGGTGGCAGCTGCAACTGCCCAACGTCATAAAGTCAAGGACAGTCAAGGATATTCATCTCCCTCCAAATTCCTTGACAACTGTGCTTCCTTGCTCCCTCACTGTCTCTCCTCTGACCTTCCCTCCATCATCCTAGGTGACTTCAATATTCCAATTGATATCCCCACAGGATCCTTTTCCTCCAAACTCCTTACCCTCACATGTTCATTTGGTACTCCCAATGGACCTCCTAACCCTCCCATGTGGGTGGGCCATCGCTTGCCCTGGTCTTCACTCACCGTTGTGATATTCTGATTATTCCAATTTCCCATTCTCCCTCTCTGGCCATCACCTTCTCTCTTTTAACCTATCCCTCTCTTCTTCCCCTCCTCTACCTCCTAAGGCCACCATCACTAAGTGTAACATTGAGACTATTGACACCATTTATTTTTCTTCCTTGCTTGACTCACTTCTCGCTCCTATCCTCTCACTCTCTCTCTCCTGCCATGAACAAGTCACTTGCCTATACAATGCCTCCCTTACTTCTGCTCTGGACTCTGTTGCTCTGGCATTCACTTCTCACCCTCACAGATCCACACCTCAACTCTGGCATTCCAAATGCACCAGATACCTGCAAAAGTATTCACAAACCACCAAATGACAGTGGAGAAGATCACACTCTATGGCAGATTTTTCCATTGCAAATTTATGCTCTCATCCTACAGTGCTGCCCTTTCCCTCTCTAAACAGTCATAATTGAAGAACCTCATTTTGTCCCAGTCCTCAAATCCCCAGCATCTCTTCACCACCTTTAACTCCCTCCTCTGCCCAACCCCTCCACACCTCCCCTCCTCACTCTCTGCCCTTGACTTTGCTACCTACTTTACATCTAAAATTGATTCCATGTGTCAGGACATCATATCCCAACAGTCCCCCAGCTCTCCACCTACTCCTTTCCCGGATCACCCCTCTCCATCCATTGGACCAACTCTGACATCTTTCTCCCCTGTACCTGAGAGGAAGTAATGGCCCCTTATTTGGTCCTCCCCCCATCCACCTCCCCCCTTGACCCTATCCCTTCATGTCTCCTCTACTACCTCTCTCCTTGTGCCTGTTCCCATTTTGCCCACCTCTTCAATCTCTCCCTTTTTGTCTTGAACTGTCCCTTTTGCATTCAAACATACCCTTGTCTCCTCATTCTTTAAAAACCTAAACTTGATCCTAACACTCTCTACAACTACCGTCCCATCTCTATCCTCTCTTTTGCCACCAAGCTCCTTGAGTGTGTTGTTTACAACCGCCTTACCATCTTTCTTTCCTCCCATTCCCTTCTTGACCCTTTTCAGTCTGGCTTCCGTTCTCTCCACTCCACTAAAACTGCCCTCACAAAAGTCATCAACTACCTCCTTGCTGCTAAATCCAAGGGCCACTACTCTCTGCTCATTCTCTTTGACCTCTCTGCTGCTTTTAACACTGTGGACCACCATCTCCTACTGTAAATCCTTCACTCACTTGGTCTATGTGACACTGCCCTCTCCTGGCTATCATCCTACCTCTCTCGACCAATCATTGTATGTCTCCTCTCATGACTCCTCTCCCCCCCCACAGCCTTTTGTTCCCCAAGATTCTGTTCTTGGACCTCTCCTATTCTCCCTCTATATGTCCTCCCTAGGTGACCTCTCCCCCTCTCTCCTCACTTGTATCTTCAACTGTGTCTCTGATATCTCTTCCTGGATGTCCCAGCAATTTCTTAAACTTAATATGTCTAAGACTGAGCTGATCATTTTCCCACCCTCCAAATAACCATATTTCCCACCATTTCTTTATCAGTTGATGGCACAACTATCTCCTCTAGCCCCAAAGTGCGCTGTCTTGAAGTTATCCTGGACTCCTCTCTCTCTTTCAAACCACATATCCAGAACCTTTCACAGTCCTTTCATTTCCATTTTAAAAATATTTCCAAAATTAGACCCTTTCTCACCCAGGATGCCACAAAAACCCTCATACACTCATTGGTCATCTCCAGATTGGACTACTATTCATAATCTGGAATGGCACTTCAGAAATGGCACTTTCTTTTGTTAATTATCTAAATAATAATAAATATACTTTATCTTTTACTCACACTTTTAACACATGCAATATCAACTTCCTGGATGTGACTCTTCAAATTGTGGATAACAAAATAATTACCTCAACTTTTCAAAAACCAACAGATGCTAATAATTATCTACATTTCCATAGTGGGCACTACATATCTTGGAAAACAAACATTCCTAAGGGGCAGCTTTGTAGAATCAGAAGTAACTGTTCCACTAAAGATCTATTCGATGCACAAGCTAACAAGATGATTAGTAACTTTTAAGATAGATCATGCCCAGAATATATTCTAAAAAATGCACTTAAAGAGGTCAATAATTTAGATAAATATGAACTTATATCTATGGAATCTAAAAAAGCTGAGAAACAAAAACATCTCGAGGATGAGTCATTAATTTTTATATCCAAATTTAATAATTGTTCCAGAGATATAAAAAATATTATAAGAAAAAAATATTAGATGCTTAGATATGACCCATTATTATATAATTGTATACTGCCTGAACCAATGATTATTTATAAGAACATCAACTTGAGAAATATCTTAGCACCAAGCCATATACAAACATATAACTCCACAAAAAGAAATACAGGTGCTCAAGTCCAAATTAACTGATTGTATATAAATGAATACATTTTTGCAGTGAATAGAGGTTTTTGGCATAATCTTATTTATTTATTATAATTTATTAACAGTTTCTTATATAGCGCAGCAAATTCCAATGCGCTTTATAATTTTAATCAACATTAACATTATACTGGGTTGTAAAAGACATACATACATACATACATAAATGACATACATAAGGGTAAGAAGGCCCTGCTCGCAAGCTTACAATCTATAGGCCAAGGTTATGGGCCTACCCACCACATCCGGGTAACCTCTATCGGGCAGGTCCCTAACATACTAGGGTTCAAATTAGGGGTGTGCACCGGCCACTTTTCGTGTTTTGTGTTTTGGTTTTGGATCTGGATCTTTCTTCGTGTTTTGGATTTGGATTGGTTTTGCCAAAACCACCCTTCGGTGTTTTGGGTTCTGGGTTTTGTGTTTTGGATCTGTATTTTTTTTGAAAAAAGCATAAAAACAGCTAAAATCACAGAATGTGTTGATTTTTCTGCTCCTATGCTATTATTAACCTCAAAAACCTTAATTTTCACTCATTTCCTGTCTATTCTGAACACCTCACAATAGTGTCTTTATGTCCAAAAGGTTGCACCGAGGTAGATGGATGACTATGCTAAGAGACACGAGTGGGCGGCACAAACACGTGGCCCATCTAGGAGTGACACTGCAGTGGCAGACAGGATGGCAGTTTGAAAAGTAGGCTGCAAACAGTACATAATGCAAAGAAAAAAAAGAGGTGCAAGATGGTATTGTCCTTGGGCCCTCCCACCCACCCTTATGTTGTATAAACAGGACATGCACACTTTAACAAACCAATAATTTCAGCGCCATGGTCTGCCACACGACTGTGGCTGAAATGATTGGTTCGTTTGGGCCCCCACAAAACAAGCTGGCAATTAATCTGTCCCTGCACAAACTGGCTCTACGGAGGCAAGATGTCGTCCCCATCCTCCTCATTCACCAATTCCTCACCCTCTTCAGTGTTGTGTACATCCTCATCCTCACAGAGTATTAATTCGTCCCCACTGGAATCCACCACCACAGGTCCCTCTGTACGTTCTGGAGGCTGGTCTCCCTGGAAGAGTTGATAATTCATTTTTATAAACATCATCTTCTCCACATTTTGTGGAAGCAACCTCCTACGCCTTTCGCTGACAAGGTTCCCAGCTGCACTAAACACTCTTTCGGAGTACACACTGGAGGGGGGGCAACGCAGGTAAAATAGAGCCAGCTTGTACAGGGGCCTCCAAATTACCTCTTTTTCCTGCCAGTACATCTACGGACTGTCTGACATGCCTACTTGGATGCTGTCACTGATGTAATCCTTTAACAGACAGACGCACGCTTGTCGCTGCTGCTTTGAGGATGCAGGTGCGGCTACAGCCCACACAATTCACAAAGACAGACAAAAAAAGAATTTTTTATTTTTTGTGGAGCGAACTTTGAGGGTTACACCACCCTTTAACAGACAGATGCACGCTTGTCGCTGCTGCATTGAGGACAGTATCATATGCAGTGACAGTAGACTTGTCAGAAATTGTTGGCACGTCCGGACCAGATGTCCAAACTGGCCCTTGACTTATGACACAGGCGCACGCTTGGCGCTGCTACTGTGTTGATGCACATGCGGCTACATCGCACACAAGTCACAAACACATAATTTTTTTTTGATTTTTTGCAGCACTTTGAGGGATACACCACCCTTTAACAGACAGCCGCACGCTTGTCGCTGCTGCTTTGAGGATGCAGGTGCGGCTACAGCCCACACAATTCACAAAGACAGAATAACATTTTTTTTTTTATTGTTTGTGGAGCGCACTTTGAGGGTTACACCACCCTTTAACAGGCAGACGCATGCTTGTCACTGCTGCATTGAGGATGCAGGTGCGGCTACTGCGCATACATTTCACACACAAACAGAAAAAAGAAGAAGATTATTTTATTTTGGTTGGAGTGCACTTTGGGGGTTACACCACCCTTTAACAGACAGACGCATGCTTGGCACTGCTGCTTTAAGGGAGGCAGGTGCAGCTACTCCGCATACATTTCACACACAAACACAGAAAAAAAAGATTATTTTATTTTGGTTGGAGCGCACTTTGGGGGTAACACCACCCTTTAACAGACAGACGCATGCTTGTCGCTGCTTCTTTGAGGACAGTATCATATGCAGTGACAGTAGACTTGTCAGAAATTGTTGGCATGTCCTTCAGTCCGGACCAGATGTCCAAACCGGCCCTTGACTTATGACACAGGCGCACGCTTGGTGCTGCTACTGTGTTGATACACGTGCAGCTACATCGCACACAAGTCACAAACACACACAAAAAAATATTTTTTATTTTTTGGAGCACTTTGAGGGTTACACCACCCTTTAACAGACAGATGCACGCTTGTCGCTGCTGCTTTGAGGATGCAGTTGCGGCTACAGCCCACACATTTCACAATGACAGAAAAAAAAGAATAATTTTTTTATTGTTTGTGGAGCGCACTTTGAGGGTTACACCACCATTTAACAGACAGACGCACGCTTGTCGCTGTGCTTTGAGGATGCAGGTGCAGCTACAGCCCACACAATTCACAAAGGCAGAAAAAAATAATTTTTTATTGTTTGTGGAGCACACTTTGAGGGTTACACCACCCTTTAACAGACAGACTCACGCTTTTCACTGCTGCTTTGAGGATGCAGGTGCAGCTACTGCCCACACAATTAACAAAGACAGAAAAAAAAGAATAATTTTTTTATTGTTTGTGGAGCGCACTTTGAGGGTTACACCACCCTTTAACAGACAGACGCACGCTTGTCGCTGCTGCTTTGAGGATGCAGGTGGAATCTAGACAGGATTTGGAACTGGGGACACACTACCTCCATCAATTGTCTAAATCCCACTGCACTAATGGCGGATACCGACACACGTCTAACACCAACATAGCAGTCAAGGCCTCAGTTATACGTTTTGCTTCAGGATGACTGCTGTCGTACTTCATCCTCATCGCTAGGGACTGTTGGAGGGTCAATTGTTTAGTAAAAGTAGTGATGTTCCTACTTCCTCTCTGGGATGATGAACAACTCCAAGCAGCAGCAACAGCACTAGGAGGACGTGGTTCTTGATCTTTCCCTATTTTGTTTTTATCGGAGAAAGTTTGGTCCTCCATTTATGTTATATTGATATATACGTGCAGCTAAGGCGCACACAAACACAGAAAATAATTTTTTATTTTTGTTGGACACTAGTGCACTTTGTGGGTTACACCACCCTTTAAGAAATGAGCCAGCCGGCCCTTTACTTATGGGACAAAGGCGCACGCTTGGCGCTGCTCCTTTGTTGATGCACGTGCAGCCACAGTGCACACAATTCACAAACACAGAAAATATTTTTTTATTTTGTTTGGAGTGCACTTTGGGGGTTACACCACCCTTTAACGGTCAAGCCAGCTGGCCCTTTACTTATGACACAGGCGCACGCTTGGCACTACTTTGTTGATGCACGTGCGGCTACTGCGCACACAATTCAAACACAGAAAAAATTATTTTTTTTTGCACTTGGGGGGAGCACTCCTGATGGACAGAGCACTCCCTGGACAACACTACAGCACCCCTTTAGGACTGGGACACTGCACAGGACTTTGGAGTGGACACAGCCCCTATGGACAACTGACTGCACAACACAGTCCAGCCAGCCCCTATGGACTTTGGAGGAGTGGACACAGCCCCTATGGACAACAGCAGCACAGCACAACACAGCCATCCCCTATGGACTTTGGAGGAGTGGACACAGCCCCTTTGGACAACAGCAGCACAGCACAGCACAGCACAACACTACACTACACAGCCCCGCCAGCCCTAACTCCCACCCTCCCTCTTCACTGTCCACAGCCGAGTGAGAAAATGGCGCAGACACGGGTACCTTATATAGAATCCAAAACCCGCGAGACCCGGAAGGCGGGATAATGACGTTTTGCCTCGATTTCAGATCCGAGTCAGGCGGGAAAAGTCAAGCATGACTTGGATCGGCCTCAGATCGGGGGGGCTCTGGGGGATTCGGATTTCAGAAATCTGAGCCCGCTCACCCCTATTTCAAATCCAGAGTGCAGGACACCCCCAAACTAGCCCAGCTAAGCCACCCCAAGAAACCGCTCTAATAAAGGTGAAGTGTAAAAGAAATAGTTAAGAGCAGTCACAGCTGCATATAAAGAATAAAAATAAAAAAGTGTGAAATACATATATAAAAAACAGACAGTGAAGCGTTAAAATGTGTTGAAGGAAAAATGTCTTATACTGCGGTGCACTGAGGCAGATCAACCAGAGCAATCCAGGGGGACCCACGCCCCAAAAATGAACCAAAGCTGCACTACACAGTCTAAATATTTCCAGGACTTAAATCTATTGTGCCTCTGACTGGTGTGCATATTACTATGCCAGACTCCATGCTCTAAACCAGTGTAGTAGGGATGCTAGTCTGAGTGGAAAGTGTCTCAGGCTTTCCAGGTATGCAAAGCAATGCAGTTGATTGGGTTTATATAAGAAATGGGCATCAGACTGCACACCCTGAACATATATATATATATATATATAATTGGAGGTGCTACCTGTGGAGACCATCGGGGCTTGCGACGAGACCCTTGTGGTAGGGCCTCATCTGACGCAAGCCCCAGTGAGCTTCCAGCTCTAATAGAGCCGGAAGCTCACCACTGACATCACTCGTGATGTCAGTGGGGCCACCCCCAAACGGCAGGCGTTCCTTCGGGAATGCCTCCGTTTGGCCAGCCACCCCCACCGACCCACCTACCAAACGGGTCGAGCTGTTGATCAATATCGACAGCCGCCGCCTTTGGATGCGAGCGCCTGAGCGAGTGATCTCTCGCTCACTCCAGGGCTCACGCCGCGTGTGCGCACTGCCCGGCCATCGACTAGCTTGCGAGCGCATAGCACATGCGAGCGGGTCTGAATCAGGCCCTTTGTTCCTTTTTGTCACCCATTGTATATAATTGTTTTTTATTCTGATTATGGTTTCTTCAGCATGAGACCTATGCCTCCCCTCTCCTACAAGCCCTACACTGGCTCCCCTTGCCTTTCAGAGCCCAATTCAAGGTTCTCACACTCGCTTATAAAGCCCTCGCCCATTCCTCTCCCATTTTCATCTCCGACCTTATTTCCGATCATACTCCCACCCAGGGCTTAAAGTGGTCCTGGAGAGGGGGTGTAACTCCGCCCTCCCCCGCCACGCTATTCTGACAGGCCAAAACAAGTGTGAAAACTGTTCTTTACATACACACTTACAGATTAGTAGCGTGGAATCATGGTGCCCGGAGAAAGTGCATGTCATAGTAGTGCCCTCCCCTGTACTGAAGTGTGCCAGTGGGGTATGGCCAACCTGCGGAGGAATACTGAAGTTACGAGAAAAAGAGCAAACAGTGGCAGTATGACACTTGGCATTGAGGTACCATTGGGGGAATGGAATGCTTCTTTGATGCACTATCTGACATTAAGGGGTGGCTCCTTCGGCACTGCTTTATTTATGTATAGCACCTAGGATCTGACTTTTATCTCCTTTAAATCATTGCTATTAGTCAATAGAGGAGATTGTATTATATATTCTGATCATTTAACTTGAAATTGATGGAATACATGTGCTAGAGCGAGATTCCACAGGCTCCCCAGCTTATTACTGCGATTACTGCCCCGAGCAGCCTTCACTGGAGTGGGAACACCTATAGGAAGCTCCCTTCTTAGCTTTGGACCCGATTCAGACCCACTCGCTAGGCTGCATTCACACGTAGCCTGCCGATGTTTGCAGTGTGCACATGCATATAAGACACAGTGTGCGTGTGCAAACCAGTTCATGCGATCGCGAAGCGATTGCCCCTTGTACATAGATGCCTCGCTAGAATGAATGACAGGATGAGCCATTTGAGGGTGGTGATAGGGGGTGGTCGATGGAAACGGGGATGTGGTGATGCGAACGCAGGCGTGTCTGTGCATCTGAACGCCATTTCAGGGGCGTGCATAATTAAGATGCAGCATCAGCATACACGTCACATGGCTGAATTACACACAGCAGCATTCACAGTGCTTGTGGTAGGGTATGGTCAGCCACAAGTGGAGCGTATGGATCCGATGTTACTCGATGTTACCGATTGTTTCATACACTTCCTGGAGATTATGTGTGTTACTAAGGGAAAGTGGGCGCCTTGTGACAGGCTGGTGGGCGTCTAAATACATACTGCAATTGCACGACAAGACATAGTGGGCGTGCTAATGCCTTGCTAGCGATGGCGGGATTTGCATACTTTGGCTGCTGACGGCTGCGTGTGAATGCATCTAGGTAGTAGGTCTGAATTGGGCCCTATGTTCCTATTTTGCAAATTTACATTGCACATACAGTATATTAATGTGAGTACTACTAACCATGTTCGGTCTATCACCATTATTATTATTTCAGGTCTCCTAATATGTTTTAAAAGACCTTTCCAATAACACTGTGTGATCATGCCAGAGAACACCTCCATTACTTTAAATAGCAAAGCAGTGACTCTTTTTAATCTCATACCTTATATTGAGGATTTTATGAGGATTTTACCTCAGATGTGTAACTACTAAATCCATTGAAGCACAATGAATGAATTAATGAATGAATTAATGAATTAATAAATGAATGAATAAGGAGAGAAGGAGGGAGGGGATCAAAGAGGAGAGGGGAGAGGAAAGTGCCAATCATAGAAGGGAGGTGACAGAGGACAATATCGAAGGAGAGGGGAGGGACAATGCCAATCAGAGAGGGCCAGTGACAGCCAATAAAAAAGGAGAGGAGAGGGGTGGTCACAGAAGCAAATAAGAAAAGGAGAGGAGAGGGGTGGTGACAGAGGCCAATAAGAAAGGAGAGGAGAGGGTTAGTGACAGAAGCCAATACAAAAAAGGAAAGGAGAGGGGTGGTCACAGAAGCAAATAAGAAAAGGAGAGGAGAGGGGTGGTGACAGAAGCCAATAAGAAAGGAGAGGGGAGGGGCAAAGGGCTGATCAAAGAGGGGTGGTGACAGAAGCCAATAAGAAAGGAGAGGGGAGGGGCAAAGGGCTGATCAGAGAGGGGTGGTGACAGAAGCCAATAAGAAAGGAGAGGGGAGGGGCAAAGGGCTGATCAGAGAGGGGTGGTGACAGAAGCCAATAAGAAAGGAGAGGGGAGGGGCAAAAGGCTGATCAGAGAGGGGTGGTGACAGAAGCCAATAAGAAAGGAGAGGGGAGGGGCAAAGGGCTGATCAGAGAGGGGTGGTGACAGAAGCCAATAAGAAAGGAGAGGGGAGGGGCAAAGGGCTGATCAGAGAGGGGTGGTGACAGAAGACAATAAGAAAGGAGAGGGGAGGGGCAAAAGGCTGATCAGAGAGGGGTGGTGACAGAAGCCAATAAGAAAGGTGAGGGGAGGGGCAAAGGGTTGATCAGAGAGGGGTGGTGACAGAAGCCAATAAGAAAGGTGTGGACAGGGGCAAAGAGATGATCACAGGGTAGAGAAGGGAAGGAATTAAAGAGGTGAGAAGTGAATGTAATTAATTTGACAGAAAAGGGGAGGTGACATAAGATGATCACAGAGGAGGGAGGACCGGAGGGGAGGCAATCTGGGCAGCTTGAGGAAGCATGAAATGTAGAAACGGATCTCATATCCATAACTTATTTAGGATATACAGCAAACAGAGATAAAACTAACAGGCGGCCGTCACACTGTGCAGTGCCCCATGAATTCCGGAACCCTGGATGATGCCCTAAGTCCATTGGAACCACCATCACTACACCCCTGCACACACACTGTTGTGTAAAGGAAACGGTAAAGTGAATCGCTGGGGTCCACTTAGGCCCCCAAAAGCTTTTAGGGCTATGACAGTGTGAAATACATTTTAGATGCTTTTCTTAGCCCTCCTGCCATCAGCTGAGACAACAATGTTACATCACTTAAAAAGAAAAAAAACGTTCTATATCATGTGTTAATTTTCTGCCATGTCTCTGAGTTGTTTTTATCGGGTCCCCACATACTAGTCTATGCCACTTGGATGCCCAATGTTTTTTTGCAACCCCTATGTATTGCCTTCATTTGATTCTTTCCTTACCTACTGTATATGCTGATTTCTCTGACGAAATTGAGCCTCCCTAGGCAGACAGTGAGCGGCTCTCTGTCTGTGGGACTTCTGTGCAGGCACTTGGTGGAGGTGGAACTAGTTCCATCTACCATTAGAGGTGACGGAACTCAGTTCCACCCCGTTCCTGCCCACTTTAACCCCTGCTTCCACCCACCCCTCCACTCTCCTGCCAACTGATTACTTCCTCCCACTCCCGTATCCAAGATTTTGAACGTGCTGCTGCCTACGTTTGAAATTCTCTCCCAATCAGACTCTCCACCGCTCTACAAAATTTCAAACGGGCCCAGGTGACAGGGGGCGTGGCCTAATCTAGGGAGGCGTGGGCTGATTCAGCATGGATCCCAATTGCAACCGCGCATGCAGATCGGCCGATGGTGCGTACTGTGCACGAGTATGCACTGCAGTGCACGTACGCAATGAATGATTTGCGACTGCACTGCGATCAAGCACGCACATAGAAAGCCATTGCAAAGTGAGTGACGGTACGCCAGCGTTTGAGTTGGTGATGGGGGAGTGGTCGGAAAAATGCAGGCGTGCCTGTCCGTTTGAACGCCTTTACATGGGCGTGCAAAAATTAGCCACTGCGTCGGCATACGCAGCTTGAGTACTCACTGCATGCGACGAGGCTTGCAATTACTGAGACAGGGCAGAGTTGCTGTAATTGTGCGTGAGAGTCCCTTCAACTGTTTTCTTTTATTTTTTTCTTTTAAATCAACTTTGTTTAAAATGGCACTGGCTGCTAAGTCCAAAATGGCCTAATTTGAGTAAGATTTCGCCAGCCACAAAATGGCTGTCATCAGAATCACCTGTAAAGTTATAGGCCCTGATTCAGACCCACTCGCAATTGGGCGTACGTACGTTCGGCGTACGTAAAAAAATATTTAAATTCAAGCACTCGCTCGTATTTTCGTACGCAGCTAAAAATCCGCCCCAAACTCAGCCGACCCCTCCTCTAACTAACGAGCGTGCCAAATAGCGAGCGTACATCCCCGAAATGGCTTGAACGGAATGCACGCACAAGTACAAACCGGAAGTGGGCCTGTCAGATTCCGATTACCTGCGTGTTTTTTCTGCCTACCTCCCTCAATCGTATCATGCCAATCAATGTATCAATTAGCTTAATTGTTTTTTTTTTTTCAACACAATGCAATAAACTTTAATCTTGTCCGTGTTTGTGTTTACTCGCAGAATACGTACGGCTGAAACCTTCGCTTTTATTGTTCAAAAGACATGTTAGCCCCAATTAAACAATTGTTCTATTTGTTTGTATCCCCACAAATTTTCTGTGGTTCATTTCTTTATTTAAATTTGCTTACGCATGTCACTGCATCAAGCCTATCATAACTCTCAAGAGATTTGTGGCCCTGTCGAACACATGACTCATACACTAACCAATAGAATTTGTCCTGTTAATTTCCCAAATACATTAGCCAATCAAATTTTTTTTGGGTGCTTTATTAAAAATAATTTTCTAAAAAAACACCATTGCCATCATGAGATCCGCCGCATTCACCAGGCGCGAACTGCTGGTGCTGACGGAGGTGATGGACAGGCGGATCACCAGTCAGCCTCCACCCATCTCAAATAGCCGAAAGCGTTCCGCATATGCGGAGGTACGTCGCCGCCTGCGCTCCTTCGGCTCACGCCGACATATTAGCCAGCTGGAGCGCAGGTGGTCGGACCTGCACCGGCGTACGCCCCGCTTGCTGGCATGCTTTCGCATGCAGATCGAGGAAAGTAAGTTTTATGGACTGTGGTTTTCAAGTTTATCTTGTGGGCCCTAACTGCGTGTGCATGTTTTCATGTCTGTCCTATTTAGTCATTGTAGTCATATCTGTATGTGCATGTTTTCATGTCTGTCCTATTTAGCCATTGTAGTCATATCTGCATGTGCATGTTTTCATGTCTGTCCTATTTAGTCATTGTAGTCATATCTGCATGTGCATGTTTTCATGTCTGTCCTATTTAGTCATTGTACATTTTTATTTTTTATTTTTTTTTATTTTGGATTCCTGTTGAAACTAACCACAATATTTTTTTCATCTTTTAGGGGCACAGCAAAGACTACGGCGTCATCGCCAGACAAGACGCCGGTCCCGGCCCCTCTCTCCAACCCCCAATTCCTCAATTACCCCCTCCTCCCCAGACCCTGTGGCCGAGATTTCAGGTCTACTTCCCCTCCAGCCCAATTCCCCCTCTCCTCCATCCGTCCCTCCTCCAAATACCCCCTCCCAGGAGTCTTCAAACACCCTGCCCCTAGGTTTGGGGAATGTAGCCACCTCCGAGGTGGTCCAGGGAGTGGCTTCTCGCTCTGGCGTTTTGCCGAACGGTATGTTTTTTTATTTTATTTTGGGCACCACAAACTGTTTGTATGTAATCATGTGTCGTCCCCATTTTTGTTGGCTTTCTGTCGCCTTAGGGTATTTTTGGGGGTTGTCTTTACCTGTTCCTGCTAATTTCACCATACACAGATCACACCTGTGTGCATTTTTTTAGGGCCCTTGTATTTTGGGCCTAGGACATTTTGGGGTGCTGGGTTTTATCCGTGTAATTTTTTTTTTGGCCACACGCTTTTAAGTTTTGGTTTGCTTGTTTTGTGTTTTTTAAGAATGTTGCTTCATTATAGATTTATTAATCCCCAAACTTTTGTCACCCACAGAGGAACAGAGGCGTCGGGCAGAAATCTGTCAGTGTGTGGCACGTATGCGGGAGCAAGTCACCGGGCTTCTGCAGGGCCTTGACCATCTGGCGGTCCTCCTTAGGAATTTGTTTTTTTATTATTTTTTTTTCTAATTGTTTCCTAATAAATCAGTTTTAATTCAAGCTCTGTCTCATGCGTTTTTAGTAAATCCAAAATTCTTTACACTGACATAAGTAGACTCTTCAAGCAAGGATTGCCACAGAATCTCACTACAGATTGTGTGTTGTATTTTGAAGGCAAACAGGCACAAGAAACCCCTCCCAGTACCAATGTCATTTTCCTTTTTTGGAGTGGACAACATGATAGTTTACAACATTTTTCAGGTTCCTATTTGGTGGCCAATCTGCTTAGGACAATCTTACGAAGGCAACTGATTGTACAGGATTCCTTGGTGTGTTGGTTAGTACCCCGAAAACATATTACATTTTAGCTCCACTTGCTTCATTACTGGGTTACCCCTTAGGTAAAATTAACGTTTGGGAGTTTGGTTACACTTGCTTCTAACGTGCCCAAAAAGGAAACAAATTACACTCTCCAAATATTTATTCACAACAGAAATCAAAATACAAAGTGGTCACTCACAAACAAAACACACAGTGATAATCAGAAATACACCACATACCAAAAACAGGAAACAAACACACAACAAATCAAGAACTGGTTGACGAAGGTCCATGCCCACATGATTTAAAAAATATGGCGTTGCAATATTGGTGTCATAATATATTCCAGAAGTTTCCACATAAAGGTTTTTGAAGGGTAGCAGGAAGTAGTCATCGTGGGAGTGCCAAAGATTATGCAAACAAACAGAAGATGGTGCAAGAATTAATATCAAAAAAGATGAATGCCAAAAAACCGTAACACATTGGGTATACACACTGTTGTTTGGTCAATAATTACCTAAAATATCGGGCCACCACATCATCGCGTATGGCCCCCCCACATACTGACCTCCGACCAACCTCGGGGGGGCCATCCTCAGGTAAGGCATCCTCTGGCTGCATTGGAACACCACTCCTTATGGCGATGTTGTGAAAGATCCCACACAGGACCACAATTTTCGAAACCATATCCGGCAAATACATGAGCTCGCCACCAGAGCGGTGGAGGCATCTGAATCGGCCTTTTAAAAGGCCGATACAGCACTCCACCACTTGCCTGGTGGCTGTAAGTGCAGTATTAAACTCACTTTGTGGACCTGGTGTGGGAGCCAAATAAGGAGTGAGCAGCCAGGGCATGCAAGGGTATCCACTGTCTCCTGTGAAAAAGAATAGACAACATCAGGATCACTGTGTATCAAGCTTAACATTGTTATGTACTAAAGGTCTCCACTTACCCAGAAGCCACGCATCACCAGCTTGTAGGTTGGTTAATTTGTGCCATATCCCTGATTGCTGGATGACGAAGGAGTCATGTGCACTTCCTGGTAATTTTGCATTCAGGGACAGGATCTGGAGGGAGGCATCACATACCACCATTACATTCAGGGAGTGATAGTGTTTACGGTTGCGAAATATTGCCTCCAGCCGTGCTGGAGGCTGAAGTGGTATGTGAGTACCATCCACAACCCCTATGATGTGTGGGAAGCCAGCTATTTGGTAAAAATTGGCCTTGGCCACACTAAGGGCACCCATATCCAAAGGCATTTGAATAAAATGATGGAGGTGCTTGAAAAGTGCCTCCGTCACTGCCCTCAGGATCCTTGAAAAGGAGGATTGTGAGATGCCCGCCACTATTCCCACCGTTGTTTGAAATGATCCTGAGGCACAGAAATGTAACACCGCCATAAATTGCGTAAGTGGTGGTATTGCTGTTGGACTGTTAATTTGCCGCTCAAGATCACTCTCTATTAATGAGAGAGTGTCTATGATGATTTTGGGAGGAAGACGGTAGCGTCTTAAAACCTCATCATCGGGCATTCCAAAAAGGGTGACACGTGTTCGAAATATCTGGGGCCTTGCACGCCTATGATGCCTACTCCTGGGACGAGATTGAGGTTGGTCGGCTTCCGGGAGCATGGCCAGAACAATCCACCCAAGATCAACCTGAAATGGCAAGATTTGAATGTAAGGCTTTGGACCCACCCCAAAAGAAAATTAAGAACAACTTAGCTTGATGATACCATCCATTGCTGCTTACATGCCGGGGTATTGTCATGATACGTCCAAACTGAAAATAATCCCAATATTAATTTGTAAAAGTTTAGTCTGTGCATTTATGTTTCTAAATTTTGTGCTAGACAAAACATAAAATAGGCGAAACACACATTTGGGCAAAGAGCAAAACGACATTGCACACAGTACATCAAAATGGGTTGAAATGTAAGCCAAAAATGCGAAAGGGCAACCACAAACAATTTTACAGGATTAATAAGCATTTAAAAATGCGCTAATTAGTTTGCCAATACTAGTCAAAAAACAGAGAAAAATGCGCTAATTAGTTCGCAAATACAAGTGACTACAAACAGAGAAAAATGCGCTAATTAGTTCGCAAATACAAGTTAATAAACAAACAGAAAAATGCGCTAATTAGTTCACAAATACAAGTTAAAAAATGGACTTACCAAGAGCAAATATATAAGATTCCAAATCAAAAGGTCTTTGGGTCCGAAATAAAAAAAAACCTAAAAGAGATGAAATTATGGATCAAAAAAATAAAAACAAGAAGAAACACAATGAGACACCAATTGAACCAAAGTTAGACTTCACAAAACTTACCAAATCAAGAAACGAGGAAAGAAAAAAAAAAAAAAAAAAGCGAACGGAAAATAAAAACGCAAAACTAGCAAACAAAATAAACTCCAAACGCCAACTCCTTAATCCGCAAACAAGAAACTCCAACCAAGGTAACCTCCAACAATCCAAAAACGCCACCTCGACTAGAGACACACCAAGCCATAAATAGTGTTTCGTTTCCCGCACAAATTAAGGAGGGATCATAGGAACGCACAATCAATGATGCGGCCGCAAAATAAGGACGCATGTATAAATACGTCACGAAAACACATTTAAATTCTGGTGTATTTCTTGTTTGGACCTCAGACATGGCTACAGACCAGGGAAACAATGGACAAGAGTCAGGCGGTAAGTCTTTCATGCATTTTGTCTCAATGATCAATTTGAAACATAAGATTGGGCAAGTTGTGAATTTGAGAAATCTGAATATTTACACAAATAGGTGAGGAGGATGACATGGAAGAGGCTGCTGGGCCCAGTATTCCGGCCAAAGCTGCAAAAAAAAAAAGGCAGCCACATTTCACAAGAAAGGAGATGGAGGTTTTGATTCAGAAGTGTGTGGACATCCTGCCACAGGCAGACAGGAATATGAGTACAAGCCAGAAGTGGAGAATGTGGGAAGAGGTAGCTGTTGCTGTCAATAGGGTGGGTGATTATGTCCGTCTAGCCCGGGATGTCAAACGGCGGTAAGTAAACACTTGCCCCCCCTAAAAACAAACCCCATTTTAAACAAAAGGATAATGGTTTCCATTTTATCCCACAGATTGGGCGACTTCAAATATCGCCTAAAGCAAAAACTTGCGGACAGGGCTAGGCATGCAAGGGGGACAGGTGGGGGGTCCCACCCCTGTGTCATTGGAGTTGACGGATTTAGAAGAGCTGGCACAGGGGTGTGTGCAGCCTGTGGAGGTGTTTGGCGTGTCCAACATGGATACGGACATGCCAGACTTTGCGGCTCCTCATGTTGTCCCAGGTAAATCTTGTGATGTCACCAACTCTGAAATGTTAGTGGGCCAATATGTAGATTCTAATGTGAGTCTTTTCTCATTTTTCCTAACAGAGACACAGGCGGATGAGTCTGCTCCAGAGGGGAGCCTTGGCCGCTGAATTTCTGCTGGCTCTGCAGGGGAGGAACCAGTACATCCGGCTGAGGATCCTGCAGAAGCCAGTCCAGGGCAATCCCCCTCGCAGGCAGTGGCCCTCCTCACAGAACTCAATTTCAAATCGGATTTCCATACGGAGATTCTGCAGAGGATGGATGCCAGTCTGCTACGGGTGGCTGAGGCCCTGGAGCAAAATGCTGCGGCCAATGTGACCATTGGTCAGGCCCTGGCGGAAAATATCAGGGCCAACATCCGCATCGCCAATGCCCTGGAGCAGGTCGTTCGCCAGCACATGGTGGAGCCGACCTCCCTTCCTGCCGGAACATCAGGATCCTCCACCTCTGGCACAACATCAGCCAATCCTCCAAATGTGCCTAGCCCTGTGCCTAGTCCAGAGGCGACAACATCTGCTTCTGGACAGGCAAGCCCGATGACATCCCGGGCCCGGTCTGGCGCCCTCCCTCCCCCAGCCAAACGGGTGAAAAAACGGTGAAAGCAATGGCGACTTTTCCCACACTCCTTCTGTGCTTGGCTCATATTCCTTTCTGGTCAAAACTTCCCTCTCCTTTCTTGTGAATTGTTTTTAATTTTGTGTTCTACATTTCATAAATCTTTTATGTTGGCCCAATTATTGTAACTTTGGGAATGAACCCTGCAAAAAAACTTTGCCTAAAATTGTTTTTTTTTTAATTTTTTGTTTGAGCAATAAAAAAATAATAAAAGACTGACATTGTATTCTCACATTATTGTCAAAATGGATTACATTTAATCCTGGGCCAAAAGGCACAAACTGGCAAGAACCACATTTTACATGCCCCCCCAAAAAAGGGCTCTTTAAGGAACGTTTCAAATTTAACATAACGATGCAAATTCAACAGGCCAAAAGAAAAAGGTAAAAACCAAAAAAACATGATGACATTATTGTTACAATAGGCCCTAACCAACAAATTGAGCCCCAAAGAAACAACCACAAATATACGTAAATTGATTGTGTAATCAACACATTAGCAGCTATGATTTCCACCTGCATACGCTTTTGTGCTAACACAAAAAACTACTTTCAAAACACATACCAAGCCGGTTTTCAATCCACCACTAATTGCTGTTCAGACCACCCGCGATTAATCGCAGCAACATCGAGGAGTGCCGGGATGGAGGAGAAGGCCATCGCCAATGTGGTCGAGTAATCCAGACCCTAAGCTGTGCGAGCATTTTGAAGGGAAAGAGGATCATCCAGTGACGTATGAGTCGGTCCGTACACATTTTACGCTCGCATCTGCTAATGTATGTACGCCCCAAAAACGCCTCGCCACGCCTGCGTTTTTCCATCTCCACCCCCGTCAACACCCAAAAACGCCCTGTTCTGTCAATCACATTTGACATGTCACTTCCTGTACGCTATTTGACGAGACCAAAAAAACTCGCAATCTGCCGTACGCACATGCGCAGTGTTACACCGACGCAGGCGCGGTTAGTCAACATCGGAACGCAACGAGCGTACTGCTGTTTGCGAGTGGCTCTGAATGAGGGCCATAGTTTGTGACGGCAGCATATTATCTGTGGGTGGGACGGGTCTTTAAGCGATACCTCACAACTGCAGGTTTCACAGTCGGCTCTCGGAGTAAAGGCCCCCATACATCAGCAATTGTTTGCAGCAATCGTGCAATTTGCAAACGATTGTGTATGAAAATCTTACCCTGTTTCAATCGATTGTGGCAATTCTGCAATCTGCAATCGATTGAAAAAGGGAAAGATTTTTATACACAATCGATTGCAAATTGCATGATTGCTGCAATCAATTGCTGATGTATGGGGGCCTTTAGATACATTTTTGCTTGGTTGTAGATGATTAATCATTTGATTCCAGCAGTAACCTTTCTCTCAGTCAGACAGTGAGAGAATCCAGGGAATGTTGTCTCTTTGTCCTCAGCGTCTCTCATCATAAATCTAAAAAAATTATTGCAGAAATGTGAAAAGATTTCTTGCTTAGAAACGGCTCCATAAATCTCATTTATTTACCTCTATTCTTACACTTCTGAAAATGCTCAGCCCTCCTGAATGTCGGGGCTGCCGTATCACCAAGCTAAATTCTTATAAATGTATTTAAGTTGCATGTTGTTACTATTGTACCTACGTTTTTTGCATTGGTATGAAGAGGTCAATGTATGCGTAAAACATAGTGGAACAAGGTTTTCTGGTTCTTTCCTGCTGATGACAATTATCCAGGGCTTGGCAGAGATCCCAGAAACTACACCCCCCCACCTCTCTGGGCCCACTGCACAAAACCAGCATCCTGAGAGGATCACTTGGTGCTGTGCCCAGGAAATGACAAACAGAAAAGGTCACACGTACTCCAAAAAGATATAGTGCTTGGCAAGTTTAATTGACATTGTGCAGCTTTTTAGCCATCCCTGCAGGCGTGCCGGCATTTAACAGATGCGAGCAACAAGCAGCTTAGAAAACCAGGGGGTGGCGTGGTAAGAAAAAGCCAGTACATTTTTCAATGCTAAAATCTGAATTTATTTATTTTAGGTACAGACTCTCTGTGGCTTTTTCTCTCCCAACAACAGCCTGTTGCTTCTGTACTGTGCATTTTGTGGGGCTATTATTAAGGTCAAACAATGCGTGCCGGAAAACTCTATATGTTTTCCTCTATCCAAACGAAGAGTTTGAAAAATCTATAAAGATCTATAACGCACAATCTTTCATCTATAATCCATAATAACACAATAACATGGAATTAGTAGTCATTATTTAGGATTCTGGAACACAAAAAAAAATGCAATGAGTTCTGCACTGAAATAATAAACAAGGGTAGAACTGAGGGCCAGATTCAGCACGGATCGCATGCAGACGGCCGATGTTTGCATTCTGCGCAAACGTATGCATCGCAGTGCGCGTGCGCAAACTGGCTGCTGCGATCGGGAAGCGCTCGCAGTGAGAACACATGGGACCTCATTCAGAGGTGCTCACAAATTGCGAGCGCTCGCTCTGAATGAGGGCGGCCGCATCTATTTTTCGGGCCAGCCTCCTGGCCGCTCGCTAGCCTATGGGTGACCACCCACAGCTTTAGTGTGCGGCCAGGTTGATGGTCGGGGCTTGCGACGAGACCCTTGTGGTAGGGTCTCATCTGCTGCAAGCCCCAGTGAGCTTTCGGCTCTATTAGAGCCGGAAACTCACCACTGACATCACGAGTGATGTCAGTTTGGCCACCCTCAAACGGCAGGCATTCCGTCGGGAACGCCTCCGTTTAGCAAGCCACCCCCCCGCCCCGCCTACAAAACGGTGAGAGCTGTCGATCACCATCGACAGCCGCCCCTTTTATAGTAAGCCCCAGAGCGAGAGAATTTCTCTCTCACTCCAGGGCTTGCGCACGCACAGTGCGGCCGCTGCGCATACGCAGGGCCTCTACATCGACTCACTTGCGAGCGCTTTGGTGCTTGCGAGCGGGTCTGAATGAGACCCAGAGTCTTCACAGAGTGATTGACATGAAGTGACCATTTGTGGGGTGGAGACTGGGGGCGTGTGTGTGCATTTG
Organism: Taudactylus pleione; assembly: GCA_031769625.1. Classification (NCBI taxonomy): domain Eukaryota; kingdom Metazoa; phylum Chordata; class Amphibia; order Anura; family Myobatrachidae; genus Taudactylus; species Taudactylus pleione. The sequence goes on from JAUIMM010000188.1 coordinate 12,936,015, forward strand.
AAAGCAGTTACAGGGACGCGCATAATTAAGCAACTGCGATTGTATACACTGGCAGAGGTCTAGCTGTTTAGCAGTTTGTGCGGTAGGGTCAGGTCAACCACAACTGTGCGAATGGTTCCGATGTTACTTGATGTTACCGATGTTTTTGCGGACTTGCGGATGCACGTCATGGGAAGTGGGCGGCTTTATACAGTGGTAGGCATCTTGGTATAGTGCTGACGTTTTATTGCAGTCATTAGCTTATTTTCGCATCTAGCGGGCAGGTGCGAACGCAGCCGTGCGATCCGTGCAGAATCAGGCCCTGAGCTACATTGGTGATGTTGTTTTATTGAAGGGGATGGGATATAGGAAATGAGGTTGACATTACTTGAATATGACTGTGTACCTGAAAGACAGGTGTCGCGCATGGGTAAACAGGGTTGGCTTAAACCATACTTGCTTACTCTCCTGGAATGGCCGGGGGGCTCCTAAAAATTGGCGCTCCTGGCCACCTGGAAATGTAGGTAGGTATCCTGGCCGGCTGCCACACGCACATATCCCCAGATCTCCGGCCTGGGGCCCACCTTCTGCTTCACGATACTGGTAATCTTAGAATTGTGCCAGGGCGACAAGGCCATGATGGTGTGATCGTGCAGTCATGCCCCTGCTCTGCCCCTAATGCTACATCATGTCCCCATCAACACCTGCATATGCCACATCACATCCCCTGCTGTCCCGGAGGGGGCAGCCAGAATGTCGTCAAGTATGACTTCAGAACCCACAGCGGCCGATTGTAAGTTGTATGCCTCCGTAGGTATGGACGTATCTCCCGATTTTCTGCAGACTTGGCATGCGATGAAAACTGCAAACCGGGTCTTCGCAGGCCTTGTGTGATGCTTCCACAGTGGTAAGAAGTTCCGACCGAGCTGCATTTTAAGCCTGACGTGAAATAGGTTTTTGTCGCTGGCAACTGGGCAGCGACTATTTAGACACACGGTACAGCTACAGTAGTCTCATGGGAGTGTCCTGCGAGCAGTGGCGTCACTAGGGGGGTGCGGCCCGCATCGGGTGTCACCCTTCAAGGGGGTGACACCAAGAAGATCAGCACGTCACACCCGCGGGCCGCACACCCACAGCACCACCGCTGACCACGAGCTGCTGGAGACACTTTTATTGTACATCTGCAGGTCCGTCCTGCCGCGCGCTGGTCCGCTCTGCCCGCCGCCGCCGGGGGTGAGTTGCACATTCTCTCACCATGGCCGGCGTCCAGAGCCACACACAGGCACAGAGAATCTCTGTGCTTGTGTGTGGTTCTGGACGCCGGCTGCGATGACATTATCGCACACGCTGGCTCCACTTGTACTGGGAGCCGCTCATCCTGATGGAGGAGGAGGGACTACCGGCTTGTCAGCGCGCTGCATGTCAAGAAGGACAAGTTAAGTGCGCACCCCACCCGGACACACCCAGTGCTTGCCAGCAGGTCATGAAGAGAGGAGAGGTAAGTATTGACTAACTGCACAGGGGAGGGGGCACAGCATAAGGGTGATTACTGGGGCCACTGCATAATGGGCACTACTGAGGGTACAGCTTAAGGGGCATTGCTGGGGGCACTGCATAAGAGAGGCAACACTGGGGGCACTACTGGGGGCACAGCTTAAAGGGAACTGCATAAGAGGCACTACTGGGGGCACAGCTTAAGAGGCATTGCTTGGGCACTGCATAAGAGGTGCTACTGGGGGCACAGTTTAAGGGGCATTGCACTGTGATTGTATAAGGGGCACTATTGGGAGCACAACTTAAAGGGCAATGCTGGGGCACTGCATAACAGGCAATGCTGGGGGCACTGTATAAGACACATTACTGGGGATACTGTATAAGGGGCACTACTGGGGGCACAACAAGGGGCATTACTGGGGCACATCATAAGGGGCATTACTGGGCGCACTGAATAAGGGGCACTACTGGGGCACTGCATAAGGTGCACTACTGGTGGTAAAGTATAAGGGTGCGATGATGTCACAGACTGTGCGCGGCTGCGCCGGGTGAGTGGTCCTGGTCCAGCCTTCTGCATACACATGGTGAATTGTAGTTTTCTATTTAAGGTGAGAGTTGTTTTGTGTTAATTAGCCTGATGACAGAGCCTGATTAAACAAGCACTGAAATGTTGCAAATTTAGTGCCAGAGTTGTGTTATCTGTAATAGTATGGAATGCTGCACCCCCTGCTGCTGTGTGTGCGTGTGCGTGTGTTTATATATATACGTTCTGTATACGTTTGCTGCTAAATATTCTAATGCACTTTATTATGGACATTTAAATATATATTTTTTGCAACTTATGGTGGTGTGATGGTCTCTATCTTACATTTTTTGTATGATATATATGTCTATTGAATCCTTATGTGACTTCAGCACCCAATGAAAATTTGATCCAGGCTTGTGTGCGCTTTTTTTCTGATATGTAAATTCTTATTTTTTTTTTTTGGAGGGGAGGAGGGGGGTGTCACCATGAGTTCTAGCACCGGTTGACACCAACCCTAGTGACGCCTCTGCCTGCGAGTGCTGTGTGTGCATCCCAACTTCTATGCTTGTTTGAGTCATCCAAACGCAATTGGGACAACTGTTTTAGAGAGATCTATTACACCCAGCATGGTGACCACTGAGGAAAATACTGGGGAGTTCAACTCTGCTACATGTGGACAAATTAATATTTCATAGATGGGAAGATACTTGCATTATCATAACCTACTACAAAGCGCCACAGTGCTCTAGTCCCCACCTCTTCGAGCATCATCTTCTATTCTGCTGTTAGACAGCTCCGCGGCTCGCTACAAATGGGGCAGCTGTTGATGTTGATCGACAGCTCGCCCCGTTTTGTAGGCGGGTTGGGGGGGGTGGCTTGCCAAATGAAGGTGTTCCCGAAGGGGGCGGCCCTACTGACATCATGAGTGATGTCAGTAGTGAGCTTACAGCTCTATTAGAGCCAGAAGCTCACTTGGGCTTGCGGCAGACAAGGCCCTACCACAAGGGTCTCATCACAAGCCCGATGGTCGCGATGTGACCATCTCCTGGCCGCTCGCAAAAGCTGTGGGTGGTCATCCACAGCTTAGTGAGCAGCCAGGAGGCCAGACACACACACAAAAAAATGCCCTTCAGATCTGCGAGCTGCCTCCGGCAGCGAGTGGTTCTGAATCAGGGCCTAAGCCTTTAGATGGCGTTACCCAATAGCCGCAGAAGGACACCAGAGGGACTTTTGGGTAATGCACCTGGAAGTCCCTCTATTGCATAGGATAGCTCTTACTGGGAGAGCTGTCCTTTGTGCATTATTAGGCGCAAACCGGCAATATTATCGCTGGTATGTACCCGATAATAGGCGGAATGTATGGCATCGCAGATGGATGCTTAGTACATTCCGCCCACAGCCTGTTAAATGACAGTTAGGAGCTGATTGGTTGGTGCTTTATGTCTCTCCAAGGCTTAGTACATCTTCCCCTCTGTGTTTTAGGTGGTCTCTAAACATTGGCACCCAAAGTGACTACCTAGAGGTAACACTGGACCAGCAGAAAGGGCAGGAAGTGTTTGCACAGGTGCCACAATCCCAAAGATGCCAGGCATAGTAAAACATTTTTTAGGCATACAGGTGCTTATGTGAAGAGTACGTAAGCAGGTTCATGCACTAAAGGAAATATTACACTGTGGAGTTATGCATTAAATGCCTCCAATTTGTACATGTATAAGTAAAATAGGGAGGTTTATAAAAAACAAATATACTGTTAAGGTCCATATCCACTACCCGAGTGTATAACTAATGACTGTAGGATTACAACATCGTAATCATTCAATCGTTCACCATCGGTCAGTGTGGGCACCCTCCCTCATCCCCGAACATGCACAACCTAACTATCTTGTCAGGTTGGCCGCCATGTTCAGGCGATGACAGATGCCGACAACAACCACCGGGAGCGCGCATCACAGGTTGTTGCCGGCATAATTACTGCTTGATTAATGAACGATTGAACGTTGACGATGTCGTTATCGTTCAATCGTTCATTTTAATCGTGTAGTGGATATGCGCCTTTAGAAGAGCAAAAATCCATACTTCTTTATATTTGCAATATCTTAAACTGTCACTAATAATAATAATAATAATAATAATGTTATAATTTTATATTAAAGGCCACAACAATAAATACAATTTTTATTACTCTACAGAGGGGGGGCCGGTTATAATACAATGGGTGTAAGACGATAAGAACATACATGAAAGTATTATTCATGCAATGACTACACTCAAGAATAAATTGAATTATCGTCTCTCTCTTTCTTTTCCATTTTCTTAATAGCAAATACATTTCATTGCAGGATTAATTAACAAAGTGGTCAAGGATCAATATTAATCTCTCCTACTGAGTATTGCAAGATATATGATTTAATCTATTAAAATAGTCTTTTATTGGAAATGTTGTATCAGACATCTGCCAGTAAAGACGTCAGACGTCACAGCCATTTGGAAATGAAAAGAACTGGTGAACAAACAAGGGTAAAAGTGCGATGCTAATTATAACTGAACATGACCGTTAGGCATTGTTACGCTGCCGCAATAGGTAATGCTGATACTGGGAATTGAATGCAACAGCAAATCTTCAACTGCAAGTACTGAATGCCAAAGTCAAGCACTGGGTGTGGTGATGGGTGTTGTTACATCTGTCCTGTACAGTATTAGCGCAGTTGTCCCAGTGGGACATATTTATTATTTACAGCAGTCTGCCCCCGGTATCAAAGATTCATTATTGCCACAAATTCACTGCAATAAGGGATCTCTGATCGCCGGAATGTATCAAGTCTGAATCAGTGAGAAGTAAAGTGACTGCAAATTAGGGGTGTGCACCGGCCACTTTTCGTGTTTTGTGTTTTGGTTTTGCATCTGGATCTTTCTTCGTGTTTTGGATCTGGATTAGTTTTGCCAAAACCACCCTTCCGTGTTTTGGGTTCTGGGTTTTGTCTTTTGGATCTGTATTTTTTTTAAAAAAAGCATAAAAACAGCTAAAATCACAGCATTTGTGGGTTTTTCTGCTCCTATGCTATTATTAACCTCAATAACCTTAATTTCCACTCATTTTCAGTCTATTCTGAACACCTCACAATAGTGTTTTTATGTCCAAAAGGTTGCACCGAGGTAGCTGGATGACTATGCTAAGCGACACGAGTGGGCGGCACAAACACGTGGCCCATCTAGGAGTGGCACTGCAGTGGCAGACAGGATGGCAGTTTGAAAAACTAGGGCGCAAACAGTACATAATGCAAAGAAAAAAAAGAGGTGCAAGATGGAATTGTCCTTGGGCCGTCCCACCCACCCTTATGTTGTATAAAAAGGACATGCACACTTTAACAAACCAATCATTTCAGCGCCAGGGTCTGCTACACGACTGTGGCTGAAATGATTGGTTCGTTTGGGCCCCCACAAAACAAGCTGGCAATTAATCTGTCCCTGCACAAACTGGCTCTACGGAGGCAAGATGTCATCCTCATCCTCCTCATTCATCGATTCCTCACCCTCTTCAGTGTTGTGTACATCCTCATCCTCACAGAGTATTAATTAATGGAAGAGTTGATCATTCATTTTTATGAACATCATCTTCTCCACATTTTGTGGAAGCAACCTCCTACGCCTTTCGCTGACAAGGCTCCCAGCTGCACTAAACACTCTTTCGGAGTACACACTGGAGGGGGGGCAACTCAGGTAAAATAGAGCCAGTTTGTACAGGGGCCTCGAAATTGCCTCTTTTTCCTGCCAGTACAGGTACGGACTGTCTGACATGCCTACTTGGATGCTGTCACCGATGTAATCCTCCACCATTCTGTCAATGGTGACAGTATCATATGCAGTGACAGTAAACATGTCAGAAAATGTTGCCAGGTCTTTCAGTCCGGACCAGATGTCCAAACTTGGTCCTGTCTGCCCTGCATCACCGCCAGCGGGTTGCTTAGGATACCTAAGATTTTTCCTGGCAGCCCCAGTTGCGGGAGAAAATGAAGAAGGAGCTGTTAACGTGTCACGTTCCGCTTCAGCTGACAGTGTTTTCACCAGCAGGTCTTTGCACCTCTGCAGGCTTGTGTCAGCCGGAAAGAGACACACCACATAGGCTTTAAACTAGGGGTGAGCGGGTTCGGATTTCTGAAATCCGAACCCCCCCGAGCCCCCCCGATCCGAGTCCGATCCGAATCAGGCTCGACTTTTCCCGCCTGACTCGGATCTGAAATCGAGGCAAAACGTCATCATCCCGCCTTCCGAGTCTCGCGGGTTTTGGATCCTATATAAGGTACCCACGTCGGCGCCATTTTCTCACTCGGCTGTGGACAGTGAAGAGGGAGGGTGGGAGTTAGGGCTGTGTAGTGTAGTGTAGTGTAGTGCTGCTGTTGTCCACTACTTCAAAGTCCATAGGGGCTGGCTGTGTTGTGCTGTGCTGCTGTTGTTATTAGGGGCTGTGTCCACTACTTCAAAGTCCATAGGGGCTGGCTGGACTGTGTTGTGCAGTCAGTTCTCCATAGGGGCCGTGTCCACTCCAAAGTCCTGTGCAGTGTCCCAGTCCTAAAGGAGTGCTGCAGTGTTGTCCAGGGGGTGCTCTGTCCATCAGGGGTGCTCCCCCCAAGTGCTAAAAAAATAATATATTTTCTGTGTTTGTGAATTGTGTGCGCAGTAGCCGCACGTGCATCAACAAAGTAGTGCCAAGCGTGCGCCTGTGTCATAAGTAAAGGGCCGGCTGGCTTGACCGTTAAGGGTGCTGTAACCCCCGAAAGTACACTCCAGTCCAAACCAAAAAAAAAATTATTTTCTGTGTTTGTGAATTGTGTGCGCAGTAGCCGCACGTGCATCAACAAAGTAGTGCCAAGCGTGCGCCTGTGTCATAAGTAAAGGGCCGGCTGGCTTGACCGTTAAGGGTGCTGTAACCCCCGAAAGTACACTCCAGTCCAAACCAAAAAAAAAATTATTTTCTGTGTTTGTGAATTGTGTGCGCAGTAGCCGCACGTGCATCAACAAAGTAGTGCTAAGCGTGCGCCTGTGTCATAAGTAAAGGGCCGGCTGGCTTGACCGTTAAGGGTGCTGTAACCCCCGAAAGTACACTCCAGTCCAAACCAAAAAAAAAATTATTTTCTGTGTTTGTGAATTGTGTGCGCAGTAGCCGCACGTGCATCAACAAAGTAGTGCCAAGCGTGCGCCCGTGTCATAAGTAAAGGGCCGGCTGGCTTGACCGTTAAGGGTGCTGTAACCCCCGAAAGTACACTCCAGTCCAAACCAAAAAAAAAATTATTTTCTGTGTTTGTGAATTGTGTGCGCAGTAGCCGCACGTGCATCAACAAAGTAGTGCCAAGCGTGCACCTGTGTCATAAGTAAAGGGCCGGCTGGCTTGACCGTTAAGGGTGCTGTAACCCCCGAAAGTACACTCCAGTCCAAACCAAAAAAAAAATTATTTTCTGTGTTTGTGAATTGTGTGCGCAGTAGCCGCACGTGCATCAACAAAGTAGTGCCAAGCGTGCGCCTGTGTCATAAGTAAAGGGCCGGCTGGCTTGACCGTTAAGTGTGCTGTAACCCCCGAAAGTACACTCCAGTCCAAACCAAAAAAAAAATTATTTTCTGTGTTTGTGAATTGTGTGCGCAGTAGCCGCACGTGCATCAACAAAGTAGTGCCAAGCGTGCACCTGTGTCATAAGTAAAGGGCCGGCTGGCTTGACCGTTAAGGGTGCTGTAACCCCCGAAAGTACACTCCAGTCCAAACCAAAAAAAAAATTATTTTCTGTGTTTGTGAATTGTGTGCGCAGTAGCCGCACGTGCATCAACAAAGTAGTGCCAAGCGTGCGCCTGTGTCATAAGTAAAGGGGCGGCTGGCTTGACCGTTAAAGGGTGCTGTAACCCCCGAAAGTACACTCCAGTCCAAACCAAAAAAAAATAATTTTCTGTGTTTGTGAATTGTGTGCGCAGTAGCCGCACGTGCATCAACAAAGTAGTGCCAAGCGTGCACCTGTGTCATAAGTAAAGGGCCGGCTGGCTTGACCGTTAAGGGTGCTGTAACCCCCGAAAGTATACTCCAGTCCAAACCAAAAAAAAAATTATTTTCTGTGTTTGTGAATTGTGTGCGCAGTAGCCGCACGTGCATCAACAAAGTAGTGCCAAGCGTGCGCCTGTGTCATAAGTAAAGGGCCGGCTGGCTTGACCGTTAAGGGTGCTGTAACCCCCGAAAGTACACTCCAGTCCAAACCAAAAAAAAAATTATTTTCTGTGTTTGTGAATTGTGTGCGCAGTAGCCGCACGTGCATCAACAAAGTAGTGCCAAGCGTGCGCCTGTGTCATAAGTAAAGGGCCGGCTGGCTTGACCGTTAAGGGTGCTGTAACCCCCGAAAGTACACTCCAGTCCAAACCAAAAAAAAAATTATTTTCTGTGTTTGTGAATTGTGTGCGCAGTAGCCGCACGTGCATCAACAAAGTAGTGCCAAGCGTGCGCCTGTGTCATAAGTAAAGGGCCGGCTGGCTTGACCGTTAAAGGGTGCTGTAACCCCCGAAAGTACACTCCAGTCCAAACCAAAAAAAAATTATTTTCTGTGTTTGTGAATTGTGTGCGCAGTAGCCGCACGTGCATCAACAAAGTAGTGCCAAGCGTGCGCCTGTGTCATAAGTAAAGGGCCGGCTGGCTTGACCGTTAAAGGGTGCTGTAACCCCCGAAAGTACACTCCAGTCCAAACCAAAAAAAAATTATTTTCTGTGTTTGTGAATTGTGTGCGCAGTAGCCGCACGTGCATCAACAAAGTAGTGCCAAGCGTGCGCCTGTGTCATAAGTAAAGGGCTGGCTGGCTTGACCGTTAAAGGGTGCTGTAACCCCCGAAAGTACACTCCAGTCCAAACCAAAAAAAAATTATTTTCTGTGTTTGTGAATTGTGTGCGCAGTAGCCGCACGTGCATCAACAAAGTAGTGCCAAGCGTGCGCCTGTGTCATAAGTAAAGGGCCGGCTGGCTTGACCGTTAAAGGGTGCTGTAACCCACAAAGTACACTCCAGTCCAAACCAAAAAAAAAATATTTTCTGTGTTTAGCCGCACGTATATATCAAATCGATATAACATAAATGGAGGACCAAACTTACTCCGATAAAAATAAAATAGAGAAAGATCAAGAACCACTTCCTCCTAGTGCTGAAGCTGCTGCCACTAGTCATGACATAGACGATAACATGCCATCAACGTCGTCTGCCAAGGCCGATGCCCAATGTCATAGTAGAGGGCACATACAATCCCAAATGGCAAAGTTCAGGAAAATGACCTTGAAAAAGACATTTAAATCAGCTGAAGAGAAACGTAAACTTGCCAATATGCCATTTACGACACGGAGTGGCAAGGAACGGCTAAGGTCGATCCCTAGTATGTTCATGACTAGTGGTTCAGCTTCACATGACGATGGAAGCCCTCCTCCCACTAAAAAAATCAAAAGAGTTAAGCTGGCAAAAGCACAGCGAAGAACTGTGCTTTCTAAGAAGATATCACAAATCCCCAAGGAGAGTCCAAGTGTGGTGGTGGTTGCGATGCCTGACCTTCCCAGCACTGGACGGGAAGAGGTGGCTCTTTCCACCATTTGCACGCCCCCTGCAAGTGCTGAAAGGAGCACCCACAGTCCACTTGCTGATATGCAAATTGAAGATGTCACTGTTGAAGTACAACAGGATGAGGATACTGGTGTAGCTGGCGCTGAGGAGGAAGTTGGCGAGGAGGATTCTGATGGTGATGTGGTTTGTTTAAATCAGGCTCCGGGGGAGACAGTTGTTGTCCGTGGGATGAAAAAGCCCATCACGGTCATGCCTGGGCAGAAGACCAAACATTCCACCTCTTTGGTCTGGCAATATTTCTATCCAAATCCGGACAACAACTGTCTTGCCATATGTACCATATGTAAAGGTGAAATAAGTAGGGGTAGGGACGTCAACCACCTAGGAACATCCTCCCTTATACGGCACCTGCAGCGCGTTCATAAAAAGTTACTGTCAAGTTCAGAAACTTTGGCTAAGACCGTAAGCAGTCCAGGGACACCTAAATCCCATTGTCCTGTTGTATCCAAGCGCCTGCAAACCACACCGTCAACTCCCTCCTCATCAATTTCCTCCTTAGTCAGGATCGGAAGTAGTCCTGCAGGCCATGTCACTGGCATGACTGACTCTCCTATCCGGGATTCCTCTGGAGGATCCTGCATTGCTATGCCTACTGCTGCCGCTGCTGCTGTTGCTGCTGCTGGGAGTCGTTCATCATCCCAGAGAGGAAGTAGGAACACCACTACTTTTACTAAACAATTGACCCTCCAACAGTCCTTAGCGAGGAGGATGAAGTACGACAGCAGTCATCCTGAAGCAAAACGTATAACTGAGGCCTTGACTGCTATGTTGGTGTTAGACGTGCGTCCGGTATCCGCCATTAGTGCAGTGGGATTTAGACAATTGATGGAGGTAGTGTGTCCCCGGTTCCAAATCCCGTCTAGATTCCACTTCACTAGGCAGGCGATACCGAGACTGTACAGAAACGTCAGAAAAAGTGTCCTCAGTGTCCTGAAAAATGCCGTTGTACACAATGTCCACTTAACCACGGACATGTGGACAAGTGGAACAGGGCAGACTAAGGACTATATGACTGTGACAGCCCACTGGGTAGATGTATCACCTTACGCAGCAACAGTAGCAGCGTCACCAGTAGCAGCATCTCAGAAATGCCAGCTCGTTACAAGGCAGGCTACGCTGTGTATCACCGGTTTCAGTAAGAGGCACACCGCCGACAACCTCTTAGAGAAACTGAGGGAAATCATCGCCCAGTGGCTTACCCCACTTAGACTCTCCTGGGGATTTGTGATATCTGACAACGCCACCAATATTGTGCGGGCATTACATCTGGGCAAATTCCAGCACGTCCCATGTTTTGCTCACACAATAAACTTGGTGGTGCAGAATTTTCTGAAAAGCGACAGGGGCGTGCAGGAGACGCTTTGGGTGGCCCGAAAAATTTCTGGCCACTTTCGCCATTCAGCGACTGCGTGCCGAAGACTGGAGTGCCAGCAAACACTCTTGAACCTGCCCCGCCATCACCTGAAGCAAGAGGTTGTGACGCGGTGGAACTCAACCCTCTATATGCTTCAGAGGATGGAGGAGCAGCAAAAGGCCATACAAGCCTATACATCCACCTATGACATAGGCAAAGGAGGGGGTATGCACCTGACTCAAGCGCAGTGGAGAATGATTTCCGTGTTGTGCAAGATTCTCCAGCCCTTCGAACTTGCCACACGTGAAGTCAGTTCAGACACTGCCAGCTTGAGTCAGGTCATTCCCCTCATCAGGCTTTTGCAGAAGCAGCTGGAGAAAGTGAAGGAGGAGCTAAGACGGAGCGATTCCGCTCGGCATGTGGGACTTGTGGATGAAGCCCTTCATTCGCTTTGCCAGGATTCCAGGGTGGTCAATCTGTTGAAATCAGACCACTACGTTTTGGCCACCGTGCTCGATCCTAGGTTTAAAGCCTATGTGGTGTCTCTCTTTCCGGCCGACACAAGCCTGCAGAGGTGCAAAGACCTGCTGGTGAACACACTGTCAGCTGAAGCGGAACGTGACACGTCAACGGCTCCTTCTTCATTTTCTCCTGCAACTGGGGCTGCCAGGAAAAAACTTAGGTATCCTAAGCAACCCGCTGGCGGTGATGCAGGGCAGGCAGGACCAAGTTTGGACATCTGGTCCGGACTGAAGGACCTGGCAACAATTTCTGACATGTCTACTGTCACTGCATATGATACTGTCACCATTGACAGAATGGTGGAGGATTACATCGGTGACAGCATCCAAGTAGGCATGGCAGACAGTCCATACCTGTACTGGCAGGAAAAAGAGGCAATTTGGAGGCCCCTGTACAAACTGGCTCTATTTTACCTGAGTTGCCCCCCCTCCAGTGTGTACTCCGAAAGAGTGTTTAGTGCAGCCGGGAACCTTGTCAGCGAAAGGCGTAGGAGGTTGCTTCCACAGAATGTGGAGAAGATGATGTTCATCAAAATGAATTATCAGCTCTTCCAGGGAGACCAGCCTCCAGAAGGTACAGAGGGACCTGTGGTGGTGGATTCAAGTGGGGACGAGTTAATACTTTGTGAGGATGAGGATGTACACACTGAAGAGGGTGAGGAATCGGTGGATGAGGAGGATGAGGATGACATCTTGCCTCCATAGAGCCAGTTTGTGCAGGGACACATTAATTGCCAGCTTGTTTTGTGGGGGCCCAAACGAACCAATCATTTCAGCCACAGTTGTGTGGCAGACCCTGGCGCTAAAATGATTGGTTTGTTAAAGTGTGCATGTCCTGTTTATACAACATAAGGGTGGGTGGGAGGGCCCAAGGACAATTCCATCTTGCACCTCTTTTTTTTCTTTGCATTATGTACAGTTTGGGGCCTAGTTTTTCAAACTGCCATCCTGTCTGCCACTGCAGTTTCACGCCTAGATGGGTCACGTGTTTGTGCCGCCCACTCGTGTCGCTTAGCATAGTCATCCAGCTACCTCGGTGCAACGTTTTGGACATAAAAACACTATTGTGAGGTGTGAGGTGTTCAGAATAGACTGGAAATGAGTGGAAATTAAGGTTATTGAGGTTAATAATAGCATAGGAGCAGAAAAACCTACAAATTCTGTGATTTTAGCTGTTTTTATGCTTTTTTAAAAAAAAAATACAGATCCAAAACACAAAACCCAGAACCCAAAACACGGAAGGGTGGTTTTGGCAAAACCAATCCAGATCCAAAACACGAAGAAAGATCCAGATCCAAAACCAAAACACAAAACACGAAAAGTGGCCGGTGCACACCACTACTTTAAACCTAGGATCGAGGGGCCTCCAAATTGCCTCTTTTTCCTGCCATTACAGGTACGGACTGTCTGACATGCCTACTTGGATGCTGTCACTGATGTAATCCTTTAACAGACAGGCGCACGCTTGTCGCTGCTGCTTTGAGGATGCAGGTGCGGCTACAGCCCGCACATTTCACAAAGACAGAAAAAAAAAAGAATTTTTTATTTTTTGTGGAGCGCACTTTGAGGGTTACACCACTCTTTAACAGACAGACGCACGCTTGTCGCTGCTGCTTTGTGGATGCACGTACAGTGCAGACAATTCACAAACACAGAAGAAAATGTTTTATTTTTGTTGGAGTGCACTTTGGGGGTTACACCACCCTTTAATGGTCAAGCCAGCCGGCCCTTTACCTATGACACAGGCGCTCGCTTGGCGCTACTTTGTTGATGCTCGTGCGGCTACTGCGCACACAATTCACAAACACAAAAAAATATATTTTTATATTTTTTTTGGAGTGCACTTTGGGGGTTACAGCACCCTTTAACGGACAAGCCAGCCGGCCCTTTACTTATGGGACACAGGCGCACGCTTGGCGCTTCTCCTTTGTTAATGCACATGCAGCCACAGTGCACACAATTCACAAACACAGAAAATATTTTTTTATTTGGTTTGGAGTGCACTTTGGGGGTTACAGCACCCTTTAGCGGTCAAGCCATCCTTATGACACAGGTGCACGCTTGGCACTACTTTGTTGATGCACGTGCGGCTACTGCGCACACAATTCACAAACACAGAAAAAATATTTATTTTTTTTGCACTTGGGGGGAGCACCCCTGATGGACAGAGGACCCCCTTGACAACAGTACTGCACCCCTTTAGGACTGGGACACTGCACAGGACTTTGGAGTGGACACAGCCCCTATGGACAACTGACTGCACAACACAGTCCAGCCAGCCCCTATGGACTTTGGAGGAGTGGACACAGCCCCTATGGACAACAGCAGCACAGCACAACACAGCCAGCCCCTATGGACTTTGGAGGATTGGACACAGCCCCTATGGACAATAGCAGCACAGCACAACACAGCCAGCCCCTATGGACTTTGGAGGAGTGGACACAGCCCCTATGGACAACAGCAGCACAGCACAACACAGCCAGCCCCTATGGACTTTGGAGGAGTGGACACAGCCCCCATGGACAACAGCAGCACAGCGCAGCACAACACTACACTACACTACACTACACAGCTCAGTCAGCCCTAACTCCCACCCTCCCTCTGTCCACAGCCAAGTGAGAAAATGGCACCAACGTGGGTACCTTATATAGCCTCAATTTCAGATTCGAGTCAGGCGGGAAAAGTCGAGCCTGACTCGGATCCGCCTCGGATCGGGGGGGCTCGGGGGGTTCGGATTTCAGAAATCCGAACCCGCTCACCCCTACTGCAAATATGATCACTTTATTTTCTGCTTCGGCCACCTCTGCGCTACTGCGCATGCAGCAATGTCAGTTGGTGCATGCACAAGTGAACATCATCAGGCATTTCTCTACAGATCATACTTACCTGCCCTGCCGGAAGTGTCGGGAGGCTCCTGAATTGTCGGGGAGCCCCCCCGCACCCCCATAAGATAAGTGCCGGGAATCATGGCATAATTGCCATGACCCGCGGCTCCGTATGGAGGGGGTGGAGCTAAATGACACAAAAATTTGCCATTTAGCCCCAACCCCTCATCACACTCCCGCGATTCACTGCAATTTGTCGTGGCGGGACCTAATGATGTAGTAAGGCGGCCCCGCTCCTCAAAATGGTCACCAGTGTGTCCCCAGGCATCTCTCAGGGAGCAGATAGGTAAAGTAGGTAAGTATGTGTCATGGACTGAGGAACTTGGAGTTGCGTACCCGAACTGGGTTGTAAGACAGAGACACCTGAACCAATAGGTAGTTTGAAACTGGATGGTTTAATGTAGTTTCTGCTCATACAGTAATTGAGGAGACTGTGGTATAAGATGTTATAATATAGTCCTCCGTGCAGAGATAACGCAAATAGAAGATGCTGAATAAACTGTAGAACAAAAGTCTCTGAATAGTCACTGGACTTGGAAAAGGAACTGTAGGAAGAAAATGTAGACTTGGAACTGAATGAACTTGAAGAATAGAATTTGGCTCCGGACTGGAGCAACGAGGATTGAACTTGTAAAACTTGGAATTTGACTCCAGACTGCAGTAGTGTGGAATGAACTTTGAAGAACTTGGAATATGACTCTGGACTGGAGTAGCACTGGTAACACACAGGAACCTCAGGAACATAGGGATAAAGTGAGAATCAGCCTAGCTATGCTAGGAAGCATAGGTTTCACACCGGGAGCTCAGGAACATAAGTCATGCAGGAGCAATGAACATTGTTGCACTGGCAACCAGCATGTGTTACAGGAAGGTCTTTTATACCATCAGGCTGAAGCGGATTGGCTGAAGCAACTTGAGATGGCTGCTGACTGGATGCATAAGAATCACCTGACCTGGCCCATGTTCCAGGAAACTTGCATACTGGTACGCCGTGCACGCATGGATCTGCGGCAGAGGGACACAGGCAACAGCAGGGATGCTGCAGACGATGCTCAGGCGGAGACCCCGCATCGGAGATCACCGGAACAATATGAGATATGTATTACGCACCAATAGAAGCCTTAAAGAATGCTTTTTGGAACATAGAAGAAACATTCTAAAAAGAAACATGCTTCATAGTGTCTCAAAACATTATGCTAATGAGCATAGTGGAAATGACCATTCGCTTAAGATTGTGGGGCTTGAACACATCCCCCCAACTATTAGGAAGGGAGACAGGTTCAGGTCCCTATGCTGTCAGGAGTTATTCTGGATTTTCCAGATGAATAGGTTATAACCAGATGGTCTAAATGAACAAGTAGAACTAAACTCTGTATTTTGATTTTTCTATCTCTCTCTTATAGGGGTATTCAATATCGCACCTATGACGTCATTATCACAGGTTTTGGTTTTACACCGTATTCAATTTCAAAGACTTTTCGCAGGTTCGAAAAGTCTTTGATAAAAAACGGGGATAACTTTTCACCATTGAATAGGAGTCGAAAAAAAGTGCAGAATTGGGGTTTAGGGGTGTAGGCTTAAAAAAATAGCCTGCACCCCTGGGAATGACATTTAAAAAAGAACTGTGTCAAAAAAAGTTTTATTAAAAAAACAGGGACACCCCAAAAAATTAATTTAAAAATTGGGGTGAAGAAAAAAAATGGGAAAAAAATTGTTTAACAATAGGGAAATAGGTTCAGGGCTACTCTGCAAGTATGCGGCAGGTGTTTTCTAGAATAGATTTATAGCGGCAGGTGCACAATTGCAGAATTTTAAAAAACTTACTTTAGGGACATAAAAATATGCTAGTACCCATTTTCATGTACCCCAAATTTGATGGGACCACTTAAAAAAACGAAAAAAATAACCTAAGTGCTCTTCTGCAACACTTCTTCAATGTCGGGAAAAAACACCTGCTGCGGCTATTTAAATCCCCGACTATCATTTACAGGCTAAAACGGGGGTACCCATAGTGATCCCTCATGTTTTTACAACTTTAGGGGGTCCTACAATTTTTTTAAGGAAAATTTCGTAACTTTACGCAAATCTCACTTCGCAGGCTCTCGTTTTCGTTAGTTTCATATTGAATAAGGGATAAGCGGGTGCGCGCCCGATACTTTATCCCAGGTAAAAGCTCAGATATGAAACGTAAACTTCAACAGCGAAGTTTACGTTTCATATTGAATTCCCCTCTTAGTCTAATTTATTTGTTAGTGGATATATCTAATATATCTGACATTCTATACTCATATTAAATTCAGTCCCTATTCCCTATTTTAGTACAGGGGGGTGCCTTTGTTCATTTATGTACTTTTATACACTCCCTTGGATCTATATATGTATATTTCTGTTGGTTTCATTCAGCACCTTTCTAAATATAACGATATATGGAATATTGTATACATTTATATATATAAATGAGGTTTAATTATATATCTTTCTTTTTGAATTATAAAAGTATAATTTATATAATATGCTACTTCAAATTTAGTTTTATATATACAACTGACAAGGTTCGTTTTTACCAAGTGTTTTAGATTGATCAATCAATTATGTTAAATAAGTCTGCACTGCTACTTATATGGAGTTAGAGGCAGTCCACCTATACCTTGACAAAGACGCTGGAGGAGCGTTGAAATGCATAGGTACCAGCCTTGCTAATACCCCTGGAAGTATCTTTGACATATCCAGTCACCTGTTCTGCACGGACATTTGTGCTCACACCTCTTACCACCTACACACCTGATCCGATCCACCTCAGCTGCTGAACAGCACGGAAATCATTGCCGGCTTAGGCTGCACGGGACCTCCTGTCAGCTCCCCTCTCCCCGGGTTGAGCTGTCCTGCATACAGCCATTCTAACGCCTCCTCAGCCCATTCTCCCTGCCAACTCCACGAACAGGGATAATTACAATTGAAGTTGTGTCTCCCTCATCTTATCACTGAGAGCTGATATACGGAGATCCAGCCCCCTCCAAACACAAGGAACGCTGCCGCTGGAAGGAGCTGTCACACAGAGATCCAAGCTCTACAAACAGGTGAGAGCTTTCCATCATGACACCGTGCAACAGACCGCTCACCACACTGAAGGCAACCTTGGCTGACATTGGCCCTCATTCAGAGCCACTCGCTAGCGGCAGTACGCTCGTTCCGAGCGATGTTCGCACATCTGCGCATGCGTACGGTTTTTAGTACGCATGCGCGAACCAGTCAGTGCGGCCGAAAATCGTTGGTACGCAATATAGCGAGGGCCTGCTATTTTGAGTGACAGAATGAGGCGTATGTGGGTGGTAACAGGGGAAGGTGCTTGAAAACGGGGAGTGGAGATCAGAACGCAGGCGTGCTTAAAGGTCAAAACGGGCGTTTTAAGGGAGTGCATATTTAATACAGCAGCGTCATTGACCACGTCACTTGGTTTTTTTTAACTCAGAACTGCTCGCAAAATAGCGGTTGAAAACACCAACCACAAGAATAGCGAGCAGTTCATACGCTGTACGATGTACTCGATTAATCTAATAAATAGCGGACATGACGTATGGTGCGTGCGGCCAGGGGGCGTTTTTATCAAATAAACGAGCGTATGTTTTGCTCGCTCGTTCAGACTTAGAGGTGGGAACAGACTGCAATTTGCGAACGGATCATTTGAATAGCCACCCCTTGTTTTTGAACGAACGACCACAAATAGCGAACGGCTCTGAATCAGGCCCTTTGTTCTTACCTCCTGCTACTCAGGGGGACATTATCTTTACCTTACTTCAATTTGGTGGCAAGTGTATAACCAATTTAACAGACATTGGACACATTAATTTACCAGTTTTGCAGGTCTGCAGACATATACTCAAGATATGGGATATTACCAATTTTGTTACACTGTTTATACTCAATGATTAGACTGCTTTCAAGGTGTACATAATAATTTTAAATTTGTGCTTTAATAAATCTTATTTTTAGAATATGAACCTTGTCATATATTCATAGTATTCACCCCCTGATCCATCGGCAGCTTCAATATTCAGATTGTTTCTTTGTACATTGGGACTGAATATACGATTCAGCTGTGTTGTTTCAGGGTGTGACATTTAACTCATTAAGCGCCTGGATACTTGCTTTCTATCTTTAAGTCTACAAAGAATCTTCTCTTCAGGGTAGGAGCATGTAATGACCTTTCAGGAATCCAGGAACGCTCCTCTGGTCCATATCCCTTCCAATGTACAAGAAACTGAAGACCACCTCTAGAAATTTTGGAGTCCAAGATCTTTTCAAGGACAAATTCCTGGTGCCGCTGGAAAAGCACTGGTGGAGGTCTAACTGAATACTTAGAAGAAAACCTGGTGGAGAGGAAAACCAGTTTCAGAAGAGAACAATGAAAAATATTATTGATTTTGAGAGTCCGGGGTTTCTTCAAATGGAAAGCCACAGGATTCACTTGAGAAATAATCCTGAACGGACCAATGAACTTGGGTCCCAACTTTTGTGACCTCTGATGTAGGTTAATATTTCTGGTGGACAGCCAGACCAAATCCCCCACTTTGAGATTACAGGGCCTATGATGTCTGTCTGCCCAGATCTTGGAATGACCAGATGCTTGCCAAAGGGACTGAGGCACTTTCTTCCAGACTAAGCATAACCTGGAGACAGTTGAAGGAGAAGGAGTGGTGGAAGCCAAAGTCTCAAATTACTCCTTGGATGAATTCCGAGGTCGCAAAAGAACAGAGACACTGAGGAGGTGGAATGGCAGGAGTTGTTGTAGGCAAACTCAGCAAATGGCAACAGAGATACCCAGTTGTTTTGACATTTGGAAATAAAGCAACAGAGTTACTGCTCCAGGGTTTGATTGGCCTGCTCCATCTGTCCATTGGACTGAGGGTGATACCCTGATGACAGGCTGACATTAATGCCCAGATCCGCACAAAAGCATCCCCAGAACCGAGCAATGAACTGGGTACCTCAGTTAGAGATGAAGTCCATGAGGTCTAAATACATGTCGGAAAAAAAGACCTGCCAGTTCTTTTTCTGAAGGCAACTTGCTGAGAGGAACAAAATGTACCATCTTGGAAAAAACGGTCCACAACGGTCCAGATGACCATGCAGCGGGAAGATGATGGCAGGTCCACCATGAAATCCATCACGATATGTGTCCAGGGTCTAAGAGGAGTGGGTAATGGACACAACAGACCAGAAGGAGTGGTACGGAGCATCTTGTTTCTAGAGCAGATATCACAAGCTGCCACAAATTTATGGAACATCACGAAACATGGACTGCCACCAGTCAGAGCGAGGAAGTAGTTCAAGGGTTTTGGAAATGCCTGGATGCCCAACAGCCTTGGATGAGTGGAACTCCTTAAGAACTGCCTTGCAAGACCTCTCCGGAACAAAAATTAATCCTAGGGGCACCTCAGGAGGAGCTTCAGACTGGCACCGCCTAAGAGAGTCAGCCAAGGTTCTTGTCAAGGCGAAATAAATTTGAGAAGACGGGACGATGGTTCCCTCACTCTCAGTAGGACAATGGTCAACAGCAAAACTACGAGACAAGGCATCCGCTTTCACATTCTTAAGGCGGGTATCCACTACTAGATATACATGAGAGCACGATTACGACATTGCAATCATGCTCTCGTTTGTATATCTAGTGATGTGCCTAGACTGAAAGTTCACTCATTCAGTCCAGGCACATCCATCATCGCTGCACATGCTGAACCTGGTGGGATCGTCAGGCTGTCCAGCATGTATGGGTGATAATAGATGTCAGAAGCAACCAGCGTGCACACGCATCGCTGGTTGCTTCCGTCCAAAACATGCCCAATGCATGCGCGATGCATGTGCAATTTGCGAGCGATTGCACAATAACGACGTCTTTTTCATGCAATCGTTTGCTAAAATCACCTAGTGGATACTCCCTTTAGACCCAGGCTGAAAAGAGATGGTAAAATTGAAGAGGTTGAAGAACAGAGCCCATCGTGCTTGTTTGGTATTCAATCCAGATTTTTATGATGTCAACACAGACACCACATGGTTTGCCCCCTCTAACCAGTGTCGCCAATCCTCAAATGCCCACTTGATGGTCAGAAGCTCTTGGTAGTCCACATCATTTCTGTCCGCTGACTGCAACTTCCAAGAGAAAAAGGCGCAAGGATGCAATTTACTTTCTTCCAAATCTCTCTGGGAAAGAATGGCCCCTACTCCAACCTCGGAAGCGTCTACTTCTACCGCAAAAGGAAGGTCAGGATTTGGATGTCGAAGGACAGGAGCAGACACAAATGCCTTTTTGAGATGATTGAAAGCATGCAAGACTCTGGGAGGCCAATTACAGTCATCCGCCCCTTTCTTGGTCAAATCCACAATAGGCGAGACGATTGTGGAGAAGGACTTGATAAATCGGCGGTAATAATATGAGAATCCAAGAAACCGCTGAATGGCCTTTAAGGATGTGGGTTATTCCCAATCTAAGACAGCCATCAACTTAATTGGATCCATGGAGAATCCTCTGGAGGAAATTATGTAACCCAAGAAGGAGATCTCTTCAATTTTAAATTTGTACTTCTCCAACTATCATACAAATTATTAACCAGGAGTGTTCGCAATACCAGTCTCACGTTTTGTTGATGTTGTTCCATGGATTTGGAGAAGATACGAATGTCATCCAAATAAACAATGGCAAAGAACCCCAGAAGATCCCTCAAGATCTCATTAATATAGTCCTGGAAGATGGCTGGGGAATTGGACAGACCGAACGGCATAACTAAATACTCAAAATGCCCAGAGTGGGTGTTGAAAGCCATCTTCCACTCATCTCCTATGCAGATGCGGATCAGGTTGTAGGCACCGTGCAAGTAGATTTTAGAAAAGATTGATGCTTCCCATAATTGGTCGAACAGGACAGATATCAATGGCAAATGATAGGCATTTTTCACGGTAATCCTGTTTAGTCCTTGAAAGTCAATGCAAGGTCGAAGAGACCCATCTTTTTTCTGAACAAAGAGAAGCCGGCGCCTACTGAGGACTTATATGGCCAAATGAATCCTTTCTTGAGAGCATTTTGGATGTATTCCTGCATTGCCTTACTTTCAGGAACTGACAAGGTGTATAGCCTACCTTTGGGAAGTCTGGCGTCAGGTAACAGATCGATGGCACAATCGAAGGGTCGATGAGGTGGTAACACATCATCTTTTTTTTAGAGAAAACTTTTCGCCAGATCATGATACAAAGCGGGAATCACAAGAGTTTCTGCGAGACGACTGCTGCAAGATGAACTGGACAAGATAAACAATGAACAAGACAGGAGGAATCCCACTGTAGAATCTCCCCAGTCTGCCACTGGATAACTGGGTTATGCTTCTTTAGCCATGGCAAACCCAGTACAGCAGGAGCCAACAGACACTGGAGGAGAAGAAATGAAAGTTCTTCTTGATAAAGAACAACAACGGTCAACTGTATAGGTGGTGTCCGGGAATAAATGGGAATTGAAGAAAGATTCCTACCATCCAGACCAACAACCGCAATAAGGCTATCCAGAGGTTCAGGAGAAAGTCCCAAGGTCTCGAAGAATGCCTGGTCTATAAAATTCTCCGCGGCTCCACTATTAATAAAGGCAGAGGCTGAGACCTGGCCATATGAAGACTGGAGCAAGTTGGGGAAAAGGGCTGAGGACCTTATTCAGACTCGGTCGCAAGCGCCGATGCACTCGTAACCGACTCAATGGTTAGACCTGCGCATGTGCAGCAGCTGCACTGCACATGCGCAAGCCCCGGAGCGACAGAGAAACTCTGTTGCTCCGGAGCTCGCTACCAAAGGGGCGGCTGTCGATGTTGATCGACAGCTGCCCCTGTTTGGTAGGCGGGCCGGGGGTTGGTTTCCAAAATGGAGGCATTCCTTTACGGATGCCTACCGTTTTGTGGGCGGCCGCACTGACATCATCAGTGATGTCAGTGGGGAGCTTACTGCTCCATCAGACCCAACCTTAGGGTCTGGTTGTAAGCCCCGATGGTCGCTATGGTGATCACCATCACGACCATCAACCTGGTCAGTTATTAAGCTGTGGGTGGTAACCGACAGCTTAACGATCGAAAAGGAGGTGGCCGTTCAGGATGCAAGTGGCCGCCCTGATTCAGTACGACCGCTTGCATCTAACTACCACCTCTGAATGAGGGCTTGAATTCCTTGCAGAGATGGATGCAAGGCTAGATTCAACTCTCCACAACCATCTAGACCTTGCCTTTTCCCAACTTGACAAGACATAGTTGGGCCATATGTCCTTTACTTCACAATACATGCACAACCTCAGTGTGCGTCTCCACCGTTTTTCTTCTGCAGGAAGACTGAAAGCCCCTAGTTGCATAGCTTCCTCCTATTCTGCAGAAGGGACCCAAAGAGGGCAATGAGGAGCTTGGGATGGCAGATTATTTTCCAACATGCGCTCCCGGAGATGTCGGTCAATGCGGATAGTCAATCTTATAAGGTCATCCAGTGTGTCTGAGGAGGGATGTTGAACCAGGATGTCCTTGATCTGATCTGATAGCCCCCATCGGAACTGACTGCGCAGAACAGGATCATTCCATCCAGAGTCAACGACCCACTTCCCGAACTCTGTACAGTAATCCTCCACTGCCTGGTTCTCCTGTTTCATGGGCCGAAGGCTAGCCTCTGCCATGGCTGCCTTGTCTGAGTCATCATATAGTAACCCTAGAGCCGAGAAAAATGAATCCACGGTCAGAAGAGCCATTGAAGTGGAGGGGAGGCCGAATGCCTAAGTCTGCGGGACCCCTTGCAGAAGGGAAATCACAATCCCAACTTGCTGGACTTCGGAACCTGAGGACTGAGGCCTGAGCCTAAAGTAAAGTTTACAACTTTCTTTGAAATTAACAAAGTCCTTTCGACTCCCTGAGAAACGGCCGGCGTATTCACCTTGGGCTCACAAGCCATTGGATGGGCAAATATGGCCCGCATCTCCTCAACCCTAAAGGAAAGTTTCTGCACTTTCTGAATTAGCACCTGGATCTGGGCTGCCAGAATTTGTGCCGGATTCTGCCCGGGTTCCATGACTAAACCTCAAATTTTTTTTATGGCCGGTGATAATGTTAGGATCAGAGGGTTTTAGGCTGTACACAGTCTTAAGATACGATGCTCTTGGCAGACATTGCCTAAAATGTCTAAGCACAGTGCGGCTTTTGAGCTGTGTAGCAACCTTGAGGGTCAAACTCTTGGTAAGTAGCGGCCTGTGGCCATAGACAAGATGCAGCCTTTGGGCTGTGTGGCAGCCTTGAGGCCTGACTAGTAGTGACAGTGGCCGTTAACAAGATGCAGCCTTTGGGCTGTGTGGCAGCCTTGAGGGCTGGAATGTCTCGGCTTACTATAGCCTGTGGGCCGAGGACAAGATGCAGCCTTTGGGTTGTGTGGCAGCTTTGAGGGCTGGTATGTCTTGGCTGGTTTCAGCCTAAGGGCCGAGGACAAAATGCAGCCTTTGGGCTGTGTGGCAGCCTTGTGGGCTGGTATGTCTTGGCTTGTTGCGGCCTGTGGGCCAAGGACAAGATGCAGCCTCTGGGCTGTAAAGTCTCTCATGAAGATGTGCCAGATTGCGCACTAATGATGCTGAGATGCGACCAATGTTGCCGGGTTGACACTGGCATTTGTACACTGGGTTGAGTACTTTGGATGCTGAGGTGCGACCAATGTTGCTGGGTTGACACTAGCATTGGTATTCTGGATTGCACACTTTGGGCCTGATTCAGAGCTGAACGCTCTGACCAGAATGCTCGCTCTGAATCAGGGCCCTCCTACCTTTTTTTGGAGCGTCCTCATGGACGCTCGCATAGCTGTGGGTTACCACCCACAGCTATAGCGAGCGTCCATGATGATGGTCGCCATGGTCTGGACCATCGCGACCATCGGGCTTGCGACAGAGACCCTGCAGTAGAGTCTCGCTGCCGCAAGTCCTGGAGTGATTTTGGCTCTATCAGAGCCAAAATCACTCCCACTAGTGATGTCAGTGGGGCCGGCTTGAGACGGCAGGCGTTCCCATGGGAACGCCTCCGTCTGGCAGGCACGCCCCCAGCACACCCACCAAAGGGGGCGTGCTGTCAATCAACATCGACAGCACGCCCCCTTTGGTGCGAGACCCGGAGCGATGGTGAGCCCGTCGCTCGCCGGGTCTCGCGCATGCGCACGACGGAGCTCCCTCAGTCGTGCGCATGCGCAAGGGGGAACATCGACCCGCTTGCGAGCGTCCTGCCGCTCGCGAGCGGGTCTGAGTGACCCCCTTTGGACACTGAGGTGTGGCCAATGTCACCGGGTTGACACAAGCTGCTGGACGCTGAATTGCGCACTTAAAAGTCAGGATGACCCAAGCAGCAGAGGGTAGAGATGCACACCATGCCGCCTAGATTACATAAGCGACAAACAGCAGGTGTTATGCGGACCGTGCCACCTTGAACAAACAGAAAACTGTCCACAATCGGAAACATGTGAGAATGCTATCACGGACAATGGAGCAGCAGTCACAGCAGCAGATATGGACTCAGGAGCCAATACGGATCAGACCCAGAATGATAGACAGGAGGTAGGCGGAGTATCAATGAATGATGGTCTGGCATTCGCTTTGTACAACATTAGCAGTGTGGCAGCTTGTGACATGCAGGAGGTACCAGACTCATATCCAGCAGGTCAGTGCAGCGTTCTTTAGCTTCCATGGGATATGGGGACAGAAGACCCACCAGAATGCCCCTGTTAACACTACGACATCGGACACAGCACCTCACCTGGGCATGCAAACCACCACACCATCTGTGCTGCCCGTTATAATTTCCACACATTACAGTTCTAATCACCAGGCACAGTGTAAATAATCTACTAGATGAAGCAGGGACATATAAACTGAGAGATTCACTTATTATTTATTATTCATTGTTTCCGATGAGAACAAGAAGATTTGTAAATAATGAGAATTTTTTAAGCTGTGTGACAAGTGACACACAGCACATCACTTCCAAACTCAACGCATCCTGTCTAAGGCTGGACCCATGAAATCATTATAAAGTGAATTCTCCAAATATCTAGTCCACTCCCTTTCTTTTTATCTTACCTCTGTTTCATGTATTACACAACAGACCCGTGCAGGCAGACAGGACCATCACGATTAGATGGCCTGCCTACTTATCTCCCATGAGCATTACCACGTACTGTATATTGTTCAATCATTTCTGCAATTCAATCATTTATTTCCTTCAATTGCTTTTATTATTATTGATCTTGAAAAGTGAAAAGACGTAGAAACATATCTTCCAGAACCTTAGCAAGGGGCTAGATGCAAGTCCTGGATATTTACCCTAATCAGAGGTGGCACAATCGGTCCTCTGCAAATACTTTCACTGAGATGCCTCTTGCACTTCCCAGGATAACTTCTTTTGGTAAAATGCATTTTGACCAATGTAGTAAAGTAAAGCATTAACATATACCATAGGAATACATGCACAGGGGACCTGATTCAGAGCCGCTCGCTAGATGCGATCGCTCGCACCCAGCGTAATCAAATTCGGCTAAGTGATGGCATGACAGGAGCTCGCTTGGAAAGGCATAAGCATGCCCACTTTGTATTGGCGAGCAATCACTTTGTCTCTATAGATGCCCTTTAGCTTATGAGGAGATGCCCACTAGCGCATGTCATCTCCAGGAAGTGTATTAAAACTAGGGGTGCGCACCGGCCACTTTTCGTGTTTTGTGTTTTGGTTTTGGATCTTTCTTCGTGTTTTGGATCTGGATTGGTTTTGCCAAAACCACCCTTCTGTGTTTTGGGCTCTGGGTTTTGTGTTTTGGATCTGTATTTTTTTGAAAAAAAGCTTAAAAACAGCTAAAATCACAGAATTTGTGGGTTTTTCTGCTCCTATGCTATTATTAACCTCAATAACCTTAATTTTCACTCATTTCCAGTCTATTCTGAACACCTCACAATAGTGTTTTTATATCCAAAAGGTTGCACCGAGGTAGCTGGATGACTATGCTAAGAGATACGAGTGGGCAGCACAAACACGTGGTCCATCTAGGAGTGATACTGCAGTGGCAGACAGGATGGCAGTTTGTAAAACTAGGCCCCAAACAGTACATAATTCAAAGAAAAAAAAGAGGTGCAAGATGGAATTGTCCTCCCACCCACCCTTATGTTGTATAAACAGGACATGCACACTTTAACAAACCAAACATTTCAGCGCCAGGGTCTGCCACACGACTGTGGCTGAAATGATTGGTTCGTTTGGGTCTCCACAAAACAAGCTGGCAATTAATCTGTCCCTGCACAAACTTGCTCTACGGAGGCAAGATGTCGTCCTCACCCTCCTCATCCACCGATTCCTCACCCTCTTCAGTGTTGTGTACATCCTCATCCTCACAGAGTATTAATTCGTCCCTGCTGGAATCCACAACTAGAGGTCCCTCTGTACGTTCTGGAGGCTGGTCTCCCTGGAAGAGTTGATAATTCATTTTATGAACATCATCTTCTCCACATTTTGTGGAAGCAACCTCCTACGCCTTTCGATGACAAGGTTCCCGGCTGCACTAAACACTCTTTCGGAGTAGACACTGGAGGGGGGGCAACTCAGGTAAAATAGAGCCAGTTTGTACAGGGACCTCCAAATTGCTTCTTTTTCCTGCCAGTACAGGTACGGACTGTCTGACATGCCTACTTGGATGCTGTCACCGATGTAATCCTTTAACAGACAGACGCACGCTTGTCGCTGCTGATTTAAGGATGCAGGTGCGGCTACAGCCCACTGATTTCACAAAGACAGAAAAAAAAAGAAGAATTTTTTTATTGATTGTGGAGTGCGCTTTGAGGGTTACACCACCCTTTAACAGACAGACGCACGCTTGTCGCTGCTGCTTTGAGGATGCAGGTGGAATCTAGACGGGATTTGGAACCGGGGACACACTACCTCCATCAATTGTCTAAATCCCACTGCACTAATGGCGGATACCGGATGCACGTCTAACACCAACATAGCAGTCAAGGCCTCAGTTATATGTTTTGCTTCAGGATGACTGCTGTCGTACTTCATCCTCATCGCTAGGGACTGTTGGAGGGTCAATTGTTTAGTAAAAGTAGTGATGTTCCTACTTCCTCTCTGGGATGATGAACAACTCCCAGCAGCAGCAACAGCACTAGGAGGAAGTGGTTCTTGATCTTTCCCTATTTTATTTTTATCGGAGAAAGTTTGGTCCTCCATTTATGTTATATTGATATATACGTGCGGCTAAGGCGCACACAAACACAGAAAATATTTTTTTATTTTTGCTGGAGAGTAGTGCACTTTGTGGGTTACACCACCCTTTAAGAAATGAGCCAGCCGGCTCTTTACTTATGGGACATAAGCGCACGCTTGGCGCTGCTCCTTTGTTGATGCACGTGCAGCCACAGTGCACACAATTCACAAACACAGAAAATATTTTTTTATTTGGTTTGGAGTGTACTTTGGGGGTTACAGCACCCTTTAACGGTCAAGCCAGCCGGCCCTTTACTTATGACACAGGCGCACGCTTGGCACTACTTTGTTGATGCACGTGCGGCTACTGCGCACACAATTCACAAACACAGAAAATATTTTTTTATTTGGTTTGGACTGAAGTGTACTTTGGGGGTTACAGCACCCTTTAATGGTCAAGCCAGCCGGCCCTTTACTTATGACACAGGCGCACGCTTGGCACTACTTTGTTGATGCACGTGCGGCTACTGCGCATACAATTCACAAACACAGAAAATATTTTTTTATTTGGTTTGGAGTGTATTTTGGGGGTTACAGCACCCTTTAATGGTCAAGCCAGCCGGCCCTTTACTTATGACACAGACGCACGCTTGGCACTACTTTGTTGATGCACGTGCGGCTACTGCGCACACAATTCACAAACACAGAAAATATTTTTTTATTTGGTTTGGACTGAAGTGTACTTTGGGGGTTACAGCACCCTTTAATGGTCAAGCCAGCCGGCCCTTTACTTATGACACAGGCGCACGCTTGGCACTACTTTGTTGATGCACGTGCGGCTACTGCGCATACAATTCACAAACACAGAAAATATTTTTTTATTTGGTTTGGAGTGTACTTTGGGGGTTACAGCACCCTTTAATGGTCAAGCCAGCCGGCCCTTTACTTATGACACAGACGCACGCTTGGCACTACTTTGTTGATGCACGTGCGGCTACTGCGTACACAATTCACAAACACAGAAAAAATATATATTTTTTTAGCACTTGGGGGGAGCACCCCTGACGGACAGAGCACCCCCTGGACAACACTACAGCACCCCTTTAG
Organism: Taudactylus pleione; assembly: GCA_031769625.1. Classification (NCBI taxonomy): domain Eukaryota; kingdom Metazoa; phylum Chordata; class Amphibia; order Anura; family Myobatrachidae; genus Taudactylus; species Taudactylus pleione. The sequence continues at coordinate 12,964,729 of JAUIMM010000188.1, forward strand.
GACTGGGACACTGCACAGGACTTTGGAGTGGACACAGCCCCTATGGACAACTGACTGCACAACACAGTCCAGCCAGCCCCTATGGACTTTGAAGTAGTGGACACAGCCCCTATTAACAACAGCAGCACAGCACAACACAGCCAGCCCCTATGGACTTTGAAGTAGAGGACAACAGCAGCACAGCACAGCACAGCACAGCACATCACTACTCTGCACTACACTATTCTACACTACACAGCCCAGCCAGCCCTAACTCCCACCCTCCCTCTTCACTGTCCACAGCCGAGTGAGAAAATGGCGCCAACGCGGGTACCTTATATAGGATCCAAAACCCGCGAGATCCGGAAGGCGGGATGATGACGTTTTGCCTCGATTTCAGATCCAAGTCAGGCGGGAAAAGTCGAGCCTGACTCGGATCAGCCTCGGATCGGGGGGGGGCTCGGGGGGGTTCGGATTTCCGAAATCCGAACCCGCTCACCCCTAATTAAAACATTGGTACAACGAGGACAATCGGACACAATCGCAGCGCTTGTCATTGCCTTACCCTACCGCAAGCACTGCGAGGACTTCAGTGTAAAAAACAGGCATGTGCCGTGTACTATGACGCTTGCTGATAATTATGCATGCCTCTGAGACGGCGGTAAGATGCTCAGGTACACCTGCGTTTGCACATCCACTCCCTAGTTACTACTGCCCTGCCCCTGTTACCACCTACAAACGGCCTCTCCTGTCACTCATTACACTGGGCTGTCTTTGCTGGTTGAGCGAGTGGATTCCGATCGCTTTGAGTAGTTCGCGCACGCGCAGAACAAAGCATATGCATGTGTGGTCGCTTACCATTGGTCGCTTGCGAGCGAGAGGCCGCTTGCGAGCGAGCGGCCGCTTGCGAGCGGCTCTGAATGAGCTCCAGGGCCTGATCAGAAATGTGCTCTAACCAGATGGTTAGCACACATCTCCAATATTTTGTGGTCTCCAGTTCTGTGCATGTGCAGAACGGGTTGGGGCGATCCAGCTCGTGGCCCCTCCCAAGCCGCAGCATGATTGACCTGCTGTGGCGTTTGGAAGGGCAGAGCGGGGGCGTGGCTGGTCACCATTCATGGCATATCACCCCTGTTCCCCGGGAGGGATGGGGCAGGGTCTGCGTCAGTGGATGCAGATTTCCTGGCCTCTCAGCTGCTAGGACCTAGCCAGGCTGTGGTAAGCTTCAGCTTCTGCAGCCTGGCCAAAGGAGCAACCATCGTGACCGGTGGTTCCAATGGTTGGGATGGCAATGGCGATCCCAGGTTGAAGCCTTGATCGCAGTGCTGGGTTCACAGATGCAGCAAGGAGGCATCTGATTTAGATGGACGGACTTGACAGCTGCTTGTGGGCCTAATTCAGACCCACTCGCGAATGCTGAGCGCTCACAAGCGGGTCGATGTTGCCCAAGTGCGCATGCGCATGACAGAGCCGGCTCCGTCGTGCGCATGCATGAAACCCGACTAACGACGGCCAAGCCGTCGTTATGGGTCTCGCACCAAAGGGGGTGTGCTGTCGATGGTGATTGCGTGGCTGCCCAGTCGGAGGCGTTCCTATGGGAACGCCTACCGTCTAGGGCCGGCCCCCCTGACATCACTGCCAAAAGCACTCCAGGGCTTGCGGCAACGAGACCCTACCGCAGGGTCTCGTCGCAAGCCCGATGGTCGCGATGGTCTTGACCATCGCGACCATCATTTTGGCTGCTCGGCCATTAGGCCACTCCAAAAAGGAGTAGGGACGGCCCTGATTCAGAGCGAGCACTCTGTCAGCGCCTGTGTGCGGCTCTGCAATTCCGTCCATTTCTGAATCAGAATCTGGCTGTAATGAGCAAAATGTAAAACTCAGGGTCTGATAAAGCAAGGATCACAGTTGCTTATACGCACGCAATCGGCCTGTTATTTCGCACTGCATGTGCGTACGCAGAGCAGTGCGCGTGTGTGCGAGAACCAGCCACTGCAATCGGAATTGTAATCGCAGTGACCATGCAGACCCATCGCAGAGTGATTGACAGGAAGTGCCATTTGGGGGTGGTGATTCGGGGGTGGTCGGACTAATGCAGGCATGCCAGTGCATTTCAACGGCATAGCATGGTCGTGCTTAAATTATCCACTGCGATACCATAGGCAGCCTGCGGCCTCATAGCGTGCACAGAAGTAATTCCTGATTGAGGTCTGACCTGCCTTAACTCTGCGTATGGGTCCGATGTTACTCGATGTTACCAGATGATTTTACTATGTTACCAAAGTGTAAGGATGTGAGTAAGGGGAAGTGGGCTTCCTTATGGTAGGCTGTGATCGCAATGCGAATACAAACATTTGCATATCACCGCTGATATTACTAGCTGTGTTGCGTGCGTATAAGCAGAATAGTGATCCTTGCTGAATCAAGCCCTCTGTGTGATCAATTAGAGGTGTGGCTATAACTCATCAGCAGATCTTATTTTGAAGTGATATTATAGCTACATACACTATGCACATTTCCAGCCAGAATGGTAATAACAGCAGCCACAATGAGGTGAGTGCCCTGGGCAGGATTAGAAATCCAGGTGGAAACAAGCAGTATGCATGATAATGAGAGCAATCATCGCTGAGCGGCATTTGCGCCAATCCCTTCCATCCTCTGGGCCTGATTCAGATCCGGTCGCAAGCACTGAGTACTCGCAACCGGGTCGATGGTGGCCCACAGCGCATGCGCACGACGGAGCCGGCTCCGTCGTGAGCATGTGCGAGACCCGGCTAGCGACGGGCAATCCGTCGCTCCGGGTCTCTCACCAAAGGGGGCGAGCTGTCGATGTTGAGTGACAGCTCGCCCCCTTTGGTGGGCGGGCCAGGGGCGTGGCTGCCAGACGGAGGCGTTCCCATGGGAACACCTACCGTCTGAAGCCGGCCCCACTGACATCAGTAGTGATGTCAGTGGGAGTGATTTTGGCTCTGATAGAGCCAAAATCACTCCAGGGCTTGCGGCAGCGAGACTCTACCGCAGGGTCTCCGTCACAAGCCCGATGGTCGCGATGGTCTTGACCATCACGACCATCATCATGGACGCTCGCTATAGCTGTGGGTGGTCACCCACAGCTATGCGAGCGTCCAAGAGGCCGCTCCATTTTCAAATGGAGGCATTCCCGAGGGAACGCTTGCCGTTTGGGGGCGGCCCCACTGACATCACGAGTGATGTCAGTGGAGAGCTTCCGGCTCTGTTAGAGCCGAAAGCTCTCTGGGGCTTGCAATGAACAAGACCCTACCACAAGGGTCTCGTCGCAAGCCCGATGGTCGCGATGGTCGAGACCATCGCGACCATCATCCTGGCCGCTTGCAATAGCTGTGGGTGGCAACCCACAGCTATGCGAGCAGCCAGGATGCCGCTCCATAAAAAAAAAAAGACACCGTGATTCAGAGCGAGCGCTCTGTCAGAGCGAGCGTCTCTGAATCATAAATACCTTTTTTGGAGCAGTACTGCTCTTTTCCAAAATAATCAGACCTTAGTACATTTTTACAGGGACATTTCCAAAAACTGAAAGGCATACACGTATGTACAACAGAAATACGCTGTCAAGATCATTCCATCCGGTTTGTAAATGAGGCCCAGTGACTGAAAGGAAAAAAAAAAAATGCTCTTCTACAGTAAAAGACATATGGCCGATCATCCCAGTCAATGGTCTGCCTGAAACTCATTATCTCCAGATGTGCCAAACATACATTTCATCCATAAACTTTACCTTTTTGAAAAATAATAATAATAATAATAAAAAAAAGTGCAATTGCTTCTAACATATTTTTTATTTAAAAAAAAACACAATAACAAAACAGTAAAAGCTATCATTGTATTTCCAAACGTAAAAAAGCTCATTAAAAATAAAATAAAAAATACTAATGTAAAAATGACCGTACTGTATATGTGACTGTAATACAAAGTATCCCACATGTGTCATTAATTCCATGAACTGATCATAGTTTGTGCATAAGACACTGATGCATAATGATTACGGGTCACAGAGAGTTGCAGGATCAAAAGTTAGTAAGAGCCCAGTTTATGCATCAGTCATTTTCCTCATTACGGAGCAGAAATAGAGCAGAGACCACGCTGAGCAGCGATGATAAGACCCAGAGAGAAATTGATTAAAGTGGAGCATTTGCACAGATGTTGCATCTGAATACCAGCATTTAATGAGCCCAGACTTGTTTACTCCTTTGTTTTCAGAACTAAATTCCAGAAGTAGACCACCCGGCCTCCGAGAGCAGCAAATTGTGCAAACTTTACTAATCTCACGGTTGATCAGGGGCTGATGCATCAATTAATTCTAATGCTGCACTCAGTGTAGTCATGGCTGTCCATCCAGCAAGGTAAAATACTTTATACGGCTGGCAGTGTGGTTATAAAGATTATGGGCTCTATTTACAAAGATGAATGAAAGCGACCTGTAAAATTCTGCTGCTCTTCATGGCATTTCGCTTTAAAATGTTCGCCCTATTTATGTGTTTCATAATGCTGGGACACTCTTCCTTCGCAGTAAAGCATAACTCAGACTGGCCAACTCTCCCTCATTATCAGGGAGACTCCCTGAAATAGTAGCAATCTCCCTGACTCCCTGAAGAGTCTAACAATCTCCCTGATTGCACCTTACCCCCATTATGAAGCTGTAGTATAAAAAAACAAAACAGAGATATATACATTCAAATAGGATCATTAGTATCATTTCCCTGCCTTATAAGGCACAATGGGCCTGATTCAGACCCACTCGCTAGCGGCTGTCCGCTCGCAAGTGGGTCGATGTTATGGACTGAGCATGCGCACGACGGAGGGAGCTCCGTCGTGCGCATGCGCCAGACGCGACGAGCGAAGGAAAGTCCTTCGCTCGTTGTGTCCGATCAAAGGGGGCGTGCTGTCAATGTTGATTGACAGCACGCCCCCTTTGGTGGGCGTGCCGGGGGCGTGCCTCCCTGATGGGGGCATTCCCACGGGAACTCCTCCCATCAGAAGCCGGCCCACTGACATCACTAGTGATGTCAGTGGGAGTGATTTTGGCTCTGATAGAGCCAAAATCACTCCGGAGCTTGCGGTTGAAAACCTCAACCGCAGGCTCCGGCTCGCAAATTCGATGGTCGCGATGGTCTCGACCATCGCGACCATCACAATGCACGCTCGTATAGCCTGTGGGTGGTGACCCACAGCTATACGAGCGTCCAGGAGGACGCTCCATGAAAATGGAGCCGGCCCTCATTCAGAGCGTGCGCTCTGCTCAGAGCGTACGGCTCTGAATGAGGGCCAATGATCCCTATGGCTACATGCATTTTCTGGAAAGTGTTAGTGTGTTTACATCAACAAATAGATTTTCCTAACTACTTTGGGGCTCATTTACATTTGATGTAAGTCAATTTTATGACACGCCTCTCAGATGTAGCAGTACACGCCCACTTTACTGCCGCGCTCATAGGTGTTGCTTTCACAATCTCCCTGAAATACTTTTTCAAAAGTAGGTAAGTTTGCCATAACTAGGGGTGAAAGAGCGGTACTGCCATCCAGGGATCGAGGCCTAGGGGCCGCCTCTGTTGTTCACATGTGGCACAAGCATTTGGCTCAGATCCTTCCTGGTCCCAGCCCAGCCCCCTCATCGTGATGTCATGAAGTCACATTGTGATCATGAAGGTCTGTCCTGAAGAGGAGAAAAGGAGACCACAGTGGATTCTTTTTGCTTCTTTTCACAAATATGCAAAATGGATGCCAAGGGAGGCTCACTGTGCACTGTGGGAGAAAGCAGGAAGAGAATGGTCGCTTCCTTTTTTTCTCCAGTGCACATAGGACTACCTCGCAAGAAGCGAGCGCTCGCTCTGAATGAGGGCGGCCACTTTTCTTTTGAAAGGCGGCGTCTTGGCCGCTCACTAAGCTGTGGGTTACCACAATAACAGAGCAGGATCAGGGAGAGCAGAGCAGGAAGCTCCCTACTGACATGGTGATGTCAGTAGGGCCTCCTACAAATGGCAGACGTTCCTTCAGGAATGCCTCCATTTGTCCGGCCACCCCCCCACCCCGCTTACAAAACGGGCGAGCTGTCCATCAACATCGACAGCTGCAACTTTTGTAGCGAGCCATGGAGCAAGTGCATTTGTCACTCGCTCTGGGGCTTGTGCATGCGCAGTGCGAGCTCTGCATGTGCGCAGACCCTCACCATCGACCCGCTTGCGAGCACATAGCGCTTGCGAGCGTGTCTGAGGTCCATAATGCCATTATCAGACGGTGTTATGCTATTTACAATAACTTTGCATTGCATTGGGTTTCACTTTCTATGGTTTAGTATCAGAATGCAACATCCACCTGGGTTGTCCAATTATTATGTGAAGTTTCCAGTTTCCAGCAGAGTTATAGGTCTCTATAATTGCTGCCTCTCCCTTCTCCAGGAAGGAATTCTACTTTAATCATGTGTATGAAAGATGAATTATTTTTTGACCAAGGCAAATTTATGTGTCTTGGCCTTTGATCAGTGACAGAATTTAGTTTTACATTCTTGTAGCGAATGAAGAACTCACACTGCACAAACTCCTATATTGAGGACCAATCGAGGGAGCAGAGGATGAGAGTTATATTAGGAGCAAGACATTTCTCCTGGGCATAATGATTCCCTGTACCTTCCACTGTGGTCCAAATGGCAAGCTGGTTCACAAAGATGGGCCGGTGGCTATACAGAGTGCTTTTGCTAGGGAATGCACTGGGGAGATGTTGCTCAAATTTTTAAGAAATTTGTTAAAAACTAGAGGTGATAGGGTTTGGTTTCCTGGAAACCGAACCCACCCGAACTTTGCATATGCGACGCGTCATTTTCGAATCGAAATAGGAGGTCCCGACGTCGGATCTTGCAAGTTTTGGATCCAATATAAAAGCCCCTGCCGCATTGATTCAGCGCCATTTGTCGCAAGACCGCAAGAGGGGAAGGAGGTTAGGCTAGGCAGCGGATAGGCAGCGGTTAGCTTAACATAGTCTAGCGACAGTCTATCTGACACTCAGTGACAGTGATAGTCAGGTTGAGTGACACTATCCTCAGGTTGAGTGACAGTGTGAGTGACAGTCCCCTAGGTAATACTGGCCGAGCTAGTCTTGTGGATAGGCTTTTAGCAAATCATTATTTTTTTTATAGTGCAGGAACATCATTTAATATAATAAAAATATTGTTGTATGTGTAGCTTAAATAACTTTTTTTTCATTTGGTGCTGTAACTTCAGGTCGTAACACCATATATCAGTCAGTAGGTCAAGGGCCACTGCGCAGTGTGTCCCAGTCATTGGGCAATTTCTTTAAAAAAAATAAAATAAATCTTTTTGTGTGTGATCAAATTTAGGCTGTGATACTGTCCGTGTGAGATATAACAGTCAGTAACGATCAGTAGGTCAAGGGCCACTGCGCAGTGTGTCCCAGTCGTTGGGCACTTTCTTTAAATAAATAAAATCTTTTTGTGTGTGATCAAATTTAGTCCGTGTGAGATATAAAAGTCAGTAACGATCAGTAGATCAATGGCTACTACACAGCGTGTCGCAGTCGGTGGGCACTTTCTTTTTTTATAAAAAAAAATCTTTTATGTGTGACAAAATTCAGGCCATGATACTGTGGGGGTCATTCAGACCCGGTCGTTAGCGCCAATGCGCTCGGACCGGGTCGATGGCCCCCCACAGAGCATGCGCACGACGGTGCCGGCGCCGTCGTGCGCATGCGTGAGACCCGCTATGACCGACAGCGCCGATCGTAGCGGGTCTCGATCCAAAGGGGGCGAGCTGTCGATGTTGATTGACAGCTCGCCCCATTTGGAAGGCGGGCCGGGGGTGTGGCAGCCCAAACGCCTACCGTTTGGGGGCGGCCCCACTGACATCACTAGTGATGTCAGTGGAGAGCTTCCGGCTCTGACAGAGCCAGAAGCTCTCCGGTGCTTACGACAAGTGAGACCCTACCCTAGGGTCTCGTCGTAAGCCCCGATGGTCGTGATGGTCTCTGACCATCGCGATCATCACCGGAGCGGTCGTTAGAGCTGTGGGTGTTAACCCACAGCCTAACGACCGCAACAGAGGCGGGCGGTCAGGATGCAAGTGGCCGCCCAGTTTCTGAGCGACCGCTTGCATCCTCCGACTGCCTCTGAATGAGGCCCTGTCTGTGTGAGATATAACAGTCAGTAACGGTCAGTAGATGAAGGGCTACCATGCAGTGTGTCGCAGTCGGTGGGCACAGGATTTTTTGGCAAAAAGAAATACATTTTATTTGGTGAAAAAATAAGATTTCAGTGGCTGTGGCACTTCAATTGCCAACATGGCACATCTAGGAAAGAGACTGGTGCTGCCGTGGCAGACAGGATGGCAGTTTAATAAACTAAACTGCCATGCATTTGTGCCGCTGCTCTGAAGCTTATTTTTGTTTTGTTTCATACTGCATTTATTTCAATTAAAATCACAAATACGTATACTTGCAAAATACTCTTATTCCTTTTTCAACCTTGATTTGTAAATACCAACCTGGTGTGCTTGGCTTTCATTGATCACAACAGCCATGTTTGGTCAGATGCAACTCAAGCATCAAATGGAGAGGCTAATTTGTGATGGTATCTGGAGATGTTCTTCCTCCTCCCCTCCCAGCCTACCCACACATAGGACCTCATTCAGAGTCGGTCGTTGCAGCCGCATGGTCGTACAGGAAAAGGGGCCGGATATGCAAATGATGCACTCGCACGTTGCGTCCCTAAGATCAGATCGGTAGCTGACCGACCAAGGGGAGGAAGCGGCCGGAAGACAAAAAAATATGCCCCCTTCTCGTACGCATTACACGTCATCTCCGGGCATATAAGGATTAATCGAGACCATCGGGAACCATCGGAGCTGGTCGTAGAGCTTAAGGTTGACCATACCCTCTCTTAAGCTCTACGATCATGTCAGTGTAAAAACCTCCCATGTCACGTGTGCTATGACACTACTTTGTTAATTATGCACTCCCATTAAACGCCGTTCACATAATTAGGCATGCCTGCGTTCGGATCTCCACTCCCCCGTTTTCAAGCACCTTCCCCTGTTACCACCCACAAACGCCTAATTCTGTCACTCAAACTACCGACCTGGCTGTGTTCAAGGAGAGAGAAATTTGTGATCATAGCAGCTAGTTTGCGCACGTGCATTGCAAACTTTGCGCATGCGCAGTTTAGCGAACATCGGTGGCGTACGACCGTGCGGCCGCTACGACTGACTCTGAATGATGATGAGAGATGTATTATTACCAAACTTTAATAATCCCTTTGCCCCTACCTGTTCAAAGCTTCCATTGTGTGCTTCCACTTTAATAGTTCTTCCACCCATTTAAGAATCAAAATGGACAGGTGTGACAGCGGCATTACTCCCGTTGGTGGGAGGGCGCAAGGACAATTCCATCTTGCACATTTTTTCTTTGCATTATGGGGCATTGCTGACTGTCTTTTTGTGTAGATGACAAAGATTATTGTAGTTTTTTAAACTGCCATCCTGTCTGCCACTGAAGTATCATTCTATTTCCTAAATGTGCCATGTTGGTAATTGGACTGCCACAGCCGCTGAAATTTTCTACATGCGGTTGATGAATGCCAACAATATCCAGACATTTTTATGGGCACAGACAGCATTCCCTGCATGCCCCTTCCATTTAAAAAAAATAAAAAATCAGAACTACCAAAAGAGCTCAACTGGGGAAAGGACTGATGTGAATGAGTAAAATATTTTTGGTAAATGCTGCCCCTCCTCCCTCATAAATTTGCTTCGGAATCCAAAACTTAAATAAAATTTACTATCAATAAACCCTTCCTTTCCCTGCCTTCAACTACATACATACTCCAACTCCCTCAGGCCTCTTGATTAATAAAAACATTTGTTTCCTGATGTGCCATGTTGGAAGTTGAACTGCCACAGCCACTTAAATTTTCAACATGCTGTTGCTGAATGCCGAAAATGTCCAAAAATATTTATGGCCACAGATAGCATCTCCAGCATGCCCCTTTAATTTTAAAAAATAATCTTAACCACCAAGTTGATTTTGTGTGAAAAACATGGGACTTGTTGATCACCCATGCTCTCCCCTCCTTCCTCATAAATTTGCTTCAGAATCAAAAAATTAAATAAAATTTACTACAATTCAACCCTTCCTTTCCCTGCTTTCAACTACATACATACTCCATCTCCTTTAGGCCTCTTGATTAATGAAAACATTTGTTTCCTGATGTGCCATGTTGGAAGTTGAACTGCCACGCGTTTGTGCCGCCCACTGCCGCCACTTAATTTAGTCAGCCAGCTAGCTTGGCGCAACTTTTTGGCCTACACTGGATGAAAACAATATTGTGAGATGTGAGGTGGTTAAAATTGACTGGAAATTAGTGGAAATTAATGTTATTGAGGTTAATAATACTAGGAACAAAAAACACAAAACAGGAAAGTTTATGCAGATTCTAAAGCAAAACAAAAACACAGGCGTACATCTCTATTAAAAACAAGTCATTTCAACAGACAATTCCGTACCATGGGCCTGATTCAGAGCCGGACGCTCTGAAAGAGCGCTCGCTCTGAATCAGAGCGTTTCTTTTATTGTGCGGCCTCCTGGCCACTCGCAAAGCCGTGGGTGACCACCCACAGCTATTGCGAGCGACCAGGTGATGTTCGCGATGGTCTTGCGGTAAGGTCTCGTTCCCGCACTCGTGATGTCAATGGGGCTGCCCCCAAACGGCAGGTGTTCCATCGGGAATGCCTCAGTTTGGCCAGCCACCCCCCCCTGACCGCCTCCAAAACGGGGCGAGCTGTTGATCAACATCGACAGCCATCCCCTTTTGGTGCGAGACCCGGAGCGACGGAGCGCCCGTCGCTAGCCGGGTCTCGTGCATAGCGCTTGCGAGCGGGTCTGAATCAGGCCCCATATTCTATTTTTTTGTCCAACCTTAATCGCAAACCAATTTGTAGGTGATTAAATCACCTATTCTTGTACACATTCTTGGCCGGCTAAAAAAAGATCTGGTAAAAAACTTGGCTGGCTAAAAAAAGATGTATGAAAAGAGAGTTTGATAGGTAAGTAAGGACTGGCAACACCAGTAGATCTACAGTATTGTGTAACTAATCAGAGCAGGGTTCACAACACTGTAAATACTCCCCAGTTGACAGCCTAAGACTTTTTTCCGCACCCTCCCGCCAGGATTATGGGGGAAGATATAATTAGTATTTAATATTTAGAATTATGTTGTTCTTTGCATATGGACTACTGGTACCAGCAAGGCTGCCAGGGCAGTACCACCTGTAAAAAAAAATGAAAGAAAAGACCCACACATCAAATGTGGTAATTGTTTAATAAATATTGAACACACCCCTGCACCCCCTCGTTCTCCAATTTCTTACTTACAAATCCTTGTTTTGTCTTGTACAGTATGTCTGGAGCATACAGAGGAAACCCACTCAAACACAAGGAAAACATACAAGCCACACTTTATCCTCGGTTTTCCAATCGCTGTTTTATAACTGTTATGTTGTACAGTTTAACTGTTGCGGCTTATGTTTATGAAAGCAATTAACACAGAAATAAACAGAATCAATGTTAAACTATCAGATTTAATATAAACAATTCAAAAACATATGTTAATTGTAGTTTTCTTTTAAGTTGCTAATTGTTAAAGGGGCCTAAGGACCTGATTCAGTACGTATTGCAATTGCGATCGCAGCTGCGCATTCGCACGGAACACAGCTGCTAAAATATGCTAATGCTTGCCAAAGCTCATCCGGCATAAATACGCCCACTGCTGCTTTCTCACATCCGTCCGATGTCGCTCATCTGCGTAAACATCGTTCCCATCGATGCACATCGAGTACTCACGCAGCATTTACACCAGGTCTGACCAGCCGCAGACACTGTAAGTCTCCTGGCACGCAGGGAGCTCTCAAGCTGCGCATGCAATCGCAGTGGCTAATTTATGCACTTTTTTTCCGACCACTCCCCCGTCACCAGCCACAAACTCTGACAGCCTGTCACTCACTCTGCGATGGATTACTCTGTGCATCTGTAGTCGTAGTGTGATCGCAGCGCACATGCAGTGCAGCTTATACATATCCACGATGGCTAACAATCGCTCCATCTGCGCTTGCGTTTGATAGTGAACCAGGTCCTATGTTCTTAGTAGTTGTAGTCTTGTTCCACTTCTGTGCAGGCTGGCGGATTCTGGCCCATTTCAAGGATTTTATTATAATTCAATTAAAATTGTCTTTTTTCAAGAGAGTGTCTCCTAATGGCAGCAGACATTACTGTGCGTAGTAGGTGTGTTTAAATTTTTTGGTGTCAACAAAAATCTCCAGTCTTTTAATAAAGCTGCAAGGTAAAGGTACCAGACCTGCATTCCCCTATCTCATTATAGGGGAGTTGTACTAAGTCTTGGAGAGAGATATAGGACCTGATTTAGGTTGGATCGCAAAGGCTGCAGACACACGCAACTGGTTGATGTTTGCGTTCTGCGCATACATATGAATCACAGCACGCGTGTGTGCAAGCCGGGCACTGCGATCGGGTATGTGAACGCAGCGGACACGCAGCAGCACAAAGAAATGATTGACAGGAATGAGGGTGGAGCGGGGGGTGGTCGAAGGAACACAAACACAGGCGTGCCTGTGTGCGTTTGAACGCCGTTACAGGGGCATGCATAATTAAGCCCCTGTGATGGCATACGCAGCCAGAGGTCTAGATGGCAACAGGAAGTTTCACAGTCTGTGAGTCAGGGTCAGCTCAACCACAACTGTGCGTATGGGTCCGATGTTACTCTATGTTACTGATGTTTTCGCTGCCTTGCGGATGTATGTATTGGGAAGTGGGCGGCTTTGTACAGTGGTGGGCGTCTTGGTATAGCGCTGCGATCGCATTCATTTGCAAATTTTTGCAGCGAGCGGGTGCGTGCGATTGCAGACTTGCCATTGAGTGCTGAATCTGGCCCATAGTACCAACCAATCAGCTCCTAACTGTCACTTTACAAGCTGTGCTTGAAAAATGGCAGTTAGGAGCTGATTGGTTGGTACTTTATCTCTCTCCACTTTATCATTCTCCAAGGTTTAGTACATCTCTCCCTGCATGTTCACTTGGTGTGGTGAAAATTAAGTTCAACGACAGTAGCTACTCTCCTGTCCTGGTGATTAATTTACTAAAGTGAGAGTTTTTAGAAGTGCCCATAGCAACCAATAAGATTCTAGCTATTATCTTCTAGAAGGTGCTAGATAACTGTTAAATAGAATCTGATTGGTTGCTATGGGAACATCTCCAATCGTGTATCAGTCAATAGAAGAGCAGGAGCAACCCAATACTAGTGCTGCCAGTCATAGTACTTCTTTAACATCTACTAAAGCAGGTCAAAGGGAAAGAAGGTCTAAAGGGCACATAAAATCTAAACAGTATTTCACAATCTTAAAGAAAACATCACCTAAAAAGAAAAAGTTACTGCAGAATTTTTTTTAAATTGCCAACATTCCATACACCACATGCAGTGGCTCAGACCATAGCCTTTCTTTGTTCCGTGGGCAAAACACAGGCATCTTCTGTAACCATGCATGTAACACCTTCTCAACCTTAAGGCTGGAGGTGTAACCATTAAAATGGGCAAAGAACAAAATGTGGGCGTGATTCAGAGCCGGATGCTCTGACCAGAGCGCTCGCTCTGAATCAGGGCCCTCCTACATGAAAATGGAGCGGCCTCTTGGACACTCGCTATAGCGAGCGTCCATGATGATGGTCGCGATGGTCAAGACCATTGCGACCATCGGGCTTGCGACGGAGACCCTGCAGTAGAGTCTCGCTGCCGCAAGCCCTGGAGTGATTTTGGCTCTATCAGAGCCAAAATCACTCCCACTGACATTACTACTGATGTAAGTGGGGCCGGCTTCAGACGGTAGGCATTCCCATGGGAACGCCTCTGTCTGGCAGCCACGCCCCCGGAACGCCCACCAAAGGGGGCGTGCTGTCAATCAACATCAACAGCACACCCCCTTTGGTGCGAGACCCGGAGCGACGGCTACCCCGTCGTTAGCCGGGTCTCACGCATGTGCACGACGGAGCTTCCTCCGTTGTGTGCATGTGCAGTAGGGCACCATCGACCCGCTTGCGAGCGTCCTGCGCTCGCGAGCAGGTCTGAATCAGGCCCTGTGTGTTCACAAACTCCACAGGTTCGTAAGTAGAGTCTAAGGTTGTCCATGAGTGCTGTGTGTGTCTGACATTTCTGATTTCTTAGAGAAGCCTCCTTCCACCATTTCTGAACATTCTCTGCAAATGTAATGGTGCCTACACACTAGGCAATTTTTTACATGATCTGGCCAATTCCGACACATCGGAACGACAGATTGTGTAAAAAATGCCCAAATCGTGAGTCCCCACTCATGATCACGATGTGATGTGTGTCCCCGCTGGTCACGCATTGCATCGTCAGATCTGCGGTGCTGTAGGGCAGATCTACCAATCTAGGACACGATGCACTGGAAAAAGTCTGGATGCAGGAGAGATCGTTTGAAGATTGGACACCAAATTGTGTGCAGATCATGTGCAGAGCTGCCGGGGAGAGTTTCAAGGGAAAGTGTACACATCATGGGATTGTGTGCAGATCGCCAAGTGTGTAGGCACCTTAAGACTGAGTAGTAGTAAAAGTAATGATAATGACATAGAAACTGAGGATGTGGAGGACTATGGTAGCGCAACAGGATGAGGGGGATAATTGTGTATCTGACACTAAAGAGGATGTTGATGATGAATGTTTTGGACAATAAGAAGTTGATACCATTTAGGAGGATGATGATGTTTGTGTCAAAGTAATTCAGCCACCAGTGGCAGCAATTCTTGCCAGTGATAAAAAGGACATTGTCATGCCTGAACATCTCGTCTCTGTGGAATAATTTTATCCCAAATCCTGACAACATTTGTCAAGGCATCTGTACCATTTGTGAGGCCAAAGCAAGTATAGACAGGGACATTAATAATCTAGGCACCTTCTCTCTGTTACGTCATTTGCAAGTTCATGCAAATTATTTGGGAAAATCTAGAAACTCCAGCATCAACAAGAAGCAGCATGGATCGATCCCAGCACATGCAATCTCTACCTCCAACACCTTCCCCATAAATCTTCTCATTAATGATTGGAGGTAGTCTTCATGCATCCAATTTGCGAAGACTAACTAATACTACCCTATACAGGATTCCCAAGAAGAATCAATGCACTCTACAGCTGCTGCTACTGGGTGTGAATCTTCATCACAGAAGGGGACTAAGAAGACTGGTAGTTTCAAACATCAATTGACTGTGAATCAAGCATTTGCCAGAGGAACCAGGTATGACAGCTAACATCCTGTTGAATAGTGGATCACTGAAGTTATGATGGCTATGTTGGCATTAGATTTGCATCCAATATCTACCATCACTGCGTCTGGCTTTAGACAATTAGTTGAGGTCATGAGTCCACACTACCAAATTTACCAGAACAGCAATTCTAGTCAAACTAATGATTATATTAATTTGACAGATCACTGGGTGGGTGTATCACCTTCAGCAGCAGTATCTAATACACAACACTAGGTCATTTACAGGCAGGCTAATCTCTGTATAACTGGTTTCACTAAGCAGCATACTGTACCAGTGTAAACTTGTTGAAAAAAATTAGGAATGTCATAGCAAAATGGCTTTCACCACTAAGGCTCCCCTCAGGATTTGTAATTTCATGTAATGCAAGTAACATTGTATGAAAATTACAACTGGATGATTTACAACATGTTCCATGATTTGCACACACAATAAACTTGGTGGTTCCGAATTTCTTAAAACTGACATATGCATGCATGAGATGCTGACTAGTGCCTGGAAAATTTCTGTGCATTTTCTGCATTTAGCAACTGCGTGTAGAGGATTGCTATGGCTTGAACAACAGTATAATTTGCCATGCCACCAACTGAAGCAAGTGGTAGTAACTAGGTGGATATCCACCCTTTATATGCTTCACTGTCTGGAGGAACAGCAATAATCCATCCAAGCGTACATAACAAACCATGAGATAGGGAGAGGAAGGCATGTTACCTTAGTCCAGCACAGTGGAGAATACTCTTTGTTTTATGCAAGCTACTGAAACTATTTGAAATTGTAACTAATGAAGTGAGTTCAGATACTGCCAGCCTGAGGCAGGTCATACCCTTATTTAAACTACTGGAGAAGCAGCTACACAAGTTGAATTAGGAAATGAAACTAAGTGATTCTGCAAAATATGTTTAAACATGTAGATCAAGTTCTTTTATTCCACTTTGCCAGGACCACATCTTGCAAATGGATCAACACATTTTGGCAACCATGCTTGAACCTAGGTTTAAGTCGTATGTAATGTCTTCTTTTGAACTGACACATATCTTAAGAGATGCAAAGAGCTCCTTGCATGCAAGATGTCAGCTCAAGTGGCACATGACACAACATTGTCTCCTGCTTCAGTTTCTCCTGTAAATGCTGCTGTCAGGACTAAACTGACCTACTGGTGATGTTGATGAGTCAACTCAGTGAAACTATATGACATTGGGTCAGGCTTAAAAGTATTTCCCAAATATATTCACACCTCTACTGTGACTCAATCTAATACAGTCAGCAGCAATAGAATGATGGAGAATTACTTTAATGATAATGTACAAATTAGCATATTCACATAGTTTCTTTGAATACTGGGAGGAAAAGAAAGCATTTAGGAGCCCCTTTTACAAACTAGCTGTGCTTTACTCAAGCTGCCCACCCTCCAGTGTGTACTCTGAAAGAGTGTTTAGCACAGCCAGGAACCTTGTGAGCAATTGGCATAGGAGGCTACTTCCTCAAAATGTGGAAAAACTCATGTTCATTGTAGCATTTGGTATACAGATTCAGAGACTCAGTTGCACACAGATATACCAGATACACCAGATCACCAATTCCTGCTATTAAGGACTGCTTTTATCTACCACCACACTTCCATCATGCCTATGGATTGTGCCTGCACCTGGATCTCCAATGCTGCCCACATCCCTCCTGATCTCCCCATGCAATCTGCTTATCCACTCCAACTATACCTTACCAATCCAAACAGCAAGATGATCTCTCAAATGGTCCTTGGCTGTGGTCCCCAAATCATGAGGCTTGGTGCAAGTTTTCTGTACTCATTGTTTTTTTTTTCCTCTTAAGTTTAGACTAACCTTTCCATAGATATTAGATTACTGTGACCCTTGTATCCAGCCCATCTGTGTCACCCATGTTTGCCTTCCCCCTCCCCTTTAGAATGTAAGCTCTCACGAGCAGGGCCCTCTTCCCTCATGTGCTTATCCTTCACTTAATTATACTCTAATTTACAACAGCACCCAACCCTTGGTTACAGACACCATGCTGCTTATCTAAGTGTTATGCAGCAATGTATAAATCATGTATCTGTGCTCCATTGTTTGTACTGTCAATTTCTATTTTCTTGTGTGCTTATTTGTCTATGTACTGTGTAAGGCGCTGCGGAACACTTGTGGTGCCATATAAATAAAGAATAATAATAATAATACCAGTGTTGCATATCAAATTAATCAGCACAGTTGTATCCTAGTCACAGCACATTGCAATGGGAACTGCGGTTGTAGAGGCTCTGCAAAACCAGAGCAGTGTGATTGACAGGAAAGGCCGTTTGTGAGTGGTGATAGGGGGTGTTCGTGTGAACGCAGGTGTGCCAGTGTGTTTCAAGTGCTGGGAGGCAAGGAGGGGTTGGGGCAGACAGTGCTGGGGGAAGGAGGGGGTCAGGTTAGATAGCCGGTGCAATACTGGGGGGCAAGGAGATGTTAGAGGCAGACAGTGCTGGGGGTAGGGAGGAGATTAGGGTATATAGAAAGGTAGCCTAAAGTAGTAGTAGCAGCAGCAGCTGACCCTTACCCCCCTACATCGTTTGCTAAATGTACCCCCTTTTGGCTGCCTGCCTGCCACTCTTCACTGTTAGTAGCAGTAGTGCCAGCAACAGCAGAAAGTTATGCTCAGCCCCCCCACCTGCCACAGCACAGCCACCCATTAACCAGCAGCACCAAACCAACCCTCACCTGGTGATTACATACTTGAACAATCCTGCACAGTTCCTCTTGCCAGGTGCTGGGGCCGTCCTTCCACCGGGGCGGTCATCCTGCTGGGTGTGGGGGCCATCTTCCCGCCAGGGCCATTATCATGCTGGGGCTATCCTCCCGTCGTGTGCAGTTGCTATCATGCCGGAGTCATCTTCCCGCCGGGGCCATCATGGCTGTCGGGTGCCAGGGCCGCTTGTCCCAAAAGAGCCGGATACTACAGCATCAAGGTAAGGTGCTGAAGATGGCTGGCTCCAATTCCACTTTTTATATTCATCCCTGGCCAGGCCAGGGAGACGTCACATGTGTCATGTGATCAGGAGCCTGGGATTGGCCGCAGGGGACGCGTCACTCTCCTCACTGGACTCGATTTAGGCAAGTTCACTACCCACTGGCCACGGTGGCACCACCGGGTGGCGCCCCCTCCTTGGCTGGCGCCCCTGGCAAGTGCCATCCTGGCCAATGGGTAGATACGCCCCTGGATGTTACTCCATGTTACCGATGGTTATGCTATGTTGCCCTAGTATACGGATGTGAGTGAGGGGAAGTGGGCATCATTATGTCTGGCTGCGTTCTCAATGTGAATGCAAACATTTACATATCACCGCTGATATTAGCAACTGTGGTGCGTGCGTAGAATTGCGATCCATAGTAAATCAGGCCCAGAGTCTCACGGGACCTGGAGCGCAGAGAGGGGCATTTTTTGGCACAGCTTCAGCACAGATGTAAGGACACACCTGTATGTACAATAGGTACTCTTTAAGCACTTTAAATATTTGGAAACAGCACTAGTAGGCACTTCCATACATTCTATTGTTGGCATGTTTACACAAGCAGTCTCTGCACCACTATTTACAGTATGTTATACTATAGGTTGAGCTGACACCCAATAAGTTGAGGGGAGTGCTATATATATTATACAGTATTGTGGGGGGTTTTTGGTGAACACTCACAAATATAATTATTTATGATTTATCTTTTTTAATGTACACTAATACAATTGGTGCTATTGATCATCACCTGCTACTCATATGTGTGTGTGTGCGTGTGTGTGCGTGTGTGTGCGTGTGTGAGTAATAGTTGACAGAATGCCCAGGAAATGAGAGACTCGAAAGGTCACACAAATATTTCTCCACAGAATACAATTTCTAAGGTTAATTGACTGAGAGGTGAACATCAAGGAGGCATTGTCCTTTATAAAACCTTACACGTTCTCTGGCAAAATCTTCCAAATATCCTGGGTGCCTGCACAATAAAATATTGATTACCTGCACTAACAGCAATGCCATTCACTAATAGAATGGATTTTTAGTAGAAAGACCAGTAACCAGAGCTCATCCTCTGCTCAACAACACTGTAACCATCACTCAGAAGGTGAGAAGCGTCCATTAAACTGTTTACTTGCACAGTATTGAGCGCCACTGAATGAATCTAAGAACAAACAAGTTTTTGTTTTTCTTGCTTGGTTTACTTACGGGTGTCATTGTCTATATTGTATATCTTGGTGGCGAACCTTGCTTTGTTCCTGTCCATTGGTCCAGGGCTGGTGAAAGGTTTCTAGAAGTTCTAGGCAGAGCTGCAGCCTAGTACCCCCAATAGCCTCTTCCCAGTCCCTTATACACACAGAGGGTCTGATTCAGAGGTACACACAGTGTTGATGCAGCCATGTTCAGATGGAAAAATTGCACTGGTGCAATCTCCGATGGTGCGTCTGACGATGCAGCTGATTTGACTGATGGTGTGTTTTAATGTGCTGTGGATTAGCACAGCAGCTGGGAAGCATCTCTGTGGAATTAGCATAAAGATACAGTCATGCAATAATGTCCACCTCTGGTACAGGCCCAGAGACACAGGGCCTGATTCAGACCCGCTCGCAAGCGCATTGCACTTGCAAGCAGGTCGATGGTGGCCCAGTGCTCACGCCCAGCATGCACAACGCGCCTGCGCGAGCCCAGTGGCGTCACAAGGGGGGTGCTGTGGGTGCGGGCCGCACCGAGTGTCACCCTCCAAGGGGGTGACACCAAAATCCAACTCATCCCCACCCCCAGCTCAGCAGAGCCTGCGCTGCAGGGAGATGCCAGGCTGGAGAAGCGCTCTCCCTGCAGCAGCTGCTGAGACAGTATTTACTTCTGCCGGCTGCCGCTGCGCCTGTCACACTGAGACAGCCAGCGGCAGCCTACTACAGTAAGTGGCAAGTGCGGCTGTGCTCTTCATACAGCCAGCTACATGTGTGGGGGGGAAGGGAGCACTAGAGGCAAGGGGCTGATTACCTACTGTAAACAGTGTAAAGACGATCAGCCTGACTGAAGCCGCCGGGGTGGATCATGGCAGCTGAGCTCCTGCTCCTCCTCTCTTCAGTGAGTCAGCTCCCTGCCTGTCTGACAGATCGTCACGCTGGGAGCAGGCAGGGACAGTCTACAAAACATTGGCCAGTTTACAAGTGTATTCAAATACTGTTGATTACACTTGAATACTGACAAGTAGTTTATACACTGTCCCTGCTTCTTCCCAGCGTGACCCTCTGAGCTCCCAGTCAGAGAGGATGAGAAGGAACTGGGAGACAGCGAGCAGCCAGCACAGTGACTATGGTCTAATGTATACAGTATGTGTAATGGGAAGTAACTAATTCAGTGAGGAGAGAGTGTCTATGCTGGGGATGGTGTATTAATGTATATGCGTGGGTATACTCATGGTGTTTCTGTGTGTATAAGGGGTGTATTCATGTTATGGGTTATATGTGGGTCAATGATGGTCTCTGCATTATCTGGCGGTTACTATGACACTCTGCTTAATCCAGCGGTTGCTACGACGCTCTCTGCATTATCTGGTGGTTGCTACGACGCTCTCTGCATTATCTGGCAGCCACTGTTACACTCTATGCAATACAATAGAGGGCATTACTTCTGGGGGTAATATTATAGGGGGCATTACGACTGCCACTGTGGGCACTATTAGGGGGCATTACTAATGGGGGCACTACAAGAGGGAGCATTACTTTTTATGGCACTACTACAGGGGGCATTACTACTGAAGGCATTACTGCTAGGGGCACTACTAATTTGGGCATTACTAGTAGGGGCATTTCCACTGAGGGCATTAGTACTGGGGTCACTACTATAAGGGGCACTAATACTATAGGGGGGACTACTATAAGGGGCATTACCACTACTGCTGGGGGCACTATTAGGGGGCATTACCACTGGGGACATTGCATAGGGGCACTGAATAAGGGACACCACTACTGGGGGCATTGTGTAAATGTATCTGCTGGACTGGTATTTGGGGAGAGTTTGCGGCGCTGCGCATCAATTTATTTATTTTTTTGGTGGGGGGGTGTCACCATGAGTTATAGCACCGGGTGACACCAACACTAGTGATGCCTCTGCGCGAGCCCCGTAGCGAGTGAGACCTTCACTCGCTCCGGAGCTTGCAGCAAAGTGGGGCGGCTGTCGATGTTGATCGACAGCTCGCCCCATTTTGTGAGAGTGTAGGGGGGTGGATGAACAAACGGAGGTGTTCCCGAAGGAACTCATGCCATTTGTGGGCGTCCCTACTGACATCACGAGTGATGTCAGTAGTGGACTTCAGGCTCTATTAGAGCTGGAAGTCCACTTGGCATTGTGAGTGCTGAGACCCTACCTTAGGGTCTCCTTGCAATGCCAATGGTCGCGATAATCGCATCCATCTCCTGCCTGCTCGCACTAGCTGTGGGTGGGCACCCACAGCTTAACGAGCGGACAGGAAAAAAATAAATAAATACTCCTCGCCCTGATTCAGAGAGTGCACTTGCAAATAGCGAGCGGCTCTGAATCAGGTCCACTGTACAGCACTTTCAAAATTAAATAAATTCAAATAAATAAACTTCCGCATGTATTATTTACGGGCAATCTATAGAGACCATCTTGTAAGTGCCTATTTTATTTTACAGTGCTTGTCTACTCTCCAACTGCTTCCTATACCCTTCAGATACAAGGACATTAATGTCAGGTGCACATAGTTCTTCTACATTCATGCTTCTACCTTTCAACTGTCCCTGCAGTTGAGACAATGGGCCTGATTCAGTAAGGATCGCAATTGCAAAGCTGCACGCAGACATATACTGTAGTGTGTAGTGCACGCAGACAGCTTTGCAATTACGTCCTTGCAATAATGCAAATGCAGAGTTGCATGACACCCACTGCTGCATTTGAAGTTCCAGCACTGCGCCGAAGGTCACAGGCTGGGATCACCATCGCAACCATTGGTGGTCGAAGGTCGAGATGGTTATGGTGTCAGGCATCCGGCCAGCTGAGTAAGCCTCAGCTTAGTCAGGCTGGGCGGCTTGCGAGCCCAGGACTCTGCGTCGATCGACGCAGACCCTGGGCTTGCCACTCACGAAAAATGGGACACACGCACCCCTGTTTCCAGGAACAGCGGCCACCCCTGCACCTGCACCGCCCCTTAAATGCCTCTACCTGTCAATCAGGCAGAGGCATTGAAGGGTCGGCGTGTGACTATGCAGGACCCATTCTGCACACTCACAGAATGGGTCCTGCGCTTGCGCAAATTACCAATAATCTGTAAAATGCGATCAGCAGTGCATTTGCGTGCACTGCTGAATCAGGCCCAATGTCCTGATTGATAGGGACAATCTAAAATAAATAAATAAAGACAATGAGACTTGGCAGGGAAAAGGGGTCAGTTTATTTATTTTTTCCATCACCCAATTAAACTCCTAAATGAGGGGCCGACTGCCAGCCCATAGCAAGTAGTTCTCTAACCTATATCGGGACCAACTGCCAGTCCATCACCCAACTAAAGTCCTAGATTAGGGGCCAACTGTCAGCCAATTACAAGTAATACTCCACCCTAGATGGGGGTCAACTGCCAGGCCATCACTCAACTAAACTCCTAGATGAGGGGCCAACTGCCAGTCCATGAGTAATTATGCTATCCAACTCCCCTCCCAATACACCAAAAGCCCACCTGGACTGGTGATGCTGCTGACCCCAGTGGGGTAGAATTAACCTAACCTGTGTATTGGAGTACACATCTCAAAGCCTACAGAAAGACAGCCACTGTTGTCATTCATTCCCACTTAAAAGCCAACAATCACAACCAAAAAAGAGAAAAAATAAATCAAAAAAATAGTAACGGGAAGGTGGGCGGGATGTTCGAAGAGCAAGAGACCTTCCACCCCAAGAAACAGTAATATGAAACACTATGCCACACCCGCATCATACTAAAAACTCTCTAATAGGCCTTAAAACCACACAATAGGAACATACCACACTACGCCAAACCCCCTAAAAATTCAACCCGTTGCCAAATTGTAAACTAACATATCCTAGAGGTTTAAATTATGGCATGCATATTAAATGCATTTTGTAATAGCCACTATGCCATTAATTAAACACCAAGCCCCTCACCCATTCATTAATAACTCATTCAACTATTCTATTTCATTCAATTATTAACCACAACCTCACAAGTGAATAGCCCTGACTGGTCTACCCAGTGTACCATTTCTGAAGGTGGGGGTTTTGTGCATGTG
Organism: Taudactylus pleione; assembly: GCA_031769625.1. Classification (NCBI taxonomy): domain Eukaryota; kingdom Metazoa; phylum Chordata; class Amphibia; order Anura; family Myobatrachidae; genus Taudactylus; species Taudactylus pleione. Next base: position 12,988,351 of record JAUIMM010000188.1, read on the forward strand.
AAGAGTTGCGGCATCCTATCTTCTTCCTAGAAGACTTAAGATGGCATGATAATTCATAAGCTGTGTTACTTTAATTCAGCTCCTCTGCAGCGGTTGTAATTAGGTATTCATTCTAATGCCCAACTGTGAGCCACAGTGGCACACCCCCCCCCCCCCAAGTCCCGGCACCCTAGGTTGCTACCGTAAGCTCACTTAAGTTCTATGAGATAAGGTCTGCCTAAATGTGAAAGTCAAGATTAGAGGGCCATTTGGCAAACTAAGGGACTTACCACAAGCTTTCGGAGGAGATTCTACTCTCATTGTTGCTAGCAGGGTGTCGTGGTAGTCAGTTAAGTCACACTGAGCACCAGGGCTAATTAGCTTTATATAGGGAGCAGAGCACTGTCAGGCTCAGAGAAAGGAAACATCTTGATTTAATTTCAGCCAGTTAGGATATGCTGGAAAAGCTGCACGCAGTAATGGTTAGAATTGCTGCCTTACAGCCCTGTCGAACATTTGTACACGTCAACCTTCTTTCATGTAGACCTTTAGTGTGTCAACCCTTTGTCCCTTTAATACCATAACCATCTGAATACCTAACAGAAGTCGCAATACATGCACACAACACTCCCATCAGAAAGAGGCACTCCGTGGGTCTAAATACTCACCGCCTGAAAAACACCTACTTGATTTTAGTCTCTGTGCGCACAGGATGAGACATGTATGCACCTATTTGTGACTTCAGGTGCATTGTACGGCGCATATGCACACCAAGATTCGTGAATAAGGCACATGCACAGTTGGTTCTAAATTGGGAGATGCGTCTGACTCAATATCACCCCTTGTATGTTTAAAAATCTACAGTAGATTAAATGAATAACAAGTAAAATAAAAGTTTGACCAATAGAAATGTCTTATCTATTTGTAGATTTGCCCCCCAAAATTTGAAAAAACCACACTAAACTGCTCCAGCATTCATAATTGTCACAGTCTGCAGTATATTTTGCACTATGCAGGCATTTCTTTAGGATTTGTGCCCAGCAATATGAATCACAGGACTAATTAATTGGATTCCTTGCTCCCAGCAGTCAGTGCTAGGTGATTGTTCTATGTTCCTGCTCTGAAATCACCTTGCTCTGCACATCGCCATCTGCTTGATTGATATTACTGTGTACTGACCCAATCTGCCTTCTAACCTTTTTGTTAATCTCCTTGCTTGCTTGATATTACTATATACAAACCTGATCTGCCTTCTGACCTTGTTCTGTTCATTTCCTTGCCTGCTAGCTATACCACAGTATACCAGCAACTGGCCTGGCTCTTGGATTACATCTCCATCTAACTCCTACTTTGGCTCGAGTATTTCTATACTCATACATGCACTGAAATGTATTTTGTATCTCCCAGAAACAAAACGTATGAGTAAAATATTGGTTACATAATACTTGTGCCATACTCGCCACTGGCTGTGACTCCAACTCTACGATGGACAATTTTTATTCACAAAATCTAATGTCAATAATACCCAATTTGGGAGCAGATATTAATAAATTTGTGGAATTTTCATCTTCAGATAAATTCACATATCTTTAAATATCCTCATTGTCAGTACAAATAGCCAATATTGTGCTTGCTAGGAGATTATTATAAGGGGATAATGGTCCCTGTTAGGTGCTTTATCTTATGTGTATTAATCATCTAACTCTATACTCAAAATAAAGTTTATGTTAGAAAGACTTGTACTGTTTCCATCTTGTTCTAATCTACACTGTATTTAAAATTTAAAAGGACAGAACACAGGGCAAACTGTGATACCCCTGGCTCCATGAGAGCCAACACATGTTGCAATTTAGGAGGCATCTAGTAGGTGGAGCTGTTGCATACCAAAACACAGACAAGCCAGCAGCAAAACAGAATTAATTGGTCTGGGCATGCACATTTGAGACTGGGTGACACCAAGGAGTAGGGTGTGCTGCTGTAGGTCTGCAATGAATGATGAGAGTCTGGGCAAAGCATTATCACTGAAGTGGTGAAGATGACAGATGCCATTGAGTACCTGATGATGGTGCACTGAGTGACTACTGCAGGAACTCCAGCTGAGATTGAGACTGACAGTGTGTCAGCATTGGGAGCTGCAGCTGTGATCCATAGAGGTTGTGAGTGAGTGAAAGAGACCTGTTTGAAAGCTACTGAGAACTGTTAAAGCACTATTGAGAAAGTATATAGGAGATACTGAGAAGTATTTGATAGATACTTGAGAGATACTGTACTGAGATCTGCTATATTTAAATTACTGTGCAATCCTGATTTGTGCAAGAGACTGAGGGCCTGATTCAGAGCCGGACGCTATTTGCGCTCGCTCATTCAGAAAAAGGGGCTGGCTATTTAAATTGAGCGCTCGCTCTTTGCGGTCTGTTGACGCCTCTATGTCTGAGCGAGCGAGCGAAATATTTTGTAAAGACGCCCCCTGGCCGCTCGCATCATACGTCATCTCCGATATTTATTTGATTACTCGAGTACATTGAAAGGCATCTGAACTGCTCGCAGTGCTTGTGTTTGGATTTTCCTACCGCAATCATGCGAACAGTTCAGGCTAAGAAACAACCAAGTGACGTGGTCGATGCTGCTGCTTTGTTAATTATGCACACCCTTAAAACGCCAGTTTTGACCGTTTGGCATGCCTGCGTTTGGATCACCACTCCCCATTTTCAAGCACCTTCCCCTGTTACCACCCACAAATGCCTCATTCTGTCACTCAAATTAGCAGGCATTCGCTATTTTGTGAGCACACAATTTCCAACCGCAATGAATGGTTCAAGCATGCGTATTACAACCCATACACATACGCAGTTGTGCGAACATCGCTCAAAGCGAACAAGCGGCCGCTTACGAGCGGCTCTGAATCAGGCCCTGAGGGCCCAATTCAGCAGTGCTTGCTAGTGCACTGCTGAATGCAGATTCCCGATGTTTGGGAATCTGCGCAGGCGCTAGACCCATTCTGTCCATGTGCTGAACGGGTCTGCGTGCCCGCACGTAAACTGGCAGCAGACTGTCAGTGATTGACAGTCTTCTGCTGTTTGGGGGCGGGGAGGGGCTGGCCATGCCCTCCATTTCCTGAAACGGAGGTGTATAGCCACCGTTGCAGGGGAGGGAAGACGCCAGGATCTCCGTCGGCTGATGGAGATTTCCTGGCCTCTTTCTCTAAACTGTGGCAGCCAGCTGCAGGACCCCATGGGTCCCCGCAACCAGCCGATGGTACGCAGATTATCCGACGCTGCGTTGGACAATGCAGCTCGGATAAGTAATGCACAGGAGGTGTAATGCATCTTGCTGCATTACCATATCTAAAAGGATTGCAATTGCAAAGCTGCATGCATGAAGCTTTACAATTACGAACCTTGCTAAATCAGGCACTGAGTTTGTGCAGACAGCATGATATACATTTTGTTTGAGCTGCTAGTGCAACTGTGTCTGAGTTTAACCGTGTAAGGAGCAACATCCACTTTGTGTGAATTATAAGATGAGTAAATTAGCACTTTTGGATTGAGTTATTAATACTACTACTACTTACTACTACTTTACTTTATTGTCATTAACAGCACAAGTGATGTCAACGAAAAAAACAAGCAGAACTACTGTATGCAGCATAATAAAACAGGCAGCAATTACACTACTATTAAAAATAATAAAAGAGAAGGATGACATCATAACATCAGCAATCGATCGGAATTATTATAGTCATTTAACATATGCACTGCAGTAGGAAAAAATCTATCATGCAGCCGTTTAGTATGAGAAAAGTAAAGTGCTGAAAATAATTGCTATTTTGAAAGTGGAACTGTGTTTATTGTGTCTTATCATTGGAAATCCAAAGTTATTCTTCTCTGGAATCAGGAAAGAACAGCATTAGATGTATGTTATAGGTCAGAGATCGCCCAGCAACAGTGTACTCCAACAACTGAACTTTGTGTGGATTTTAGATTAAAATACTGATCAGTTTTGAGGTTTTATCTAATTCTGCTCAATAATAATCCATGTTGCAATTTCTGTACATCTGTGTTTTGCAAAGGTAATTGTGTGTTTAAAGTATAGTGTATTGAGACAATTGTGAAACTGCATTTTTCCATAGTCATAGCCAAAGAGGTGCTGCAGCAGCTAAGATAAAGAAGCTGTTTTACTGTTAGAATGCATTATTGTCCATTGCCTATTCAATACTGTACTGCAAACAAACTGTGTTGAAGTTGCTAAATTCCTTTTGTGCTGCCATCTACTGTCATAGATATGGTGATCATTATTTTGATACAGTGACCTGTAAATCTACTTGATTTTTCCACTTATCATGACTGTCACGTTATGTCATGTCACTGTGTCTATGGCGCTGACCTCCCTGCTACAGTGTGAAGTGGATAAAGCTTGTGGAGTCATTGCCAAAGAAGAAGGAAAATCTGCTAGAGCTGTGACCTCGGCTGTAAGGTACCATCTTCACCTAACTCATCTGTGACCACCACAACACCTGGAGAACCACAAAAGCATTCCTGAAACTACCTTATACTGAATACGTGGTATGTTCCAGGGAAAGTGAGTCATTTGTCTGCCCAAAATGATTAGACCCCTGGTGGTCAAGACCATGGTGCAATTGGGCTTCTTAGAATACAAGAATGGAAGTTGACCCTCTTTAGTGATCCAATGGGCAGACAGAACTAACATTATGTTAAAGAATCCTTTCTCACACCTGGAAAGTTGGTTACTCAGAGCATGCCAAATTCTGGAAAATAACTTATCCAGGAAACTGAACGTTCCAAGCATTTCAATAAACTCTGGCAGAGGTTTAGGTATTTTATATTGCATGTGGATTTAAGGAAAGCCAATTTTTATATGCACTCTTCAAGTCATTATTGTTAACAAAAAAAATGCTGGTTTAATTTTTTTGCGTTCATTAATCATAATATTATCCAAGTGTTTGAGGGCTCTTTCCAAGCATGACATTAAATAGTCTATCTGAAGCTATGTTTAAATGACAACTTTAAATCAAATTTTGGAATATAGTAAAAATAGAAAGTACAGGTGCATTTTAATGACTGCCTTAAAAGTTCTCTGAGTGCGCTGTTAGGCTGCAAACATTTAATAGTACACTTCATGTTGAATCGTATCTTGCTGATGATTTCCTCATATCTTTATAGTGGCAGTAAGTTTGGGGCCCTGGGGAGCAATGTAAATTGATTTGTCTAGGTCATATATAGTGTCTACAATGGTACATTACTTCTGCATTTGTACTATATTACAGTCCTTGGCAAACAGCAAAGCCCCCATGAGGCACCTTGGCAGAACAAAGCCTATAGAATTTAAAAGAGGTTTCAAGATATACAGTGCATTGTAACACAGTCTATTATGATAAGTGCTGAAATATTACAGAATACAGTATGCATCCAACTGCACTGTGCTGCATCTATACAGTATTATACAGTTTTATTTGGCAGCATGCAAGTTCAAAGAAGAAAGTGCTTTATAGTTACAAAGTGAACTGGCTCTGAAATGTGATTAATGTGACAGCTTGGAATGAAGTAAATGCTTGTGGTTTTAATCTTACCATTAAGTCTATAAAAAATTGACCATATCATAAAAGTCCCATTCAGTATTGCATTGCAAATTACGAATAAACAAAAGTAATGTAATAATAAATGTGGCTAAATCAGCAGTTTTGGCAATCTTTTTGAAACTCAAACTCCGCTGTTTAGGTTCAATATTAAGAGGCTTTCCAGCTGACAAATTCACTGATGGATACAGCAATCTATTATCTGCAAGGCAGGCTCTAAGCTTGACCATGGTGGAAAGTGCAAAAGGCTTAAAGAATTGAGGGCCTGATTCAGAGCCACTCGTTAGCGGCAGCTCGTTCGCTCCGAGCGATGTTTGCCCAACTGCGCATGCGTACGGATTGTTATACGCATGCGCGAACCAGTCAGTGCGGCCAAAATTCATGTGCTCGCAAAATAGCGAATGCCTGCTAATTTGAGTGACAGAATGAGGCGTATGTGGGTGGTAACAGGGGAAGGTGCTTGAAAACAGGGAGTGGAGATCCGATCGCTGGCGTGCTTAAAGGTCAAAACGGGCGTTTTATGGGTGTGCATAATTAAAACAGCAGCGTCATTGACCACGTCACTGGGTTATTTTATAGCCAGAACTGGTCGCAGGATTGTGGTAGCAAAAACCAACCACAAGAATAGCGAGCAGTTCATACCCTGTTCGATGTACTCGATTAATCTAATAAATAGCGGACATGACGTAGGATGCGAGCGGCCAGGGGGCGTAGTTTCCCTAAAAACGACCGCAAGTTTTGTATGCTCGTTCAGACCTAGAGGCGTGAACAGACCGCAAACAGCGAACGGTTCATTTGAATAGCCACCCCTATTTTCAGGACGAGCGAGCGCTAATTGCGTCCAGCTCTGAATCAGGCCCTGAAGCCCTATTAGAATTTCCAATTAGTATTCTATATGGTTTCTTACGTAAGTAGTCAAACTGAGATAAGTTTTAAAACTACTGCAAGCTATTATATAATCGCCTCCTTATGTATTTGGCCATGACATTTCATAGCTTTAGCCTTAAGTGTTCCAACCCTACCACAACCACACGCCCCAGCAGAATAAATTGACCTGTGTCATACACCTCTAATTCTAGGCATTAAAAGACAAGAAATATGAATGTACAATTACGCATGGATTGTCCAATCAAAAGCTGACTTATTGCGGGAACTTCACACCGGTTTGATGGAAATTTGTGTGTTCTGGAATTTCATCATAAGCTCTCTCATCTGCAGTTAGTACTGCTGGCTCATCCAGACTGGTGTATCTATAATGTGTGCCAGTGGCGTAAGTTCATCTCAGGTGCCCGGAGGCAAGTTATCATTTAGTGCCCCCCTATCCCCCATATTTACAGCCCTAAGTGGGGTGAATATATTGTGGATGATGGAGGAGGTGCCCCTTCAGAGCTGGCGCCCGGCGACAGGCGCCTCCATTGTCTCCCATAGTTCTGCCCTTGATGGGTGCAGGATGTGCAGTGCATGCAGGCCCTGGGTCCAGGGGGGCCCACACCACACACCATGCACCCATTCCAACTCTCTTTTCCTGCTGCCACCCAAACAGTTGTGGCGACAATATCTTCAGAAATATTATTATGACTTTCACCCCTCAGTAATTAGTTTTAAACACATACAAATCTGCTGAAGAAGTAACCTAGCAGAGTAGTTTTGTGTCTTTCAGTTGTGTTATTTATGCGAATAAGACTCACGTTTTGAGTTGCCCAGGACCTGGTTTGCCAACAGCAGATATTTGGTGCAGCTGAAGCCACAGTGAATGAGAGCACATCGGTATATCTATTTCATGCATTAAAATGTGTCCCATGAAGATACATTTATAGGGTTGAGTACGGGATTCCTGATGCTGGCAACCCGACAGAGTTAGGATACCGATACCTGTTGGTTAGTATCCTCACCCTAACCCTCTGTCCATGTACCTTAAACCTAACCCTCCCCCCCTAGTGCCTAAACCTAACCTCCCCCATAGTGCCTAACCCTAACCTCCGTCTAAGGCCTAACCCTAACCCCTATCCAACCCCCTAACCCCGATACTTACCATTGGGATGCCTGCAGTCGGGGTGCCAGCGACGGGATTCTGGCGCCGATATTCTGAGCACCGACACGCCAACAGCTGGGATTTCAACTACCTCCCCATTTATGTTATGTAATGCACAATTTTTATTTATAGAGTTTATTTTAATATTGCCCATAGTACAGTATATGACTCAGAGTGATATACTGTACTATGAGTGAATGTACTCTGCTGTGAGGCAGTAATGCTAACCGTTACACCGTCTGTGCTGCCATATATATATATATATATATATATATGTATATATATATATATATATGCCTCTATGTATTTAACTTTCAGTCAATACCAGTAATTAAGGGAGATTTACCTTCCATTGGTATTGAATGGGAATATATACAGTATTGAACATTGCCCCCCCAATAATCAGAGATTTAGCAATTATGCATCAAGCTCCATGCGTTTTAGCAGATGACAGACTCCAAGGAAGTGGGCTTATTAAACATTGTTAACCTTCTCAGGTTTAGATTTACATTTTCTCTCCCTCTGTTTATTAATTTAGTCTTGTTGTCTTTTTTCTGTGCAACATGCAAATGACCATCATGGGAAATTATCTTACTGATATGTCCAACTGTGCTGCTATGGTAACGAGGACGATTCTTTGTGTCCACGCGTAAACTGTTTATTTGGAAGCCCCTGGGAACGCGGTATGTTCCAGCTTGCAATTGCTTCCTCAGCTCTGCTAATTTCCCTCCCCTTTGCTGCACTGTTTATCTCTTGAGCTTCAATGCTGCAGTTCTCAGACCTGTATTTGATGAGCTGGTTTATCTCCTCATGCACAAGTCTTTTATTTCTTTTTTCCACCCAGAGTGAGAATACAGCAGCCCAGGCAGCCTCCGCGCTGCAGTACAAAGATTTCATATCCGCAAATCTGCCATTTATACCTTATTCTGGATCAGTTTCTTGTGATTTAATTTTTTGCTTTGTGCTGATAAAATTGAATTAGACGCCATTGACTGAAATTTGTTTCTGAATTACACGTGAAATACCCGCATTGGGGAGATTGATAGGATAAACAGGAAAAAAAGATCCCTGAATGAAAAGAAATAACATTTCTACACTAAATATTCTCTAAATCAGTAATAAATAAATGTTGGTATTATTTCTTCAAATGAGCTATAAGGCAAAATGTGTGTTCTGAGCAGCAATTTAGGGAAAAATCTATAGAAGGATATAAAACGGGACCGCTGAGTTCTGTGACTGTCATGCCTTCAGCATAGGTTTGTTATGTTGCATTAATTCACATTAGCAGCCCCACCTAGTGGTCAGGACAGCAGCAGTTTAAATCTGATCTATTTTGTCCTTCTTAGCATTCCATAGCAGTCTAGCAATGCATTCTGGGCTAACGGAGCTGTAAGCAGCCATTTTCCTTTCTCACATGGTCCCAGACAGTAATCATTACATATGCTCAACCTGGTACAGCATCCGATGGTGAGTTCTAAGCTTCAACTGTGCCATCATATTGTAGATCTGCTTAGCCAGTTATGTTATGCATGTTAGCTGTACTATGTGACATTGCAGCCTGTACTTTGCATACTGTATGTTTCATGTTGTTTGCATATCCCATGTTGTGTATATATTTGCCTTGCATTCCCATGTACATATAGTAATCGCTTTTCATTGTTTGTTTGTTTACAGTTTTACCACATCACTTATCATCACATTACTTATCATTTCTACGCAAGTTCCTCTATCGAATAATAAACTCAGTTCTTCAGATCACTTCTGACTGGATTATTGGAAGATAGAGTATTGGTTATGCTGACTGCTAAAATTTGTCAGACACTTAGTGCAGGGCAGTACAGTGACCATGGAGTATAAAGGCCACAGGGGGATTGCTTTTCATACAGGTCATGGATATTACAGGTAGTGTATCTTCTAATATCCATAGTTAAGTACAATAATTATTCCTTATAATACACAATAACTGGTGTGATGACATCAGAAGTCAGTAGCTACAGACATATTATTTACAGGATTTTATATATATTAGCATCACTTATGTATATACTGTACATTCTTAAATACATACTGTACATACATACGGGTTGGGTACGGAAATACCATTGGTCACAATGCAGATGGTCACAATACCGACATCGGCATCCCAACGGTCAATCACCACGGAATTTGGTAAAAACTTTAAGCCCAACCCACCACTCCCGTAGCCTAACCCTAACCGTCCCCTCCCGTACCCTAACCCACCCCTCCCATAGTGTAACTCTAACCGCACTTCCTGTCCCCTAACCCACCCCTCCCATAGCCTGACTCTAAATGTTCCCTCCCGTACCCTAACCTGCCCCTGCCATAGTTTAACTCTAACCGTACCTTCCTGTAGCCAAAACCTAACCCACTCCTCCCAGAGCCTAACCCTAACCATCCCCTCCCTCCTCCCGCAGCCTAACTCTAACCGTCCCTTCCCATAGCATAACCATAACCCAGGCCTCCCATAGCCTAACTTTAACCGTCCCCTCCCATACCCTAACCCTCTCCTCCCACAGCCTAACTCTAATCCACCCCTCCTGTAGCGTAAGCCTAACCGTCCCCTCTCATACCCTAAACCTCTCCTCCAGCAGCCTAACTCTAACCATCCATTCCCATAGCATAACCATAACCCAGGCCTCCCATAGCATAACTCTAACCATCCCCTCCTGTACCCTAACCCTCTCCTTCTGCAGCCTAACTCTAACCGTCGCCTCCTGTACCCTAACCCTCTCCTCCCATAGCCTATCCCTAACCATCCCCTCTAGTATCCTATCCCTCCCTTCCTGTAGCCTAACACTAACCCTCCCCTCCCATAGCCTATCCGTAACTGTGCCCTCTAATACCCTAACCCTTCCCTCCCATAACCCAACCCTAACCCTCCCCTACCATAGCCTAACTCTAACTGACCACTCTCACAGCCTTACTCCAACCCTCCCCCTAGTGCCTGACCCTAACCCTAATACACACTGTTGGAAACTGTTGGGATTGTGACCATAGGGATGCCGCTGTCAGCATTCTGACTGTCGAAAACCAAATACTACGCGCGCAGTTCAGACTTGGCACATGCGCAGTAGCAAAGAAGTACTGGGTCCAACATTGTCATTGCATGCTCCTCTGAACCAGGTCCACTGTCTGCTATTTCTCTACAGGTACTGGATTACTTAGTACCATAAACATAAGATGGTGTTCCAAAAATGTTTATAAAGATTTTCTCCTGCTAGACATCCCCATACTCCCTTCAGTGGTACATGATGGCAGAATGTCTACAAGAAGGCCCTGTATTCAGTGTGTGGCCACATCCCATCACACCGTTGGCATTGTAACTGCTGTTTCTGCATCATTAACAGGGCAGATAAGTTTGATAAATAGGATTTTTGTGTATTCCATAACATACTGTATAAACATTGCTTTTTTTTAAAAGATATTATTTATGAAAATATGAATGTACTATAAGCATCATTGAAGCACATTACAGTACATGTCCAAAGCTCACCTCTGGCTTATTACAGTATATCTAGGGGTGTGCACTGGCCACTTTTCGTGTTTTGTGTTTTGGTTTTGGATCTGGATCTTTCTTCGTGTTTTGGATCTGGATTGGTTTTGCCAAAACCACCCTTCCGTGTTTTGGGTTCTGGGTTTTGTGTTTTGGATCTGTATTTTTTTGTAAAAAAGCATAAAAACAGCTAAAATCACAGAATGTGTTGGTTTTTCTGCTCCTATGCTATTATTAACCTCAATAACCTTAATTTCCACTAATTTCCAGTCTATTCTGAACACCTCACACCTCACAATAGTGTTTTTATGTCCAAAAGGTTGCACCAAGGTAGCTGGATGACTATGCTAAGCGACACGAGTGGGCGGCACAAACACGTGGCCCATCTAGTAGTGATACTGCAGTGGCAGACAGGATGGCAGTTTGAAAAACTAGGCCCCAAAATGTACATAATGCAAAGAAAAAAAAGAGGTGCAAGATGGAATTGTCCTTGGGCCCTCCCACCCACTTTTATGTTGTATAAACAGGACATGCACACTTTAACAAACCAATCATTTCAGCGCCAGGGTCTGCCACACAACTGTGGCTGAAATGATTGGTTCGTTTGGGCCCCCACAAAACAAGCTGGCAATTAATCTGTCCCTGCACAAACTGGCTCTACGGAGGCAAGATGTCGTCCTCATCCTCCTCATCCACCGATTCCTCACCCTCTTCAGTGTTGTGTACATCCTCATCCTCACAGAGTATTAACTCGTCCCCACTGGAATCCACCACCACAGGTCCCTCTGTACATTCTGGAGGCTGGTCTCCCTGGAAGAGTTGATAATTCATTTTTATGAACATCATCTTCTCCACATTTTGTGGAAGCAACCTCCTACGCCTTTCGATGACAAGGTTCCCGGCTGCACTAAACACTCTTTCGGAGTACACACTGGAGGGGGGGCAACTCAGGTAAAATAGATCCAGTTTGTACAGGGGCCTCCAAATTGCCTCTTTTTCCTGCCAGTACAGGTATGGACTGTCTGACATGCCTACTTGGATGCTGTCACCGATGTAATCCTCCACCGTTCTGTCAATGGTGACAGTATCATATGTAGTGACAGTAGACATGTCAGAAATTGTTGCCAGGTCCTTCAGTCCGGACCAGATGTCCAAACTTGGTCCTGCCTGCCCTGCATCACCGCCAGCGGGTTGCTTAGGATAGCTAAGTTTTTTCCTGGCAGCCCCAGTTGCGGCAGAAAATGAAGAAGGAGCTGTTAACGTGTCACGTTCCGCTTCAGCTGACAGTGTTTTCACCAGCAGGTTTTTGCACCTCTGCAGGCTTGTGTCGGCCAGAAAGAGAGACACCACATAGGCTTTAAACCTAGGATCGAGCACGGTGGCCAAAATGTAGTGGTCTGATTTCAACAGATTGACCACCCTGGAATCCTGGCAAAGCGAATGAAGGGCTTCATCCACAAGTCCCACATGCCGAGCGGAATCGCTCCATCTTAGCTCCTCCTTCACTTTCTCCAGCTGCTTCTGCAAAAGCCTGATGAGGGGAATGACCTGACTCAAGCTGGCAGTGTCTGAACTGACTTCACGTGTGGCAAGTTCGAAGGGCTGGAGAACCTTGCACAACATGGAAATCATTCTCCACTGCACTTGAGTCAGGTGCATACCCCCTCCTTTGCCTATGTCATAGGTGGATTTATAGGCTTGAATGGCCTTTTGCTGCTCCTCCATCCTCTGAATCATATAGAGGGTTGAGTTCCACCGCATCACAACCTCTTGCTTCAGGTGATGGCGGGGCAGGTTCAAGAGTGTTTGCTGGCGCTCCAGTCTTCGGCACGCAGTTGCTGAATGGCGAAAGTGGCCAGAAATTTTTCAGCCCACCCAAAGCGTCTGCTGCATGTCCCTGAATTTTCTGAATTTTCAGAAAATTCTGCACCACCAAGTTTATTGTGTGAGCAAAACATGGGACGTGCTGGAATTTGCCCAGATGTAATGCCCGCACAATATTGGTGGCATTGTCAGATATCACAAATCCCCAGGAGAGTCTAAGTGGGGTAAGCCACTGGGTGATGATTTCCCTCAGTTTCTCTAAGAGGTTGTGGGCGGTGTGCCTCTTACTGAAACCGGTGATACACAGCATAGCCTGCCTTGGAACGAGCTGGCGTTTCTGAGATGCTGCTACTGGTGACGCTGCTGCTGTTGCTGTTGCTGTTGCTGCGTAAGGTGATACATCTACCCAGTGGGCTGTCACAGTCATGTAGTCCTTAGTCTGCCCTGTTCCACTTGTCCACATATCCGTGGTTAAGTGGACATTGGGTACATTGGCATTTTTCAGGACACTGAGGACACTTTTTCTGACGTTTCTGTACAGTCTCGGTATCGCCTGCCTAGTGAAGTGGAATCTAGACAGGATTTGGAACCGGGGACACACTACCTCCATCAATTGTCTAAATCCCACTGCACTAATGGCGGATACCGGATGCACGTCTAACACCAACATAGCAGTCAAGGCCTCAGTTATTCGTTTTGCTTCAGGATGACTGCTGTCGTACTTCATCCTCCTCGCTACGGACTGTTGGAGGGTCAATTGTTTAGTAAAAGTAGTGGTGTTCCTACTTCCTCTCTGAGATGATGAACGACTCCTAGCAGCAGCAACAGCAGCAGCGGCAGCAGGAGGCGTAGCAATGCAGGATCCTCCGGAGGAATCCCGGATAGGAGAGTCAGTCATGCCAGTGACATGGCCTGCAGGACTACTTCCGATCCTGACTAAGGAGGAAATTGACGAGGAGGGAGTTGACGGTGTGGTTTGCAGGCGCTTGGATACAACAGGACAACGGGATTTAGGTGTCCCTGGACTGCTTACGGTCTTAGCCAAAGTTTCAGAACTTGACAGTAACTTTTTATGAACGCGCTGCAGGTGGATGTTCCTAGGTGGTTAACGTCCCTACCCCTACTTATTTCACCTTTTCATATGGTACATATGGCAAGACAGTTGTTGTCCGGATTTGGATAGAAATATTGCCAGACCAAAGAGGTGGAATGTTGGGTCTTCTGCCCAGGCATGACTGTGATGGGCTTTTTCATCCCATGGACAACAACTGTCTCCCCCGGAGCCTGATTTAAACAAACCACATCACCATCAGAATCCTTCTCGCCAACTTCCTCCTCAGCGCCAGCTACACCAGTATCCTCATCCTGTTGTACTTCAACAGTGACATTTTCAATTTGCATATCCAGCAAGTGGACTGTGGGTGCTCCTTTCAGCACTTGCAGGGGGCGTGCAAATGCTGGAAAGAGCCACCTCTTCCCGTCCAGTGCTGGGAAGGTCAGGCATCGCAACCACCACCACACTTGGACTCTCCTTGGGGATTTGTGATATCTTCTTAGAACGCACAGTTCTTCACTGTGCTTTTGCCAGCTTAACTCTTTTGATTTTTTTAGTGGGAGGAGGGCTTCCATTGTCATGTGAAGCTGGACCTCTAGTCATGAACATAGGGAAAGACCTTAGCCATTCCTTGCCACTCTGTGTCGTAAATGGCATATTGGCAAGTTTACATTTCTCTTCAGATGATTTAAATGTTTTTTTTCAAGGTCATTTTCCTGAACTTTGTCATTTGGGATTGTATGTGCCCTCCACTATGACATTGGGCATCGGCCTTGGCAGACGACGTTAATGGCATGTTATCATCTATGTCATGACTAGTGGCAGCAGCTTCAGCACTACGAGGAAGTGGTTCTTGATCTTTCTCTATTTTATTTTTATCGGAGAAAGTTTGGTCCTCCATTTATGTTATATTGATATATACGTGTGGCCAAGGCGCACACAAACACAGAAAATAATTTTTTATTTTTGTTGGAGACCAGTGCACTTTGTGGGTTATACCACCCTTTAATAAATGAGCCAGCCAGCCCTTTACTTATGGGACACAGGCACACGCTTGGCGCTGCTCCTTTGTTGATGCACGTGCAGCCACAGTGCACACAATTCACAAACACAGAAATTTTTTTTTTATTTTGTTTGGAGTGCCCTTTGGGGGTTACAACACCCTTTAGTGGTCAATCCAGCCGGCACTTTATTTATGGGACACAGGCGCACGCTTGGCACTACTTTGTTGATGCACGTGCGGCTACTGCGCACACAATTCACAAACAAAAAAATATATTTTTTTATTTTGTTTGGAGTGCCCTTTGGGGGTTACAGCAAACTTTAGTGGTCAATCCGGCCGGCCCTTTATTTATGGGACACAGGCGCACGCTTGGCACTACTTTGTTGATGCATGTGCGGCTACTGCGCACACAATTCACAAACACAAAAAATATATATTTTTTTATTTTGTTTGGAGTGCCCTTTGGGGGTTACAGCACCCTTTAGTGGTCAATCCAGCCGGCCCTTTATTTATGGGACACAGGCGCACGCTTGGCACTACTTTGTTGATGCACGTGCGGCTACTGCGCACACAATTCACAAGCACAAAAAAATATATTTTTTTATTTGTTTGGAGTGCCCTTTGGGGGTTACAGCACCCTTTAGCGGTCAATCCAGCCGGCCCTTTATTTATGGGACACAGGCGCATGCTTGGCACTACTTTGTTGATGCACGTGCAGCTACTGCGCACACAATTCACAAACACAATAAAATATATTTTTTTATTTTGTTTGGAGTGCCCTTTGGGGGTTACAGCACCCTTTAGCGGTCAATCCAGCCGGCCCTTTATTTATGGGACACAGGCGCATGCTTGCCACTACTTTGTTGATGCACGTGCGGCTACTGCGCGCACAATTCACAAACACACAAAAATATATATTTTTATTTTGTTTGGAGTGCCCTTTGGGGGTCACAGCACCCTTTAACAGACAAGCCAGCCGGCCTTTTACTTATGGGACACAGGCGCACGCTTGGCGCTGCTCCTTTGTTGATGCACGTGCAGCCACAGTGCACACAATTCACACACACAGAAATTTTTTTTTTTGTTGCACTTGGGGGGAGCACCCCTGAAAGACAGAGCACCCCCTGGACAACACTACAGCACCCCTTTAGGACTGGGACACTGCACAAGACTTTGGAGTGGACACAGCCCCTATGGACAACTGACTGCACAACACAGTCCAGCCAGCCCCTATGGACTTTGAAGTAGTGGACACAGCCCCTATGGACAACAGCAGCACAGCGCAGCGCAGCACAGCATAGCACTACACTACACTACACTACACAGCCCAGCCAGCCCTAACTCCCACCCTCCCTCTTCACTGACCACAGCCGAGTGAGAAAATGGCGCCGACGCGGGTACCTTATATAGGATCCAAAACCCGCGAGACCTGGAAGGCGGAATGATGACGTTTTGCCTCGATTTCAGATCCGAGTCAGGCGGGAAAAGTCGAGCCTGACTCGGATCGGCCTCGGATTGGGGGGGCTCGGGGGGGGGTCGGATTTCAGAAATCCGAACCCGCACACCCCTAGTATATACTATTGCCACAGTTGGGGAATAAAAGCTCTGCAAAATAACTTTTTAAGGGTGTAATAAGTTCAGTTTGTTCAATCTATTGTTATTTTTTACATTACTTAGAAAATTGTTAATTTTGTTCAAAAACATAAATTAAGCTCCAGAAATGCAGCGAAACGGAGCGCTATCAATATCTTTATCATTTAAATGGCTATTATGATTGCTTACATACAGGGAAGAGTCACTTGAGGGACTGTTTCATTGAATGTAAATTTAAACAGTGAAAAGTAGACTAGTACATAATTTATAAATGGGGGCGAGGGCTAAGTTCCGGGTTAACTTTATGTACTACAGTACGTCCCCAATGTGCATGTTTTTGAATATTAATGGCATACGTACAATGCAGGTTTGCTGACCTTTTTGCTGTCTCCTCCTTCTCTGGGAGGAGGCAGCCAGGTAGGCATTGCGGGGGGTGGGGTTCGGTGGATCTGAGTATGGTTGTGGGTGGGGCTTGGTGATGGTGGGCTATGATGACTAAATCACTTCATCATAGCATCACCCCCTGCTGGGCAGAACCATGATTGCATCATCGGCTGCTGGTGCCACCCACTTCACTGGGGTCCCAGCCCCCTGGAGACTTGTCCATCTTTCTTGGTGGTCGGGAGCGACACCCGATTTGTGTAAGCAAGTATGATACAATGTAAGTGATCAAATAGTATAATAACGCATTTATTAGGATGAAACTGCAAATCTAATGCATATTTATGTTAAAGGAAGTAGATTTCAGGTTTGACCTGGAAGTAATGTTCCTCCATTCTTTATAAAGTGGTCATTAGGACCCCACTCTACATTGCCTTGAGGAAGAGCAGTAGCTCAAAACGCATTGGCTCTCGAGTGGAGTCATCTTCTGCTGCTCGAGAGATCTTGTCCAGAGGTTGACAATAACAGGTGCTGGGTCACTGTGATTCCGAAGCCTCGATCCATATAATATATGCACAACTCATATTCACCAAATTCTGGTAAAGCCTCCAATCTACGCTATTATTTGTGTTTTTATTATCTATAATGGGTACACCCAGGACAGACCCTTCCACTGTGCTACTGGTGGGGCCATCTTTCTCACAATGTCTCTGGAAAGATGGTGCTACACAGAAGATAGCAGAGACTCCGGCACCATTGGCACCATGGTGCACCCCCTATCCCTACCCAACCCACTTGTTAAATCCCTCTGACACCTACATATTCATGGCCATTGCAATTTTTGTGTATTGAACTGGTGATTTTGAATTTCAAGAAATAAAGCTAAATCTGTCAGATTGCTTTGTTCATGACGGAGGAGCTATGTGCACCTAACATTGGGGCATGCAGCATTGCCTGTGTATTTGAATGGGAGAGGAAGGGGTTGGAGAACAGGCTAGCACTGTATACAATTATTGCCACACTGCTGGCATGCTGGTCATGATCTTTCTACCAGCCTGGCATGGAACCCTCCCACTAGAAATTCAGGAGCTGATTCTGAGACAGGCTCAACTGAAGCCGCTTTTCCGTATGGCCATGGTAGGCCGCCTGTTACCTTATGAGTATGAGCCCATCTGTGCTGTTTATCTGTCCGCCTCCATGCAGATGGCAGGCCTGCCCATGGTATTTACGTTCGCAGCTGTAGCCACCATCTTTAGCATCGGCACTTAGACCCACCCCATGTTGGGTGCGAGATATCCATCTGAAGTATTCTTCTCTTCTCTGTCTGCGTGCCGTGAATGAGAACAGAGTCGGCTTCCAAGCCCATGACACTCCCATGAGGGAAGTGTGTGTGTGTGAGGGGCTGAGAAAAATGTATTGGGGTGAGGGAGCCGGGGTGGTAACCTAAAGCTTTGTCTGGGGCACCAAGAAACCGATATGGCTAAGATATTGCCCCTTCAGCAAGACTTAGCTATTTAACACGTCTAAAATACATTATTGTGCATTATTGTATTGTGTATTTCTGCTGTCACACAGCCAAAAATTGCACACGGCTTATCTGCGATTGTTTTATATTTGTAAATAAATACTTCTACATTTAAGTTATCATTGTAAATGAACATTGATGTTCGTACCACATAAATACTCAATTTAAATTTAAAATAAAAGAAACTTGTCCAAAGTAATTCATTTTCCGGAACATAGACAGTTTTAATGCTTTCATACGAGATGTAGTTATGTTATCAATACCGTCCGGTCTCAGGGGGTCACTCAGACCCGGTCGTTAGCGCTGATGCGCTCGGACTGGGTTGATGGCACCCCACAGAGCATGCGCACGACGGCACCGTCGTGCGCATGCGTGAGACCCGCTACGACCGACAGCGCCGGTCGTAGTGGGTCTCAATCCAAATGATGTCAGTATAGAGCTTCCGGCTCAGACAGCCGAAAGCTCTCCAGGGCTTACGACAAGGGAGACCCTACCCTAGGGTCTCGTTGTAAGCCCTGATGGTCGCAATGGTCTTGACCATCGCGACCATCACCTTAGGCGGTCGTAAGGCTGTGGGTGTTAACCCACAGCCTTACCACCGCAAAGGAGGACGTCTTGAAAATTCAAGACGTCCTCCCCTCATTCAGACCGACCGCACTCTCTGTGCGACCGGCTCTGAATGAGGTCCTCAATACCAACATCGAAATAACGTCTTAAGATAGGCATCAAAATACTGACACCTATCTTAATCCCAAAGCCAGCCTGAACAAGGTAAGTCTGGGGAGCCCTTAGCGTTAGCCACGTGGAGGGGAGGGGGAGTTAGGTTTAGGGAGCATAGCGGGGTTAGGGATAGGTTTTGGGGCAGAGGTTAGGCACCACTCAAGTGGAGGGTTAGGCTCCACTTGGGGAGTGAGGGTTAGGCACTAAGGGGGGGTTAGGTTTAGGCACTAACGGGTAAGGTCTAGGGTTGGGTGCGGGGTGGGAAGGGTTAGGGTTAGGCTACAAGAAGGGTAGGGTTAGGGTAAGAAGGGGGGAGGGTACTTAACTGACCCCTGTCGGGATACCAACCATCGGGATGCTGCTGTCAATATTCCGACAGAAGGCATCCCGCCAGCTGGCATTGCATACCCATTCCCTGTAATACTGTTATAATGCCAATCATTTCACATCTTTCACTGTAACCGCATAAGTGAGTTGCTTGTTGCAAAATCATTTCAACATTATGATGGTGATTGAAAATTCGATTTAAAAATTCAAAATGTTATAATATTTCTGAATATTTATTTAATGATGCTTAATATTAGTTAATATAAATTCTGATATTTGGTGTTTTGGATCGGTTCTTTGTTTTCACAATTTAAGTTTATGTACTTGTCAATCCACTACTAATGTTGGGAGTCCTTATTAAGAGAATAGAAAAAGCAAAGGAAAGATACGACTGGAATTACGAAGCCCACGGGCCAGCATAGCATCTTACAGTGCTTGGCGCATGCAGGGATAAATGGATTAGGTCACGCTTGCATGCACAGAAATGCAGGTATGACGACCTAATTAACATCATACTTGCCAAATTTTTATAACTCTATCCCTGGGAGAAGCCCGTAGAGGAGACACAGCTGACCACTTCAGGGGGCTCCTATGTCTTTTGCTCCCATCACAGTTAACTGCTGCGAATCACGGGACCAGGAGGAGGAGGGGGTGGAGCTAAATTACACCCCTCCATACGGAGTCGCGATTCCCCGCAATTATCTCCCCATCCTGCCCACTTCACTAAGAAGTGGGTGGAATGCGGGAGATCCGGACACTCTTCTCGGGGGTGCGGGGGGGCTACCCAAAAATGCAGGAGCCTCCTGCAACTTCTGGGAGAGTAGGTTAGTATGATTAAAATCGGGGAAGTATTTTATATACTGTATATAGAGTTATATACTGTACACTCACTTTCCAAAAACAAAAGCTGAATCCTCTGTCAGGCTTAGGGGTCTATTTAACAAGACTCTGCAATCATTGTCTATTTATTTAATCTGGTCTGCAGATACTCAGGAGGTGAACTACAGGACACTGGGGATTATTTCCTGGCCTTTCAGATGGTGCAAAGGCCATCCAGATACTGTAAACTGATTTATAGATGATTTCAAGTACGTGCACTTTTATAGTTTACGTTAAAGTTGTTCTGTCTGTTTTTCCCATATACTGTATGAGCTCTTCAGCCGAAGCGATATTCCAGAGGAGTTCGAAACAAGGAAGTCTGGATTATAGATACATACAGGATAAATCTGAACTAATTACCAGTTGCAACGAGCACATCTGCACCTCACAGTTTACTATAATACTGATTTCTTGCATTAATAACTAATATACAGCATCCCCAGAATCTACATTTCTGTAGGTCACTGTTCGTCTCAATACACAGGATACCAGTGAATTCCCAGGATACATGTTCTCTTTACCCTTGCCAGGAATGTCCACTTCAAAGGGATCTCACACCTACACAATAGGAATGCATTCTAACCCCTTTCCACAAACCTGCTTTGTCCTGGAATCATTTGTGTGACTCTCAATCAGAAAAGTTAGTTTGTTTAATTATTCCTTGTTTCAAATATACAGTATACCCTTTAGATAAGAGAGAAGCAATTTGGATATAACAATAACTATATAAATTAAACTCTGTTCATGACTCCATTGTTATTGTTTTATTACACACAGATTTGATTAAAAACAACAGTTTAATCTCCTTCTCTCATCATCAGATGCATGCCGTAATTAGTCTTTCCCAGATGACCCAATGAATCTGGACAGGTCAAGCTTCATTCTTTCCTTCCGCCAATCTTATGCTGCAGTCTCTATTAATCCTTCAAAGGTTTCCATTCTTCCATCCCTTGGCTTTTTTTTACAAAACCCCACTGGGTTCAGTAGAGGGAAGCGAGCAGGCCGAAAACTTCTTCCCTTCTGTAACAGTCTAAGGGGCCGATTCAGTAAGGATGGCAATAGCAAAGCAGCACGCAGGCTATAGATATATGTTTTGTGCACGCAGGCTATAGATATATGTTGTATGCACGCAGGCTATAGATATGATGTATGCACGCAGGCTATAGATATATGATTTATGCACACAGGCAGCTTTGCAATTGCGATCTTTGCTATTGTGCAAATGCAGCAGGAGATATATGACACCCCCTGCTGCATTTGCGATCCCAGCACTGCGATGGAGGTCGCAGGCTGGGATCACCATCTCGACCATCAGTGGTCAAAGGTTGCGATGGTGGACGGCGCCAGGCCTCCGGCCAGAAAAGTAAGCCTCAGCTTACTCAGACTGGCCGGCTTGCGAGCCAAAGACACTACATTGATCAACGCAGATCCTGGACTGGTCACTACTGAAAAACGGGGCAGACATGCTCCTGTTTCCGGGAACACCGGCCAACCCCGCCCCTGCCCCTTAAATGCCTCTGCCTGTCAATCAGGCAGAGGCACTCAAAGGTCTGCATGGACCCATTCTGCACACTCGCAGAATGGGTCTTGCACACGTGCAGATACCCCGATAATCGGGAATCTGCGATCAGCAGTGCAATTGCCTTCACTGTTGAATCAGTCCCTAAGTCCCTTGCCCTCCTGGTCACCCCTACTTCCACAGAGGAGACAAATAGAAGTGGTACCCAACAGACAGCCTTGTGCTTGGAAGAACAGAACTGCATATTCTTGCTTTGTGAATGCCATCCCCAGAGCCCCTGCAGTGATCATAAAGAAGCTACAGGCACTAATCAGAGCCGTCGTCTGTAATGCCAGATCTATGAGAAACAAGACTGCTACAATTGCTGACCTTATTGAATCTTCAGATCTTGCCTGTATTACAGAGACTTGTCTAGATGAAAATCAGCACCTGTCTTGGAAGCCTCAGTCTCAACAAAGTACTGTGTCATCCACAATTCAAGACTAAACCACAGGGGTGATGGAGCAGCCATCTGCTTTAAATAAAAACACTTAAACTTAGGCTCTGCCCATTGCCTGAAGTTATACAGTATTAGGTTTCAGAGTCATTCTCATTTACCGCCCCGATGGAGATGAACAGATATTTCTACAAGAAATTGCAGACACTGTTGCTGGTCTAGTTCCGGAGCATCAAAGATGGATCATCCTTGGGAATTTCAATGCATGGGTTGATGATAAGCTCTCACACCTTGGCCAAGACTTCCTGTGCACAATGAATGCTTTATGTCTCTCACAAGTTATTCCTTGTGCTACACATAAAAGTGGACACACTCTTGATTTTGTCTTCAAGACTGTATTAGAAGTCTTTGACATAAAAATAAACTCAGTTATGTTGTCATACCACTGCTCTTAGTTGCAACCACTGAAAATGGAATTTTTCCCATGGAGTTGAACAGGTATCTTCCAAGGAGGGGTATGACTCCCCAGGTTCTTGCCCCAACTCTGGATCTCTCTTCAGCATTGGTTGTCTGTGAAGATCCTTGGACTCTTATCCATGACTATAATAAATATGTGATGGCTGCAATAAATATTATCGCTGCTGTGCATATATGACCCTGCATACCACATCGTCAAACTCCTTGGTTTGACAACAGTGTTAGTGAGCTCAAGAAAAGAGGTTGTAGACTTAAAAGAAGGAGGAAGAATAAACTGATAGAGGATAAGCTACAATTGATCAAGCTTGTTGAAGAATACCAATCCACAATTATCCATAAGAAAACAGAGTTAATGTCAAGTGAGATAATTGCAATATTCCAGCTCAGCTTTTCCATACAGAGGAGATACTTTGCCTGCAGCATGATGAGACCCTTTTCCAGTCAAGATGTGATGAGTTTGCAAACTTCTTTGCAGATAAAGTATCCTCCATCCGGATTGGAATACCTACATTGCCATCAAAGGATTGCCAAGTTTTCAAGCCTGTGAATGTAAGCCACATGTCTTCATGGACCAGAATTAACCCAGTGGATTTCAAAGACATTGCTGAAATTATCAGACTGTTGTGTCCCACCACATGTGATCTGTAACCTACCTCAACCAAGCTTCTAATAGAGTGTATGGATAAAATTGGCCTTTTATTTGCAAAATTAATACAATATTCTCTGCAAATAAGCATTTTTCCTGAACCACTAAAGGAAACAATTATTATACCTCTTCTTTAAAAACCTAATTTAGATGCCAACTGCAAGAACAAATACAGGCCGGTTTTAATCCTTCAGTTTCTAGAAAAAGTTATTGAGAAAGTGGTTGCAACTCAACTGAAAATCTGTCACGAATGGTGTCTGTGAGTTACCTGTCTCAGGTGATGAGCGGTATTCAATGAAGACCGGGATGAATGGAACCACAGATGACGTAGATAGCCCAATTGCAAGATTTATGTAGCAGTGAGAACTGCCTTTGATGATAAATGACAGGAACTTGGAGGAACCAGACTGGGACCAGCAGGAAGACTTGTTGAGTTGAACTGGAGAACTTGGAACTTGAGTCTGGACTGGAATAACGTGGATTGAACCAATGAACTTGGAACTTGACTCTGGACTGGAATAACGTGGATTGAACCGATGAACTTGGAACTTGACTCTGGACTGGAATAACCTGGATTGAACTGAAGAACTTGGAACTTGACTCTGGACTGGAGTGATGCGACAATGGCTGAAGAGAAATCAGGTAATGCTGAGATGAGGGCTAAACAGGGTAATCCAGAAATGCTGTGACAAAGACTGGAACTCAGGTGCAGGCTGGATAGGGTAATTGGGAATAACAGGTTCAGGAAGGAATGGGTAGGTTTGGGATTTTAGGTTCAGGGAGTGAGTGGGTAGGTAGAAGGAGCAGGTGTTGATCCACAGCAGGAAGCATGATGCAGGTTTGCAGGGTGCCAGGGACCAACCAGGAGTAGGGCTAGCAGAGCACGGCACTAAGGTCAGGGGCACAGGAACTCACTTATAGCTGAAGCTGAAAACACAGGAGTTGCACAGGCCTGGGAACTAGCAGGATTACTGGATTGCCAGGTATTTTCTTTAGCAGGACATCTGGATTGCCATGTATTGCTGTAGCAGGTTTTCTGGATTGCACCACGGGTTGCTGTCAGCAGGAGACAGGGATACACCTGTACACGGAAACAGCATGAACCATACACCATGGGAAGTAACGAGATGTTCAGGCCCAGAATGCTATCAGGGGAGGATATATATACCCTGGGTCTGGCTGCAATTGATGGATATGGACAGGTGGTCTGGCAGTAGCATTCTGAGTGGTGGAAGGCACAACATGCAGAGGGAGTATTCAGCTCTGCAGCACTGAGTCAGAACTACACCTGTGATTCCAGTCAGGGCTAGCAGTGTTCACAGACAGGAAAGGACCAAGGTGAAATAATCACTGAGGTAGGAATACATAGAGAAGTGCTGCAGCAGCATGATCAGAACAGGTCCTCCAGGCAAATTACACATACAGATCCATGGAGACAGCTGGAAGTGGTAAGTCAACAGGCAAAAGGTGAAAACTAGACAGGTTCGTGACAGTACCCCCCTCTTTATGGGTGGACTCCGGACACCGAGAAAAAAAAACTTTCTTCCAAACATGACATTCCAGGAGCTTCAAACACAGGGACATCATAACTCTGAAAACATCTCTTCAGACATCTTCATTCTCAGAGTAAGTAGACCATTCTCCCTCACTACAGGTGGAACCTTCATCACATAGGAAGTCTTTAGCAATCCCAAAATGAGGACACTCTTCTGGAATTGTAGTACACAAAGATTTGGTATGAAAAGATGTAGAACCGGCATTATTTTGCTGGTATCTTTGGTGGGAAGATGATCGTCTCCCCCGTAGCTCTCTTGGGCAACTCCTGAGGAAATACATGACTGGGAAGGACAGGGTCAAATGACAGATAGTCTTCAGAGAATGGAGAATTATCGTGTGCATGATCGAACTCAGATTCCGAGTCAGTATCTAAAGGTGAAATGCAAGAATTAGTATGGCTTGAAGACAGATAGGACACCTGGGAGGATCTAAACGAAACTTGACCAGTTCTAATGGTGTTAGAAGGTTGGTTCCTAAGGGTCCTTCGAGACTTCTTCTCTTGGAGGAGTGTTTCATTCTGTACCATGCAAGCGGTATATTGGAGCATAACATCAGAGGGTGACAACCTCTTACTAGAAACTCTGTCAGAGTCTATATTTTGGGAGGTACAGTTGTATGAAGGTAACAAGGAGGTGTGCGCACATCTCATGTTCAGGGATGCCAATTCTGTAGTACTACTTTCCTTGGATGCTTGGGATTCAGCATGCTGGCCCTTTAAAACTTGACCTTGTTCGGACTTCAGACGAGTGGAGGACAATTTCTTGGTAGTACAAACAGACTGTTTGGACAATATTTTGGAACTGAGAACTTCGCTAGAATTTTGGTTTACAGGGTAAGGACCAAATTCATTGACAACAGCTTCACTGAAAGTCTTTATATTTAGAAGCATTGGATCATTGGAGGCTAAATGGGGCAACCCAGTCCCAAGCTTTACCTTAAAAAGATGGGATAATAAACTCTACAATATTAGTAGGCTTGACTCCACATGGCAAAGAAAAATTAATCATAGCAAAGAATTGTTTCAATAAAGCCTAGTATTGAGATAAATCCCCATCAAAATAAATGCATGGTGGAGTATCCGACGAATCCTGTGTGCTCAAGGACTGTGGAGCACATTCAGGTGCAGGGCTGGAAGAGACTAGAAGATGCTCTGATTGATGAGGAGTCAAAACAACTGAAGCTGACAGATGTTCAGTATTCGGACCAACTGATGGGACTGGGAGAGGTCCAGAGGAGCCAGAGACAGTAGCATTAACAATCAAAACTGAGAATAGACTACAGAGATTGTCATTTTCTGGAACGATATTTGTAGGAGATGGTGAACAGGAACCATGATCAGGATTAGTAGTACACGACACTCCTCACTTGGGACTGGAATCTGAAACCCACTCCTGGGGTTTGAGACTTGGAACCTCCTCCTGGGGCATGAGACTTGAGACCCCCTCCAGGGGTTCAAGACTTGAGACCCCCTCCTGGGGTGCGAGACTTGAGACCCCTTGCTGAGGTGTCAGACTTGAGATCCCCTTCTGGGGAATGGGACTTGAAACCCCCTCTTGGGCTACAAGACTTGAGACCCCCTTCTGGGGTGCCAGACTTGAGACCCCCTCCTGGGGTGCGAGACTTGAGACCCCTTGCTGGGGTGCCAGACTTGAGACCCCCTCCTGGGGTGCCAGACTTGAGACCCCCTCCTGGGGTGCCAGACTTGAAACCCCTTGCTGGGGTATGAGGCTTGAAACCCCTCCTGGGGCTGAGGCTCTGGAGACCCCTCCTGGGGTTGCCAACTGGAGTCCCCTGCTGGAACAAGCAGAATCCGGGCTGGGACTGGACCGGGCAGAATCTGGGCTGGGACCAGAATGGGCTGAATCCGGGCTGTGACCAGAAGGGGCAGAATCCAGGCTGGGACCGGAAGGGGCAGAATCCGGGCTTGGACCAGAACGGGCAGAATCCGGGCTTGGACCGGAATGGGCAGAATCAGGGCTGCGGCCGGAATGGGCAGAATCCGGGCTCTGGCCGGAATGGGCAGAATCTGGGCTGCGGCCGGAATGGGCAGAATCCGGGCTGGGGCCGGAACAGGCACTGAGACGTTGACACTTAGAACCACTGCTGGAGTTGCAAAGGAAACAGTCTTTAATGAAGTGGTCTGAACCCCCACAATAGAGACAGAGCTGTAAATCTATGCGCCGCTGGCATTCGGCCACAGAGAGCTTGGGGTGTGGGTAACTACGATGTCTGACATTACTTGGTTCGGAAGAATCCTTGTCTCTTAGGGATTCCAAGGCTGAGATTTTAGTTAAGACAGGGGTAGCTCTAAGAAACTCAGGAATGATCTGAAAAATTTTGATGAGTAAAGTCTGTAGCTGCTCTAGCAGTTGATGGAAGGTAGTTAGAGGTTCAGGTGTGATTTGAGTACCATCTAGCCGATTATTCAGGATTTGCAAAAGCTGTAGCACTTGATGCTGTATGGCCTCCTGTGAATCCAAGCGAGCGACCAGGTTACGGAAAGCATCTAATCCCTTAATAGGTGCTTGATCCGCCACCATCGTTAGGCTTGAACATTCTGTCACGAATGGTGTCTGTGAGTTACCTGTCTCAGGTGATGAGCGGGATTCAACGGAGGACGGCATGACTGGAACCACAGATGACGTAGATAGCCCTATTGCAAGATTTATGTAGCAGTGAGAACTGCCTTTGATGATAAATGACAGGAACTTGGAGGAACTGGACTGGGACCGACAGGAAGACTTGTTGAGTTGAACTGGTGAACTTGGAACTTGACTCTGGACTGGAATAACGTGGATTGAACTGATGAACTGGGAACTTGACTCTGGACTGTAATAACGTGGATTGAACCGATGAACTTGGAACTTGACTCTGGACTGGAATAACGTGGATTGAACTGAAGAACTTGGAACTTGACTCTGGAGTTGCACTGGCCTGGGAATTACTGGATTGCCAGGTATTGCTGTAGCAGGACGTCTGGATTGCCAGGTATTGGTGTTGCAGGTTTTCTGGATTGCACCACGGGTTGCTGTCAGCAGGAGACAGGGATACACTTGTACACGGAAACAGCACGAACCATACACCATGGGAAGTAACGAGATGTTCAGGCCCAGCATGCTATCAGGGGAGGATATATATACCCTGGGTCTGGCAGCAATTGGTGGATATGGACAGGTGGTCTGGCAGTAGCATTTTGAGTGGTGGAAGGCACAACATGCAGAGGGAGTATTCAGAACTACACCTGTGATTATAATGAGGGCTAGCAGTGTTCACAGACAGGAAAGGACCCAGGTGAAATAATCACTGTGGAAGGAATGCATAGAGAAGTGCTGCAGCAGCATGATCAGAACAGGTCCTCCAGGAAAATTACACATACAGATCCATGGAGACAGCTGGAAGTGGTAAGTCAACAGGCAAAAGGTGAAAACTAGACAGGTTTGTGACAAAATCCATCTGTCAACTCATGATATTTCTGATCTATTCCAGTCAGGATTCAAGAGCAGACATAGCTTGGAAAGAGCCCTGGTATGTGCGCTTAATGATCTTCTGATGGCAAGAGACAGAGGTGATTGTTCAATTTTAATCCTTCTGGATCTATCCGAAGCATTTGATACCATGGACCATGGAATTCTAATTGAGCACTGAAAAATGTCTGTCTACTGGATTGTCCCATCTCAGCTGATTCATTTCTCACCAGAAGGTCATGAAGAGTTTTTTTCTGGAGTATATTTGTCACCAGTGCCATTGCCATGTGGTGTTCCCCAAGGTTGTAGGCTATCTCCCATGCTTTTTTGCAGTATACATGCTACCACTGAGTGAATTAATCAGAAGTCATGCTCTACCACTGCTTTGCAGATTATACACAAATGTACCTGTCGTTTGCTACGAGTATTGAGAACTTACTCTAGTTCTCAATAATACCAGGAGTGGATGAGTGCTAGTTGGCTTAGACTGAATCCTGATAAAACAGAGGGCCTGATTCAGAGCCGCTCGTAAGCCGCCGCTCGTTCGCTCCGAGCGATGTTCGCACAACTGCGCATGCGTATGGGTTGTAATGCGCATGCACCAACCAGTCAGTGCGGTCGGAAATCGAGGGCTCGCCAAATAGCGAATGCCTGCTAATTTGAGTGACAGGATGAGGCATTTGTGGGTGGTAACAGGGGAAGGTGCTTGAAAACGGGGAGTGGAGATCAGAACGCTGGCATGCCAAACGGTCAAAACGGGCGTTTTAAGGGTGTGCATAATTAACAAAGCAGCATCATCAGCCACGTCACTTGGTTGTCTCTTAGCCTGAACTGTTCGCATGATTGCGGTAGGATAAACCTACCACAAGCACTGCGAGCAGTTCATACGCCTTTCGATGTACTCGATTAATCTAATAAATAGCGGAGATGACGTAGGATGCGAGCGGCCAGGGGGCATCTTTACAAAATAACGAGCGCATGTTTCATTCGCTCGCTCAGACATAGAGGCGTCAACAGACCGCAAAGAGCGAGCGCTCAATTTAAATAGCCGGCCCCTTTTTCTGACCGAGCGAGCGCAAATAGCGTCTGGCTCTGAATCAGGCCCAGAGCTCCTTATGATAGAAGCTCACCATAAAAGGACATGACTGCAACTTGGCCAGCTAACTTATGCTTGAGGGTTAAGAATTACAAAACACTGGACATATGCAGTTTCTTGATATTTTCCTAGATGGTTACTTGAAACATCAGGTATCAGCCACAATCAAATCCTCATTCTTTCATCTGAGGAACATAGCCAGAGTCAAACACTTAGGCCCTTATTCAGACCCACTCGCGAGCGGCTGTCCGCTCGCAAGTGGGTCGATGTTCTGCACTGAGCATGCGCACGACGGAGGGAGCTCCATCGTGCGCATGCGCCAGACGCGACGAGCGAAGGAAAGTCCTTCGCTCATTGTGTCTGATCAAAGGGGGCGTGCTGTCGATGTTGATTGACAGCACGCCCCCTTTGGTGGGTGTGCCGGGGGCGTGCCTCCCATCAGATGCCGGCCCACTGACATCACTAGTGATGTCAGTGGGAGTGATTTTGGCTCTGATAGAGCCAAAATCATTCCGGGGCTTGCGGTTGAAAACCTCAACCACAGGCTCCGGCTCGCAGTTTCGATGGTCGCGATGGTCAAGAACATCGCGGCCATCAAACTGCATGCTCGTATAGGCTGTGGGTGGTGACCCACAGCTATACGAGCGTCCAGGAGGACGCTCCATTTTCATGGAGGGCGGCCCTCATTCAGAGCGTGCGCTCTGCTCAGAGCGTACGGCTCTGAATGAGGGCCTTAATTCCCTCAGAAGATCATACATGCATTTATATCATCACACTTAGACTACTACAATGCCCTCTACCTGAGTCTCCCAGCAAAAGACTTGCACCATTTGCAGCTAATACAAAATACAGCTGTCAGGACCACAAACTAACCAGCTCTGTTTCACCTGTTCTCTACTCGCTTCACTTGCTGTCTGTAAGATGGCAAATCTATTGGTTTACTGACTTTCAAATCCCTACTTAACCCGGGTGCAAGGTACCTTAAGCAGTTTCTGATACCTTACTGCCCTGCTTCATACTGTGATCTGAGGATGAAGGACTATTAGCAGTACACCATCACCATTACTTCATTTGGGGGTCAAGCTTTTAGCTTTGTATCTCTGGATCTATGGTACTCTGGGCCTGATTCAGAGATGGACGCTCTGAAAGAGCGCTTGCTCTGAATCAGGGCATATTTTTTTTGGTGCGGCCTCCAGGCCGCTCGCATAGCTGTGGGTGACCACCCACAGCTATTGTGAGCGGCAAGGTGATGGTTGCGATGGTCTCGACCATCGGGGCTTGTGACGAGACCCTTGCGGTAGGGTCTAGTTCCCGCAAGCCCCAGTGAGCTTCTGGCTCTTAATAGAGCCAGAAGTTCACCACTGACATCACTCGTAATGTAAGTGGGGCCAACCTAAACGGCAAGCGTTCCGTTGGGAACGCCTCCATTTGGCCACCCCCCCTGCCTGCCTCCAAAACGGTGAGAGCTGTCGATCAAAATCGACAGCCGCCCCTTTTGGTGAGAGACCCGGAGCGACGGAGTGCCCGGCATGCACATGCGCAGTGGCCAAACATCGACCCACTCGCGAGCGCATAGCGCATGCCAGCAGGTCTGAATCAGGCCCTCTCTTCCTTGCACAGTTTAAAAGGTCTCCACTCTAGAATCCTTTAAAAACAACCTCAGGACTTACCTGGTTACTCATGCCGTTCACTAGTATCTCTTTAGGTCCTAAAAAAATACATCCCAAATGCTTAAGAAAAAAACTAAATAATAGGCGGCGCTTATCTCTCACTGCAAGGGATATTGGCCCTCTTTCAGAGCCGTACGCTCTGAGCAGAGCGCATCGCTCTGAATGAGGACCGCCCTCCATAATTATGGAGCGTCCTCCTGGACGCTCGTATAGCTGTGGGTCACCACCCACAGCCTATACGAGCGTGCAGTTTGATGGCCGCGATGGTCGTGACCATCGCGACCATCGCCACTGCGAGCCGGAGCTTGCGGTTGAGGTTTTCAACCGCAAGGCCCGGAGTGATTTTGGCTCTATCAGAGCCAAAATCACTCCCACTGACATCACTAGTGATGTCAGTGGGCCGGCTTCTGACGGTAGGAGTTCCCTTGGGAACGCCCCCGTCAGGGAGGCAAGCCCCCGGCATGCCCACCAAAGGGGGCGTGCTGTCAATCAACATCGACAGCACGCCCCTTTGATCAGACACAACGAGCGAAGGAAAGTCCTTCGCTCGTCGCGTCTGGCGCATGCGCACGATGGAGCTCCCTCCGTCGTGCGCATGCGCAGTGCACAACATCGACCCACTTGCGAGTGGACAGCCGCTCGCGAGTGGGTCTGAATCAGGGCCTTTGTACCGATATTTATTAGAAGAGAACAATACTCAATAATCAATAATCAACATTATTAAAATATCTCACAAGTGGGTGGCAATTACATTAATGTTAGAAGTAAAAAATAAAAATGGTGTGTTGCGCTTGTATTTCCGCAGCTCAATAAATAGTGGTCAGATTAAAAATATGGGTATATGAGCGCTGGTATGGATTAGAATTGGTGGACCGCACAAATAAAAATATATGAATGTAATGAATAATCAGTAATCAATAATAAAACAAACCAAACAAAAAAAC
The DNA here is from genome assembly GCA_031769625.1 of Taudactylus pleione. NCBI lineage: Eukaryota > Metazoa > Chordata > Amphibia > Anura > Myobatrachidae > Taudactylus > Taudactylus pleione. Next base: position 13,020,584 of record JAUIMM010000188.1, read on the forward strand.
ACAAAATTTTTTTTTTTTTTTAAATAAATAAAAAATAATAATTAATAAAAAAACAAAGATGGGTCATAATAAATAAATAAATAAAGCCATACTAAGGCCCACCCCCTTCATCCTTGACAAAGGACCCGTGGAAGGTCTGAAACGCGTTGGAGATTGGAAGGAGTGCCCAGGAAAAGAACAACTGCTGCTGCCGCTACAAGCCCACTGACCTTCCCACGACGCCCTCTGTCATCAAGCGGCACCAGCCCGGCGGGACATGTGATCGCGGCTCAGATGGGAATCTGCAGCTGAAGTCAGCAGTCAACGCCGAGCTAGTTAGGGTGAGTTAGGTGGCAATAGCACAGCAGACCCCTCGTGGGATACATGCAGAACTTGCACACCCCCAACTAGTCTATAAAGACTATAAACATTAATTCCATAATACTGTTTATGCCTTTTCTCTCCTTTGCTGTTTTTTCTTTCTATTTTCATCTTTGTTTTTTTATTAATTATTATTTTTTGTTTATTTAAAAATTTTTTTTTTTTTTTTTTTTCGTTTGGTTTGTTTTATTATTGATTACTGATTATTCATTACATTCATATATTTTTATTTGTGCGGTCCACCAATTCTAATCCATACCAGCGCTCATATACCCATATTTTTAATTACTTTAATGTAATTACAATAATGATGAAAGAATTAAATAAAATGAAATAAAATGCATGTGCATTCAGTAAAATCAACACATAGAAGTCCGTGTGTGGCAGGTAGTTTGTATAATGGAATCAACACCTGTAATGGTAATCACACTATCCAGCAAAGTCTTTGAGAATTAAAGATGTTAGTATGTAACAGTTCTCAATCAGTGCAGCGCTGGTAGGTAGTGACATTGTAGCAGGTTGTTTAAAGCTGTATATGTACTCACAAACAGGAGTAGTAGTCTCCAATAAATGTCAATAAAAAGGTTTCAGAGCAGCCAGAGTATAAATGACTGGTGAGTGAGGGTCAGCTCAAATAGACACAGCCCTCCACAGTACTCACGATCCACTTGTATGAGAGCACCGCTCCAGCGACTCTTAGACTGTAAGTCCTACTGTCATATGGATATACGTCCCAGCCCCCAAAGTATAACTGCATCAAACCCCCCCCCCCAAAAAAAAAAAAAACCCACTAGGATCACCCCAAAAAAGCACTTTGAAAAAGGGGGGGGGTGCAAACTTAAAAAAGTAGCAAAACAGACTTTAAGGGGGCGTCTGCAAGTATGGGTGAGGTGTTTTTTGGATTGCACGTGCTTGCTTCAGGTGCGTTTTTTACGGTATTTTTAACTTAACTTTAGCGACTTTAAATCATCCTTGCACCCATTTTCAAGTACCCCAAATTTGAAAGGACTTCTGTACTTATTTTCACCATAAAAAACTGCTTAATGCTATTCTTCATCACTAGCTTTATTAGGGCTATTTGGGGGCATGTACATTGATACCCAATGTCAGTGCATCTTTTAGGGGGTGTCAAGCTGATTTTACCAATTCTGACAGCGCTTTTCGCCTGTTTTGTATTCGCCGGTTTACATTTTCGCATCCTTTGGAATTGAATAGGGCGAATCACGGGTACACGCATGATAAGTTTCCGTAGCTAAAATACGCGATGTAGGCGAAAAGTCTGGCATGCGAAAAAATATCGCGGGTGCAAAACTAATTGAATACGGCCCATAGAAAATGTTATAAATAAAATATATATTGGAGTGAAAAATAAAAAAAAATGGTCTCCCTATTTCTACAGGTGTTTGAATTAAACTACCCCCAGTGTTATTTTGGTTTATTTAAATCTACCCTATGTGCAGCATTGGACATGACCCTTTTGGGCCCTCTTCTCTCTAATAGTGGGGGATTAGACATGACCCTTATGGGCCCCCTCTCTCCAATAATGGGGGGATTAGACATGACCCTTATGGGCTGTCTTCTCTCCAATAGTGGGGGATTGGACATGACCCTTATGGGCCCTCTTCTCTCCGATAGTGGGGGATTGGACATGACCCTTATGGGCCCTCTTCTCTCCGATAGTGGGGGATTAGACATGACCTTTATGTGCTGTCTTCTCTCCAATAGTGGGGAATTGGACATGACCCTTATGGGCCCTCTTCTCTCCGATAGTGGGGGATTGGACATGACCCTTATGGGCTGTCTTCTCTCCAATAGTGGGGGATTGGACATGACCCTTATGGGCCCTCTTTTCTCCAATAGTGGGGGATTAGAGATGACCTTTATGTGCTGTCTTCTCTCCAATAGTGGGGGATTGGACATGACCCTTATGGGCCCTCTTCTCTCCGATAGTGGGGGATTAAACATGACCCTTATGGGCTGTCTTCTCTCCAATAGTGGGGGATTTGACATGACCTTTATGTGCTGTCTTCTCTCCAATAATGGGGGAATTAGACATGACCCTTTTGGGCCCTCTTCTCTCTAATAGTGGGGGATTAGACATGACCCTTATGGGCCCCCTCTCTCCAATAATGGGGGGATTAGACATGATCCTTATGGGCTGTCTTCTCTCCAATAGTGGGGGATTGGACATGACCCTTATGGGCCCTCTTCTCTCCGATAGTGGGGGATTTTTATACATGACCCTTATGGGCCTTCTTCTCTCCGATAGTGGGGGATTAGACATGACCTTTATGGGCTGTCTTCTCTCCAATAGTGGGGGATTAGACATGACCCTTATGGGCTGTCTTCTCTCCAATAGTGGGGGATTAGACATGACCCTTATGGGCTGTCTTCTCTCCAATAGTGGGGGATTAGACATGACCTTTATGGGCTGTCTTCTCTCTAATAGTGGAATAGTGGGGGATTAGACATGACCTTTATGGGCTGTCTTCTCTCCAATAGTGGGGGATTAGACATGACCCTTATGGGCCCTCTTCTCTCCAATAATGGGGGGATTAGACATGACCCTTATGGGCTGTCTTCTATCCAATAATGGGGGGATTAGACATGACCTTTATGGGCTGTCTTCTCTCCAATAGTGGGGGATTAGACATGACCCTTATGGGCTGTCTTCTCTCCAATAGTGGGGGATTAGACATGACCTTTATGGGCTATCTTCTCTCCAATAGTGGGGGATTAGACATGACCCTTATGGGCCCTCTTCTCTCCAATAATGGGGGGATTAGACATGACCCTTATGGGCTATCTTCTCTCCAATAATGGGGGGATTAGACATGACCCTTATGGGCTGTCTTCTCTCCAATAGTGGGAGATTGGATATAAAAGTTATTACAGGAATGTGATGTCAGTGAGTGAGTGATTTAACGGATTGAAATAATGGCATCAGCTGTTAAAATAATAAAGCATTATGGGTAGGGTAATTTACATATATGTAATTTATTTTACCCAGAATGCATCTTGTTTGTTATTGATGCTCTTTTCCTGTGTACTGTGCATGAAGAAATTAATAAACAGTGGGGGAAAGGGTATGGTCCTTATGGGCCACCCTTGCGTCAAGTTCTCACCTTCAGGGGAGAGCTGAGGAAAACCCTGACCAATGTAGGGGTTAATAATTTATGTATCTATATATATATATACTGTAAACATAGAGAACGATGGCGGCGTCACTCCATGGACTTTCAAACAAAATGATCACAGCACACAGCTGAATAAACTACCAGCCGTGTGCTGTGATCATTTAGTTTGAAAGTCCATGGAGTGCTGCTGCTATCGTTGTCTGTGAGAGGGGTCAGTTTGGGCCACCAGGATTTGCACCCGGGTCTTACAACCATTTGTTTACATTGGAGTGACGGCCGCTGTTGTCTTTTATATATATATAGCTAAAGGTGGCACTCTGCGTGTCTTGGCAAATAATGGAAATAAAAGTCCCAGTATGAATAAACATTTCCACGCCTTTATTGTGAGCGTTTTCTTCAGGATACAAACAAAAAGTGAGCGAAACACCTTTAAATACTGCCCCATCTCCAAGTGCACACCCCTCGTTACCCCCACCTACAACAGGTGCATGTAACAGTATTCCAATAGCCACACATATGTAACATAGCAGGCATTAATCAGTAAGAATGTTAATCGATACAACATGTTTTCACAAGTCTTAAGGTGCGTACACACGGTACGACTTTAATGGAAGATAAGAACGATAACGATATTGTTCATATCGTTATCGTTCAGATCATTCATTTTTTTGTGGCTTCCAACCCTGAAACAATCAGCGATGCGCGGGCACGTATGGACAATAACGATATTGTCCTGGTTACATAGGGACCTGCGATCGTTGATCGTGGGTCGCTGGCCCGACTTTGGTGGGTTGGTGGTCTGCTGGATGAATGATAACGATCATCCAGCACACCAGGAAGGTGCAGGATGATCAGTCAGCGATATCAATGACTGATCGTCCCGTCTATACGCACCATAACAAATAGTAATAAAATCACTTAGATTTCTATAGTATTTTTAAGAACAAATATAGAGAAACATATATAGAGTAAAATCTGCATATGAGAGCAATTTCTACATGTTTATCAAACCATACCCCATAGTATTTCCCTATTAATATTATTTGGGATCCAAGTACAAACTCCACACAGAGACATTTCATTGGTCACAATTGCAGGTATCTATAGAGTTTTTAAATTACTCATAGCACCACAGTATATGTGCTACATATCTTTTCAGTATACATCCACATCAAATCACCATCTAACTAATGATATAATGATAATATGCATCAGTATCAGTCTCTCTATACATTGTATTCACCATAAAATAGTAATAATTTATAAAGACAGTAGTACACCAGTACCATTGATCTCTGCATAGCAATCTATAGGTAGCAGGACAGGCCTAGCGACTTGTTTATCCCCTATGGGGCCAGCGCTTGGAGGGCCGAAATATCCATTGTGTTTCTCGCTGTAATCATCATATATATCAGCTGGGCCTGTTTGGGAGTGTCCTGTGCTCTGAATTGCAACCCCAGTAGGTTAGGGACCTACCCTCAGAGGTTACCTGGGCGCGGTGGGTAGGCCCATAACCATGGCCATGATTATGCTAAAACCTCTATATATTGCAAAATATTGCATAATGTATTATATATAATTAGTAGGGGTATGCACCGGCCACTTTTCGTGTTTTGTGTTTTGGTTTTGGATCTGGATCTTTGTTCGTGTTTTGGATCTGGATTGGTTTTGCCAAAAACACCCTGCGGTGTTTTTGGTTCTGGGTTTTGTGTTTTGGATCTGTATTTTTTTTAGAAAAAAAGCATAAAAACAGCTAAAATCACAGAATGTGTTGATTTTTCTGCTCCTATTCAATTATTAACCTCAAAAACCTTAATTTCCACTCATTTCCAGTCTATTCTGAACACCTCACACCTCACAATAGTGTTTTTATGTCCAAAAGGTTGCACCGAGGTAGCTGGATGACTATGTTAAGCGACACGAGTGGGCGGCACAAACACGTGGCCCATCTAGGAGTGACACTGCAGTGGCAGACAGGATGGCAGTTTGAAAAACTAGGCCCCAAACTGTACATAATGCAAAGAAAAAAAAGAGGTGCAAGATGGAATTGTCCTTGGGCCCTCCCACTCACCCTTATGTTGTATAAACAGGACATGCACACTTTAACAAACCAATCATTTCAGCGCCAGGGTCTGCCACACAACTGTGGCTGAAATGATTGGTTCATTTGGGCCCCCACAAAACAAGCTGGCAATTAATCTGGCCCTGCACAAACTGGCTCTACGGAGGCAAGATGTCGTCCTCGTCCTCCTCATTCACCGATTCCTCACCCTCTTCTGTGTTGTGTACATCCTCATCCTCACAGAGTATTAATTCGTCCCTGCTGGAATCCACCACCACAGGCCCCTCTGTACGTTCTGGAGGCTGGTCTCCCTGGAAAAGTTGATAATTCATTTTTATGAACATCATCTTCTCCACATTTTGTGGAAGCAACCTCCTACGCCTTTTGCTGACAAGATTCCCGGCTGCACTAAACACTCTTTCGGAGTGCACACTGGAGGGGGGGCAACTCATGTAAAATAGAGCCAGTTTGTACAGGGGCCTCCAAATTGCCTCTTTTTCCTGCCAGTACATGTACGGACTGTCTGACATGCCTACTTGGATGCTGTCACCAATGTAATCCTTTAAAAGACAGACGCATGCTTGTCGCTGCTGCTTTGAGGATACAGGTGCGGCTACAGCCCACACAATTCACAAAGACAGGAAAAAAAGAAGAATTTTTTATTGTTTGTGGAGCGCACTTTGAGGGTTACACCACCCTTTAACAGACAGACGCACGGTTGTCGCTGCTGCTTTAAGGATGCAGGTGCGGCTACAGCCCACACATTTCACAAGGACAGAAAAAAAAGAAGAATTTTTTTATTGTTTGTGGAGCACACTTTGAGGGTTACACCACCCTTTAACAGACAGATGCACGCTTGTCGCTGCTGCTTTGAGGATGCAGGTGGAATCTAGATGGGATTTGGAACCGGGGACACACTACCTCCATCAATTATTTAAATCCCACTGCACTAATGGCGGATACCGGACACACGTCTAACACCAACATAGCAGTAAAGGCCTCAGTTATACATTTTGCTTCAGGATGACTGCTGTCGTACTTCATCCTCATCGCTAAGGACTGTTGGAGGGTCAATTGTTTAGCAAAAGTAGTGGTGTTCCTACTTCCTCTCTGGGATGATGAACAACTCCCAGCAGCAGCAACAGCACTAGGAGGAAGTGGTTTCTTGATCTTTCCCTATTTTATTTTTATCGGAGAAAGTTTGGTCCTCCATTTATGTTATATTGATATATACGTGCGGCTAAGGCGCACACAAACACAGAAAATATTTTTTTTTTTGCTGGAGAGTAGTGCACTTTGTGGGTTACACCACCCTTTAAGAAATGAGCCAGCTGGCTCTTTACATATGGGACACAGGCGCACGCTTGGCGCTGCTCCTTTGTTGATGCACATGCGGCTACAGTGCACACAATTCACAAACACAGAAAATATTTTTTTATTTTGTTTGGAGTGCCCTTTGGGGGTTACAGCACCCCTTAGTGGTCAATCCAGCCGGCCCTTTATTTATGGGACACAGGCGCACGCTTGGCACTACTTTGTTGATACACATGCGGCTACTGCGCACACAATTCACAAACACAGAAAATATTTTTTTATTTTGTTTGGAGTGTACTTTGGAGGTTACAGCACCCTTTAACGGACAAGCCAGCCGGCCCTTTACTTATGACACAGGCGCACGCTCGCACTACTTTGTTGATGCACGTGCGGCTACTGCGCACACAATTCACAAACACAGAAAATATTTTTTTATTTTGTTTGGAGTGTACTTTGGGGGTTACAGCACCCTTTAATGGTCAAGCCAGCTGGCCCTTTACTTATGACACAGGCGCACGCTTGGCACTACTTTGTTGATGCACGTGCGGCTACTGCGCACACAATTCACAAACACAAAAAAATATATTTTTTTATTTTGTTTGGAGTGCCCTTTGGGGCTTACAGCACCCTTTAACGGACAAGCCAGCCAGCCTTTTACTTATGGGACACAGGCGCACGCTTGGCGCTGCTCCTTCGTTGATGCACGTGCAGCCACAGTGCACACAATTCACAAACACAGAAATGTTTTTTTAATTTTGTTTGGAGTGCCCTTTGGGGGTTACAGCACCCTTTAGCAGTCAATCCAGCTGGCCCTTTATTTATGGGACACAGGCGCACGCTTGGCACTACTTTGTTGATGCACGTGCAGCTACTGCGCACACAATTCACAAACACAATAAAATATATTTTTTTATTTTGTTTGGAGTGCCCTTTGGGGGTTACAGCACCCTTTAGCGGTCAATCCAGCCGGCCCTTTATTTATGGGACACAGGCGCATGCTTGCCACTACTTTGTTGATGCACGTGCGGCTACTGCGCGCACAATTCACAAACACACAAAAATATATATTTTTATTTTGTTTGGAGTGCCCTTTGGGGGTCACAGCACCCTTTAACAGACAAGCCAGCCGGCCTTTTACTTATGGGACACAGGCGCACGCTTGGCGCTGCTCCTTTGTTGATGCACGTGCAGCCACAGTGCACACAATTCACAAACACAGAAAAAATATTTTTTTTTTTAGCACTTGGGGGGAGCACCCCTGATGGACAGAGCACCCCCTGGACAACACTACAGCACCCCTTTAGGACTGGGACACTGCGCAGGACTTTGGAGTGGACACAGCCCCTATGGACAACTGACTGCACAACACAGTCCAGCCAGCCCCTATGGACTTTGAAGTAGTGGACACAGCCCCTATGGACAACAGCAGCACAGCGCAGCACAGCACAACACTACACTGCACTACACTACACTACATTACAACACTATACTACACTACACATCCCAGCCAGCCCTAACTCCCACCCTCCCTCTTCGCTGTCCACAGCCGAGTGAGAAAATGGCGCCGACGCGGGTACCTTATATAGGATCCAAAACCCGCGAGACCCGGAACGCGGGATGATGACGTTTTGGCTTGATTTCAGATCCGAGTCAGGCGGGAAAAGTCGAGCCTGACTCGTATCGGCCTCGGATCGGGGGGGGGGCTTGGGGGGGTTCGGATTTCAGAAATCCGAACCCGCTCACCCCTAATAATTAGTAATGTTGAAGTTGTGCACTTGTATTTTCTTTTCTTGTGTTTGCAACAATAGTCTCCACAGGTAGCACCTCCCATTATATATATATTCAGGGTGCGCAGTCTAGGGCCCCCCTTTCTATTTACTATATATATATATATTATATATACACACAGTATATCGTAGAAGAACCAGGCACTCTTGTATATCTATATATATTCAGATACGCCATGATCACGCCACAAACATGCGCACGCATCGTGCTACGAGCCACAGTATGATCGTGGGAGTGCGTCTCCATTCTAATCTATGGAGACACGAATGCACTTCTTTGATCGCGATGTCATGGCGTGAGATGCTGCACTATGGACAACAATCTAACTGGGCATATATGTATATATAGATATATATATTTCTGTATATATATACAGTATATATATACATATATATATACTGTTTATTTAGAAAACACAGAAGAACGGCACTCCGCTGGTCTCATAGAATCTGAATAAATATACTCAAGCAGCCAGATTGATAATCCGACGTTTCGGGCTTTTCTCGCTGTTTTCAAAGAAATATGCATATACAGCTGACTCATTTGTACCACCTGCCGACACATGATTAGATAATAAAATGTTCTTTCACCCTCATACAGGGTACAGGGTTCTGTGTTTCCTGTGTTATTCCCTGACGAGCACCCTGGCAATTATTATATAGAGGTATAGGAGGGCCGATCTGTCTGGATTGTATATATATATATATATATATATATATAATTATTTATTTATTTTAAGCTTTTTGTTATTTCAAGCCACAAGCCAAGCATGGCGTAAACATATAGACTACACCCATGTCTCGAGGGCTGTTAGGCAGCAATGCTCATCACCGTGCCTCTGTGCTGCCCATTACAAGTTGAATAGCCATCTATGGCCAATTGTATGATGACAATGTTTGAGAGTTAAGCAAAGTTTTCTGTGTGGTTTATCTAATTCCATTTTTAAGAAAAAAAAACTCAATTATACAACATGTCACATCAACAGATGTGAGCTCAGCTTTCTACAACGTTTCCTCTAGGATAAAGATTGAAATAACTTCCAATTGATTTAACTAAAAGTAAATACTGGAATAAGGCCAAAGTCATTATAGATATTGTAGAAGCAGTTCTGTTGCTAAGGTCGGCTTAGCGATTCTATTAAAATCCCTATTTTCTATTTTAATGCATCAACCAGAGCAAGATACAACTGGTCACAATGTTGTTACACAAGGCTCAAGGCTGAATGTAAATGAAATAATAATAATTTGTATTATATGTATCTGGTTATATTCAGAACATCAATAATCTGCAGTTTGTTCTTGATTGAAGAACTGTTGCAGTTATAAAGATAATTAAAGAAAGTTCATTTATGATTTCATAAAATGACAATAAACAGTCTTTTTTTAAATTTAAGTCTCTTGCCTTCCTCAGAGGCCAATCCCCTTTACCATTTGCATTTGGACTGTAAAACAATATTCTATTTAGTATTAGCCAGCACAGATCTGTCCTTATACACCAATCCTTTTTTTGCCATATGGTGCGATATACCAGTGAGCGACATATACTCTCCACCAGGGGTAGCGATTCCTGCACTTGCATCAGCCAATCAGCTCCCAACTGTCATTTTTCAAACACAGCCTGTGAGATGACAGTTGGGAGCTGATTGGCTGGTACCTTATCACTTTTCACTCTGTCTCCTAACACTGCTTAGTAAATAGACCTCTAAGTGGTTTATGTATCAAGCAGTGAAAAGCATGGAGAAGTGGACCAGGGGAGAAGTTGTTCATAGCAACCAATCAGCTTTGAAGTAGCATTTATCAAGTACAGTCTATAAAATAATAGATAGAAGCTGATTGGTTGCTATGGTCAACTTCTCCACTGGTCCACTTCAACACGCTTTTCACTGATACATAAACCCCTAAGGAATAATAAATGCAATGTAATAAACAGCACCTTAAACAATAATGATCAAACTATCTTTATTTTTACATATTTTATGTTAATCTTCATTTTGAGACTATTACTGTATTTGCTTCCTGTAAGATATGTAATTATATGTATTGTAATATATTTTAATTAGAAACTAAATAGCAAAAAAAATACATCTAATTTTTGGCACTGGAAGACTGACAGAAGGGAATGTGGCTGCAACCAATGGGATGCCTGGCTAGCACTTATAAAGCACTAGGACAACCCCAATCTCCCTTCACTGAAAAACCATTGTGCCTGCCGCTCATTGCACAAGCAGAACATACCTCTTTATAGTGCCAGCAGGTAAGAGTACAATCAGGGCTTCTGGGATGATGGGACTGTCCCATAGAATCCGTACAGTCTCAACTAAGTTGGAACAATTTGTAGATATGCTCTACTGGATGTTCATGTTAATGTGGATACCAAGGTGAAGTGACTAAGAGCATGATTCAAAGTTTTCCTATTACCTATATCAGTGGTCTCCAACGTTAATTGAGGTGTGAGCTACTTTAGAAAAATGAAACCTCCTGAAGAGCTAGTAAAATGATAGAAAAAGAAATCTGGCTAATATCCGAACAACTGAAGGTAATTTAATGAAAATGAAAAAAAGTTTCATAGAAAATAAAAATGCATTTAATTATTACAGTAATATTCTTGTAATTTGTAAATAAAAATTAAGCACAGGCACATTTAACGGTTAATTACCAGCTCCAAGGAGGTATGTGTAGTAGAGGAGCAAAAGATATAGTCAGGGTAGCTGTGTGATTTTTCCGGCAGGGCTGGGCAAGAGTCACTTGCTCCGCACATTAGGTGATTGCTGTAGAGGCTGTGGCAATCACCTGAAGTGCTTCCCTGTGGCTCTACCCATGACGTAGATGCAATGGGGCAGCACACGTCAGAGGTCACTTCCTCCTAGATGACTCAGCAGTACTGCAGTTGGATGAGCTACCAAAATTAAGACCGCGAGCTACTGGTAGCTCGCGAACTACAGGTTGGAGACCACTGATCTATATCAATGCCAATGAACTTCATGGTGGAAAATTCTGAGCACTGTATATATTTTTGCACTAAATTACTGTAGCTGTACTTAGAGGTTAGGTCAAACTGTACTCCTTATTAGGTGCTCCCACAGAGCAGATTGTGTCACCTCCCTCGTTGTCTTCCATTCAGTACGTACCATCACTAAAGAGATCTTTCAGCACTGAATTTATAAAGAATGTAATTCAAATATAATTTTCTAAGAAAATTTGCAGTAATTGTAAAATATTACAGACACAGCCAAATTAAGAAGGGGGTAGAGTGACGGAGGTTCGTGTCTTTCAAGGGAGTCTCCCTGGATAAGAAATTTTAATTCTTCTGGTGGCTGTCTCTTCCTATTCCGCTAGCACTGCATACTTATTAGAAATGTGCACGGACCAACATGTTTTGGTTTTGCCAAAACCAACCTCAGGTTTTTTTTTTGGATACAGTTTTGGGTTCGGATTTCTTGAAAAATTTATAAAAACAGCTAAAATCATGTAACTTGGACCTGTTTTTGTTCCTATGGTATTATTAACATCACTAACTTTCAATTCCAGTCAATTTTTACCATCCCACAGCTCCCAAAATCATGAGGGAGAGAATTAAAAGCAATCCAAAACATGCGAGATCTGATTTTTATATACGAGCTCCGAATTGCGAAAAGACCTGAGTGAGGAACCCCAAAATGATTCCGAAATAGGACTTGTTCTGAATCCTCACCTGCTGACATGCAGAGGTAGACCAAAAAGGGTGACATCCAGTCATAACTCCCACGGTGCCGCTGACCTGGTACAATTGACCTCATAAGCACATAACAGTGAAAGGTGGGGCTTTCATATTGGCAAGGACTGTGAGTATAATCTGGTTGGAAAGACTCCTCTTGGGATCTTATACAGGAGGCACAGCCAGCGGAGTGCGTTCCAAGTCCCTGATTACATTCGGAGCAAAGAGACCTATCTCACAGCAGGTGCCTTGAAAGTTTCACACCATTCTACTCACGCGTATACATATTGGCTTTGATACAATTTGTTGCAAGTTCTTTATTATACTGAGTTGGCATTACCAAATAAGTGAATACATTAAGGATCATCACATTGCAAACGGAACTAACCTTACTCCGGGATTTATAATGTTATAGTGCACATTGATTTTTTTTATATTTGTGTTGACACAATTTAGCAAGTTTAACCATACTCAATTGATTTCAATAATTATTATACTGCTTTCTATTAAAAAAGTGGTGAAATAGTCCTCATCCAAGAATAATATGTAATGGTAGAATAACGTTTTAGCTGGATTCATTCTATACAGTAACGATAAAGATATTCTTGGATGAGGACTATTTCACCACTTTCTGTAGGATTTAACATGAAGGGTGTAAAAGATTTTGGACTCTAAACCTTATCCCACCATTGTATATTTGCTTATGCTTTTTACATATTGGAAAACAACATTTGGAAGAAATTCTACATCTGAAGGATTTCTGGAACCATCCATAGCGCGAATATTGTATGGGCCAACCCAGCCAAACCACTCCAGGGCACCACACGCATAAAAAATAGCAGTGAAGTGTTAAAGTATTTGGTAAGTGAAAGTGGCTGATTAGTGTTAGAAAAAATTAAAAATAAATGTGTGAAGATGTAACATAAATAAAAAACAAACATAGAGTGATATAAAGTTATAAAAATAAGTGTTAAGTGGTGATGCCCCCAAAGAAGTCCCGCCAAGCTGTTCAAGGGGCCCCATGCCCCAAAGTTCACCCCACAACTAACTTGCTATATAGTTATAAATGCATAAAGGCTTTGCTATACACGCTGTTGCTCTATCAGTGGTCTGCAACGTTAATTGAGGTGTGAGCTACTTTAGAAAAATGAAACCTCCTGAAGAGCTAGTAAAATGATAGAAAAAGAAATCTGGCTAATATCCGAACGACTGAAGGTAATTTAATGAAACTGAAAAAAGTTTCATAGAAAATAAAAATGCATTTAATTATTACAGTAATATTCTTGTAATTTGTAAATAAAAATTAAGCACAGGCACATTTAACGGTTAATTACCAGCTCCAAGGAGGTACGTGTAGTAGAGGAGCAAAAGATATAGTCAGGGTAGCTGTGTGATTTTTCCGGCAGGGCTGGGCAAGAGTCACTTGCTCCGCACATTAGGTGATTGCTGTAGAGGCTGTGGCAATCACCTGAAGTGCTTCCCTGTGGCTCTACCCATGACGTAGATGCAATGGGGCAGCACACGTCAAGGGTCACTTCCACCTAGATGACTCAGCAGTACTGCAGTTGGATGAGCTACCAAAATTAAGACCGCGAGCTACTGGTAGCTCGCGAACTACAGGTTGGAGACCACTGATCTATATCAATGCCAATGAACTTCATGGTGGAAAATTCTGAGCACTGTATATATTTTTGCACTAAATTACTGTAGCTGTACTTAGAGGTTAGGTCAAACTGTACTCCTTATTAGGTGCTCCCACAGAGCAGATTGTGTCACCTCCCTCGTTGTCTTCCATTCAGTACGTACCATCACTAAAGAGATCTTTCAGCACTGAATTTATAAAGAATGTAATTCAAATATAATTTTCTAAGAAAATTTGCAGTAATTGTAAAATATTACAGACACAGCCAAATTAAGAAGGGGGTAGAGTGACGGAGGTTCGTGTCTTTCAAGGGAGTCTCCCTGGATAAGAAATTTTAATTCTTCTGGTGGCTGTCTCTTCCTATTCCGCTAGCACTGCATACTTATTAGAAATGTGCACGGACCAACATGTTTTGGTTTTGCCAAAACCAACCTCAGGTGTTTTGGTTTGGATACAGTTTTGGGTTCGGATTTCTTGAAAAATTTATAAAAACAGCTAAAATCATGTAACTTGGACCTGTTTTTGTTCCTATGGTATTATTAACATCACTAACTTTCAATTCCAGTCAATTTTTACCATATCCCACAGCTCCCAAAATCATGAGGGAGAGAATTAAAAGCAATCCAAAACATGCGAGATCTGATTTTTATATACGAGCTCCGAATTGCGAAAAGACCTGAGTGAGGAACCCCAAAATGATTCCGAAATAGGACTTGTTCTGAATCCTCACCTGCTGACATGCAGAGGTAGACCAAAAAGGGTGACATCCAGTCATAACTCCCACGGTGCCGCTGACCTGGTACAATTGACCTCATAAGCACATAACAGTGAAAGGTGAGGCTTTCATATTGGCAAGGACTGTGAGTATAATCTGGTTGGAAAGACTCCTCTTGGGATCTTATACAGGAGGCACAGCCAGCGGAGTGCGTTCCAAGTCCCTGATTACATTCGGAGCAAAGAGACCTATCTCACAGCAGGTGCCTTGAAAGTTTCACACCATTCTACTCACGCGTATACATATTGGCTTTGATACAATTTGTTGCAAGTTCTTTATTATACTGAGTTGGCATTACCAAATAAGTGAATACATTAAGGATCATCACATTGCAAACGGAACTAACCTTACTCCGGGATTTATAATGTTATAGTGCACATTGATTTTTTTTATATTTGTGTCGACACAATTTAGCAAGTTTAACCATACACAATTGATGTCAATAATTATTATACTGCTTTCTATTGCTTTTTTATATTTATATGTGTAAATGTTTTAACAATTGTCTGATTATATAAAATCATTTTCATTATAAGATATATATAAGATAAAGATATTCTTGGATGAGGACTATTTCACCACTTTCTGTAGGATTTAACATGAAGGGTGTAAAAGATTTTGGACTCTAAACCTTATCCCACCATTGTATATTTGTTTATGCTTTTTAGATATTGGAAAACAACATTTGGAAGAAATTCCACATCTGAAGGATTTCTGGAACCATCCATAGCGCGAATATTGTATGACCATTCTTTTCTGTGTGTATCTTGTTTGTATAAGTGGGTGACTTATTTTACGGTCTTTACTTGCTGCGTGTGGAGTACAGCGCTTCTTATTTGTACTCAACGGGAAGTCCTTAACATTATAGGGGTTCATGTCTGGGGCGTGGGGCCAACCCAGCCTAACCACCCCAGGGCACCACACAAATAAAAAATAGCAGTGAAGTGTTAAAGTGTTTGGTAAGTGAAAGTGGCTGCTTAGTGTTAGAAGTGTTAGAAAAAATTAAAAATAATTGTGTGAAGATGTAACATAAATAAAAAAGAAACATAGAGTGATATAAAGTGTTAAAAATAAGTGTTAAGTGGTGATGCCCCCAAAGAAGTCCCGCCAAAGCTGTTCAAGGGGCCCCACGCCCCAAAGTTCACCCCACAACTAACTTGCTACATAGTTATAAATGCATAAAGATCTTACCTGTGGCTTTGCTATACATGCTGTTGCTCTAGTACAGTGGTGTCAAACTCGGGCCCTTCAGCTGCAGTGGAACTACACATCCCAGCATGCACTGCCACAGTTTTGCTATTAGGGCATGCTAAAACTGTGGCAGGGCATGCTGGGATATGTAGTCCCACAGCAGCTCTAGGGCCCTAGTTTGACACGACTGCTCTAGTACCTGCCCACTTTTTTCAGTTATGCACCCTCACAGAGCAGCTTGTTATGTGTAAGACTGCTGTGATCCTTACATTTTTGGCTTATGTTCTTCAGCCAATTATTCAGTTCACGCCACAAACTGTAACCCATCAATGAAGACCACGGAATGAAGACTGTATTTCACAGAGATAATGAACTCCACTCCCAAGCATAGAGTAACACAACAGTAATTCTCATCTGCTCTTTGAAAGCTATAACTGTTGCAAAAACTGCCCAACCTATCACAGCTACAGTATATAGAGCACCAACACTGAGGCCCTGTGCTATCTTTGTTCAGCCATCTAGAGTAACGGGACCTGGGAGGCACCGCCAAGTGCCACTCCCCTCCTGTTTTTATCTGGAAGAAGATTACACAGCCACGTTGGCACCTCAAGAGTTGATGGGAGAGTAGAAGGATGTCAGGGTGGCCATGGACCATGGTTCGTGGCTGATTTATGATAGTTTTAACATCAATGGGGAGGTACAATGTTGCACATCAGTGGCAGATGTGTGCGCATGTGCAGCAACCAACCATCAATGGTTTTCTACTGATAGTTAAACACCAATGGCATGTGCCCCGATGGACAACCCTAAACAACCCTCAACATGACTGCTATCACATAATACACAGTATAGTTGATTCCTGAGCAGTTATGGTGGAGAATATGGTTAGTAGAAGGGGCAATGTGGATACACTTGTGGGCAGGGGTTAGCATATAAGGGGAAAAGTTCATGGGTTAGAGGGGCATTTAAGTGAAAGCTGAGGGCAGAGAAGCCAGTGATATAATTGTTTGTGGGCAGAGTGGCATGTGAGAAAAAAGCTAGCTGACTGTAGAGGGCATGTGAGAGATGGTGGACAGCTGGGCATCTTTGGTTGCATGATCTAATGGATATATGGAGAAGATTATTACTGGTATGATTATCACCGGCTGGTAATCTAATATTGTTTAATGAACATACTGTATAAGACTTATTTGATCTTTATTTCTTTTGATTTTGGGATCTTTTAGTGCCATCCTGTATGTTCTAATTGTTAATTGACTATTGCATGAACAATCAGGGGCAGACTACTCATCCTCCCACTCTGGGTGCTTTTGACCCCACACTCCTCCTCCTCCCACTCTGGGTGCTGTTGATCCCACACTACTCCTCCCACTCTCGGTGGAATTCCATTCCATCCACCCATTCACCGAGAGCCAATATTTCTTCAGTCAGTGACTTTATGAAAGAGAGACCTGTCTTACCATTGGAGTCCACTCCATGTCTGTCACCATCATTTGGTATTGCTGGAAGGAGCTAGCAAGCATCTGCCAATACTACATACCATCATGGGTGTAATCCCTGGCATACTGACAGTGGGATTCTGCAGACTCCCACTCACTGCTAAGAGAACTACAATGACAACCATCCTTCACCTCTACTGGGGTGGAGTGTTAAGTACTCCGAGCCTCGCAAAGGCTTAATCCAGTTCTGATTGTAATGGTGGCTGGTGAAGGGCCAAGAGTTTGTTCCAGAGGCAGAAGAGCAGAGAGTTGTGTGAGCTTTATCTTCAGCATGAATATAGGCCTCGTGTTACTACTGTGTTTTAGGGGGATTTTAAGCAGGAAGCATCTGAAAAGAAAACTTTACCTTTAGTGAATCAATTATAATTCTGTTCTCATCTGATTTAATCCATAAACTCTTTGAGCCAACAACATTTTGGAAAATCAAGTTACAGTATACTGTGCAAACCTCTTTATCTCCACTGAAAAGCAGGGGCATGGGTATTAAATGATCTATCTATCTATCTATCTATCTATCTATCTATCTATCTATCTATCTATCTATCTATCTATCTCATATCATATCTATCTTTCTATTTCATATCTATCTATCTATCTATGCAATATCTATCTATCTATCTATCTATCTATCTATCTATCTATCTATCTATCTATCTATCTATCTATCCAGTGGCGGAACTAGAGAGTGGTGGGCCCAGGTGCAAGAATATGCTTTGGCCCCCCCGCCCCACCTCGCTCATTCCTGGCACCCCGCACCCCAATATTTTTTCACCACCCCTCACTTCCCCCCAGTAATTAAATTCAGTGTCTTTCCTGCTGCCCAGCCTTGTTTTTTCACCACCCCTAACTGCCCCCCCCAGTCAGTAAATCCAGTCTGTCCAGCCCCAGCGTGTCAGCCTCATTCTCTCCCCGAGCCCCAGCGTGTGAGCCTAATTCTCTCTCCCCAGTCCCAGGGTGTGTCCCAGTCCCAGCGTGTCAGCCTCATTCTCCCTCCATCCACAGCATGTCTCTGCCTTGTTCTTCTCCCCAGCATGTGGCCCAGCACCAGCATGTCAGACTCTTCCCCCCAGCCCCAGCGTGTCTCAGCCTCTTTCCCCCCAGCGTGTGTCTCAGCCTCTTTCCGCCCCAGCATGTGTCTCAACCTCTTCCCCCCCAGCATGTGTCTCAGCCTCTTTCCACCCCCAACGTGTGTCTCAGCCTCTTTCCCCCCAGCGTGTGTTTCAGCCTCTTTCTCCCCCCAGCATGTGTCTCAGCCTCTTTCCCCCCCAGCATGTGTCTCAGCCTCTTCCCCCCCCAGCGTGTCTCAGCCTCTTCCCCCCCAGCATGTGTCTCAGCCTCTTTCCCCCATCATGTGTCTCAGCCTCTTTCCCCCCAGCGTGTGTCTCAGCCTCTTTCCCCCCCAGCGTGTGTCTCAGCCTCTTCCCCCCCAGCGTGTGTCTCAGTCTCTTTCCCCCCCAGAGTGTCTCTCAGCCTCTTTCCCCCAATACCACCGCCACTTACCTTATTTCCTTCTTCCTCTTCTGCTCCTCTCAATCCAGCAGCCCAGCCCCCTGTTATGACACGGTGCACATGACGTCATGACGTCACGTGCGCTGTGTCATAACAAGGGGCTGGGCCAAGGCGGGTGTCTGTCATGTTGGAGCCGGAACAGCCGAAGCGGGCCCGCTCCGGCTCCAACCATTTACTTAATGGGGTCAGGTCAGCGGGCCCCGGTGCAATGCTAGTTCCGCCCCTGTATCTATCTATCTATCTATCAATCTATCTATCTATCTATCTATCTATCTATCTATCTATCTATCTATCTATCTATCTCATATCTACATTTCTATCCATCTACCTACCTATATTATAACATCTTATCATATCATCTATCTATCTATCTGTCTATTTATTCATCTCATATCTATCTATCTATCTATCTATCTGTCTGTCTGTCTGTCTGTCTGTCTGTCTTAGATTGCAAAGTGTTTATACAGTATATAAAAATGTGGTCATGTATCCAGGTCACATTAAGTTTCCACCTGTACGTAAATAAATCATTGTACATTTATGGGCAACAGGAATAGATATTTTCATTTCGTCTTTCTCTGTATTGAGATTCTGAACTGGAAGAAAATTAACATTGCAAGTTAAAGATCTCTAGATATAAGAAAGACTGTACTGAGAAAACCTGAACACACAGGAGTCCTATTTAAGCGCAACATATAAATTGTTAAACAGTATACAGAATGTATCTCATCACCTGTCTCGTTTGCAGAAAACAATATGTTGCCATGGCAACAAAAACCAGGCAGAATGTATTCATGAAGATTTACTGTATTTGGCGCAGAACATTGTGATAGTAAATTTCCAATTGTTTGACATTTTAAGAAACATAATTATGATCTAAGTGCTCTTCCATTTAATGGAATAGAGAAAGGGCCTCTGAGAGGGGGAAACAGAGGTAATATTTCACTCATGACGCTTGGTTTGGAGTTTGTGTTTGGGTATACAGTATGCTTCCCTACAAGTTACAATCCAAGAGAATCATTAATTCTACTTCTGAATATAATATGCATATATAATCTATACTTGTCCTTTTAAGAAATAAATCTAACAAATTAGAAATGAATCATGTATTCTTCCAGTAGGTTATGGTACCAGAATAAATATTTTAATTAGACAATAATCTTTTTTTTTTCTTTTAGCAGGTTTACTTTTTAACAGAGCTACAATATAGGTGAAGCAACTGGCGTGCTACAACACTGGACCCCATACACTAACTGCCGTCACCCATGCTTTTATTTGCTAGATACACACAGATTTGCAGTGCTAGTGATAGCGTCGACAACAAATTTCTTTCTCTTATGTACACGTAATTGGTACTAGAATTGCCACACAGTTGTTACCATGTGTAATATGGTTGAAACTGAGCGTGGTTATTTATTTTCCGTTTTGTTTCAGAATTTTGCCTAGTGTTGTCATGGCTGCTTCCAATCAAGGCTACACAAGGCTCAGTTGGATATGACTCTTGTCTAGATGTTACCCTCTGTACCTGAGAGGTGATTTCATTTAACTGCAATCTAATGTGGTGTTAAACATACAGTATATGCTACAGAAGTATGAAGATTGGATTCCCTATACAAAGGGCTACAAGCGCAAGGAGATGATTCTGAGTTGGAAGGAAAACAGAAAAAAGCAAGTACTGTATCTTTGCACCTGGACAAACCCTGTTGCAGTGAGGGGGCTGCAAATAAATTTTGTTTTTGCACGGAGGGTAGATACTACATGTGGACGCGGTTATTCTTCTTCCTATATTCTGTTATACTTCATCTGCGACTCAGTACTTGTGTCATACAGTAGGACTGAGCCGGCGGTCACTGGGACCTGCTGGAGTTTAACCAGACAGGTCTGATCTCTGACATTCATGTACAGTACTGCGTCTCTGCATGACTTTACTCCCTGGCGTTCCATGTGGACAAACAGACCCAGGAGACTCTCAAAATATAGAGCCACCCAGAGCCACATAGCTGGACTGCAAGTATACTATACCACCACATAACCGCTACCATCCGTTGGTGTATTAATCACTACTACAAGGCCCAGCAACACCCTTAGGTCCGGGCTGCCTATACTGTATATATACACTCCACATACTACTGTTACACCTGATATCCATGCCATTTGCCACTTGTTCTACCTTATCCAGCATCAACAACAGGGTTACATACTTAACACCACATGCATCTTGGCCAAGCACATTGTACCCTGGTTTAACTATTGTCTGGAAGACTACTGATCCCAGCACAACCCACTTGCGCATTATAGTGACATTCCACTTTGATAATAGGTCATGCCCAGCCTGCTGTCACCTCGATATTCTGCTAATAGGTTATGAGCACAGTAACCATGTGCTAGCAGATGCCATCACCCCAGACTAAACATCTCCCTAACTACCAAGCAACCACAAATGGGATCTGTCTCAATGCCACCAGAAAACACTACATGGAAGTTTGCCATGGAGATGCAGTTAAGTGGGAGAAGTAGTGGAAGTTCACTAGTAATTGGTGGAATCACATGTTTATTCTATTATCCATGGAAAAGCTACAGCATATGATATGTGGGGAACTCTGAAAAATGGCTTATGAAGATAAAAGCTAAATCAGGAGAAATAACCTGAGGCACGCATTGTTTGCAACAAAGCTTAGTGCTTGTACGAACAAGTACATAGGAAGTCGATTTCAGTTGGCATCACAATTGAATATGAAGAGGTTGCTGTTGCAAAATCTTATGCAGGAGTACAACTTCTTGGTAGTAGCATTAGAGTCTAGTACTATGAAGTTGACCACGGAGCTATACCTACTGAAACAAATACTGAGAGTTGTGTTCTGTTGTCTAAGATTTCAAAACACAAGATTAGATGTTTCAAGTGTCACAAATTGGGAAGTAAGGACTCAGATTGCAGATTGAATGTCTCAAGTGGCACCTTATCACTTAAGTGTGAAAGCAGGAATGAGTCAGCCTTGAATGTAGCAGACAGCCACCATAGGGACTACTGGTACATGGACTCAGGAGTCACAAGACTTTTCAGCTGTAATGAAAATTGGTTCAAGTCAATAAAGCTGTGTGAGTCAACCAAAGACAGAGGCATAAGAGGCAAGGTCTTGTATGCTACTCGAGTTGGGTGAATTACACTATGCTTTAGAGTTAGAAGGCAAAGAAGTTGTAACTGATGTGGAAGGCATACTATTTGTGCTTGACCTATAAACCAATCTAATTGCCATAAGTGTTCTTGTGAGGAGAGGATACAAGGTCCACTTTGCAAATGGTCAGTGCAGTGTGTAAAACCAAAGAGGGACTGTTTTTGCCAGAGCTACCTGGTACCAACAACTATATACCCTAGACACTGTGAAGTGCTGTGCAATGATCACAGATGAATCCACCCAATTAATGGAATTGTGGCACGGTTTTTTAGGGCATCTAAGCTATGACAATGTACAGGAGCTTCAGAGTGGTATGGTGAATGGGATGTCAAAGGACAATCCTGAAAGGCCAGCATATGAAAGGTTGAATCCATGAGTGGCAGGCATTACTTCCTTGCACTCATCAACAATACTACAAGGATGACAAATGTATATTTTTGATTAACAAAAGCTCAGTAACAAGTAAGATCAAAGTGTACCAGAATCTTGTTGAAAACCAAACAGGTCACAAGCTGAAAGCTCTAAGATCTGATAACACTGGAGAATACAAGAATAGAGAGCTAACTGATTACCTGAGAGAAAATGGAGTTCAGCATCAGCTAACTATTGCCTATACACCAGGACAAAACTGGGTCAGTGAAAGAGCTAACAGAACAATAGTTGAAAGGACTCATGTTTGGATATTGTAATCAGAGCCCCCTCTACTAAAAAAATTAAGAAACTACTATGCACAGTGCACTCAGCACATAGAGCGGGTCCTGGGGAGGGGATGATTAGTATGATGACGACCAGTCATGTGTTTTAGGATACCCCAATTTTTTAAATTTTTAATTGACATTGACAAAGTTTAATGTCTGAATGTACTTTGAAGTTAAAACATAGAACAAATAAACAATTGGGGATGAAAAAAAAATCATATAGTCATTTTGGTTAACAAATCTTTTTCACTCCTCAAAGAAGCCAACTTTTGCAGATATAACCACGGAACACACCTGTCATGATCAGGGCTGGCAGGCTGCCGAGATCACAGTCCTTACTGCTCGGGCGCTCTGGTGAGGGTCCTCCGGCACTGGTGCAGGGTGCTGGAGAGCGGCGCTGGGTACTGTGAGCCTCCGAAGACTGAAGGCTTCCATCTGGAGGCAGGTGAGAGGGGTTGAGACTGGCAGCACTTCCGCGCTGTGACCACTGGGCACGGCCATCTTGGATTTGGGTCACATGTCTATCTCAGCCAATCAAGTTACAGCCTGGGCTGGGGAGTCTAGCAGCCTATCCTGCACTACCTGAGGGTACTAAAGGGCTGTCAAGAGGCTCTTTAGTTGCCAGCAACGTCTATCACAGCGTATGCTGTGAGCTAGTTCTCTGTGCTCCCTTGCTCCTTAAAAGTGCCATAGCTCCAGTGTGTTCCTACAGTTTTTCACCTCTCAGCCTTGGTGCGGTCCTGCTCCTGTTACTGCCCGTCTCCTGATACCCACTACCCGCTATTTGCCCAGCCAACCTTGGTTCGCAGAGTGCCACCAGTGTCTCCCAGCTTTATCTCACCCTACGTGTGTACCCTTTTCTTCATGAGTCATACCCCCCTAAGGCCGGCTGCCTTCCCGTACCAGCAAACGAACCCTCACTCGCAATCCGACTCCACTCCGGGTCCAGGTGCACGCCAAGCCGTGACAACACCCATCGCATTCTTTCCACAACGGAAATCAAATTCTTCCCAACATTGTTGCAGATGTTCCTACATATGTGTTGCACTTGAAGGTTGGTTTGTTTTCACCTTTCTGTCCAGTTAATCCCAAACCATGATTTGAAACCTACAGTACTATAAATTTCCTCAAAAGTTGTTCTGAACTCAGGAATGAGTACAATGTCTGTTCCAACACTACTGGTATACGGATAGGGCCATCTAGACTGGGGATGGGCCTGGGTACTGAAGGGGGGCATGGCCAAAAATCGGTGGGGTGTGGCCATGGCCCTCTCCAAAAAATTAATAAACAGAATTTGTGACACTTTGAGTGCTGCAGGGGTTGGTGTCTGGCAGGCACAGAGTTGGGTACCTGTGGCCCTGGCATGACCTCTGTCTCCAGGATCCCTGTTTAGTCTCTCCCTCTTAGTCACATGATCACCGGCTCCCAGCATGACAAACTCCTGGCCAAGCTGCATGCAAACAGGGACAATGTATATATCCCCCTCAGCAGCTGCCACTCTATACTATGTGTGACGCCACACACTGCAGTGCTGCAGAGGGGGACAAATATCCCACTCAAGAGCTGACCCGAGCCCCCCCCTGACCCCTCCAACAAGCCCAGGTAATTAGTGCCCACTTCCCCCACTCTCAACGACCCTGTATATGGACAGAGGGCTTATAATCAAGTAATTAACAGAAGTTGGGAGACGTACAGCTATTTCCAGTTTGCATCAACTTTCAAGACTTAGAGGGGTATTCAATATGAAAGCTTAACTTCCCTTTCATATCGGAGTTTTTTTCTGCGTAAAGGTATGGTGCGCGCTCCCGCTTATCCCCGTATTCAAAATAAAATTAACGAAAACGGGAAACTCCGAAGTTTAATTTGCGTAAAGTTACAAATTTTCCTTAAAATAATTGTAGGACCCCCCTAAAGTTGTAAAAACATGGGGGATCACTATGGGTACCCCCGTTTTAGCCTTTAACTGAAAGTAGGGGATTTAAATAGCCGCAGCAGGTGTTTTTTTCCCAACATTGAAGAAGTGTTGCAGAAGAGCACTTAGGTTATTTTTTTCATTTTTTTAAGTGGTCCCATCAAATTTGGGGTACATGAAAATGGGTACTAGCATATTTTGGTGTCCCTAAAGTAAGTTTTTAAAAATTCTGCATTTGTGCACCTGCTGCTATAAATCTATTCTAGAAAACACCTGCCGCATACATGCAGAATAGCCCTGAACCTATTTCCCTATTGTTTAACAATTTTTTCCCATTTTTTTTTTTGCACCCCATTTTTTAAATTAATTTTTTGGGGTGTCCCTATTTTTTTTTAAACTTTTTTTGACACAGTTCTTTTTTAAATGTCAGTCCCAGGGGTGCAGGCTATTTTTTTTAAGCCTGCACCCCTAAACCCCAATTCTGCACTTTTTTTCGACACCTATTCAATGGTGAAAAGTTATCACTGTTTTTTATCAAAGACTTTTCAAAACTGCGATAAGTCTTTGAAATTGAATACGGTGTAAAACTAAAACCAGTGATATTAATGCAAAAAACGATGTTATTGCACCCATATTGAATACCCCTATTAATGGTATGTTACAGTCAGACAGTACAATTAAGACTTGCTCTGGGTTTTCAATTCCAATATGCTTGTATTAATCTTATTATAACAATCACATGACCTGGAGTGCAGCACATTTATACTCCCTGGCTATATATACGTGCACTATATATTATATGTTTTATATATTTTTTTAAGAAGTGCCAGATACAAGCATGGACACAGCCCATACACATTTGGTAGTCGACCAAAATAAATCTTAAATTTTTTTCCTTAGCAATATTCGAATTTAAATGTGCTAAATCTTTAAAGGTGGTTATTATAATATTAATCAGTATCTGAAATACTGTACACCAGTGGTGGTCAAACTTGTGGCCATCCAAGTGCAGTGGAACTACACTATCCCAGCATGCACTGCCACAGTTTTGCTAATAGGACATGCTAAAACTGTGGCAGGGTATGCTGGGATATGTAGTCCCACAGCAGCTAGATGGCCATGAGTTTGACACCCCTGCTGTAGACAGATGTCCAAGCTAATCAGTGTTTCCAGAGGTAAATTGTGAGTTATGCCAAAGTGCTTCCATTTAATCCTGGGGCAGACACTTCCACCAGATACATCTTACAGCTGCTGTGCTTCCCGGCCAATGAAAGTATTTATTGCAATGCAAACTGAGTGTTTCCATCAACGTTATTCACAGTTTAATCACTGTCTGGTCATTACCAGGTGACAAATTTGTCCATTAGGCTTAAAGGTGATTTACTTGTAATTTCTTGGCATGGTAAATTGCAAGAGTGCTATAACTGGTAACGCGTTTTACCAGACCAAGAGTAGACTTAGGTTCTCCAACACATGTAATAATTATCTCATTTTCTGTTCCACAGAAGCAATTATACCAGCACCTCTCTAAATTCCACAACGGTTCTAACATATTCAGCTCGCAGTCTAGAAATGTTGAAACATTAATGTAATGGGTTATTGAGCAATGTCTAAAAATATACTCTTGTTCTTGTTGTGTGAATATTTCCCCAGAAAAGCTTCCAGCTCTACCTAATAACATTCTTCTGTTCTGAAATGCAAAAGGACACTATGTTCTTGTCTTTTATTGCTTGATTATGTACTTTGCAGACGTTTCTATTAAAACTATGACATATTAAAAGCTTTAAAAGATGGAATACTTTTGCAGTGTAGGAAAAGAGAACTTCAATTACTGTTTCGAAACAAAAAAAAAATCAGATAAGAATACTTAAAATTACTGTAAAAAGATGAGTCTCCAAACTTTATCTATTTCTAAGGAGCTGTTATAAGATAAAATAGGTTTAGATCAAATATTTTTTTTCCCCCAGTTGTATAAATGAAAAGTCGTCATTCCCTGCGCTACTGAATAGTGATAGAGCTAGAGCTGTGCAAGGTGCTCATTGGACAACGGGTTCAGCAGGGAGAGCCATGACCTAATCTGAGACAAGGTGGAGATTTTATAACTGCTCTTCTGAGCCTCGCAGAGCCAATTAATGTGATGGTTTCTGTGACAGATGTGGATTTGCTGGAAGCCTCGGATATTGTCCATTCTGTGGCATTTGATAGAGACAGATCTAGCAGAGTTTGTTTGATTGGGGCTGCTCTGCAGTTTTGTCTACTTTATTGGAATTCTCCCAATTTCTGCTGTTTCAATTGCTAAGTCATCACTGCAGCAGTCGCTGTAGACATTTTGGTCCTCAAGCAGAGATGACCGTAAATTGATGGGAATATACGAATATCAATTGTAAATGTGTGGTTAGGTATCACAGATGACGTATTGGTCCTGCCAGATTGCAATGAGATACAGTCCTTAGTGGGACTATGGGATTTATGTATCAAGCAGTGAAAAGCATGGAGAAGTGAATCTATGGAGAAGTTGCTCATAGCAAGCAATCAGCTTTGAAGTAGCATTTATCAAGTACAGTCTATAAAGTAATAGGTAGGAGCTGATTGGTTGCTATGGACAACTTCTCCACTGGGCCATTTTCTCCACGCTTTTCACTGCTTGATACATAAACCCCTTTTTGATCCAACCCAGGGCCAGATTATGCCTTTGGAGTACCCAAGGAGGGTGCACCCCTGCTCCTGTGGTCCTCCCCCTCTTGTCAGCACTGCCCCCACTTATCATCTGGCCCACCCACACTTGTCATCTGGCCCACCCCCACTCTTCATCCAGCCAGGCTCCACTCATCAGCTGGCCTGCTCTCACTTGTCGTCCAGTCTGCCCCACACTCATCTGGCCCTTAGGAAATGCCTGGAACTGCACAGTGCACCGCACCCCTAGCCCTTTACTCCAAGTCAGATCCAACAACGCATCAATGTTGGTTTGGGAGTCAGATGGATGTTTCTGTATAGAAGACAGATACAGTAAATGTAAGTTTTATATTAATTGCTTAAAGTGGGTGGGACTTGGGGTGATCAGTTTATAGAAAGGTTAGTAAAGTGGTTTGGGATTTCTATCATCTTACTTGAAGGAATATGGTTTAGAATAAAATTTTAAGAGTTGGAGGCTAAGATAAAGTCTTATTGTGTGACGGAGGAAATTCTGAATGGCTGCAGCCTGAAAAAAAGACCTACAATTGGGAATGGGAGCAAGTATTGAGGGAGAGCGAGAATGGCAGCTATTGAGAGATGTTAAAGACAAGTGGAAAGTACAGTAGTATGTTGGTACAGTTGTCTCAATCACTTTGCATTTTAATAGCAAATGCATACAGGAGTATAATAGACAGATAATGGGGGAAATGTATCAAAACTTCTAAAGATTGGAGAAGACAAGCAGAGAAGTTGCCTATTGGAACCAAACAGCTTCTACCTATCATTTTAGAGGATGTACCTGATAAATGCTGATTGGGTGCTATGGGAAACCTCCACTTCTCCACTCTCTACAAAATTTAAATAATTTCCCCCCATAGGAGCCATCAGAATATACTTAATTAAGTAGTTCTGGACAGTTCTGGGCTCATCATTACTACAATGTTTCTGGTAATAACACACTTGCTCTGTTGCATCTCTTAGGCTGGGTACAGACCTAAAGCTTTTCTGTCCAACCATCCAACTAGTTGATTGGTTGGAATGAAAATCTGCTAAAGGTATGACAGCAAATGACAAACAGCAATTTGCTCACAAACGCCGGCAAATGGACAAAAACTGTTGTTTGAACAAATTGTTTCGATCAAACATTTAACAAACTTGACTGAGGGCCATTTTCATCTGTTTTCAGACATTTAGGAGCAAATTGCTGATCATCATTTACTCCCATACATTACCAGATTTTCATTCCAACCAATCAACTAGTTTAGGTGTGTACCCAACCTTAGGGAGGTATTCATGAAAGCTTGGAGAGAGAGAGAAAATTGTGAAAGATAAAGGACCTCATTCAGAGTCGGTCGAAGCGGCCGCACGGTCGTACGGGAAAAGGGGCTGGATATTCAAATGATTCCCTCGCAAGTTGCGTCCCTAAGTTCGGATCAGTAGTTGACCGACCAAGGGGAGGAAGATGTCGGAAGACAAAAAATACGCCCCCTTCTCGTACGCATTGCACGTCATCTCTGGGCATATAAGGATTAATCGAGACCATCGGGAACCATCGGAACTGGTCGTAGAGCTTAAAGTTGACCATACCCTCTCTTAAGCTCTACGATCATGTCAGTGTAAAAACCTTCCATGTCACATGTGCCATGACGCTACTTTGTTAATTATGCACTCCCATAATCCGTATGCACTCCCATAAAACGCTGTTCACATAATGAGGCACGCCTGCGTTCGGATCTCCACTCCACCGTTTTCAAGCACCTTCCACTGTTACCAAACACAAACGCCTCCATCTGTCACTCAAACTACCGACCTGGCTGTGTTCAAGGAGAGAGAAATTTCTGATCGTAGTGGCTAGTTTGCGCATGCACATTGCGAACTTTATGCATGCGCAGTATAGCGAACATCGGTGGCGTACGACCGTGCGGCCGCTTCGACCGACTCTGAATGAGGTCCAAAGTGCCAAGCAATCTGCTGTTAGAAGCTGATTGGTTGGAGCTTTATCTTTCTCAATTGTATCTCTCTCAAAGGTTCAATACATCTCCCCCTAGATCTTCTAAATGTAATTATTAGCAGCAGGCAATCCTGGACTTTATCAAGGTGTTTGGATGGTAATGTTGCTATACTAGAGCACATTTTTTGCATCACCCCTTACCTGTGCCCACAACACCGATCGTTGGTTCCCCAATCCCTATCTTTTAAGTAATGTTTCTATTTAAACAGTATTGACAACTTGACAAAACCGCAAATTGCATGTAGTTCAGTTATCACAATAAATACTAGAGATGTGCTCCAACCCCAGTGTTTTGGTTTTGGATCTGGATTCATCTTCATGTTTTGGCTTTGGTTTTACTAAACCACCATCAAGTGTTTTGGTCTCTGTTTTGGTTTTGGATCTGGGTTTTAAAAAAAAAATTATGAAAAGGTTTAAAAAACAGCTAAAATCATGTAATTTTTGCAAACCAAACCCAGAAATTCAGATTGAAAATCTGAATTCCAAACCGCGGGAAGATCAGAAACTCAACTCGGATCTGTCCTGATTCATGAAATTCGGGTGGATTTGTATTTCTGAAAAAAAACGAACTGCACAGCTCTAATAAATACAGAAAGAAACATTAATAAATGATCATTATCAAGACATCTCTTACTTTGGATGCTCAATAGTTTGTTCAAATTTATCAGATTTTGATTGCTCTCTGTTGGGCTGCTACAAAGAGGCCTTGTTTGCGTGATGCCGCGGTAGCCTGATTTACTACCTTATACCAATGTGAGTTTCCGTAGAGCAAATACAATGATCCACGCAGGTTCTGTTCACAGCCACAATGGTCATCATTGTTAGTATCAACACATGCAGCCACCCCATCCGAGGTGCAAGGGATCTACCTGAATCAGACTTCCCTTCTCCGTAGGCATGGCTCAGAATAGTACGGAACTCTAGCTAAACGCATATGACACTCCGATGACTCTCCCACCAGACAGAACAGCTCCATGCGATTTCACTGTTGCCACGTAGTTCCTGCACCAAAATGACACTTTCACGGAAAGACAGATCCAGCAAAGATCCCTCCGACTAAGGGACGAATTCAATTAGAGGCTGTTTTCCGCTTTTCGCCCTATTCAGTTCATTTCGCCTGTGCGGAAACTCCATAGGCAAAAGCAGGTAAATAAGTTTCTCCACCCAGAGGTAGGCGAAATTGGGTAAAAAATCTCTATTTTGGGGTACAAATGTGGGGACTTGATTCAGAACCCTTTGGGCCCCCACCCCCTAATGATTAATAAGGCAAATAAAAAAAACACTTTAAACACCCTAAAAATGACTTGTAATTTTTAGGGCGAAAATTTAAAAAGTGTTGGATGGGTAAAAAGTAGTGGGCCTGGTATTTGGTATAAGGTTGAGACAGGTGTCTTTAGGATTGCATAAGGTTGCAGCAGGTGTATTTTTTAGATTTTTTAAATCTTCACTTGAGAGACACCAAAATTTACTAGTTACCATTTACATGTACCCCAAATTTAACAATGGTACTTATTTTTGGCAAAAAAACATTGCGTTATATAATTTTTCCACACTTATGCAAATATGCATATAACAGCCCTTTAACTCAATATAAGATCACTAATTACTTTCATTAGGGCTATTAATACTCTTCTATATTGATTCCTCGGGTCAGTTAGGCTTTATATGGGGTACAGACTGATTTCCCCAACATATCCTGCCCTTTTCACTAGTTTCGCTTTTCACTACATTAATCTATCTGCATTTTCGGCTGTTTTGGAATTGAATAGGGTGAAAAGCGGGGACGAGCATGACGAAAACATTGCGTCCAAACAGGTGAATGAGGCAAAATCATTGCGATTTTTGCCAAACCGGGCTTTTCGCCTCTATTTGAATTCGACCCTAATAGGAAAGAGATAGGCAAACGTGTAAATTCACATCTACACATGCACTGTATGCTAAACCTCGTGTCCATGCACAGAGGGCCTGATTCAGACCCGGTCGCAAGCGCTGAGTGCTCACAACCGGGTCGATGATGGCCCAGAGCGCATGCGCACGATGGAGCTGGCTCCGTCATGCGCATGCGCGAGACCAGGATAGCGACAGGCAATCCGTCGCTCTGGGTCTCGTACCAAAGGGGGCGTGCTGTCGATGTTGAGTGACAGCACGCCCCCTTTGGTGGGCAGGCCGGGGGGGTGGCTGCCCAAACGGAGCCGTTCCCACGTGAACGCCTCCGTTTGGGGGCTGCCCCACTGACATCACGAGTGATGTCAGTGGGAGAGATTTCAGCTCTGTTAGAGCCAAAATCTCTCTGGGGCTTGTGGCAACGAGACCCTACCACAAGGGTCTCGTCGCAAGCCCGATGGTCGTGATGGTCTTGACCATCGCGACCATCTTCCTGGCCACTCGCTATAGCTGTGGGTGATCACCCACAGCTATGCGAGCGGCCAGGAGGCCGCTCAAAAAAAAAAATAGCCCGGCCCTGATTCAGAGCGAACGCTCTGTCAGAGCGTCCGGCTCTGAATCAGGGCCAGAGATCCTTCAGACTCAGAACCAGCCCCTGTGGCACAAAGCATTCAATGAAAAGATCTTTCAATTAAAACTCATAAAAGTGTTGTATGTGTGACTAGCGTAATATTATTGGGCAATAAAATCCCAGAGTCAGGAGGATCTCATCTATTTGAAATAGGTAAAGTTGGGAGATATAACATACACTTGTGTCAAACTATTAGATATTGTGCAGGCTCACTAGTTTATCTTCATTATAAGACTATAAAGTGGGCTACAATTGTTGTTCTATGTCAATACAAATCAAATCAATCATGTTACTTTTCTGCTACCGAACAGCAACATGGTAGCAAATAATTATAATGATACTATTTTCACAGAATGGCAGCAGCTTCTCACTGTACAGTACAGTACATGGGATGTAGTCCGCTGACTAGCGGACGCGATGCCGCCAGTCTAAATGCCAACGCTGATATCCTGACAAGGGAGTTAAGATAGGCGTTGAAATGCCGATGCCTATCTTAATCCCGACGCCAGAAAGCAGAAGGACAGATGCCCAAACAAGGTAAGTCTGGGGTGTCTGTCCTCTTAGCCGGGGGGTGGAGGGTTAGGGAAGTTAGCGGGGTTAGCATTAGGTTTTGGGGTGGGAGGTTAGAGTTAGGCACTCCTATGGGGAGGGTTAGAGTCAGGCACCACCGGGGGGGTTTAGGTTTAGGCACTAAGGGGGGATGGTTAGATTTAGGCATGAAAGAGGGGGACTACAGGAACTAATGGGGAGGGTTAGGGTGCAGGGTGGGGAGGGTTAGGCTACCAGAAGGGAGGGTTAGGTGGGGGAGACAGAAACCTCCCATGGAGCAGAAGGCCATACCAACCATCGGGATTTCGCTGTCGGTATCCTGACAGGAGGCATCCCGACAGCCGGCATAGCATACCGATTCCCTGTACATACCTTTTAGCTCATAAACAAGAGAGCGTAGGTGTGCTTAGATCAGGGATGTTAGACATTGAGAATAAAGGTTTATCCTGCTGGATATACCCTTCTCACCAGCTGTTATCTTAATGTGGCTACTAGTATTGCAATTATTCTAGTACAATGTGTTTATAGTATGTGTATGTGTTGTAATCTATTGTATAACCTTTTGTTCATTCTAGAATGCATGGTTACAGCTATGTCACTGGTAAACCAACAGGGTGTAAAGAGTCCTGTGGTGGATGTAACTTTGCATTGCCATTGAGGTAATGACTCCATTTTGTATGGATGCAGGGCAAATAGGATAATCTCTAAGGAAGACTGAAGTGAAATCAGTGAAATTGTGGTACCAGAAATAACTGTATTTGTGTATGATGTTGATGTATAATGTCGAAGCTGGATAATTGGCTGAGACAAGATCAGTTTAAAATTGGATCGCAGCGAAGCCATCTTGCGACTGGCCGCAAGACTCCGTCTTGGAAATGAGATCACAAGACGCCATTTTGCGAATGGCCGCCTAAGCGCCATTTTAGATAAACTCACACTTTAGTACATGTGGCGATATTACTATTAGCATCATGCGATTGCATCTTTCAACATTTCTCATACACACATTAATATGCACAATAGCGCTGTTAACTAGTCGCATATTAGCAAATGCATAAGATCCTGTATGAAAACGCTGAATTTTATCTTCATGCACACGCATCTGCCCCAAGTTAACTAGCGTCTTTACATCAAACCCCACATACTCACACATTACATATTCACATACAACGTTCCATAAGCTTTAAGGTATAAGATTCAAGTATGCACATTTATTATAATTGCTAGGAAATAAAGATTATTTCATAACTAAGGTTTTATATGTGATAAGTAAGCCATGTTTGGTATTGTACTGATGCGTACTCTCTCAACAGTATTCCGGTAATATCGACATGCAACATGCATTCTCAACTTATGGACTGCAGAGACTTCAATCAACAAAATGTACATTATATGAACAACTGTTAGGATTTGAATGAGGTGGGAAACCAGAGAACAACAGTTGTTAGAGGCTGGACTGTGTCTATTTGAACCAACCTGTTAAATGCCTTGTAACATATGCCCTCTCATTTAGGACCAATGGTATTAGCAACAAACTTCTCTATTGTGTTGTTTATTTCTGGGGGGTATAAATATGTGTGCTCTGACCCTGGGTTCCTAGTCTTCGTGCTGAATGCTGATTGACGGGGATTTCTTGCTGATGCCTACATCTGGACCAGAGAGCGCTGCGTATGTATAATTGTAGTTGGGTCTGTATAATTTCTTTGCGCTAAGATTATATGAGGATCATAGCATGTAACTGCTGTACTTTTACTTGAATAATACTTTGTGCTTTGGAACCACAGGTTCTAGGTCTGGAGTCTTTATTTACTGTATGACTGCATACGCAAAATAGCATCATCCTTAGAGGTTTATAGGAAGGATATTAGAAGGTATAGGCAGGGGTATATAGAGGTTCAAAGGCAGTAGGGGGCTCATCGTGAAGTCACTTACCCACTCACACGGCACTTACGGTTATCGATTTCTCACCAAAGGGTGGAGTGGCCACATGCAGGGTTTACCTGCAACCGCTCGGTGCTGAGAGATTGCTACCTGTTTTCATGTGAGCCAGGGACGCTGACTAGAATCCAAGGACAAGAGAGGAAAAAGTTTGTTTTCCTTTGTTGATAGAACCTAACATTTAAAGGGGTGCCGCAGTGTTGAACACGCGGCTGAGTTGCAGTTTTGCACACAGTAAAGACGCACTTTTGTGTACGTAGCTAAAGGTTGTCATATGGTTGTGTGGTAGTTGCATTATTGTGTATGCGACTGGTCGCACAATAGCGTATACGTACTTCCGGTTGTGCTACCACGTGTTTAAACAAAGCCGTTGAGGTTTACATTCTTTTCAATTGTTGTCAATATCTGGGTTAATGTGTATTTTTCTGCGCAGGAAAAAAGTGTGTAACAGTGAGTATTTGTTGGAAGGGATAACTTGTTCCCTAAAGTTAGAGGTACCGTATGACCTTTAAGGGCTTAGTGCTAGCCGTTCGGTAAGCAGCTTACCGTTCTATACACAGTAGCAGGTGTACATGTTGTCTTTGTTGTAGAGAGGTGCGTGGAAGTAGCCGACTTAAACTTCCATAGGTGTGGAAGTTGCCTTCTTAAATCTTATCTGGGTGTGTGGAGTAGCCTTCTTCAAATCTTCACAGGTGTGTGGACGCTGCCGTTTAAATTGTCCACAGGTAAGTGAAAGTATCTTGACTGTCTTTCGCCAGTTTAAATCTTTATTGAAAAACGTAGGAGTTGTTTCAGAATGGGAGCCATGCAAACAATAGAGATGTTAGACAATGATGTGCTGCTAATGGAAGCGCCGTTTGGATCAGCCCATCGTATTATGCATACTAAGTATGGTACTATAGCAATAAGGTATTTGATATATGGTTTAAAATGACGATGAAGAGTGTCAGACCGTTTCCCAGAATTGGTAGTCTTGATAAAGATGTATTAGATAATGTCCGGGATCACATCAGTCTGATGCGCTCCCGAGAGAAAAAGTTCAAATATTATGAATGTTTAAAGTTGTGGCAGCATGAAGGGGATGCGTGGCTTAAAAATGCGCAAGCAAAGCAAACCAGCGTTGCGAGCGCATTGCCAGAGAAATTGCAATGCGGGCAAGCCACAAAATGGCATGCACGTGCAGCAAGGTAGTATTGCGGAAGGTATTGCCAGCAGTTCACCCGCACCACCCCCACCTTATGTGGATGGAGGTGCAAGTACAGTTATCAAGAATACCCATAAAAATGTAACAAGCAATTTGTACCCTCTTTTAAGCAACTATAAAGAAAATGTTCATGATGTGGATGATGAGCCTATTGTAATGTCTGCCATTTCCCATGCTGTACAAATGGTAGATGCTACGCCACGACAATCACAAGTGGTGCCGCCATCTCCATCGGTAACAGCAAGGGAAGTGCTAGCACCCTCTGCACCCATAGAGGAGTTGTTAATACCATACGTAGCAGCAACAGATTAAACCCCCAGCCAGGTAACAAGGTCAAAGGTAGCAGCGCTACTGGTCTCCATCCCATTCGGACAATAACTGTTCCGAATGGAAATGCAGATGCGAACGGTGTAGTGCCCACGAGGGAAGTGGTAATGCATTGTCCTTGGACAAGAGCAGAACTAAATTCCATCAGAAATTATTTCCCCGATCCCAAAAAGGAACTAGCCAAATGTCAGAGATTTTTGAGGAATTTGGGTAGTTCTCATGAGCCAACTAATAAAGATTGACGTGTGGTGTTAAGGGCCTGTCTACCAAGCTATACCGACGTGACAAAATTTATCACGGATTGTGTATTGGATGGTGACATTCCCTTAACAGACCAAGTAAACCAAGGTAACATTTCCCGCATTGTAACTCAATTGGGTATATATTTTCCGGTAGTAGTTAACTGGAACAAAATTTTCACCATAAAGCAAAAGGAGAGTGAATCTGCAGAAGATTATTGCGACCGGGCTCTGTAGGCTATCACCCAGTACACTGGGATAGAAGATATTAAAGATAGCACTCACCACAGGGGAATGATACGGTACTCATGGACGGTCTTAAGGAAAACTTAAAGATTCGGGTTCAGACCTCACAACCTGGCTGGAGGGGAGTCACAATAGATACACTCATAGAATCTGCCATAGAACATGATAAGAACATCTCAAAGAAGAGAGAGACCCAGAGCGAAAAA
Organism: Taudactylus pleione; assembly: GCA_031769625.1. Classification (NCBI taxonomy): domain Eukaryota; kingdom Metazoa; phylum Chordata; class Amphibia; order Anura; family Myobatrachidae; genus Taudactylus; species Taudactylus pleione. The sequence continues at coordinate 13,057,245 of JAUIMM010000188.1, forward strand.
CGAATGGCTGTCAGTATTCAAGCTCTGGAAGGAATGACGGTAACATCACAGCCAACAGACACACTTGCATCTACACACACACCTACACCTGAACAGTTATATGCCCTCACTAACCTACACAACCACAGGTCCCACACAACTCACAAACTTCATATCCCCCACAATACCTTTATCCTCCATATCCCTACCCATATCCACCACCTTTTCCCCCTGCTCAAACCTCACAACAACCATTGTCTTCATCCGATCCACATATATGTTTTAATTGTAACCAGCCAGGACATTTAAGTAGAGCCTGCAGAGTAAAAAAGGTAGGACCCCCAAACCAGAGAGTACCTGGATATCCCCATAAGGGATATGCACAGAGACCAGAAAATATCCAGCAAGCACCAGCTCCAATTGTGGCCGTTAATGCTTTATTGGAGAATGGTAGCCAACGCTAGGGGTCAGGTCATACCTGTAGTCTACAGATAGTCAGGTTAACGGGAAGTACTAGGGAAGAACCGGTCATGATGGTTGATGTAGCTGGTACTGAATTTCCTTTTCTTATAGACACAGGGGCGACCAGGTCAGTGATAAAATCTCCCGTTAATTTACAGGTGACCAACGAGACAGTACCAACAATGGGTGTAACAGGTAAAGTGCAACATTATCCTTTAACAAAGTCCACAGAGGTTACTATTGGGTCGTTGCATACCAGGCATTCTTTCCTTCTGGCTGCTGCGGCTCCTACTAACCTGCTGGTTAGAGATTTGTTATGTAAGATGGGATGTGTCATATATTGCACCCCTGATGGTGTATTTCTAGATATCCCAGAGAGAGTTGCGCACGAGGTGCGGGATATGTTGGACACTCCCCAAAGGATAATGTATCACTCTACCAGTTTAAATGAAAATCCATCTCAGGTAGATCAAATGTTGTCCCAAATTCCAGATTCCCTTTGGACTAAGGATGGACAGGACACTGGATTAATGGCAAATGTAAGCCCCGTAATGGTAAATTTAAAAGGCGGTAGGCAAGCTCCAAAAATTCCCCAGTACCCACTAAAACAGGAGGTAGAATTAGGGGTTTTTCCCATAATTGAGCGATTATTGCAACAGGGAATTTTAGTTCGTACAGCTAGTGTAGCCAACAGTCCCATCTTTCCGGTGAAAAAGAGTGTTGGGAGGGGTTATAGGCTGGTACAGGACCTTAGAGGTGTTAATAAGGTAGTAGAGAGCCAATTCCCCCTAGTGCCAAATCCAGCTGTCATTCTTATGCAGATCCCTCCAAACGCAACCCATTTCACTGTCATTGACCTCTGTTCTGCATTCTTCTCTGTGCCTCTCCACCCTGACTGTCAGTATCTATTCGCATTTACATACAGAGGTGTGCAATATACATGGACACGGTTGCCCCAAGGTTTCATAGACAGCCCCAGTATCTTTTCCCAGGCATTGCATGACTGTTTACAATCTTTGCAACCTGCAAATGGATCTGTTCTAATTCAATATGTGGATGATTTATTGCTGTGTTCTGATTCGTTTATGTCATGTTTGAATGATACTAAACTTTTGTTGCTTCATCTCTCGCATACAGGACACAAGGTGGCTAAGGACAAACTACAGCCGTGCCAATCCAGAGTAAAATATTTGGGACACTGCCTAACCCAGGGGTTAAGACATCTCACAAATGATAGAATCCAGGCCATACAGAACCTGACACTGCCACAGAATCAACAGCAAATTCGTACATTCTTGGGAATGTGTGGATACTGTAGAATGTGGATCCCAGGTTTTTCTATTTTGGCCTTGCCTTTGCAGGACTTAGTCTCTTCCTCAAAGCCCGATCATGTCATACACACAGAAGAATCAGAGCAGGCTTTCCTTAATTTTAAGGATAGTCTGACCAAAGCACCTGCATTGGGAATACCTGATTATGAAAAACCTTTTGATTTGTATTGTACGGAAGCCAATGGTTGTGCTGCAGGTGTTCTTACACAAAAACATGGTGATGCCAGTAGGCCCGTAGCATACTACAGTGCCCACCTGTTTGAGAAGTGTAGCAGCTACCGCTTTATTGGTGAGTAAAAGTGAGGACGTAGTATTGGGTCATGATATGATTGTATACACTCCCCATGCTGTATCTGCTCTACTGAACTCTGCTCAAACGAGAAACGTCTCTTCGGCTAGGTTTACCAAATGGGAACTAGCTCTAATCGCACCTGCAAACAGAACTGTTAAACGTTGCAGCACGCTGAACCCAGCACCGTATTTACCATATGTACAACATGATGTACAAAGGGTGGAAGGAGGCGAGTTGCAGGCGGAGGGTGAGTTCAGCGGACATAATGATACACACGATTGTATGGAATATCTTAATCAGACCTGACATACACGACACACCTTTAGAGAATGTAGATGTGACTTTTTACATGGATGGGCATTGTCATAGACAAACAGACACAGGTGAATTATGTACAGGTTATGCTGTTGTAAATGACACAGACATCATAGAAGCCAAACCTCTTGGTCCTCCTCACTCAGGTGGCAGAGTTAGTAGCACTAACTAGAGCATGTGAACTGGCGGCAGGCAAATCTGCTAACATTTACACTGACTCGAGGTACGCGTTCGGGGTGGTGCACGATTTCGGGGCTCTATGGTGTCTGAGAAATTTTATGACAGCAGCAGGCACACCAGTTGCACATTCCCGACACATAAAACATCTTTTAGAAGCAATCCAACTGCCCAAAACGGTGGCAGTAATCAAGTGTTAAGCCCATACATGTGAGGATGACCCGGTGTCACTGGGCAACAACAGAGCCGATGAAGCTGCAAAATGGGCAGCAGGGTTAAAAATGTTTTCTCCCACTGAAAGAAATTATGTCTTTCCAAACAATTGATATGCTGAAATTAATTGAGATGTAAAATTTGTGTTCAATTCAGGAAAAGTCCATTTGGAAGTCCAAGGGATGTGGGCAAGAGTCCTCCGGGCTCTGGAGGGACGGACAAGGTAAGCCAGTAGCCCCCAAGGCATATTACCACAGCCTGGCTGAGGCAGCACATGGTCTGACTCAACTGGGAAAGCAAGGTATGTGCAAGTTGGTGAGAGCATACTGGTGCGCACCAGGTTTTTCTTCACAAGCAGAAAAGATAGCAATGTCCTGTCTGACCTGCTTGAGGAAGAACATAGGGAAAGCGATCCCTACCAAACCGTCCCACATTCCACCGACTGATGGACCTTTCCAGGTGATACAAATTGATTTCATCCAATTACCACCCTGCAGGAACCTTTAGTATGTATTAGTGTGCACTGATGTATTTTCCAATTGGGTTGAGGCCTACCCAGTGGCCACTAATACTGCTGCGTTTACTGCCAAGAAAATAGTTCAGGAATTTGTATGCAGGTACGGTATCCCTAAAATCATTGAGAGTGACAGGGGTACTCATTTCACAGGTGAATTCCCCTCCCCATTTTTTAAATAGGGACATAAGATAATACACCTGAAAAAGGGCCATGGCCTCATGGGGAAGGGCCAGGGAAGAGATAGGGGAGGCCAGGAGATGCTGGGGATAAAAGAAGAGGGAGCTACAAGTGAGAATGATAATAAACAGGAAAATTGACAGGCCCAAACAGCGCCCCCTGCCCTGCGGTGCCCTGTGCCATGGCACAGGTCACACTACCCTAGTTACGGCCCTGCTTCCTAGGTGAGTTATTTTACACTCATTGAGGTTTAATGAAAGCCATGGACAACACATAAGGCTGACCAATGGCAAGGGCAGAAGGAGGTAAGCAGTACTCCAAAGTCCTCTCATTGTACAAATCTTTGCAAGGGGGCAAGTGTGGATTACCCAGGCTACAACAAAACTTGACAATAAAGGAGCTGAAGGCAAAGGCTCGGAGCGTCACATTGCCATCTGTTGCCCATCACTGGCATATTGTACGATGACAGCCTGTTTTTGATTTTGAATGAACTGCAAAGCTTTAGAGAGCACAATACAGTATAGAAACTACACAAAAATCACCCTCCTGCCAATCAAATTTAGTTGCTGGGTGTCAGAAAGGTTTTCTTGCATAAAAATAATAATAATAATCTTTAAAGTATTGCATATTACGTATTGCAAACTAAGCATCTAGGGCCTGATTCAGAGATGGACGCTATTAACACAGCCTCAAATATGCAAATGCTACAGGAGGCATCTTGTGTAAAAAGACGCGTTCTGCCGGCTTCTCTGATCTTATGCTGCATCCAAAAATGCAGCATCGTATCAAACTGCACGACCATCGGTCATCTAAGTAACCCTTGGGTTAATCACTTTGTCGGGTACAGTGAAGTTTCATCTGAGAATGCAGCCACTGTCTTCAGCACACCCAGAAAACGGGGCCTACTTGCCACCATTTTCTGGGATGCTTCATGTCACCACCCCAGACTGCCAGCAGCATGTCAATCATCCCAATGGAAAAACTTAATTGAAGATAATTAGATAATAAGACAATGTCATGTATTTGGCCTTCACTAGACCTAATGCAGTTCTCACTGAGCTTTGGACAGTGGCTGGTGTGCACGTGGTTTTCATATCATATATGTACAGTGGCTTAATGTGTTATATACTGTATATATAGACAGGATCATATACTTTATTATTCTACATGTTACATTATACTGCATTCCCAGACTGTACTGTATTCACTAGAGTGCATAAGCTTGTAGAAAAAACTGCATGAACTACGTATCAGTGTTTCCCTAAATATGTATATTTTTATAAAGAGGCCCAGACCATGCACTGTAGTATCTGTCACAGTTCTGGTATTCTGTAGATCTAGCACGGGGCCCAGGGTATTAACTGAGGAGTGCAGAAATCAGGGAGGCTGCAAGATACCACGACTCATAGGAAATACAGGTACTGGCAGGCTAGAGACACTAGGAGTCATGGACCGGGCAATGCAAGGATATTAGAATTGGAACAGGAACCCAAACCACCGGACAGCCTCTCACCTAATGGTCCAAGGACCAATCAGGCCAGAAAATTACTCCAGTGACAAGAAGAACCTGAACTCAAAACAGTATAGTACTGACAGTCTGGACTTGAGAACCAAGCCAGGATCCGAAGTCTTATGTAACCAGGGAAGACCTAATGAAGCTATATCCCTGATACAGCTCTGACGCAAGACCTGGACAATAATCCGGAAGGGGAACTCAGGATAGAGAGACTCATCAGGCACACACAGTACTGAACACCTTGATGCTGAAAGACTGTGACCCGATCATGCCCTCCAGACCTGGAACCCCAACGCTGACTGTCAGCCCAAGACAAGTACAGGATAACTAAAATAGTCAACCTAAATTATGCAGTAACGCACTATAGCCACAGAGTGTAGTGATACTTGCAACACAGTCCAGATGATGTGCACAACGCAGAGTGGAATACACGCAGTTGATAAGATGTGCGGCAACAGCAGATGGTATGGACTGCAGTTAGACTGGCAGAACTGGAGCTGCAGTTGGAAGCGGTCTGTGTGCAGCGTGGGAGCCGCAGCGGTTATAGATGGTACACAGCGGTAGATGGAATGCAGAGAATAAGGATCAGTCTGTGTGCGCGCGTGGAAGATGCGGAGCTGGGAGATGATACACAGTGGTAGATGGAATGCAGAAAACAGCAAATGGTCTGTGTGCGGCGTGGAAGAGGCAGCGCTGAGATGGTATACAGCGACACTGGTAAACAGTCACGGTGGTTATCTGTATGCGGCATGGAAGCCGCAGCGCTGAGAGGGAAACAGCGATGGTACAAGTAGGCAATGGTTGAGTTTCAGCAAGGAGAGTATCCACAGGAGAAAGCTCTTATTATTATTATTATTATAATTTATTTATATGGCATCACAGGTGTTCCGCAGGGCCTTACAAAGTACACAACCAAAAAAGTGACTTACAGTACAATACAATACAATGCAGGACAAGGATATGGATAATATACATTGATACATTGATAGCGCTAGAAACACAGGAGACACCGAGCCTGGAACAATCCTCAGGAAGAAACACAGTTGTTCAGGAAATGAGTCTTACCTAAGGTGCGTACACATGGTACGATTAAAATGCACGATATGAAAGATAACAATATCGATAATATCATTATCATTCATATCGTGCAATTTTCAATGCCTCCAACCCACCAACGACCTGCAATGAGCGGGCACATATGGACAATAAAAATATCGTCCATCGACCATGCATGCACGCCAACCTGGTAGGTATCGAACGGGTTACATTCAATCTCTGGCTCAATCTTGTTGGTTCCAGCTATACAAAATCGCTCACATTAGGCCTTTCCTCTCCCAGAATGCTACCAAACTGATTATTCATTCACTAATCATTTCTTGGCTTGACTACTGCAACCTTCTCCTTACTGGCCTCCCACGTTGCCACCTTGCTCCCCTCCAGTCTGTTCTCAATGCTGCAGCTAGACTTATCTTCCTCTCCCACCATTCCATTTCTGCTGCTCCCCTCTGCCAAAACCTGCACTGGCTCCCATTCCCCTATAAAATCCTCTTCAAACTCCTCACCCTCACATACAAGGCCCTCTCTAACTCCACTGCTCCCTTCATCTCCAACCTCATCTCCTTACATACTCCCTCCCGCTCACTACAGTCTGCCAATGACTGTTACCTCTCCTCCACCCTGGTTACTTCTCATGCTCGTTTCCAAGATTTTGCCAGTGCAGCCCCCCTTCACTGGAACGAGCACCCTCGCTCGATTAGGCTCTCCCCGACCTTGCAGAGCTTCAAACGTGCACTGAAAACCCACCTGTTCTTCAAAGCATACCCTTTCACCACATAACCATGTTACCAGGTCTCTGTCCTTCCCGCCTCAGCCATCTCTACCTTGCTTACTTCCTGCACTCAGGTCCCCCTCTACACACTCATGCCTCATGTCATCTGTCCGTCTCCCCTCTCCCCTAGATTGTAAGCTCCTAGGAGCAGGGTCCTCCTCCCCACTGTCTCACAGCCCTCTTCTCTAGCACTTCTATGACAGCCTTCACCTTCAGAGCTGTACTGTATATAGAGAATTGTGTTGCTAATTGTTTCTTGTGTTCTGTTTATATTTTGGTTACTGTATTGTAATGTAATGTTCTGTGTACCCTTTACTTTATGTACTGTATGTACGGCGCCCTATAAATAAAATGTAATAATAATACTAATATAGGGACCCTCGATCATTGATTGCAGGTCGCTGGCCATCGTTGGTGGGTTGGTGGTGTGCTGGATGATCGATATCGAGTATCCAGCACACCCAGGAGATCGTTCAGCTATACCGTTATCGCTGACAGTCATCCCGTGTGTATGCACCACTAGGCCTGGAAATATAGTGGGAGTGGTAACAGGTAATTGGTCAGGCTGACCAGGTGAGCAGCCAATAGTGCGGTAATCACTGGGATAGTCTGTTGGAAGTTTTAGACACAGCAATGAATGAATGTTTAACCCTGTATGCGTGGTTAACACCACGGCAGTATTCTTGTTGTCTGCAGGCTTTGTCCTTTCTGATTCTTGGCCAAGCCTCTGGGGTGGCTAGCCACAGCCCCAATGGTAGCTGGCCACACCCACTGAGTTTAGTTCCCTACAATTGCATTACCCCAGGGGGTGCCCTTCATGTCTCAGGGGTCTATTTACTAAGCAGTGTTAGGAGACAGAGTGAAAAGTGATAAGTCAGTGATAAGGTGCCAGCCAATCAGCTCCCAACTGTCATTTTTCAAACACAGCCTGTGAGATGGCAGTTGGGAGCTGATTGGCTGGCACCTTATCACTTTTCCCTCTGTCTCCTAACACTGCTTAGTAAATAGACCCCACAGTCTGACACTGACATTTCTTTCCACAATGTACAATAATAAAAATTAAAAGAAAGTTGGGGGCACCTTTATCATTGATGCCCCATTGTGGTTGCAGACAACAACAGTTAAATCCATATAAATGTACAAGATACAGTTTGTATGTGATGGTAAAATATAAGTACAGCAGTTTTTATGGCTGGGGAATTAATTAGGAATCCATATCTGATATGATGCATTTCTCTCATACATCCATTTATGTGTTTTCAGTTATTTTAAATATCAACGTTACTTGTGTTTCCTTTCCTTTTCTCTAACTAACGAGCAATTAAATGATCTGCTGCATTGTTAGCCATGTAATACATCCTTATTTCATCTTATATTGTAATTTGGCTGTAATTCCCTGAACTATCGGAGATTAACCGTCTTCTCCTATCAAGTGCTGGAAGGGTACTGAAATTTCTGTAAATCATAAAGCTTTATTCTTAAAATAAACGTCCGTGACCAATTATTATTCAGGAACAAATCCTGCTGTTTATTCAAAGAGCACACAGAGCAATCCGGCACTTGATATGCTCATGATAAACGTTCACATGACAAGGTTATTCGGTGCAGAGAGGATGGAAGGGTTGCCATGGATACTCGCTCATAAATGTGATGTGCGGTTATCCTAGCTGCATATGCAAAAGAAAAAAAATATGCCCCCCAAAAAAACCCGACAAAAGTTGAGCAGTTTAATTTACTGCTCTAGATGTCTCGGAAAATACAATGAATGTCAGATAATTGGATTTTTCTTTGTTGTATTATTTTAGATAGAGAGATACTTAAAAAAAGAAATATCCTCTTCAGGGCTATAAAGCCCTTTCTTCAAATGATTATTATAAATAATGGTAATTGCAATAATGGCTGCCACAATAACAGCAGAAAATCATCTTGATGGTGGTGGGAATCTTAAGAACAAAAACAAAAAAAACAATCCACGAAAAAATATCCGCAGCATAAATGTTTGTATTATAAATGAGACGTTTGAGTCATTGTTGAGCTGAATGTGATATTAGGTTCTCAGGTTCCTGGAAACAGGAGGAGTTGTACTGTGCTGTCTTTTGTTTCCTGGAATTCCATAAGTCGGGAATTCTTGTGCAACGTGCCAGGAGTAGAGAATGAATTAATGTGTCCCACCTGTTTTCTGTCAGGGTGATTGTGTGTTTCATCGCAGCACATTTCATTTGTGTTTCATGTGTTACATTTTTCTGCTGCCCAGTTATCTATTCGATGTGAGTGTATGAGGGTCATTTACAAAGGTAAATTATTATCTGTACAGAAGCATCTGTCTTTGAAGGGTTTTCTCATAGCCGTAGCAGAAACAGTATGGAGGGAACTAATAAACAAGTGCAAAGTGTGCTGCACACAACATGCCATATATTTATAATTGAAACATTTATTCTTTCCTCTGAACTGTTGTAACATTTTTCAACCCTGTAGCTAAAATAGGGCAACACATATATATAATAAGCAAGAAAGCGGGTCTGTCTGTCTGTTTGTCCTTTATGCATGGCCAGCGTTTTGGACCTGGCTACACCAAATTTGGCATGGTTGTGTAATTTGACCAGGATTAAGTTTTTATCTAGGTTTGAACTTCACCAGGCCCACACACTCTCACAAAATCCCTAAAAATGGGGTCACTCTTAAATGACACAGGTTTTGGGGCAGGCTCCAGTGGAAATTGTCAGTTTGCCAAAAACCTGTGTGAATGCTACAAAAGTATCATTTTAACCTTAGTCTGAGCAAACTTGATGATGCATTCAAATTCATATTAAATCTAGATCCTCTGTGTTTGCATGCAAGGGAGTAATTAGAACTTTAGGGACCACATAGTGGGATCTTAAAAGAGCCCCTGCAGAGGTAAAAAATAACCACATAAATATGCCCCCATACAGAGCCCAGTCATGTTATGCCACACAGAGCCCATTCATGTTATGGCACACAGAGCCCATTCAGGTTATGCCACACAGAGCCTATTCACAGGGCTGTAGTGGGCCAGGCTGGGCCCAGGGGGAGGGGGCATGGCCTAATAATGGGAGATGTGGCCACATCCCCTTAGGAAAAACAATCTTTTTGTAGTGGTTCTAAGTGCTATGGAGTTTTCTGGCACTGTGCGCTGTGGAGGGGGGCGCTGTGAGCCCCTCAGCCTGGCACAAATCCAGAAGGGGCAGAAAAAGTGTGATCGCTCCCCCCCACAGGCAGAGGAGACTGCTGCAGCAAGCAGTCTCCCACTGCAGCCCAACACACAGCAGCATGTGCTGGGCTGCTAACAGGTAAGAGGGAGTGGGTGACGGTGTTGGACCTGGGCCCCTGCCGGATCTGGGGAATTTGGAATCCATACTTGAACCTTTGTTATGTTACTTGAACCATTCCTGAACAATTTTTGCAGTGTGGCTGGGTGCATTATCCTGCTGAAAGATGCCACAGTCTTCAGGGAATGCTATTACCATGGTTAGGTGGGTGCTACATGTCAAAGTAACATTCACATGAATGCCAAGACCCAAGGTTTCACAGCAGAACACTACCCAGAGCATCACACTGCCTCCGCCTGCATGCCTTGCCATAATGTGCCCTGGTGCCATCTCTTCACCAAGTAAACGACGCAAACGTCTGTCCACGTGATGTAAAAGAAAAGGTGATTCATCAGACCAGTCCACCTTCTTCCATTGCTCCATGGTCCAGTTTTGATGCTCATGTGCCCATTGTAGATGCTGGACAAGGGTCAGTATGGGCACTCTGACTGGTCTGTAGCTATTCAGCCCCATACACAGCAAGCTGAAACGCACTGTGCATTCTGACATCTTTCTATCATAGCCAGCATACATTTTGAAGCACTTTGGGCCTGATTCAGCAGTGATCGCAACTGTGAATACGCACGCAGTCGGGCGATTGTTGCGTTTTGCGCATGCATATGCATCAGGACTGCGATTGCAGAGGCTACGCAGACCCATTGCAGAGTGATTGACAAGAAGTACCATTTGGGGGGGTGACGGGGGGTGGTCTGCAAAATGCAGGCGTGCCAGTGCGGTTGAACGCCGTTGCAGCGGCATGCATAAATTAGCCTCTGCTATGCTATATGCAACTTGGGCTCTCACTATGGGCCTGATTCAGACCGGCTCGCAAGCGCTATGTGCTCGCAAGTGGGTCGATGGCCGGGTAGTGGGTTGCGTGAGCCCCGGAGCGAGCGAGAAATCACTCGCTCCGGGGCTCGCAGCAAAATGGGGCTGCTGTCAATGTTGATTGACAGCTCGCCCCGTTTTGTAGGCGCGGGGGGGGTGGCTGGACAAAAACGGAGGCATTCCTGAAGGAATGTCTGCCGTTTGTGGGTGGCCCTACTGACGTCACCAGTGATGTCAGTAGTGAGCTTCCAGCTCTGTTAGAGCAGGAAGTTCTCTGGGGTTTCGGTGGACGAGACCCTACCACAAGGGTCTCGTTGCATCGTGACCATCACCTGGCTGCTCGCAAAAGCTGTGGGTGGCCACAGCTTAGAGAGCGGCCAGGAGGCCGTTTAAAAAAAAAGAAGAAAAAGTGGCCGCCCTGATTCAGAGCGAGCGCTCGCTTTTTGCGAGCGGCTCTGAATCAGGTCCAGTGTGCGATGAAGTTAGCAATTTCTGAGTAAGGTAAGTAAGTGTTATGGATGTGTAAGGTAAGGTGGGCGATCGCAGACATTAGCATATTTTCGCAGTGAGACTCCGTGCGTGATTACTATTACAATCGCAGTTGCAATCCGTACTGAATCAGGCCCTTTGTTCTACAACAGCTCTTCTATGGGATTGGGCCAGATAGGGATTGGGCCTTTGCTCCCCACACACATCACTGATACTTGGGAACCGATGACCCTGTCACTAACTCACCGGTTGTCTTTCCTTGGAGCACTTTGGGTAGATACTAACCACTGCATAATGAGAACAACCCACAAGACCTGTCGTTTTGGATATGCTCTGACCCAGTCATCCAGCCATCACAATTTGTCCCTTGTCAAAGTCTCTCTGATCCCTACGCAGGGCCAGCTCCAGGGCTAATAGCTCCCTGTGCCAGCCGAGCACACATGGTTGGAAATCGGGATGCTGGGGAAGGGTGCGCCCTCTATGGGTGGCTTCCCTGTTCGACCGCTCAGGTCGACCACCCCTAGAGCCGGCCCTGTCCCTACGCTTGGCCATTTTTCCTACTTCCAAAATATCAACTTCAAGAACTGAGTGTTCACTTGCTGCCTAATATATCCCACCCCTTGACTGGTGCCATTGTAATGAGATAATCAACGCTATTCGCTTCACCTATCATTGGTTTTAATGTTATGGCTGATTGGTATATATGTATGTACAGTACGTATATGCAAATATGAGGCATTTATGTGAGGTTTCTGAGGAGTATGAATAATGAAGTATAGTCTTGACAGGAAGTCTTTGCCAGCTGGATATTTAAAAAAAATGACATCCTTTGGGTGGACAATTTTAAAAAGTGACTTCCTACTGCCATTGTTCTCTACTACTAAAAATGGTGATAAGTGTAGTACCCGACGTGATGATGTTGGGCCTTGTCATTTGCCTTCATCATTGCATCACTGCAACTAACTGACCTTTAAAGTACCAGCAGCAATTGTTACTGCAGTGGAACCATTGCATAAAAAGTTTGACCTGTCCTTACATTCGGAGCCTTCCGTGAAGGGGTGGTGGAGTGTCACATGCCTATACAGTCATCGTATACGGTAATGCATTTGGTGGTGCGAAGGGTGGTAAACCTCACACTTTTGATTGTTTCAATTATTTTAAAATTCTTAAACTTAGTGTCTCCACCAGGGCCAGATTGGCCATCTGGCACTCCTGGCATATGCCAGAAGGGCCGGCTCAAGGAGGGCAGAAGTGCCCCCGCCCACCACCCCATACCACCAGATACATGATATGAGCTCAGGGGGTGGGAAGGGGTGGCAGCAGTGATGGGTCGGTGCGCTCTGATCGCCCAAGAAGAGACATGTGCCTGCTTTGAGGCCAGGCCACCTTGACTCATGGCACTCCCCCTTGAAACTTAACCATGCCCCCTTTGTGAGCGCTTGCGTCTAAGATGCGTGCACAGGTCGAACTGCCAGTGCTGATCTACAGCCCCAGTCCATCCTTGGTTCCATTCATCATTTTCTATCTGCAAGCTGTTAATTCTGGCAGAGTCCACCAGGAACTGACTTGGGAAACCATCTGTCTAACTCTCAGTAAGGGATGGTCACACAGGAAAAGGGGATAAGCCCTTTGCCACTAGGGATTTTCTTACCTCTATGCTGAGCCTATTTTATAGCAAATAGTGAACTAAAACCAAAACTGTGTATCCTTGTTTTGTAAACACTACCACAAACTACTTTGTAATTCTTCATTAGGCATTAATCTAACCTTTTTATATTATTATTATTATTTTTTTTTTTTGTAATGTGGGATTTTTTTTTTAATTATGTTTTGAAATGCTACAGAATAATAAGAAGTTCAAGAGAATAGAAGCAGCAAATTAGAAAGATCCATTGATGATAACAACACAGTATAGATACAATGAATACATCACAGCTCCATACCTATACAAAAACCATCAAATAGGTGCATACACCATCAAAAAAGAGTAACAGAGTTCCAAAAGACCATGGGATGAGACTAAACTAAATATACTTAAAGAGGAATCAGTGGGTCACAGTCCAGCGGCCAAAGCTCATACCATGTGTAGCAGAAAAGCTCATTTCACATCAGCATGGGCATAACTGCATATGATATTGTGTTGGTAAAAACATATAATTTACCCTTGTACATTTATGTAGCATCCTTTGTGTGTGGAAAGATGACAAGCCTTTTGAAGCTGGGCAAGAGAGATTATAGGAAGGTCTGTCTTCCTGAGTCATCCATAAACTTGTCTCGCTGTATAGGGCATAAAAGAAAAATGTCTGTGGAAATTATAGGACAGCTGGCCAGACCCTTGATAAAACAGTCATTAAGAGCCTTGTGTTCAGTTTGGGCACAGTGATCACAAAATAGTTGTTTACACAGACAGTTGGTCTCAGCAGGTGTGAATTTCTTCACCTAGTCACTGGGCATGTTTATGGACCTCTGCCTGCTTCCCAACTTCATAGAGAGCTGAAAGGGTAATTAAAGAACCCCTGCTCATGTGCCCAGGAAACCCTGAGCTTCAGCCAGCTGGACAATCCACTCTGAGCTGAAAAGGGTTAAAATCACCCCCAGGGAGGGGGTGAGGGGGTGCCTGGAAAAGCAGGAATAAATATGTGACTCAACCCTGGCCCATTGTTCATTCTGCTTGAGGCTATCGAAGGATACAGATGATCCCTTATTCATTACTGGGAAGGCCTCCTCCCAGAACCATTTAATCCAATGTGATCCGAGTGGTTTGTTTCTCCAATTTGTTATTTTATTTTATGGAAATTGTAAATAATGGTGTGATTCTCTTTAACGTTATTATATTCTTTGTAACTTTTTGTACATAAGTTTTGAAGATATTCTTGAATTAAACATTAATTCTACTTCTGGCTCTGTGTTTTTATGACCCAAGGCCTCATATGGCTCATGTTACCTATTTCTCTAAGTATTGATAATTGTGTATGCAGGTGAGAGCAGAAGTTCACCTTATGTTTTAGTATTACATTTTTCTTCTGCTGGTGGCAGTTACCAGGTTTAGTGAACCACATGTGCTGAGGTAACTGTAAAAGTCACGGGCGGCGATTCTCAGATTGGCGTATCTTGAGGGTCGGCCCTCAGAACCGTGACAATTGGTTCACAGCGGTGGGATAATAATTGTTTTTTTTAAATAAAAACTTAAGAGAAAGAGGGAGTACTCTGAGAGAGGAACCCAATTCCACCAGATACCAGAACTCAAAGCTTATATTATTAAAAGGTCACACTGTGAAAGCAATTTCTGTTTCCCCAACCCGGTTCTCTTATTTTTATTTTGGCAAATGATGGCTGTGAACTACAAAGACCTCAGGATGGAAGAGCTTGAGGCGTGGTGCAGGCAGAAGGGTCTTATCAGTGAGGACCAAACCAGGCAACAGATGATCAAAGCCCTAATGAACACAGAACTGCAGCAAGAAGCTGGAGGGGATCAATTGTATTCCAGGTCTGTTGTTGAGGAGCAGATGGCACTGGATGTTACGGGGCCCACTCGTCATAGATCAGACTCCTCTAATACCTCCAGTGGGAACTCTGCCTTGGATCTGTATCTGTAGTCAGCTCTTAAGTATGTGCCCAACCCAGCTATGGTGCTGCAGCTTATGGAGCAGTTCAATACTAAGGAGGCCAGAGAGGCTGAAGAGCGTATGGCTGCTATGGACCAGGAAGTGGATGCCATGACAAGAGAAGTCGCTGACCACAGAGCTGCTATGGGCTGAGAGGAAAGGAGGCTGATCACAGGCTACAGTTGGAGTTAGCTCACCCACCAGCCTGTGGCCGGCTAAACGAATATTCATCAACCATGTCAAGATCAATTTCCAGCGATGGAAAAGGACAGTTAACTGGACACCTTTTTCAGGACTTTTGAAAAGACGCCATCAATTTCAATTGGTCTTGAATCTGTGGGCCAGTTATTTTACCCCTGGCCAAAGAGGGAGTGCTGGATGCGTTTGCATAATTGCATAATTCCCATCCATCTTCCTCGGGAGATGGATGGGAATTATGCTGAAATCAAAAAGGCATTGTTGGCACAATTTAACATTACTCTGGAAGCTTACAGGCAGAAGTTCAGAGGTCTAACACGCAGTGCCTCTGATACTTATACAGACTGTCCGCACGGCTAACAACCTTCCTGCAGCAATGGCTGGGTGGAGTGCAGGTGATAGACTTTGAGGTGTTAAAGGACCTCATTCTGCAGGAGCAATTCAGCTCCCTGTGCCCAGCATAAGTCAAGGAGTGGATCCTGGATCGCGAACCAAGATCATGAAAGAAGCTGCCAGCCTGGCAGATAAGTACGCTGCTACCCGGACCACCACAGCAAAAAACATCTGTGGATCACCCGGGCAACCTGTCTGGAAAGAGAAGCGACCTGGAGGAGCTATCCCATTGCCTTCCACTGCAGCTGCGACTCCTGTTTCAGCATCAGTAAAGCGGGTGGGGGGAACACCTGTTTGGGTCACGTGCCGCCTGTGTTTTTTATGTGATGATCCCGGGCACCTCAGTGCTAGTTGTCTGGTAAAGAAGAAGATGATACCCTCTCCTGCAGGGTCCCAGGAGGGCAACAGCAAGAACCTGCAAGCTGTGGTCTCAGGAAAGCAGGTAACTGTGGGGCTACGTGACACTGAGGCAGATTTGACATTTGAGCATGCCACATTAGTGGACCCGGAGAACTTTATTCCCAGAAAGACAATTGCCAGACACGGTGTAGGGGAATTCCACCTTGAAGTAGCTATAGCCCAGGTATACCTGGATTGGGGGGTGGGCAGAGGTTTCTGGGAGGTGGGTGTGTTGCCCCATTTACCCACAAATTTGCTGCTTGGTACTGACCTAGGTTGTTTGAGGGCTGCCTATGTGACAGAACTAGGGATGAGCGGGTTCGGATTTCCGAGCCCCCCGATCCAAGCCGTGATCAGAGTCAGGCTCGGGTTTTCCCGCCTGGCCCGGATCTGAAATCGAGGCAAAACGTTATCATCCTGCTGTCGGATTCTCGTTGGTTTTGGATTCTATAAAAGGTCCTGCGATTGCCGCCATTTTTAATTCTTTCTCATTTCATTAACACTTATTGATTTATCTTTACACATCTATTCTTTACACTTCACTATCACCTTTTTTCCCCTTTTCATGTGATGCCCTGGGCATGGTCCTTGGCTGGAATGTTTTGGGGTACCTTGCTTCTCGGACGTGAACCCCTTAATGTTAGGGACACCAGTATAGAGGAGCCTTGAGAATGGCCTGGCGCTTATTCATATATTTGCAAATACCTCTGGATTTCTATTATCATGTAGGATTTAAGTATTTTTTGTTGATATTGCTGCAGTGAGCTGGAGGGAATCTTTTTTTTTTCTGTGGTTCAGTGTAAACCCCTTTACAAGCACCTGTGCAAAGTCATTAAGCTGATATGAGCGACCACCATACTATTTGTTTACTGTCATCGGCGTAGCTGTCCCTGTCATCGTTGTAGCTGTCGCTGTCACTGTCACTGTCATTGGTGTAGCTGTCACTGTCATCGGCGTAGCTGTGCAGGGGTCCTGTGCTGCTGTATGTCAAGGATGGCTGGTTCCCCCGAAAAAAATTTTTTTTTACAGGGGTGATTCACTCCATAAAAATAATGGAGGACAAAAATTTGGAGGATAAAATAGGGAAAGATCAAGAACCACTTCCTCCTAGTGCTGAAGCTGCTGCCACTAGTCATGACATAGATGATGACATGCCATCAATGTCGTCTGCCAAGGCCAATGCCCAATGTCATAGAGAGGGCATGTAAAATCCAAACAGCCAAAATTCAGTGAAATTACCTTAAAAAATACATTTAAATTGTCTGAGGAGAAACGTAAACTTGCCAATATGCCATTTACGACACGGAGTGGCAAGGAACGGCTAAGGTCCTTCCCTATGTTCATGACTAATGGTTCAGCTTCACATGATGATGGAAGCTCTCCTCCTCCCGCTAGAAAAATGAAACGAGTTAAGCTGGCAAAAGCACAGCAAAAAAACTGTGCGTTCTAAGAAGATATCACAAATCCCCAAGGAGAGTCCAAGTGTGTAGGCGGTTGCGATGCCTGACCTTCCCAACACTGGACAGGAAGAGGTGGCTCCATCCACCATTTGCCTGCCCTCTACAAGTGCTGGAAAGGAGCACCCACACTCCAGTTGCTGATATTCAAATTGAAGATGTCACTGTTGAAGTACAACAGGATGAGGATATTGGTGTAGCTGGCGCTGAGGAGGAAGTAGATGAGGTGGATTCTGATGGTGATGTGGTTTGTTTAAATCAGGCACCAAGGGAAAGAGTTGTTGTCCGTGGGATGAAAACGCACATCATGGTCATACCTGGGCAGAAGACCAAACATTCCACCTCTTTGGTCTGGAAATATTTCAGTCCAAATCCGGACAACTGTCTTGCCATATGTAGCTTATGTCAAGGTGGAATAATGGTTAAAGTTGGACTATCTTCCATGAAGAAATGGCAGAGAGACAGTTAGAGATACGAGGAGATATGGGGAGAGGTCAGGCGAGGTAGATCTGAGTGTCATCAGCATAGAGATGATGTTGGGTGCCAAAAAGAACTGATGAGCTCACCTAGAGGGGACATGTAGAGGGAGAACATGAGAAGTCCCATAACAGAACCTTGGGGGATACCTACTGTTAGTGGAAGTGGGGGTGAAGTGGAGTAATGAGACCATACAGAGAAATAGTAGTCAGAGAGGTAGGAGGACAGCCAAGAGAGGGCAGTATCCCACAGACCGTGGGAGTGAAGAATTAACAGATGGAGGTCCACAGTTTCAAAAGCAGAGAGTTTGAGAAGAATGAGTAGAGTATACTGGCCCTTGGATTTGACAGCAAGGAAATCATTGCTGACTTTATTGAGGGCAGTTTCTGTAGAGTGGATATGATAGAAGCCAGACTGAAATGGGTTGAGAAGGGATCGAGAGGAAAGGAAGCCGGTAAGACAGTTGTAGTTAGTCCACTCCAGGAGCTTGAAGGCAAATGGGGGGAGAGAGATAGGGCATCAGTTGAAGAAAGTGTAAGGATCAAGGGAATGTTTTTTAAAAATGGGGGAGACAAATATATGCTTTAATGCAGAAGGGATAGTGCCTGATGTAAGGGAGATATTGAAATGGGGGGCAATATGGGAACAGGCAACAAGAGAGGTAGCAGAAGAGACAGGAGGCGAGGTGGGAGGGGGAAGACTGGATGAGGGCCATGATAACATCTCCAAATATAGGGCACAAAGATGTCACAGTTGATAAGATGGATGGAGAGGGCTGGTCTGGGAAAGGAGGTAGTGGGGTTCTGAGGGTCTGGTGGTTTGAGATGTCCTGATGTATGGAGTAAATTTTAGATGTGAAGTGGGTGGCAAAGTCAAGGGCAGAGAATGAGGAGGAGAGTCAAAGAGCAGGAAGGCAAAGGAGTGAGTTTACAGGGGATGAATTGATGATGTGGGCTTGAGGACTGGGAGGAGATAAGGTTCTTGAAACACAACTGTTTAGAGATAGAGTGTGCTAATGTAGGTTGAGAGCATAAATTTGAAATGGAGGAAACCTGCATAGGAGCGCGATTTCCTCCACTGTTACTTGGCAGTTCATTAGCACTTTTGCAAGTATCTGGTGCATTTGGAGTGCCTAGCTTGAGGTGAGGATCTGTGATGGTGAGTACTGATCGGTGGAGCAACTGAGTCAAGAGCAGAAGTAAGGGAGACATTGCAAAGGAAATGCGAGAGAAGTGAGTTGAGCAGGGAGGATAAGGATATGGTGTAAATAGCCTTAAGGTTGCACTTAGTGATGGTAACCATAGAAGGCAGAGGTTGAGTAGGGGTGAGGGATAATTTAAAAGAGAGAAGATATTGGTCTAATTTGAAAGAGAGAAGATGATGGTCAGAGAAGGGGAATGGGGAATTGATGTAATCAAAGATATCACAGCACTGAGTGAAGACCAGATCAAGTAAGTGTCCACACACATGAGAGCATGGGTAGGTCCATTGAGTGGGACAAAGGGGTAAATTTACTGAGGGTCGATTTTTCAGTTCCATTCTATTTTGTGGTAATTTTGAGGTGAATTGGGGGTGATTTGATAATCAGGTATTTACTAAAGGCAAAACTGACTCAAAATCCCCAGAAATGTCACTTCACATACAAATAGAACTTCAAATAGACTATCGGTACTTCCTTATAGTCATCAGTGTTTGGACACTGAGTGAAGGGGGGAGTTGAAGATTGACTTCATTGTAGGTGAAAGTACAGTGTTGGTAATTAGAAATGACAGTAGTTAATTATTGAACGGAATAACTATAGATGCCGGAATTAAATGATAAAATAGACAATGTTAGAAGTGAGAGGATGTGAGGCAATTGTAATTTAGTTGGGTATAAAGGCAAATTAACATTAGTACAGTATACAGCTATGCAGTCTGATGGGTTTTTTTTAAACAAAAAGACTGCACATATGGATGCAAGCCAAATGGCCAAGTTGTTGTAGATTCCAAGGAGGGAGATCGGTGTAGACTGTAGAGAGTCCAGGTTACGCCTGCAGCAGGTGTTTGTTTTGGAGATTTTGCTAATTTGAATTTGTTATTTCAAAGCAGTCCTTTTGTAGTAAAGAATGATGAATGATAATAACCAATAGTAATGCAGGCAGGATTTACAGTTGTGTAAATGAACATGGTACAGTAATGTTTTCAACAGTGATTTGTTGTATGGGGAAAATAACATAACACCTTAATAAGATCAGCAAGCAAAGTAGTAAATCTTTGTATTATCCATGCAGGTATTTCAATGTCGATGGTCCAGTTTGCTTTTGCCTTTAAAATTATTGCTGCTTTAAAAATACAGGAAGACTAGCAGGATTACCCACAGCAGCTGCAAGTCGCACCCTATTACATTAGCCCCTTTGAGTGGAAAAACACCACACAGCCTAAAATGGCTGCACTTATGGCACAGAGGGCCTGATTCAGACCCGCTTGCAAGCGCACAGTGCTCACAAACGGGTCGATGGTCACCCACTGCACATGCGCCACCTCCGGCGTGCACATGCGCGAGCCCCGGCGAGCGGCTGAAGTTCAGTCGCTCCGGGGCTCGCAACAAGACACGGTGGCTGTGGATGGTGATGTCAGTAGTGAACTTCCTGCTCTAATAGAGCAGGAAGTCCACTCAGATTTGCGGGAGCCGAGACCCTACCACAGGGTCTCGTCGCCACAGCTTAGCGAGCGGGCTGGAGAAAATAAAACAAAAAAAGCACACCCATCAGACCTGCGACCTGCCTCCGGCAGCAAGCGGGTCTGAATCAGGGCCAGAGAGCATACCATTCATCCCTTGTCATGTTAGAGTGCATCAGTGGAGATTGCTGCAAAGTTCCTCATACTTGAATATCAACCACATGACTACTGTATACATCTTGATAGGTTCACTGGAATATCCTGTATCAAATCAAGGCCTGGGGGTATATTTACTAAAGGGTGGGTTTTTAGAAGTGGAGATGTTGCCCATAGCAACCAATCAGATTCTATATAACATTTATCTAGCACCTTCTAGAAGATAATAGCTAGAATCTGATTGGTTGCTATGGGCAACATCTCAACTTCTAAAAACATTCCCTTTAGTAAATATACCCCGTTATGCAAAATTGGAGGAATACATTTCATGCCTAGAATCTCCTGATGTATTCCAAATAATTATTTGAGGCACAGTTTGAAATGTTCAATTTTCCTTTAAAAAAATATCAAGCTTTAGTTGTGGGCACAACATTGAGCGCTTTGCTGTGTACCTGCAGTTCAGTCTTGGACAGAAGCCTGGAAGATATATTGAAATGTATTTCCGTCTTGCTAGAGTGAGTCATATTGGCCCATCATTCAATTAGATCCAGCCCTTCCAGAGTTACATAATATAACCATAATAAATGCATACCAACGAGCATGCCACATTCATTAAAGTCTGGTTGGTCAAAACTGGCATTTCACACTCTAAATTTCTTTACACTGAATCCGTACAACCTACATCTGCCAACCGTCCCAGCTGCTTCAAGTGTTTGAACTGTACAACTTGTTGCTAGGTGATTGCAGGCGATTTCTTCTCCGACCCCCATACTGGGAAGAAATGTAAAATGTAACATCCTAACAATGTTGTTTGTGTGGACTGTGGGCCTGATTCAGAGCCGCTCGTAAGCGGCCATTCGTTCGCTATGAGAGATGTTTGCACAACTGCGCATGCATATGGGTCGTAATGCGCATGCGCAAACCAGTCATTGCGGTCAGAAATCGTGCGCTCGCAAAATAGTAAGGGGCTGCTAATTTGATTGACAGTGGGTGGTAACGGGAAGGTGCTTGAAAACGGGGGAGTGGAGATCTAAACGCAGGCGTGCCAAACGGAAAAAAGGGCATTTAATGGGAGTGCATAATTAGTAAAGGAGCGTCATTGACCACGTCACTTGGTTGTCTTTTAGCCTGAACTGCTCGCAGTGAAAGCGGTAGGATAAACCTACCACAACCACTGCGAGCAGTTCTGATGCCATTCGATGTACCCGTTTAATAAAATAAATATCGGAGATGACGTGTGATGCGAACGGCAAAGGGGAGTCTTCACAAAATAGCGAGTGCATTTTTCGTTCGCTCGCTCAGACATAGAGGCGTCAACAAACTGCAATGAGCGAGCACTCAATTTAAATAGCCGTCCCCTTTTTTGGAACGACCATCCGCAAATAGCGTCCGGCTCTGAATCAGGCCCTGTGTATGTTTTCTCCAGGAGAACTGAATTTTTCAACAAAAGTTTAAATGTGTGGAATTTGGTTAACTGAAATATTTTCCACAGCCAGGCCCGTCAAGATCCGTGCCGGGCCCCGGTAAAAAAGGGGCATTACCTAATCATGGGAGGCGTCGCCATACCCCCTTAGGTAAAAAAAAAAGTTTTGCAGCGCCGTGCGCTTGCGAGGGGGACGCAGTGAGCCCCCTCAGCCTGGCGCATAACCAGTGGGGGGGCGCGATCAGCTTGATTGCTCCCCCTACAAGCATATGGGACTGCTGTGGCTGCTTCTTAGCAGCCGCGAGCAGTCTCCCAGTGCAGCCCAGCACACAGCAGGGGGGGAGCGGTTTCCGACCCCTCAAGCAAGCCTGGGCTCGGGTAATTTGTACCAGCCCAGTCTCGGCGCCCCTGGCCACAGCTTCGCCCTTAATTAAATCGCTTCTGCCAACACTAGTGTTTATTTGAGGTGTTCTAGTTGTATTGCTTTGCATAGGAGCCCTGTCACCGGAGAGGCCCATGTGACCAGCAGTGCTATACAGACTGGTGGCAGCATCACCTTCACCCACCAATCACAGCAATGTCACTGTGTGCCCTGTGCACAGACTGCTATGTAACCTCTCCTATTCACCCACCACTCACACCAATGTCACTGTGTATCCTGTGCTCAGACTGCTATGTAACCTCTCCTATTCATCCACCTCTAACACCAATGTCACTGTGTGCCCTGTGCACAGACTGCTATGTAACCTCTCCTATTCACCTACCACTCACACCTGTGTCACTGTTTGCCCTGTGCACAGAATGCTATGTATCCTATCCTATTCACCCACCATTCACACCAAAGTCACTGTGTGCCCTGTGCACAGACTGCTATGTAACCTTTCCTATTCACCCACCACTCACACCAATGTCACTGTGTGCCCTGTGCACAGACTGCTATGTAACCTCTCCTATTCACCTACCACTCACACCTATGTCACTGTGTGCCCTGTGCACAGACTGCTATGTATCCTCTCCTATTCATCCACCACTCACACCAATGTCACTGTGTGCCCTGTGCACAGGCTGCTATGTAACCTATCCTATTCACCTACCACTCACACCAATGTCACTGTGTGCCCTGTGCACAGACTGCTATGTAACCTCTCCTATTCACCCACCACTCACACCAATGTCATTGTGTGCCCTGTGCACAGACTGCTATGTAACCTCTCCTATTCACCTACCACTCACACCTATGTCACTGTGTGCCCTGTGCACACACTGCAATGTAACCTATCCTGTTCACCCACCACTCACACCTATGTCACTGTGTGCCCTGTGCACAGACTGCTATGTAACCTCTCCTACTCACCCTCCACTCACACCAATGTCACAGTCTGCCCTTTGCACAGACTGCTATGTAACCTATCCTATTCACCCACCACTCACACTAATGTCACTGTGTGCCCTGTGCACAGACTGCTATGTAACCTCTCCTATTCACCTACCACTCACACCTATGTCACTGTGTGCGCTGTGCACAGACTGCTATGTAACTTATCCTATTCACCCACCACTCACACTAATGTCACTGTGTGCCCTGTGCACAGACTGCTATGTAACCTATCCTATTCATCCACCACTCACACCAATGTCACTGTGTGCCCTGGGCACAGACTATGTAACTATCCTATTCACCCACCATGCACACCTATCTCACTGTGTGCCCTGTGCACAGAATGCTATGTATCCTATCCTATTCACCCACCATTCACACCAATGTCACTGTGTGCCCTGTGCACAGACTGCTATGTAACCTTTCCTATTCACCCACCACTCACACCAATGTCACTGTGTGCCCTGTGCACAGACTGCTATGTAACCTCTCCTATTCACCTACCACTCACACCTATGTCACTGTGTGTCCTGTGCACAGACTGCTATGTATCCTCTCCTAATCATCCACCACTCACACCAATGTCACTGTGTGCCCTGTGCACAGACTGCTATGTAGCCACTCCTATTCACCCACCACTCACACCAATGTCACTGTGTGCCCTGTGCACAGGCTGCTACTTAACCTGTCCTATTCACCTACCACTCACACCAATGTCACTGTGTGCCCTGTGCACAGACTGCTATGTAACCTCTCCTATTCACCCACCACACACACCAATGTCACTGTGTGCCCTGTGCACAGACTGCTATCTAACCTCTCCTATTCACCTACCACTCACACCTATGTCACTGTGTGCCCGTGCACAGACTGCTATGTAACCTATCCTGTTCACCCACCACTCACAGCTATGTCACTGTGTGCCCTGTGCACAGACTGCTATGTAACCTCTCCTATTCACCTACCACTCACACCTTTGTCACTGTGTGCCCTGTGCACAGACTGCTATGTATCCTCTCCTATTCATCCACCACTCACACCTATGTCACTGAGTGCCCTGTGCACAGACTGCTATGTAGCCTCTCCTATTCACCCACCACTCACACCAATGTCACTGTGTGCCCTGTGCAAAGGCTGCTATGTAACCTATCCTATTCACCTACCACTCACACCAATGTCACTGTGTGCCCTGTGCACAGACTGCTATGTAACCTCTCCTATTCACCCACCACACACACCAATGTCACTGTGTGCCCTGTGCACAGACTGCTATGTAACCTCTGCTATTCACCTACCACTCACACCTATGTCACTGTGTGCCCGTGCACAGACTGCTATGTAACCTATCCTGTTCAACCACCACTCACACCTATGTCACTGTGTGCCCTGTGCACAGACAGCTATGTAACCTCTCCTACTCACCCTCCACTCACACCAATGTCACTGTCTGCCCTTTGCACAGACTGCTATGTAACCTATCCTATTCACCCACCACTCACACTAATGTCACTGTGTGCCCTGTGTACAGACTGATATGTAACCTATCCTATTCACCCACCACCCACACCAATGTCACTGTGTGCCCTGTGCATAGACTGCTATGTAACCTCTCCTATTCACCCACCACTCACACCAATGTCACTGTGTGCCCTGTGCACACACTGCTATGTAACCTCTCCTATTCACCCACCACTCAAACCAATGTCACTGTGTGCCCTGTGCACAGACTGCTATGTAACCTCTACTACTCACCCACCACTCACACCTATGCCACTGTGTGCCCTGTGCACAGACTGCTATGTAACCTATCCTGTTCACCCACAACTCACACCTATGTCACTGTGTGCCCTGTGCACAGACTGCTATGTAACCTATCCTACTCACCCTCCACTCACACCAATGTCACTGTCTGCCCTTTGCACAGACTGCTATGTAACCTCTCCTATTCACCCACCACTCACACTAATGTCACTGTGTGCCCTGTGCACAGACTGCTATGTAACCTATCCTATTCACCCACCACTCACACCAATGTCACTGTGTGCCCTGTGTACAGACTGCTATGTAACCTATCCTATTCACCCACCACTCAAACCAATGTCACTGTGTGCCCTGTGCACAGACTGCTATGTAACCTCTCCTATTCACCCACCACTCACACCTATGTCACTGTGTGCCCTGTGCACAGACTGCTATGTAACCTCTCCTATTCATCCAACACTCACACCAATGTCACTGTGTGCCCTGGGCACAGACTATGTAACCTCTCCTATTCACCCACCATGCACACCTATGTCACTGTGTGCCCTGTGCTCAGAATGCTATGTGTCCTATCCTATTCACCCACCATTCACACCAATGTCACTTTGTGCCCTGTGCACAGAATGCTATGTAACCTTTCCTATTCACCCACCACTCACACCAATGTCACTGTGTGCCCTGTGCACAGACTGCTATGTAACCTCTCCTCTTCACCTACCACTTACACCTATGTCACTGTGTGCCCTGTGCACAGACTGCTATGTAACCTCTCCTATTCACCTACCACTCACACCTATGTCACTGTGTGCCCTGTGCACAGACTGCTATGTATCCTCTCCTATTCATCCACCACTCACACCTATGTCACTGTGTGCCCTGTGCACAGACTGCTATGTAGCCTATCCTATTCACCCACCTCTCACACCAATGTCACTGTGTGCCCTGTGCAAAGGCTGCTATGTAACCTATCCTATTCACCTACCACTCACACCAATGTCACTGTGTGCCCTGTGCACAGACTGCTATGTAACCTCTCCTATTCACCCACCACACACACCAATGTCACTGTGTGCCCTGTGCACAGACTGCTATGTAACCTCTGCTATTCACCTACCACTCACACCTCTGCCACTGTGTGCCCTGTGCACAGACTGCTATGTAACCTATCCTGTTCACCCACAACTCACACCTATGTCACTGTGTGCCCTGTGCACAGACTGCTATGTAACCTCTCCTACTCACCCTCCACTCACACCAATGTCACTGTCTGCCCTTTGCACAGACTGCTATGTAACCTCTCCTATTCACCCACCACTCACAATAATGTCACTGTGTGCCCTGTGCACAGACTGCTATGTAACCTATCCTATTCACCCACCACTCACACCAATGTCACTGTGTGCCCTGTGTACAGACTGCTATGTAACCTATCCTATTCACCCACCACTCAAACCAATGTCACTGTGTGCCCTGTGCACAGACAGCTATGTAACCTCTCCTACTCACCCTCCACTCACACCAATGTCACTGTCTGCCCTTTGCACAGACTGCTATGTAACCTATCCTATTCACCCACCACTCACACTAATGTCACTGTGTGCCCTGTGTACAGACTGATATGTAACCTATCCTATTCACCCACCACCCACACCAATGTCACTGTGTGCCCTGTGCATAGACTGCTATGTAACCTCTCCTATTCACCCACCACTCACACCAATGTCACTGTGTGCCCTGTGCACAGACTGCTATGTAACCTCTCCTATTCACCCACCACTCAAACCAATGTCACTGTGTGCCCTGTGCACAGACTGCTATGTAACCTCTACTACTCACCCACCACTCACACCTATGCCACTGTGTGCCCTGTGCACAGACTGCTATGTAACCTATCCTGTTCACCCACAACTCACACCTATGTCACTGTGTGCCCTGTGCACAGACTGCTATGTAACCTCTCCTACTCACCCTCCACTCACACCAATGTCACTGTTTGCCCTTTGCACAGACTGCTATGAAACCTCTCCTATTCACCCACCACTCACACTAATGTCACTGTGTGCCCTGTGCACAGACTGCTATGTAACCTATCCTTTTCACCCACCACTCACACCAATGTCACTGTCTGCCCTGTGTACAGACTGCTATGTAACCTAATCTATTCACCCACCACTCAAACCAATGTCACTGTGTGCCCTGTGCACAGACTGCTATGTAACCTCTCCTATTCACCCACCACTCACACCTATGTCACTGTGTGCCCTGTGCACAGACTGCTATGTAACCTCTCCTATTCATCCACCACTCACACCAATGTCACTGTGTGCCCTGGGCACAGACTATGTAAACTCTCCTATTCACCCACCATGCACACCTATGTCACTGTGTGCCCTGTGCACAGAATGCTATGTATCCTATCCTATTCACCCACCATTCACACCAATGTCACTTTGTGCCCTGTGCACAGACTGCTATGTAACCTTTCCTATTCACCCACCACTCACACCAATGTCACTGTGTGCCCTGTGCACAGACTGCTATGTAACCTCTCCTATTCACCTACCACTCACACCTATGTCACTGTGTGTCCTGTGCACAGACTGCTATGTATCCTCTCCTATTCATCCACCACACACACCAATGTCACTGTGTGCCCTGTGCACAGACTGCTATGTAGCCTATCCTATTCACCCACCACTCACACCAATGTCACTGTGTGCCCTGTGCACAGGCTGCTATTTAACCTGTCCTATTCACCTACCACTCACACCAATGTCACTGTGTTCCCTGTGCACAGACTGCTATGTAACCTCTCCTATTCACCCACCACACACACCAATGTCACTGTGTGCCCTGTGCACAGACTGCTATGTAACCTCTCCTATTCACCTACCACTCACACCTATGTCACTCTGTGCCCTGTGCACAGACTGCTATGTATCCTCTCCTATTCATCCACCACTCACACCTATGTCACTGTGTGCCCTGTGCACAGACTGATATGTAGCCTATCCTATTCACCCACCACTCACACCAATGTCACTGTGTGCCCAGTGCAAAGGCTGCTATGTAACCTATCCTATTCACCTACCACTCACACCAATGTCACTGTGTGCCCTGTGCACAGACTGCTATGTAACCTCTCCAATTCACCCACCACACACACCAATGTCACTGTGTGCCCTGTGCACAGACTGCTATGTAACCTCTCCTATTCACCTACCACTCACACCTATGTCACTGTGTGCCCGTGCACAGACTGCTATGTAACCTATCCAGTTCACCCACCACTCACACCTATGTCACTGTGTGCCCTGTGCACAGACAGCTATGTAACCTCTCCTACTCACCCTCCACTCACACCAATGTCACTGTCTGCCCTTTGCACAGACTGCTATGTAACCTATCCTATTCACCCACCACTCACACTAATGTCACTGTGTGCCCTGTGTACAGACTGCTATGTAACCTATCCTATTCACCCACCACTCACACCAATGTCACTGTGTGCCCTGTGCACAGACTGCTATGTAACCTCTCCTATTTACCCACCACCCACACCAATGTCACTGTGTGCCCTGTGCACCGACTGCTATGTAAACTCTCCTATTCACCCACCACTCAAACCAATGTCACTGTGTGCCCTGTGCACAGACTGCTATGTAACCTTTCCTACTCACCCACCACTCACACCTATGCCACTGTGTGCCCTGTGCACAGACTGCTATGTAACCTATCCTGTTCACCCACCACTCACACCTATGTCACTGTGTGCCCTGTGCACAGACTGCAATGTAACCTCTCCTACTCACCCTCCACTCATACCAATGTCACTGTCTGCCCTGTGCACAGACTGCTATGTAACCTATCCTATTCACCCACCACTCACACCAATGTCACTGTGTGCCCTGTGCACAGACTGCTATGTAACCTCTCCTACTCACCCTCCACTCACACCAATGTCACTGTCTGCCCTTTGCACAGACTGCTATGTAACCTCTCCTATTCACCAACCACTCACACTAATGTCACTGTGTGCCCTGTTCACAAACTGCTATGTAACCTATCCTATTCACCCACCACTCACACCAATGTCACTGTGTGCCCTGTGCACAGACTGCTATGTAACCTATCCTATTCACCCACCACTCAAACCAATGTCACTGTGTGCCCTGTGCACAGACTGCTATGTAACCTCTCCTATTCAACCACCACTCACACCTATGTCACTGTGTGCCCTGTGCACAGACTGCTATGTAACCTCTCCTATTCATCCACCACTCACACCAATGTCACTGTGTGCCCTGGGCACAGACTATGTAACCCCTCCTATTCACCCACCATGCACACCTATGTCACTGTGTGCCCTGTGCACAGAATGCTATGTATCCTATCCTATTCACCCACCATTCACACCAATGTCACTGTGTGCCCTGTGCACAGACTGCTATGTAACCTTTCCTATTCACCCACCACTCACACCAATGTCACTGTGTGCCCTGTGCACAGACTGCTATGTAACCTCTCCTATTCCCCTACCACTCACACCTATGTCCCTGTGTGTCCTGTGCACAGACTGCTATGTAACCTCTCCTATTCACCCACCACACACACCAATGTCACTGTGTGCCCTGTGCACAGGCTGCTATTTAACCTGTCCTATTCACCTACCACTCACACCAATGTCACTGTGTGCCCTGTGCACAGACTGCTATGTAACCTCTCCTATTCACCCACCACACACACCAATGTCACTGTGTGCCCTGTGCACAGACTGCTATGTAACCTCTCCTATTCACCTACCACTCACACCTATGTCACTGTGTGCCCGTGCACAGACTGCTATGTAACCTATCCTGTTCACCCACCACTCACAGCTATGTCACTGTGTGCCCTGTGCACAGACTGCTATGTAACCTCTCCTATTCACCTACCACTCACACCTATATCACTGTGTGCACTGTGCACAGACTGCTATGTAACCTCTCCTATTCACCCACCACTCACACCAATGTCACTGTGTGCCCTGTGCACAGACTGCTATGTAACCTATCCTATTCACCCACCTCTCACATCAATGTCACTGTGTGCCCTGTGCACAGACTGCTACGTAACCTATCCTATTCACCCACCACTCACACCAATGTCACTGTGTATCCTGTGCACAGACTGCTATGTAACCTCTACTACTCACTCACCACTCACACCTATGCCACTGTGTGCCCTGTGCACAGACTGCTATGTAACCTATCCTGTTCACCCACAACTCACACCTATGTCACTGTGTGCCCTGTG
Organism: Taudactylus pleione; assembly: GCA_031769625.1. Taxonomy (NCBI): domain Eukaryota; kingdom Metazoa; phylum Chordata; class Amphibia; order Anura; family Myobatrachidae; genus Taudactylus; species Taudactylus pleione. The sequence continues at coordinate 13,087,897 of JAUIMM010000188.1, forward strand.
CACAGACTGCTATGTAACCTCTCCTACTCACCCTCCACTCACACCAATGTCACTGTCTGCCCTTTGCACAGACTGCTATGTAACCTCTCCTATTCACCCACCACTCACACTAATGTCACTGTGTGCCCTGTGCACAGACTGCTCTGTAACCTATCCTATTCACCCACCACTCACACCAATGTCACTGTGTGCCCTGTGTACAGACTGCTATGTAACCTATCCTATTCACCCACCACTCAAACCAGTGTCACTGTGTGCCCTGTGCACAGACTGCTATGTAACCTCTCCTATTCACCCACCACTCACACCTATGTCACTGTGTGCCCTGTGCACAGACTGCTATGTAACCTCTCCTATTCATCCAACACTCACACCAATGTCACTGTGTGCCCTGGGCACAGAATATGTAACCTCTCCTATTCACCCACCATGCACACCTATGTCACTGTGTGCCCTGTGCTCAGAATGCTATGTGTCCTATCCTATTCACCCACCAATCACACCAATGTCACTTTGTGCCCTGTGCACAGACTGCTATGTAACCTTTCCTATTCACCCACCACTCACACCAATGTCACTGTGTGCCCTGTGCACAGACTGCTATGTAACCTATCCTGTTCACCCACAACTCACACCTATGTCACTGTGTGCCCTGTGCACAGACTGCTATGTAACCTACCCTATTCACCCACCACTCAAACCAATGTCACTGTGTGCCCTGTGCACAAACTGCTATGTAACCTCTCCTATTCACCCACCACTCACACCTATGTCACTGTGTGCCCTGTGCACAGACTGCTATGTAACCTCTCCTATTCATTCACCTCTCACACCAATGTCACTGTGTGCCCTGGGCACAGACTATGTAACCCCTCCTATTCACCCACCATGCACACCTATGTCACTGTGTGCCCTGTGCACAGAATGCTATGTATCCTATCCTATTCACCCACCATTCACACCAATGTCACTGTGTGCCCTGTGCACAGACTGCTATGTAACCTTTCCTATTCACCCACCACTCACACCAATGTCACTGTGTGCCCTGTGCACAGACTGCTATGTAACCTCTCCTATTCACCTACCACTCACACCTATGTCCCTGTGTGTCCTGTGCACAGACTGCTATGTATCCTCTCCTATTCATCCACCACTCACACCAATGTCACTGTGTGCCCTGTGCACAGACTGCTATGTAGCCTATCCTATTCACCCACCACTCACACCAATGTCACTGTGTGCCCTGTGCACAGGCTGCTATTTAACCTGTCCTATTCACCTACCACTCACACCAATGTCACTGTGTGCCCTGTGCACAGACTGCTATGTAACCTCTCCTATTCACCCACCACACACACCAATGTCACTGTGTGCCCTGTGCACAGACTGCTATGTAACCTCTCCTATTCACCTACCACTCACACCTATGTCACTGTGTGCCCGTGCACAGACTGCTATGTAACCTATCCTGTTCACCCACCACTCACAGCTATGTCACTGTGTGCCCTGTGCACAGACTGCAATGTAACCTCTCCTACTCACCCTCCACTCACACCAATGTCACTGTCTGCCCTGTGCACAGACTGCTATGTAACCTATCCTATTCACCCATCACTCACACCAATGTCACTGTGTGCCCTGTGCACAGACTGCTATGTAACCTCTCCTACTCACCCTCCACTCACACCAATGTCACTGTCTGCCCTTTGCACAGACTGCTATGTAACCTCTCCTATTCACCAACCACTCACACTAATGTCACTGTGTGCCCTGTTCACAGACTGCTATGTAACCTATCCTATTCACCCACCACTCACACCAATGTCACTGTGTGCCCTGTGCACAGACTGCTATGTAACCTATCCTATTCACCCACCACTCAAACCAATGTCACTGTGTGCCCTGTGCACAAACTGCTATGTAACCTCTCCTATTCACCCACCACTCACACCTATGTCACTGTGTGCCCTGTGCACAGACTGCTATGTAACCTCTCCTATTCATCCACCACTCACACCAATGTCACTGTGTGCCCTGGGCACAGACTATGTAACCCCTCCTATTCACCCACCATGCACACCTATGTCACTGTGTGCCCTATGCACAGAATGCTATGTATCCTATCCTATTCACCCACCATTCACACCAATGTCACTGTGTGCCCTGTGCACAGACTGCTATGTAACCTTTCCTATTCACCCACCACTCACACCAATGTCACTGTGTGCCCTGTGCACAGACTGCTATGTAACCTCTCCTATTCACCTACCACTCACACCTATGTCCCTGTGTGTCCTGTGCACAGACTGCTATGTATCCTCTCCTATTCATCCACCACTCACACCAATGTCACTGTGTGCCCTGTGCACAGACTGCTATGTAGCCTATCCTATTCACCCACCACTCACACCAATGTCACTGTGTGCCCTGTGCACAGGCTGCTATTTAACCTGTCCTATTCACCTACCACTCACACCAATGTCACTGTGTGCCCTGTGCACAGACTGCTATGTAACCTCTCCTATTCACCCACCACACACACCAATGTCACTGTGTGCCCTGTGCACAGACTGCTATGTAACCTCTCCTATTCACCTACCACTCACACCTATGTCACTGTGTGCCCGTGCACAGACTGCTATGTAACCTATCCTGTTCACCCACCACTCACAGCTATGTCACTGTGTGCCCTGTGCACAGACTGCTATGTAACCTCTCCTATTCACCTACCACTCACACCTATATCACTGTGTGCCCTGTGCACAGACTGCTATGTAACCTCTCCTATTCACCCACCACTCACACCAATGTCACTGTGTGCCCTGTGCACAGACTGCTATGTAACCTGTCCTATTCACCCACCTCTCACATCAATGTCACTGTGTGCCCTGTGCACAGACTGCTACGTAACCTATCCTATTCACCCACCACTCACACCAATGTCACTGTGTATCCTGTGCACAGACTGCTATGTAACCTATCCTATTCACCCACCACTCAAAGCAATGTCACTGTGTGCCCTGTGCACAGACTGCTATGTAACCTCTGCTATTCACCCACCACTGACACCTATGTCACTGTGTCCCCTGTGCACAGACTGCTATGTAACCTATCCTATTCACCCACCACTCACACCAATGTCAATGTGTGCCCTGTGCACAGACTGCTATGTAACCTATTCTATTCACCCACCTCTCACATCAATGTCACTGTGTGCCCTGTGCACAGACTGCTATATGTAATCTATCCTATTCACCCACCACTCAAACCAATGTCACTGAGTATCCTGTGCACAGACTGCTATGTAACCTCTCCTATTCACCCACCTCTAACACCAATGTCACTGTGTGCCCTGTGCACAGACTGCTATGTAACCTCTCCTATTCACCTACCACTCACACCTATGTCACTGTGTGCCCTGTGCACAGACTGCTATGTAACTTCTCCTATTCACCCACCACTCACACCAATGTCACTGTGTGCCCTGTGCACAGACTGCTATGTAACCTCTCCTATTCACCTACCACTCACACCTATGTCCCTGTGTGTCCTGTGCACAGACTGCTATGTATCCTCTCCTATTCATCCACCACTCACACCAATGTCACTGTGTGCCCTGTGCACAGACTGCTATGTAGCCTATCCTATTCACCCACCACACACACCAATGTCACTGTGTGCCCTGTGCACAGGCTGCTATTTAACCTGTCCTATTCACCTACCACTCACACCAATGTCACTGTGTGCCCTGTGCACAGACTGCTATGTAACCTCTCCTATTCACCCACCACACACACCAATGTCACTGTGTGCCCTGTGCACAGACTGCTATGTAACCTCTCCTATTCACCTACCACTCACACCTATGTCACTGTGTGCCCGTGCACAGACTGCTATGTAACCTATCCTGTTCACCCACCACTCACAGCTATGTCACTGTGTGCCCTGTGCACAGACTGCTATGTAACCTCTCCTATTCACCTACCACTCACACCTATATCACTGTGTGCACTGTGCACAGACTGCTATGTAACCTCTCCTATTCACCCACCACTCACACCAATGTCACTGTGTGCCCTGTGCACAGACTGCTATGTAACCTATCCTATTCACCCACCTCTCACATCAATGTCACTGTGTGCCCTGTGCACAGACTGCTACGTAACCTATCCTATTCACCCACCACTCACACCAATGTCACTGTGTATCCTGTGCACAGACTGCTATGTAACCTCTACTACTCACTCACCACTCACACCTATGCCACTGTGTGCCCTGTGCACAGACTGCTATGTAACCTATCCTGTTCACCCACAACTCACACCTATGTCACTGTGTGCCCTGTGCACAGACTGCTATGTAACCTCTCCTACTCACCCTCCACTCACACCAATGTCACTGTCTGCCCTTTGCACAGACTGCTATGTAACCTCTCCTATTCACCCACCACTCACACTAATGTCACTGTGTGCCCTGTGCACAGACTGCTCTGTAACCTAGCCTATTCACCCACCACTCACACCAATGTCACTGTGTGCCCTGTGTACCGACTGCTATGTAACCTATCCTATTCACCCACCACTCAAACCAGTGTCACTGTGTGCCCTGTGCACAGACTGCTATGTAACCTCTCCTATTCACCCACCACTCACACCTATGTCACTGTGTGCCGTGTGCACAGACTGCTATGTAACCTCTCCTATTCATCCAACACTCACACCAATGTCACTGTGTGCCCTGGGCACAGAATATGTAACCTCTCCTATTCACCCACCATGCACACCTATGTCACTGTGTGCCCTGTGCTCAGAATGCTATGTGTCCTATCCTATTCACCCACCAATCACACCAATGTCACTTTGTGCCCTGTGCACAGACTGCTATGTAACCTTTCCTATTCACCCACCACTCACACCAATGTCACTGTGTGCCCTGTGCACAGACTGCTATGTAACCTATCCTGTTCACCCACAACTCACACCTATGTCACTGTGTGCCCTGTGCACAGACTGCTATGTAACCTATCCTATTCACCCACCACTCAAACCAATGTCACTGTGTGCCCTGTGCACAAACTGCTATGTAACCTCTCCTATTCACCCACCACTCACACCTATGTCACTGTGTGCCCTGTGCACAGACTGCTATGTAACCTCTCCTATTCATCCACCTCTCACACCAATGTCACTGTGTGCCCTGGGCACAGACTATGTAACCCCTCCTATTCACCCACCATGCACACCTATGTCACTGTGTGCCCTGTGCACAGAATGCTATGTATCCTATCCTATTCACCCACCATTCACACCAATGTCACTGTGTGCCCTGTGCACAGACTGCTATGTAACCTATCCTATTCACCCACCACTCACACCAATGTCACTGTGTGCCCTGTGCACAGACTGCTATGTAACCTCTCCTATTCACCTACCACTCACACCTATGTCCCTGTGTGTCCTGTGCACAGACTGCTATGTATCCTCTCCTATTCATCCACCACTCACACCAATGTCACTGTTTGCCCTGTGCACAGACTGCTATGTAGCCTATCCTATTCACCCACCACTCACACCAATGTCACTGTGTGCCCTGTGCACAGGCTGCTATTTAACCTGTCCTATTCACCTACCACTCACACCAATGTCACTGTGTGCCCTGTGCACAGACTGCTATGTAACCTCTCCTATTCACCCACCACACACACCAATGTCACTGTGTGCCCTGTGCACAGACTGCTATGTAACCTCTCCTATTCACCTACCACTCACACCTATGTCACTGTGTGCCCGTGCACAGACTGCTATGTAACCTATCCTGTTCACCCACCACTCACAGCTATGTCACTGTGTGCCCTGTGCACAGACTGCAATGTAACCTCTCCTACTCACCCTCCACTCACACCAATGTCACTGTCTGCCCTGTGCACAGACTGCTATGTAACCTATCCTATTCACCCATCACTCACACCAATGTCACTGTGTGCCCTGTGCACAGACTGCTATGTAACCTCTCCTACTCACCCTCCACTCACACCAATGTCACTGTCTGCCCTTTGCACAGACTGCTATGTAACCTCTCCTATTCACCAACCACTCACACTAATGTCACTGTGTGCCCTGTTCACAGACTGCTATGTAACCTATCCTATTCACCCACCACTCACACCAATGTCACTGTGTGCCCTGTGCACAGACTGCTATGTAACCTATCCTATTCACCCACCACTCAAACCAATGTCACTGTGTGCCCTGTGCACAAACTGCTATGTAACCTCTCCTATTCACCCACCACTCACACCTATGTCACTGTGTGCCCTGTGCACAGACTGCTATGTAACCTCTCCTATTCATCCACCACTCACACCAATGTCACTGTGTGCCCTGGGCACAGACTATGTAACCCCTCCTATTCACCCACCATGCACACCTATGTCACTGTGTGCCCTATGCACAGAATGCTATGTATCCTATCCTATTCACCCACCATTCACACCAATGTCACTGTGTGCCCTGTGCACAGACTGCTATGTAACCTTTCCTATTCACCCACCACTCACACCAATGTCACTGTGTGCCCTGTGCACAGACTGCTATGTAACCTCTCCTATTCACCTACCACTCACACCTATGTCCCTGTGTGTCCTGTGCACAGACTGCTATGTATCCTCTCCTATTCATCCACCACTCACACCAATGTCACTGTGTGCCCTGTGCACAGACTGCTATGTAGCCTATCCTATTCACCCACCACTCACACCAATGTCACTGTGTGCCCTGTGCACAGGCTGCTATTTAACCTGTCCTATTCACCTACCACTCACACCAATGTCACTGTGTGCCCTGTGCACAGACTGCTATGTAACCTCTCCTATTCACCCACCACACACACCAATGTCACTGTGTGCCCTGTGCACAGACTGCTATGTAACCTCTCCTATTCACCTACCACTCACACCTATGTCACTGTGTGCCCGTGCACAGACTGCTATGTAACCTATCCTGTTCACCCACCACTCACAGCTATGTCACTGTGTGCCCTGTGCACAGACTGCTATGTAACCTCTCCTATTCACCTACCACTCACACCTATATCACTGTGTGCCCTGTGCACAGACTGCTATGTAACCTCTCCTATTCACCCACCACTCACACCAATGTCACTGTGTGCCCTGTGCACAGACTGCTATGTAACCTGTCCTATTCACCCACCTCTCACATCAATGTCACTGTGTGCCCTGTGCACAGACTGCTACGTAACCTATCCTATTCACCCACCACTCACACCAATGTCACTGTGTATCCTGTGCACAGACTGCTATGTAACCTATCCTATTCACCCACCACTCAAAGCAATGTCACTGTGTGCCCTGTGCACAGACTGCTATGTAACCTCTGCTATTCACCCACCACTGACACCTATGTCACTGTGTCCCCTGTGCACAGACTGCTATGTAACCTATCCTATTCACCCACCACTCACACCAATGTCAATGTGTGCCCTGTGCACAGACTGCTATGTAACCTATTCTATTCACCCACCTCTCACATCAATGTCACTGTGTGCCCTGTGCACAGACTGCTATATGTAATCTATCCTATTCACCCACCACTCAAACCAATGTCACTGAGTATCCTGTGCACAGACTGCTATGTAACCTCTCCTATTCACCCACCTCTAACACCAATGTCACTGTGTGCCCTGTGCACAGACTGCTATGTAACCTCTCCTATTCACCTACCACTCACACCTATGTCACTGTGTGCCCTGTGCACAGACTGCTATGTAACTTCTCCTATTCACCCACCACTCACACCAATGTCACTGTGTGCCCTGGGCACAGACTGCTATGTAACCTATCCTATTCATCCACCACTCACACCAATGTCACTGTGTGCCCTGGGCACAGACTATGTAACCTCTCCATTTCACCCACCATGCACACCTATGTCACTGTGTGCCCTGTGCACAGAATGCTATGTATCCTATCCTATTCACCCACCATTCACACCAATGTCACTGTGTGCCCTGTGCACAGACTGCTATGTAACCTTTCCTATTCACCCACCACTCACACCAATGTCACTGTGTGCCCTGTGCACAGACTGCTATGTAACCTCTCCTATTCACCTACCACTCACACCTATGTCACTGTGTGTCCTGTGCACAGACTGCTATGTATCCTCTCCTATTCATCCACCACTCACACCAATGTCACTGTGTGCCCTGTGCACAGACTGCTATGTAACCTCTCCTATTCACCTACCACTCACACCTATGTCACTGTGTGCCCTGTGCACAGGCTGCTATTTAACCTGTCCTATTCACCTACCACTCACACCAATGTCACTGTGTGCCCTGTGCACAGACTGCTATGTAACCTCTCCAATTCACCCTCCACACACACCAATGTCACTGTGTGCCCAGTGCACAGACTGCTATGTAACCTCTCCTATTCACCTCACTCACACCTATGTCACTATGTGCCCTGTGCACAGACTGCTATGTATCCTCTCCAATTCATCCAACACTCACTCCTATGTCACTGTGTGCCCTGTGCACAGACTGATATGTAGCCTCTCCTATTCACCTCACTCACACCTATGTCACTGTGTGCCCTGTGCACAGACTGCTATGTATCCTCTCCAATTCATCCACCACTCACACCTATGTCTCTGTGTGCCCTGTGCACAGACTGCTATGTAACCTCTCCTATTCACCAACCACTCACACCAATGTCACTGTGTGCCCTGTGCACAGACTGCTATGTAACCTCTCCTATTCACCTACCACTCACACCTATGTCACTGTGTGCCCTGTGCACAGACTGCTATGTAACCTATCCTGTTTACCCACCACTCACACCTATGTCACTGTGTGCCCTGTGCACAGACTGCTATGTAACCTCTCCTACTCACCCTCCACTCACACCAATGTCACTGTCTGCCCTTTGCACATACTGCTATGTAACCTGTCCTATTCACCCACCACTCACACTAATGTCACTGTGTGCCCGGTGCACAGACTGCTATGTAACCTATCGTATTCACCCACCACTCACACCAATGTCACTGTGTGCCCTGTGCACAGACTGCTATGTAACCTCTCCTATTCACCCACCACTCACACCAATGTCACTGTGTGCCCCGTGTACAGTCTGCTATGTAACCTATCCTATTCACCCACCACTCAAACCAGTGTCACTGTGTGCCCTGTGCACAGACTGCTATGTAACCTCTCCTATTCACCCACCACTCACACCTATGTCACTGTGTGCCCAGTGCACAGACTGCTATGTATCCTTTCCTATTCACCCACCACTCACACCAATGTCACTGTGTGCCCTGTGCACAGACTGCTATGTAACCTATCCTATTCACCCACCTCTCACATCAATGTCACTGTGTGCCCTGTGCACAGACTGCTATGTAACCTATCCTATTCACCCACCACTCACACCAATGTCACTGTGTATCCTGTGCACAGACTGCTATGTAACCTCTCCTATTCACCCACCACCCACACCAATGTCACTGTGTGCCCTGTGCATAGACTGCTATGTAACCTCTCCTATTCACCCACCACTCACACCTATGTCACTGTGTGCCCTGTGCACAGACTGCTATGTAACCTCTCCTATTCACCCACCACTCAAACCAATGTCACTGTGTGCCCTGTGCACAGACTGCTATGTAACCTCAACTACTCACCCACCACTCACACCTATGCCACTGTGTGCCCTGTGGACAGACTGCTATGTAACCTATCCTGTTCACCCACAACTCACACCTATGTCACTGTGTGCCCTGTGCACAGACTGCTATGTAACCTCTCCTACTCACCCTCCACTCACACCAATGTCACTGTCTGCCCTTTGCACAGACTGCTATGTAACCTCTCCTATTCACCCACCACTCACACTAATGTCACTGTGTGCCCTGTGCACAGACTGCTATGTAACCTATCCTATTCACCCACCACTAACACCAATGTCACTGTGTGCCCTGTGTACAGACTGCTATGTAACCTATCCTATTCACCCACCACTCAAACCAATGTCACTGTGTGCCCTGTGCACAGACTGCTATGTAACCTCTCCTATTCACCCACCACTCACACCTATGTCACTGTGTGCCCTGTGCACAGACTGCTATGTAACCTCTCCTATTCATCCAACACTCACACCAATGTCACTGTGTGCCCTGGGCACAGACTATGTAACCTCTCCTATTCACCCACCATGCACACCTATGTCACTGTGTGCCCTGTGCTCAGAATGCTATGTGTCCTATCCTATTCACCCACCATTCACACCAATGTCACTTTGTGCCCTGTGCACAGACTGCTATGTAACCTTTCCTATTCACCCACCACTCACACCAATGTCACTGTGTGCCCTGTGCACAGACTGCTATGTAACCTCTCCTATTCACCTACCACTCACACCTATGTCACTGTGTGCCCTGTGCACAGACTGCTATGTAACCTCTCCTATTCACCTACCACTCACATCTATGTCACTGTGTGCCCTGTGCACAGACTGCTATGTATCCTCTCCTATTCATCCACCACTCACACCTATGTCACTGTGTGCCCTGTGCACAGACTGCTATGTAGCCTATCCTATTCACCCACCACTCACACCAATGTCACTGTGTGCCCTGTGCAAAGGCTGCTATGTAACCTATCCTATTCACCTACCACTCACACCTATGTCACTGTGTGCCCTGTGCACAGACTGCTATGTAACATCTCCTATTCACCCACCACACACACCAATGTCACTGTGTGCCCTGTGCACAGACTGCTATGTAACCTCTGCTATTCACCTACCACTCACACCTCTGCCACTGTGTGCCCTGTGCACAGACTGCTATGTAACCTATCCTGTTCACCCACAACTCACACCTATGTCACTGTGTGCCCTGTGCACAGACTGCTATGTAACCTCTCCTACTCACCCTCCACTCACACCAATGTCACTGTCTGCCCTTTGCACAGACTGCTATGTAACCTCTCCTATTCACCCACCACTCACACTAATGTCACTGTGTGCCCTGTGCACAGACTGCTATGTAACCTATACCTATTCACACACCACTCACACCAATGTCACTGTGTGCCCTGTGTACAGACTGCTATGTAACCTATCCTATTCACCCACCACTCAAGCCAATGTCACTGTGTGCCCTGTGCACAGACAGCTATGTGACCTCTCCTACTCACCCTCCACTCACACCAATGTCACTGTCTGCCCTTTGCACAGACTGCTATGTAACTTATCCTATTCACCCACCACTCACACTAATGTCACTGTGTGCCCTGTGTACAGACTGATATGTAACCTATCCTATTCACCCACCACCCACACCAATGTCACTGTGTGCCCTGTGCACAGACTGCTATGTAACCTCTCCTATTCACCCACCACTCAAACCAATGTCACTGTGTGCCCTGTGCACAGACTGCTATGTAACCTCTACTACTCACCCACCACTCACACCTATGCCACTGTGTGCCCTGTGCACAGACTGCTATGTAACCTATCCTGTTCACCCACAACTCACACCTATGTCACTGTGTGCCCTGTGCACAGACTGCTATGTAACCTCTCCTACTCACCCTCCACTCACACCAATGTCACTGTTTGCCCTTTGCACAGACTGCTATGTAACCTCTCCTATTCACCCACCACTCACACTAATGTCACTGTGTGCCCTGTGCACAGACTGCTATGTAACCTATCCTATTCACCCACCACTCACACCAATGTCACTGTGTGCCCTGTGTACAGACTGCTATGTAACCTAATCTATTCACCCACCACTCAAACCAATGTCACTGTGTGCCCTGTGCACAGACTGCTATGTAACCTCTCCTATTCACCCACCACTCACACCTATGTCACTGTGTGCCCTGTGCACAGACTGCTATGTAACCTCTCCTATTCATCCACCACTCACACCAATGTCACTGTGTGCCCTGTGCACAGACTGCTATGTAACATCTCCTATTCACCCACCACACACACCAATGTCACTGTGTGCCCTGTGCACAGACTGCTATGTAACCGCTGCTATTCACCTACCACTCACACCTCTGCCACTGTGTGCCCTGTGCACAGACTGCTATGTAACCTATCCTGTTCACCCACAACTCACACCTATGTCACTGTGTGCCCTGTGCACAGACTGCTATGTAACCTCTCCTACTCACCCTCCACTCACACCAATGTCACTGTCTGCCCTTTGCACAGACTGCTATGTAACCTCTCCTATTCACCCACCACTCACACTAATGTCACTGTGTGCCCTGTGCACAGACTGCTATGTAACCTATCCTATTCACCCACCACTCACACCAATGTCACTGTGTGCCCTGTGTACAGACTGCTATGTAACCTATCCTATTCACCCACCACTCAAACCAATGTCACTGTGTGCCCTGTGCACAGACAGCTATGTAACCTCTCCTACTCACCCTCCACTCACACCAATGTCACTGTCTGCCCTTTGCACAGACTGCTATGTAACTTATCCTATTCACCCACCACTCACACTAATGTCACTGTGTGCCCTGTGTACAGACTGATATGTAACCTATCCTATTCACCCACCACCCACACCAATGTCACTGTGTGCCCTGTGCATAGACTGCTATGTAACCTCTCCTATTCACCCACCACTCACACCAATGTCACTGTGTGCCCTGTGCACAGACTGCTATGTAACCTCTCCTATTCACCCACCACTCAAACCAATGTCACTGTGTGCCCTGTGCACAGACTGCTATGTAACCTCTCCTACTCACCCTCCACTCACACCAATGTCACTGTTTGCCCTTTGCACAGACTGCTATGTAACCTCTCCTATTCACCCACCACTCACACTAATGTCACTGTGTGCCCTGTGCACAGACTGCTATGTAACCTATCCTATTCACCCACCACTCACACCAATGTCACTGTGTGCCCTGTGTACAGACTGCTATGTAACCTAATCTATTCACCCACCACTCAAACCAATGTCACTGTGTGCCCTGTGCACAGACTGCTATGTAACCTCTCCTATTCACCCACCACTCACACCTATGTCACTGTGTGCCCTGTGCACAGACTGCTATGTAACCTCTCCTATTCATCCACCACTCACACCAATGTCAATGTGTGCCCTGGGCACAGACTATGTAAACTCTCCTATTCACCCACCATGCACACCTATGTCACTGTGTGCCCTGTGCACAGAATGCTATGTATCCTATCCTATTCACCCACCATTCACACCAATGTCACTTTGTGCCCTGTGCACAGACTGCTATGTAACCTTTCCTATTCTCCCACCACTCACACCAATGTCACTGTGTGCCCTGTGCACAGACTGCTATGTAACCTCTCCTATTCACCTACCACTCACACCTATGTCACTGTGTGTCCTGTGCACAGACTGCTATGTATCCTCTCCTATTCATCCACCACACACACCAATGTCACTGTGTGCCCTGTGCACAGACTGCTATGTAGCCTATCCTATTCACCCACCACTCACACCAATGTCACTGTGTGCCCTGTGCACAGGCTGCTATTTAACCTGTCCTATTCACCTACCACTCACACCAATGTCACTGTGTTCCCTGTGCACAGACTGCTATGTAACCTCTCCTATTCACCCACCACACACACCAATGTCACTGTGTGCCCTGTGCACAGACTGCTATGTAACCTCTCCTATTCACCTACCACTCACACCTATGTCACTGTGTGCCCTGTGCACAGACTGCTATGTATCCTCTCCTATTCATCCACCACTCACACCTATGTCACTGTGTGCCCTGTGCACAGACTGCTATGTAGCCTATCCTATTCACCCACCACTCACACCAATGTCACTGTGTGCCCAGTGCAAAGGCTGCTATGTAACCTATCCTATTCACCTACCACTCACACCAATGTCACTGTGTGCCCTGTGCACAGACTGCTATGTAACCTCTCCAATTCACCCACCACACACACCAATGTCACTGTGTGCCCTGTGCACAGACTGCTATGTAACCTCTCCTATTCACCTACCACTCACACCTATGTCACTGTGTGCCCGTGCACAGACTGCTATGTAACCTATCCAGTTCACCCACCACTCACACCTATGTCACTGTGTGCCCTGTGCACAGACAGCTATGTAACCTCTCCTACTCACCCTCCACTCACACCAATGTCACTGTCTGCCCTTTGCACAGACTGCTATGTAACCTATCCTATTCACCCACCACTCACACTAATGTCACTGTGTGCCCTGTGTACAGACTGCTATGTAACCTATCCTATTCACCCACCACTCACACCAATGTCACTGAGTGCCCTGTGCACAGACTGCTATGTAACCTCTCCTATTTACCCACCACCCACACCAATGTCACTGTGTGCCCTGTGCACAGACTGCTATGTAACCTCTCCTATTCACCCACCACTCAAACCAATGTCACTGTGTGCCCTGTGCACAGACTGCTATGTAACCTCTCCTACTCACCCACCACTCACACCTATGCCACTGTGTGCCCTGTGCACAGACTGCAATGTAACCTCTCCTACTCACCCTCCACTCACACCAATGTCACTGTCTGCCCTGTGCACAGACTGCTATGTAACCTATCCTATTCACCCACCACTCACACCAATGTCACTGTGTGCCCTGTGCACAGACTGCTCTGTAACCTCTCCTACTCACCCTCCACTCACACCAATGTCACTGTCTGCCCTTTGCACAGACTGCTATGTAACCTCTCCTATTCACCAACCACTCACACTAATGTCACTGTGTGCCCTGTTCACAGACTGCTATGTAACCTATCCTATTCACCCACCACTCACACCAATGTCACTGTGTGCCCTGTGCACAGACTGCTATGTAACCTATCCTATTCACCCACCACTCAAACCAATGTCACTGTGTGCCCTGTGCACAGACTGCTATGTAACCTCTCCTATTCACCCACCACTCACACCTATGTCACTGTGTGCCCTGTGCACAGACTGCTATGTAACCTCTCCTATTCATCCACCACTCACACCAATGTCACTGTGTGCCCTGGGCACAGACTATGTAACCCCTCCTATTCACCCACCATGCACACCTATGTCACTGTGTGCCCTGTGCACAGAATGCTATGTATCCTATCCTATTCACCCACCATTCACACCAATGTCACTGTGTGCCCTGTGCACAGACTGCTATGTAACCTTTCCTATTCACCCACCACTCACACCAATGTCACTGTGTGCCCTGTTCACAGACTGCTATGTAACCTCTCCTATTCACCTACCACTCACACCTATGTCCCTGTGTGTCCTGTGCACAGACTGCTATGTATCCTCTCCTATTCATCCACCACTCACACCAATGTCACTGTGTGCCCTGTGCACAGACTGCTATGTAGCCTATCCTATTCACCCACCACTCACACCAATGTCACTGTGTGCCCTGTGCACAGGCTGCTATTTAACCTGTCCTATTCACCTACCACTCACACCAATGTCACTGTGTGCCCTGTGCACAGACTGCTATGTAACCTCTCCTATTCACCCACCACACACACCAATGTCACTGTGTGCCCTGTGCACAGACTGCTATGTAACCTCTCATATTCACCTACCACTCACACCTATGTCACTGTGTGCCCGTGCACAGACTGCTATGTAACCTATCCTGTTCACCCACCACTCACAGCTATGTCACTGTGTGCCCTGTGCACAGACTGCTATGTAACCTCTCCTATTCACCTACCACTCACACCTATATCACTGTGTGCCCTGTGCACAGTCTGCTATGTAACCTCTCCTATTCACCCAGCACTCACACCAATGTCACTGTGTGCCCTGTGCACAGACTGCTATGTAACCTATCCTATTCACCCACCTCTCACATCAATGTCACTGTGTGCCCTGTGCACAGACTGCTACGTAACCTATCCTATTCACCCACCACTCACACCAATGTCACTGTGTATCCTGTGCACAGACTGCTATGTAACCTATCCTATGCACCCACCACTCAAACCAATGTCACTGTGTGCCCTGTGCACAGACTGCTATGTAACCTCTGCTATTCACCCACCACTGACACCTATGTCACTGTGTGCCCTGTGCACAGACTGCTATGTAACCTATCCTATGCACCCACCACTCAAACCAATGTCACTGTGTGCCCTGTGCACAGACTGCTATGTAACCTCTGCTATTCACCCACCACTGACACCTATGTCACTGTGTGCCCTGTGCACAGACTGCTATGTAACCTATCCTATTCACCCACCACTCACACCAATGTCACTATGTGCCCTGTGCACAGACTGCTATGTAACCTATTCTATTCACCCACCTCTCACATCAATGTCACTGTGTGCCCTGTGCACAGACTGCTATATGTAATCTATCCTATTCACCCACCACTCAAACCAATGTAACTGAGTATCCTGTGCACAGACTGCTATGTAACCTCTCCTATTCACCCACCTCTAACACCAATGTCACTGTGTGCCCTGTGCACAGACTGCTATGTAACCTCTCCTATTCACCTACCACTCACACCTATGTCACTGTGTGCCCTGTGCACAGACTGCTATGTAACTTATCCTATTCACCCACCACTCACACCAATGTCACTGTGTGCCCTGTGCACAGACTGCTATGTAACCTATCCTATTCATCCACCACTCACACCAATGTCACTGTGTGCCCTGGGCACAGACTATGTAACCTCTCCATTTCATCCACCATGCACACCTATGTCACTGTGTGCCCTGTGCACAGAATGCTATGTATCCTATCCTATTCACCCACCATTCACACCATTGTCACTGTGTGCCCTGTGCACAGACTGCTATGTAACCTTTCCTATTCACCCACCACTCACACCAATGTCACTGTGTGCCCTGTGCACAGACTGCTATGTAACCTCTCCTATTCACCTACCACTCACACCTATGTCACTGTGTGTCCTGTGCACAGACTGCTATGTATCCTCTCCTATTCATCCACCACTCACACCAATGTCACTGTGTGCCCTGTGCACAGACTGCTATGTAGCCTATCCTATTCACCCACCACTCACACCAATGTCACTGTGTGCCCTGTGCACAGGCTGCTATTTAACCTGTCCTATTCACCTACCACTCACACCAATGTCACTGTGTGCCCTGTGCACAGACTGCTATGTAACCTCTCCAATTCACCCTCCACACACACCAATGTCACTGTGTGCCCAGTGCACAGACTGCTATGTAACCTCTCCTATTCACCTCACTCACACCTATGTCACTGTGTGCCCTGTGCACAGACTGCTATGTATCCTCTCCAATTCATCCACCACTCACACCTATGTCACTGTGTGCCCTGTGCACAGACTGCTATGTAGCCTCTAATATTCACCTCACTCACACCTATGTCACTGTGTGCCCTGTGCACAGACTGCTATGTATCCTCTCCAATTCATCCACCACTCACACCTATGTCACTGTGTGCCCTGTGCACAGACTGCTATGTAACCTCTCCTATTCACCAACCACTCACACCAATGTCACTGTGTGCCCTGTGCACAGACTGCTATGTAACCTCTCCTATTCACCTACCACTCACACCTATGTCACTGTGTGCCCTGTGCACAGACTGCTATGTAACCTATCCTGTTCACCCACCACTCACACCTATGTCACTGTGTGCCCTGTGCACAGACTGCTATGTAACCTCTCCTACTCACCCTCCACTCACACCAATGTCACTGTCCTCCCTTTGCACAGACTGCTATGTAACCTATCCTATTCACCCACCACTCACACCAATGTCACTGTGTGCCCGGTGCACAGACTGCTATGTAACCTATCGTATTCACCCACCACTCACACCAATGTCACTGTGTGCCCTGTGCACAGACTGCTATGTAACCTCTCCTATTCACCCACCACTCACACCAATCTCACTGTGTGCCCCGTGCACAGACTGCTATGTAACCTATCCTATTCACCCACCACTCAAACCAATGTCACTGTGTGCCCTGTGCACAGACTGCTATGTAACCTCTCCTATTAACCCACCTCTCACACCTATGTCACTGTGTGCCCAGTGCACAGACTGCTATGTATCCTTTCCTATTCACCCACGACTCACACCAATGTCACTGTGTGCCCTGTGCACAGACTGCTATGTAACCTATCCTATTCACCCACCTCTCACATCAATGTCACTGTGTGCCCTGTGCACAGACTGCTATGTAACCTATCCTATTCACCCACCACTCACACCAATGTCACTGTGTATCCTGTGCACAGACTGCTATGTAACCTCTCCTATTCACCCACCTCTAACACCAATGTCACTGTGTGCCCTGTGCACAGACTGCTATGTAACCTCTCCTATTCACCTACCACTCACACCTATGTCACTGTGTGACCAGTCCACAGACTGCTATGTAACTTATCCGATTCATCCACCACTCACACCAATGTCACTGTGTCCCCTGTGCACAGACTGCTATGTAACCTCTCCTATTCACCCACCACTCACACCTATGTCACTGTGTGCCCTGTGCACAGAATGCTATGTATCCTATCCAATTCACCCACCATTCACACCAATGTCACTTTGTGCCCTGTGCACAGACTGCTATGTAACCTTTCCTATTCACCCACCACTCACACCAATGTCACTGTGTGCCCTGTGCACAGACTGCTATGTAACCTCTCCTATTCACCTACCACTCACACCTATGTCACTGTGTGCCCTGTGCACAGACTGCTATGTAACCTCTCCTATTCACCTACCACTCACACCTATGTCACTGTGGGCCCTGTGCACAGTCTGCTATGTATCCTCTCCTATTTATCCACCACTCACACCTATGTCACTGTGTGCCCTGTGCACAGACTGCTATGTAGTCTATCCTATTAACCCACCACTCACACCAATGTCACTGTCTGCCCTGTGCAAAGGCTGCTATGTAACCTATCCTATTCACCCACCTCACACACCAATGTCACTGTGTGTCCTGTGCACAGACTGCTATGTAACCTCTGCTATTCACCTACCACTCACACCTATGTCACTGTGTGCCCGTGCACAGACTGCTATGTAACCTATCCTGTTCACCCACCACTCACACCTATGTCACTGTGTGCCCTGTGCACAGACAGCTATGTAACCTCTCCTACTCACCCTCCACTCACACCAATGTCACTGTCTGCCCTTTGCACAGACTGCTATGTAACCTATCCTATTCACCCACCACTCACACTAATGTCACTGTGTGCCCTGTGTACAGACTGATATGTAACCTATCCTATTCACCCACCACCCACACCAATGTCACTGTGTGCCCTGTGCATAGACTGCTATGTAACCTCTCCTATTCACCCACCACTCACACCAATGTCACTGTGTGCCCTGTGCACAGACTGCTATGTAACCTCTCCTATTCACCCACCACTCAAACCAATGTCACTGTGTGCCCTGTGCACAGACTGCTATGTAACCTCTACTACTCACCCACCACTCACACCTATGCCACTGTGTGCCCTGTGCACAGACTGCTATGTAACCTATCCTGTTCACCCACAACTCACACCTATGTCACTGTGTGCCCTGTGCACAGACTGCTATGTAACCTCTCCTACTCACCCTCCACTCACACCAATGTCACTGTCTGCCCTTTGCACAGACTGCTATGTAACCTATCCTATTCACACACCACTCACACCAATGTCACTGTGTGCCCTGTGTACAGACTGCTATGTAACCTATCCTATTCACCTACCACTCAAACCAATGTCACTGTGTGCCCTGTGCACAGAAAGCTATGTAACCTCTCCTACTCACCCTCCACTCACACCAATGTCACTGTCTGCTTTTTGCACAGACTGCTATGTAACCTATCCTATTCACCCACCACTCACACTAATGTCACTGTGTGCCCTGTGTACAGACTGATATGTAACCTATCCTATTCACCCACCACCCACACCAATGTCACTGTGTGCCCTGTGCATAGACTGCTATGTAACCTCTCCTATTCACCCACCACTCACACCAATGTCACTGTGTGCCCTGTGCACAGACTGCTATGTAACCTCTCCTATTCACCCACCACTCAAACCAATGTCACTGTGTGCCCTGTGCACAGACTGCTATGTAACTTCTCCTATTCACCCACCACTCACACCTATGTCACTGTGTGCCCTGTGCACAGACTGCTATGTAACCTCTCCTATTCATCCACCACTCACACCAATGTCACTGTGTGCCCTGGGCACAGACTATGTAATCTCTCCTATTCACCCACCATGCACACCAATGTCACTGTGTGCCCTGTGCATAGACTGCTATGTAACCTGTCCTATTCACCCACCACTCACACCAATGTCACTGTGTGCCCTGTGCACAGGCTGCTATTTAACCTGTCCTATTCACCTACCACTCACACCAATGTCACTGTGTGCCCTGTGCACAGACTGCTATGTAACCTCTCCTATTCACCCACCACACACACCAATGTCACTGTGTGCCCTGTGCACAGACTGCTATGTAACCTCTCCTATTCACCTACCACCCACACCTATGTCACTGTGTGCCCATGCACAGACTGCTATGTAACCTATCCTGTTCACCCACCACTCACAGCTATGTCACTGTGTGCCCTGTGCACAGACTGCTATGTAACCTCTCCTATTCACCTACCACTCACACCTATATCACTGTGTGCCCTGTGCACAGACTGCTATGTAACCTCTCCTATTCACCCAGCACTCACACCAATGTCACTGTGTGCCCTGTGCACAGACTGCTATGTAACCTATCCTATTCACCCACCTCTCACATCAATGTCACTGTGTGCCCTGTGCACAGACTGCTACGTAACCTATCCTATTCACCCACCACTCACACCAATGTCACTGTGTATCCTGTGCACAGACTGCTATGTAACCTATCCTATGCACCCACCACTCAAACCAATGTCACTGTGTGCCCTGTGCACAGACTGCTATGTAACCTCTCCTATTCATCCACCACTCACACCAATGTCACTGTGTGCCCTGGGCACAGACTATGTAATCTCTCCTATTCACCCACCATGCACACCAATGTCACTGTGTGCCCTGTGCATAGACTGCTATGTAACCTGTCCTATTCACCCACCACTCACACCAATGTCACTGTGTGCCCTGTGCACAGGCTGCTATTTAACCTGTCCTATTCACCTACCACTCACACCAATGTCACTGTGTGCCCTGTGCACAGACTGCTATGTAACCTCTCCTATTCACCCACCACACACACCAATGTCACTGTGTGCCCTGTGCACAGACTGCTATGTAACCTCTCCTATTCACCTACCACCCACACCTATGTCACTGTGTGCCCGTGCACAGACTGCTATGTAACCTATCCTGTTCACCCACCACTCACAGCTATGTCACTGTGTGCCCTGTGCACAGACTGCTATGTAACCTCTCCTATTCACCTACCACTCACACCTATATCACTGTGTGCCCTGTGCACAGACTGCTATGTAACCTCTCCTATTCACCCAGCACTCACACCAATGTCACTGTGTGCCCTGTGCACAGACTGCTATGTAACCTATCCTATTCACCCACCTCTCACATCAATGTCACTGTGTGCCCTGTGCACAGACTGCTACGTAACCTATCCTATTCACCCACCACTCACACCAATGTCACTGTGTATCCTGTGCACAGACTGCTATGTAACCTATCCTATGCACCCACCACTCAAACCAATGTCACTGTGTGCCCTGTGCACAGACTGCTATGTAACCTCTGCTATTCACCCACCACTGACACCTATGTCACTGTGTGCCCTGTGCACAGACTGCTATGTAACCTATCCTATTCACCCACCTCTCACATCAATGTCACTGTGTGCCCTGTGCACAGACTGCTATATGTAATCTATCCTATTCACCCACCACTCAAACCAATGTCACTGAGTATCCTGTGCACAGACTGCTATGTAACCTCTCCTATTCACCCACCTCTAACACCAATGTCACTGTGTGCCCTGTGCACAGACTGCTATGTAACCTCTCATATTCAACTACCACTCACACCTATGTCACTGTGTGCCCTTTGCACAGACTGCTATGTAACTTATCCTATTCACCCACCACTCACACCAATGTCACTGTGTGCCCTGTGCACAGACTGCTATGTAACCTATCCTATTCATCCACCACTCACACCAATGTCACTGTGTGCCCTGGGCACAGACTATGTAACCTCTCCATTTCACCCACCATGCACACCTATGTCACTGTGTGCCCTGTGCACAGAATGCTATGTATCCTATCCTATTCACCCACCATTCACACCATTGTCACTGTGTGCCCTGTGCACAGACTGCTATGTAACCTTTCCTATTCACCCACCACTCACACCAATGTCACTGTGTGCCCTGTGCACAGACTGCTATGTAACCTCTCCTATTCACCTACCACTCACACCTATGTCACTGTGTGTCCTGTGCACAGACTGCTATGTATCCTCTCCTATTCATCCACCACTCACACCAATGTCACTGTGTGCCCTGTGCACAGACTGCTATGTAACCTATTCTATTCACCCACCTCTCACATCAATGTCACTGTGTGCCCTGTGCACAGACTGCTATATGTAATCTATCCTATTCACCCACCACTCAAACCAATGTCACTGAGTATCCTGTGCACAGACTGCAATGTAACCTCTCCTATTCACCCACCTCTAACACCAATGTCACTGTGTGCCCTGTGCACAGACTGCTATGTAACCTCTCATATTCAACTACCACTCACACCTATGTCACTGTGTGCCCTGTGCACAGACTGCTATGTAACTTATCCTATTCACCCACCACTCACACCAATGTCACTGTGTGCCCTGTGCACAGACTGCTATGTATCCTCTCCAATTCATCCACCACTCACACCTATGTCACTGTGTGCCCTGTGTACAGACTGCTGTGTAGCCTCTCCTATTCACCTCACTCACACCTATGTCACTGTGTGCCCTGTGTACAGACTGCTATGTATCCTCTCCAATTCATCCACCACTCACACCTATGTCACTGTGTGCCCTGTGCACAGACTGCTATGTATCCTCTCCAATTCATCCACCACTCACACCTATGTCACTGTGTGCCCTGTGCACAGACTGCTATGTAGCCTCTCCTATTCACCTCACTCACACCTATGTCACTGTGTGCCCTGTGCACAGACTGCTATGTATCCTCTCCAATTCATCCACCACTCACACCTATGTCACTGTGTGCCCTGTGCACAGACTGCTATGTAACCTGTCCTATTCACCAACCACTCACACCAATGTCACTGTGTGCCCTGTGCACAGACTGCTATGTAACCTCTCCTATTCACCTACCACTCACACATATGTCACTGTGTGCCCTGTGCACAGACTGCTATGTAACCTATCGTATTCACCCACCACTCACACCAATGTCACTGTGTGCCCTGTGCACAGACTGCTATGTAACCTCTCCTATTCACCCACCACTCACACCAATGTCACTGTGTGCCCCGTGCACAGACTGCTATGTAACCTATCCTATTCACCCACCACTCAAACCAATGTCACTGTGTGCCCTGTGCACAGACTGCTATGTAACCTCTCCTATTAACCCACCACTCACACCTATGTCACTGTGTGCCCAGTGCACAGACTGCTATGTATCCTTACCTATTCACCCACCACTCACACCAATGTCACTGTGTGCCCTGTGCACAGACTGCTATGTAACCTATCCTATTCACCCACCTCTCACATCAATGTCACTGTGTGCCCTGTGCACAGACTGCTAAGTAACCTATCCTATTCACCCACCACTCACACCAATGTCACTGTGTATCCTGTGCACAGACTGCTATGTAACCTCTCCTATTCACCCACCTCTAACACCAATGTCACTGTGTGCCCTGTGCACAGACTGCTATGTAACCTCTCCTATTCACCTACCACTCACACCTATGTCACTGTGTGACCAGTGCACAGACTGCTATGTAACTTATCCGATTCATCCACCACTCACACCAATGTCACTGTGTCCCCTGTGCACAGACTGCTATGTAACCTTTCCTATTCACCCACCACTCACACCAATGTCACTGTGTGCCCTGTGCACAGACTGCTATGTAACCTCTCCTATTCACCTACCACTCACACCTATGTCACTGTGTGCCCTGTGCACAGACTGCTATGTAACCTCTCCTATTCACCTACCACTCACACCTATGTCACTGTGTGCCCTGTGCACAGACTGCTATTTATCCTCTCCTATTTATCCACCACTCACACCTATGTCACTGTGTGCCCTGTGCACAGACTGCTATGTAGTCTATCCTATTAACCCACCACTCACACCAATGTCACTGTCTGCCCTGTGCAAAGGCTGCTATGTAACCTATCCTATTCACCTACCACTCACACCAATGCCACTGTGTGCCCTGTGCACAGACTGCTATGTAACCTCTACTATTCACCCACCTCACACACCAATGTCACTGTGTGCCCTGTGCACAGACTGCTATGTAACCTCTCCTATTCACCTACCACTCACACCTATGTCACTGTGTGACCAGTGCACAGACTGCTATGTAACTTATCCGATTCATCCACCACTCACACCAATGTCACTGTGTGCCCTGTGCACAGACAGCTATGTAACCTCTCCTACTCACCCTCCACTCACACCAATGTCACTGTCTGCCCTTTGCACAGACTGCTATGTAACCTATCCTATTCACCCACCACTCACACTAATGTCACTGTGTGCCCTGTGTACAGACTGATATGTAACCTATCCTATTCACCCACCACCCACACCAATGTCACTGTGTGCCCTGTGCATAGACTGCTATGTAACCTCTCCTATTCACCCACCACTCACACCAATGTCACTGTGTGCCCTGTGCACAGACTGCTATGTAACCTCTCCTATTCACCCACCACTCAAACCAATGTCACTGTGTGCCCTGTGCACAGACTGCTATGTAACCTCTACTACTCACCCACCACTCACACCTATGCCACTGTGTGCCCTGTGCACAGACTGCTATGTAACCTATCCTGTTCACCCACAACTCACACCTATGTCACTGTGTGCCCTGTGCACAGACTGCTATGTAACCTCTCCTACTCACCCTCCACTCACACCAATGTCACTGTCTGCCCTTTGCACAGACTGCTATGTAACCTCTCCTATTCACCCACCACTCACACTAATGTCACTGTGTGCCCTGTGCACAGACTGCTATGTAACCTATCCTATTCACACACCACTCACACCAATGTCACTGTGTGCCCTGTGTACAGACTGCTATGTAACCTATCCTATTCACCCACCACTCAAACCAATGTCACTGTGTGCCCTGTGCACAGTAAGCTATGTAACCTCTCCTACTCACCCTCCACTCACACCAATGTCACTGTCTGCCCTTTGCACAGACTGCTATGTAACCTATCCTATTCACCCACCACTCACACTAATGTCACTGTGTGCCCTGTGTACAGACTGATATGTAACCTATCCTATTCACCCACCACCCACACCAATGTCACTGTGTGCCCTGTGCATAGACTGCTATGTAACCTCTCCTATTCACCCACCACTCACACCAATGTCACTGTGTGCCCTGTGCACAGACTGCTATGTAACCTCTCCTATTCACCCACCACTCAAACCAATGTCACTGTGTGCCCTGTGCACAGACTGCTATGTAACCTCTCCTATTCACCCACCACTCACACCTATGTCACTGTGTGCCCTGTGCACAGACTGCTATGTAACCTCTCCTATTCATCCACCACTCACACCAATGTCACTGTGTGCCCTGGGCACAGACTATGTAATCTCTCCTATTCACCCACCATGCACACCAATGTCACTGTGTGCCCTGTGCATAGACTGCTATGTAACCTCTCCTATTCACCCACCACTCACACCAATGTCACTGTGTGCCCTGTGCACAAACTGCTATGTAACCTCTCCTATTCACCCACCACTCAAACCAATGTCACTGTGTGCCCTGTGCACAGACTGCTATGTAACCTCTACTACTCACCCACCACTCACACCTATGCCACTGTGTGCCCTGTGCACAGACTGCTATGTAACCTATCCTGTTCACCCACAACTCACACCTATGTCACTGTGTGCCCTGTGCACAGACTGCTGTGTAACCTCTCCAACTCACCCTCCACTCACACCAATGTCACTGTCTGCCCTTTGCACAGACTGCTATGTAACCTCTCCTATTCACCCACCACTCACACTAATGTCACTGTGTGCCCTGTGCACAGACTGCTATGTAACCTATCCTATTCACCCACCACTCACACCAATGTCACTGTGTGCCCTGTGTACAGACTGCTATGTAACCTATCCTATTCACCCACCACTCAAACCAATGTCACTGTGTGCATTGTGCACAGACTGCTATGTAACCTCTCCTATTCACCCACCACTCACACCTATGTCACTGTGTGCCCTGTGCACAGACTGCTATGTAACATCTCCTATTCATCCACCACTCACACTAATGTCACTGTGTGCCCTGGGAACAGACTATGTAATCTCTCCTATTCACCCACCATGCACACCTATGTCACCGTGTGCCCTGTGCACAGAATGCTATGTATCCTATCCTATTCACCCACCATTCACACCAATGTCACTTTGTGCCCTGTGCACAGACTGCTATGTAACCTTTCCTATTCACCCACCACTCACACCAATGTCACTGTGTGCCCTGTGCACAGACTGCTATGAAACCTCTCCTATTCACCTACCACTCACACCTATGTCACTGTGTGTCCTGTGCACAGACTGCTATGTATCCTCTCCTATTCATCCACCACTCACACCAATGTCACTGTGTGCCCTGTGCACAGACTGCTATGTAGCCTATCCTATTCACCCACCACTCACACCAATGTCACTGTGTGCCCTGTGCACAGGCTGCTATTTAACCTGTCCTATTCACCTACCACTCACACCAATGTCACTGTGTGCCCTGTGCACAGACTGCTATGTAACCTCTCCTATTCACCCACCACACACACCAATGTCACTGTGTACCCTGTGCACAGACTGCTATGTAACCTCTCCTATTCACCTACCACTCACACCTATGTCACTGTGTGCCCTGTGCACAGACTGCTATGTATCCTCTCCTATTCATCCACCACTCACACCTATGTCACTGTGTGCCCTGTGCACAGACTGCTATGTAACCTATCCTATTCACCCACCACTCAAACCAATGTCACTGTGTGCCCTGTGCACAGACTGCTATGTAACCTCTCCTATTCACCCACCTCACACCTATGTCACTGTGTGCCCTGTGCACAGACTGCTATGTAACCTCTCCTATTCATCCACCACTCACACCAATGTCACTGTGTGCCCTGGGCACAGACTATGTAACCCCTCCTATTCACCCACTATGCACACCTATGTCACTGTGTGCCCTGTGCACAGACTGCTATGTATCCTATCCTATTCACCCACCATTCACACCAATGTCACTGTATGCCCTGTGCACAGACTGCTATGTAACCTTTCCTATTCACCCACCACTCACACCAATGTCACTGTGTGCCCTGTGCACAGACTGCTATGTAACCTCTCCTATTCACCTACCACTCACACCTATGTCCCTGTGTGTCCTGTGCACAGACTGCTATGTATCCTCTCCTATTCATCCACCACTCACACCAATGTCACTGTGTGCCCTGTGCACAGACTGCTATGTAGCCTATCCTATTCACCCACCACTCACACCAATGTCACTGTGTGCCCTGTGCACAGGCTGCTATTTAACCTGTCCTATTCTCCTACCACTCACACCAATGTCACTGTGTGCCCTGTGCACAGACTGCTATGTTACCTCTCCTATTCACCCACCACACACACCAATGTCACTGTGTGCCCTGTGCACAGACTGCTATGTAACCTCTCCTATTCACCTACCACTCACATCTATGTCACTGTGTGCCCGTGCACAGACTGCTATGTAACCTATCCTGTTCACCCACCACTCACAGCAATGTCACTGTGTGCCCTGTGCACAGACTGCTATGTAACCTCTCCTATTCACCTACCACTCACACCTATATCACTGTGTGCCCTGTGCACAGACTGCTATGTAACCTCTCCTATTCACCCACCACTCACACCAATGTCACTGTGTATCCTGTGCACAGACTGCTATGTAACCTATCCTATTCACCCACCACTCAAACCAATGTCACTGTGTGCCCTGTGCACAGACTGCTATGTAACCTCTGCTATTCACCCACCACTGACACCTATGTCACTGTGTGCCCTGTGCACAGACTGCTATGTAACCTATCCTATTCACCCACCTCTCACACCAATGTCACTGTGTGCCCTGTGCACAGACTGCTATGTAACCTATCCTATTCACCCACCTCTCACATCAATGTCACTGTGTGCCCTGTGCACAGACTGCTATATGTAATCTATCCTATTCACCCACCACTCAAACCAATGTCACTGAGTATCCTGTGCACAGACTGCTATGTAACCTCTCCTATTCACCCACCTCTAACACCAATGTCACTGTGTGCCCTGTGCACAGACTGCTATGTAACTTATCCTATTCACCCACCACTCACACCAATGTCACTGTGTGCCCTGTGCACAGACTGCTATGTAACCTATCCTATTCATCCACCACTCACACCAATGTCACTGTGTGCCCTGGGCACAGACTATGTAACCTCTCCTTTTCACCCACCATGCACACCTATGTCACTGTGTGCCCTGTGCACAGAATGCTATGTATCCTATCCTATTCACCCACCATTCACACCAATGTCACTGTGTGCCCTGTGCACAGACTGCTATGTAACCTTTCCTATTCACCCACCACTCACACCAATGTCACTGTGTGCCCTGTGCACAGACTGCTATGTAACCTCTCCTATTCACCTACCACTCACACCTATGTCACTGTGTGTCCTGTGCACAGACTGCTATGTATCCTCTCCTATTCATCCACCACTCACACCAATGTCACTGTGTGCCCTGTGCACAGACTGCTATGTATCCTATCCTATTCACCCACCACTCACACCAATGTCACTGTGTGCCCTGTGCACAGGCTGCTATTTAACCTGTCCTATTCACCTACCACTCACACCAATGTCACTGTGTGCCCTGTGCACAGACTGCTATGTAACCTCTCCAATTCACCCTCCACACACACCAATGTCACTGTGTGCCCAGTGCACAGACTGCTATGTAACCTCTCCTATTCACCTCACTCAAACCTATGTCACTGTGTGCCCTGTGCACAGACTGCTATGTATCCTCTCCAATTCATCCACCACTCACACCTATGTCACTGTGTGCCCTGTGCACAGACTGCTATGTAGCCTCTCCTATTCACCTCACTCACACCTATGTCACTGTGTGCCCTGTGCACAGACTGCTATGTATCCTCTCCAATTCATCCACCACTCACACCTATGTCACTGTGTGCCCTGTGCACAGACTGCTATGTAACCTCTCCTATTCACCAACCACTCACACCAATGTCACTGTGTGCCCTGTGCACAGACTGCTATGTAACCTCTCCTATTCACCTACCACTCACACCTATGTCACTGTGTGCCCTGTGCACAGACTGCTATGTAACCTATCCTGTTCACCCACCACTCACACCTATGTCACTGTGTACCCTGTGCACAGACTGCTATGTAACCTCTCCTACTCACCCTCCACTCACACCAATGTCACTGTCTGCCCTTTGCACAGACTGCTATGTAACCTATCCTATTCACCCACCACTCACACTAATGTCACTGTGTGCCCGGTGCACAGACTGCTATGTAACCTATCGTATTCACCCACCACTCACACCTATGTCACTGTGTGCCCTGTGCACAGACTGCTATGTAACCTCTCCTATTCACCCACCACTCACACCAATGTCACTGTGTGCCCCGTGCACAGACTGCTATGTAACCTATCCTATTCACCCACCACTCAAACCAATGTCACTGTGTGCCCTGTGCACAGACTGCTATGTAACCTCTCCTATTCACCCACCACTCACACCTATGTCACTGTGTGCCCAGTGCACAGACTGCTATGTATCCTTTCCTATTCACCCACCACTCTCACCAATGTCACTGTGTGCCCTGTGCACAGACTGCTATGTAACCTATCCTATTCACCCACCTCTCACATCAATGTCACTGTGTGCCCTGTGCACAGACTGCTATGTAACCTATCCTATTCACCCACCACTCACACCAATGTCACTGTGTATCCTGTGCACAGACTGCTATGTAACCTCTCCTATTCACCCACCTCTAACACCAATGTCACTGTGTGCCCTGTGCAAAGACTGCTATGTAACCTCTCCTATTCACCTACCACTCACACCTATGTCACTGTGTGACCAGTGCACAGACTGCTATGTAACTTATGCGATTCATCCACCACTCACACCAATGTCACTGTGTCCCCTGTGCACAGACTGCTATGTAACCTATCCTATTCTTCCACCACTCACACCAATGTCACTGTGTGCCCTGGGCACAGACTATGTAACCTCTCCTATTCACCCACCATGCACACCTATGTCACTGTGTGCCCTGTGCACAGAATGCTATGTATCCTATCCTATTCACCCACCATTCACACCAATGTCACTGTGTGCCCTGTGCACAGACTGCTATGTAACCTTTCCTATTCACCCACCACTCACACCAATGTCACTGTGTGCCCTGTGCACAGACTGCTATGTAACCTCTCCTATTCACCTACCACTCACACCTATGTCACTGTGAGCCCTGTGCACAGACTGCTATGTATCCTCTCCTATTCATCTACCACTCACACCAATGTCACTGTGTGCCCTGTGCACAGACTGCTACGTAGCCTATCCTATTCACCCACCACTCAAACCAATGTCACTGTGTGCCCTGTGCACAGGCTGCTATTTAACCTGTCCTATTCACCTACCACTCACACCAATGTTACTGTGTGCCCTGTGCACCGACTGCTATGTAACCTCTCCTATTCACCCACCACACACACCAATGTCACTGTGTGCCCTGTGCACAGACTGCTATGTAACCTCTCCTATTCACCAACCACTCACACCTATGTCACTGTGTGCCCTTTGCACAGACTGCTATGTAACCTATCCTATTCACCCACCACTCACACTATTGTCACTGTGTGCACTGTGTACAGACTGCTATGTAACCTATCCTATTCACCCACCACTCACACCAATGTCACTGTGTGCCCTGTGCACAGACTGCTATGTAACCTCTCCTATTCATCCACCACTCACACCAATGTCACTGTGTGCCCTGTGCACTGACTGCTATGTAACCTCTCCTATTCACCCACCACTCAAACCAATGTCACTGTGTGCCCTGTGCACAGACTGCTATGTAACGTCTCCTACTCACCCACCACTCACACCTATGCCACTGTGTGCCCGGTGCACAGACTGCAATGTAACCTATCCTGTTCACCCACCACTCACACCTATGTCACTGTGTGCCCTGTGCAAAGACGGCTATGTAACCTCTCCTACTCACCCTCCACTCACACCAATGTCACTGTCTGCCCTTTGCACAGACTGCTATGTAACCTCTCCTATTCACCCACCACTCACACTAATGTCACTGTGTGCCCTGTGCACAGACTGCTATGTAATCTATCCTATTCACCCATCACTCACACCAATGTCACTTTGTGCCCTGTGCACAGACTGCTATGTAACCTCTCCTACTCAACCTCCACTCACACCAATGTCACTGTCTGCCCTTTGCACAGACTGCTATGTAACCTATCCTATTCACCCACCACTCACACTAATGTCACTGTGTGCCCTGTGCACAGACTGCTATGTAACCTATCGTATTCTCCCACCACTCACACCAATGTCACTGTGTGCTCTGTGCACAGACTGCTATGTAACCTCTCCTATTCACCCACCACTCACACCAATGTCACTGTGTGCCCTCTGCACAGACTGCTATGTAACCTATCCTATTCACCCACCACGCAAACCAATGTCACTGTGTGCCCTGTGCACAGACTGCTATGTAACCTCTCCTATTCACCCACCACTCACACCTATGTCACTGTGTGCCCAGTGCACAGACTGCTATGTAACCTCTCCTATTCACCCACCACTCACACCAATGTCACTGTGTGCCCTGTGCACAGACTGCTATGTAACCTATCCTATTCACCCACCTCTCACATCAATGTCACTGTATGCCCTGTGCACAGACTGCTATGTAACCTATCCTATTCACCCACCACTCACACCAATGTCACTGTGTATCCTGTGCACAGACTGCTATGTAACTTCTCCTATTCACCCACCTCTAACACCAATGTCACTGTGTGCCCTGCGCACAGACTGCTAAGTAACCTCTCCTATTCACCTACCACTAACACCTATGTCACTGTGTGCACTGTGCACAGACTGCTGTGTAACTTATCTGATTCACCCACCACTCACACCAATGTCACTGTGTGCCCTGGGCACAGACTATGTAACCTCTCCTATTCACCCACCATGCACACCTATGTCACTGTGTGCCCTGTGCACAGAATGCTATGTATCCTATCCTATTCACCCACCATTCACACCAATGCCACTGTGTGCCCTGTGCACAGACTGCTATGTAACCTTTCCTATTCAACCACCACTCACACCAATGTCACTGTGTGCCCTGTGCACAGACTGCTATGTAACCTCTTCTATTCACATACCACTCACACCTATGTCACTGTGAGCCCTGTGCACAGACTGCTATGTATACTCTCCTATTCATCCACCACTCACACCAATGTCACTGTGTGCCCTGTGCACAGACTGCTACGTAGCCTATCCTATTCACCCACCACTCACACCAATGTCAATGTGTGCCCTGTGCACAGGCTGCTATTTAACCTGTCCTATTCACCTACCACTCACACCAATGTCACTGTGTGCCCTGTGCACAGACTGCTATGTAACCTCTCCTATTCACCCACCACACACACCAATGCCACTGTGTGCCCTGTGCACAGACTGCTATGTAACCTCTCCTATTCAACTACCACTCACACCAATGTCACTGTGTGCCCGTGCACAGACTGCTACGTAACCTATCCTGTTCACCAACCACTCACACCTATGTCACTGTGTGCCCTGTGCACAGACTGCTATGTAACCTCTCCTACTCACCCTCCACTCACACCAATGTCACTGTCTGCCCTTTGCACAGACTGCAATGTAACCTATCCTATTCACCCACAACTCACACTAATGTCACTGTGTGCACTGTGTACAGACTGCTATGTAACCTATCCTATTCACCCACCACTCACACCAATGTCATTGTGTGCCCTGTGCACAGACTGCTATGTAACCTCTCCTATTCATCCAAAACTCACACCAATGTCACTGTGTGCCTTGTGCACCGACTGCTATGTAACCTCTCCAACTCACCCACCACTCACACCTATGCCACTGTGTGCCCGGTGCACACACTGCAATGTAACCTATCCTGTTCACCCACCACTCACACCTATGTCACTGTGTGCCCTGTGCACAGACGGCTATGTAACCTCTCCTACTCACCCTCCACTCACACCAATGTCACTGTCTGCCCTTTGCACAGACTGCTATGTAACCTCTCCTATTCACCCACCTCTCACACCAATGTCACTGTGTGCCCTGTGCACAGACTGCTATGTAACCTATCCTATTCACCCACCTCTCACATCAATGTCACTGTGTGCCCTGTGCACAGACTGCTATATGTAATCTATCCTATTCACCCACCACTCAAACCAATGTCACTGAGTATCCTGTGCACAGACTGCTATGTAACCTCTCCTATTCACCCACCTCTAACACCAATGTCACTGTGTGCCCTGTGCACAGACTGCTATGTAACCTCTCCTATTCACCTACCACTCACACCTATGTCACTGTGTGCCCTGTGCACAGACTGCTATGTAACTTATCCTATTCACCCACCACTCACACCAATGTCACTGTGTGCCCTGTGCACAGACTGCTATGTAACCTATCCTATTCACCCACCACTCACACCTATGTCACTGTGTACCCTGTGCACAGACTGCTATGTAACCTCTCCTACTCACCCTCCACTCACACCAATGTCACTGTCTGCCCTTTGCACAGACTGCTATGTAACCTATCCTATTCACAAACCACTCACACTAATGTCACTGTGTGCCCGGTGCACAGACTGCTATGTAACCTATCGTATTCACCCACCACTCACACCTATGTCACTGTGTGCCCTGTGCACAGACTGCTATGTAACCTCTCCTATTCACCCACCACTCACACCAATGTCACTGTGTGCCCCGTGCACAGACTGCTATGTAACCTATCCTATTCACCCACCACTCAAACCAATGTCACTGTGTGCCCTGTGCAGAGACTGCTATGTAACCTCTCCTATTCACCCACCACTCACACCTATGTCACTGTGTGCCCAGTGCACAGACTGCTATGTATCCTTTCCTATTCACCCACCACTCACACCAATGTCACTGTGTGCCCTGTGCACAGACTGCTATGTAACCTATCCTATTCACCCACCTCTCACATCAATGTCACTGTGTGCCCTGTGCACAGACTGCTATGTAACCTATCCTATTCACCCACCACTCACACCAATGTCACTGTGTATCCTGTGCACAGACTGCTATGTAACCTCTCCTATTCACCCACCTCTAACACCAATGTCACTGTGTGCCCTGTGCAAAGACTGCTATGTAACCTCTCCTATTCACCTACCACTCACACCTATGTCACTGTGTGACCAGTGCACAGACTGCTATGTAACTTATGCGATTCATCCACCACTCACACCAATGTCACTGTGTCCCATGTGCACAGACTGCTATGTAACCTATCCTATTCTTCCACCACTCACACCAATGTCACTGTGTGCCCTGGGCACAGACTATGTAACCTCTCCTATTCACCCACCATGCACACCTATGTCACTGTGTGCCCTGTGCACAGAATGCTATGTATCCTATCCTATTCACCCACCATTCACACCAATGCCACTGTGTGCCCTGTGCACAGACTGCTATGTAACCTTTCCTATTCACCCACCACTCACACCAATGTCACTGTGTGCCCTGTGCACAGACTGCTATGTAACCTCTCCTATTCACCTACCACTCACACCTATGTCACTGTGAGCCCTGTGCACAGACTGCTATGTATCCTCTCCTATTCATCCACCACTCACACCAATGTCACTGTGTGCCCTGTGCACAGACTGCTACGTAGCCTATCCTATTCACCCACCACTCAAAACAATGTCACTGTGTGCCCTGTGCACAGGCTGCTATTTAACCTGTCCTATTCACCTACCACTCACACCAATGTTACTGTGTGCCCTGTGCACCGACTGCTATGTAACCTCTCCTATTCACCCACCACACACACCAATGTCACTGTGTGCCCTGTGCACAGACTGCTATGTAACCTCTCCTATTCACCAACCACTCACACCTATGTCACTGTGTGCCCTTTGCACAGACTGCTATGTAACATATCCTATTCACCCACCACTCACACTATTGTCACTGTGTGCACTGTGTACAGACTGCTATGTAACCTATCCTATTCACCCACCACTCACACCAATGTCACTGTGTGCCCTGTGCACTGACTGCTATGTAACCTCTCCTATTCACCCACCACTCAAACCAATGTCACTGTGTGCCCTGTGCACAGACTGCTATGTAACCTCTCCTACTCACCCACCACTCACACCAATGTCACTGTCTGCCCTTTGCACAGACTGCTATGTAACCTCTCCTATTCACCCACCACTCACACTAATGTCACTGTGTGCCCTGTGCACAGACTGCTATGTAACCTATCCTATTCACCCATCACTCACACCAATGTCACTTTGTGCCCTGTGCACAGACTGCTATGTAACCTCTCCTACTCAACCTTCACTCACACCAATGTCACTGTCTGCCCTTTGCACAGACTGCTATGTAACCTATCCTATTCACCCACCACTCACACTAATGTCACTGTGTGCCCTGTGCACAGACTGCTATGTAACCTATCGTATTCTCCCACCACTCACACCAATGTCACTGTGTGCTCTGTGCACAGACTGCTATGTAACCTCTCCTATTCACCCACCACTCACACCAATGTCACTGTGTGCCCTCTGCACAGACTGCTATGTAACCTATCCTATTCACCCACCACGCAAACCAATGTCACTGTGTGCCCTGTGCACAGACTGCTATGTAACCTCTCCTATTCACCCACCACTCACACCTATGTCACTGTGTGCCCAGTGCACAGACTGCTATGTAACCTCTCCTATTCACCCACCACTCACACCAATGTCACTGCGTGCCCTGTGCACAGACTGCTATGTAACCTATCCTATTCACCCACCTCTCACATCAATGTCACTGTATGCCCTGTGCACAGACTGCTATGTAACCTATCCTATTCACCTACCACTAACACCTATGTCACTGTGTGCCCTGTGCACAGACTGCTGTGTAACTTATCCGATTCACCCACCACTCACACCAATGTCACTGTGTGCTCTGGGCACAGACTATGTAACCTCTCCTATTCACCCACCATGCACACCTATGTCACTGTGTGCCCTGTGCACAGAATGCTATGTATCCTATCCTATTCACCCACCATTCACACCAATGCCACTGTGTGCCCTGTGCACAGACTGCTATGTAACCTTTCCTATTCACCCACCACTCACACCAATGTCACTGTGTGCCCTGTGCACAGACTGCTATGTAACCTCTTCTATTCACATACCACTCACACCTATGTCACTGTGAGCCCTGTGCACAGACTGCTATGTATACTCTCCTATTCATCCACCACTCACACCAATGTCACTGTGTGCCCTGTGCACAGACTGCTACGTAGCCTATCCTATTCACCCACCACTCACACCAATGTCAATGTGTGCCCTGTGCACAGGCTGCTATTTAACCTGTCCTATTCACCTACCACTCACACCAATGTCACTGTGTGCCCTGTGCACAGACTGCTATGTAACCTCTCCTATTCACCCACCACACACACCAATGCCACTGTGTGCCCTGTGCACAGACTGCTATGTAACCTCTCCTATTCAACTACCACTCACACCAATGTCACTGTGTGCCCGTGTACAGACTGCTATGTAACCTCTCCTATTCACCAACCACTCACACCTATGTCACTGTGTGCCCTTTGCACAGACTGCTATGTAACATATCCTATTCACCCACCACTCACACTATTGTCACTGTGTGCACTGTGTACAGACTGCTATGTAACCTATCCTATTCACCCACCACTCACACCAATGTCACTGTGTGCCCTGTGCACTGACTGCTATGTAACCTCTCCTATTCACCCACCACTCAAACCAATGTCACTGTGTGCCCTGTGCACAGACTGCTATGTAACCTCTCCTACTCACCCACCACTCACACCAATGTCACTGTCTGCCCTTTGCACAGACTGCTATGTAACCTCTCCTATTCACCCACCACTCACACTAATGTCACTGTGTGCCCTGTGCACAGACTGCTATGTAACCTATCCTATTCACCCATCACTCACACCAATGTCACTTTGTGCCCTGTGCACAGACTGCTATGTAACCTCTCCTACTCAACCTTCACTCACACCAATGTCACTGTCTGCCCTTTGCACAGACTGCTATGTAACCTATCCTATTCACCCACCACTCACACTAATGTCACTGTGTGCCCTGTGCACAGACTGCTATGTAACCTATCGTATTCTCCCACCACTCACACCAATGTCACTGTGTGCTCTGTGCACAGACTGCTATGTAACCTCTCCTATTCACCCACCACTCACACCAATGTCACTGTGTGCCCTCTGCACAGACTGCTATGTAACCTATCCTATTCACCCACCACGCAAACCAATGTCACTGTGTGCCCTGTGCACAGACTGCTATGTAACCGCTCCTATTCACCCACCACTCACACCTATGTCACTGTGTGCCCAGTGCACAGACTGCTATGTAACCTCTCCTATTCACCCACCACTCACACCAATGTCACTGCGTGCCCTGTGCACAGACTGCTATGTAACCTATCCTATTCACCCACCTCTCACATCAATGTCACTGTATGCCCTGTGCACAGACTGCTATGTAACCTATCCTATTCACCTACCACTAACACCTATGTCACTGTGTGCCCTGTGCACAGACTGCTGTGTAACTTATCCGATTCACCCACCACTCACACCAATGTCACTGTGTGCTCTGGGCACAGACTATGTAACCTCTCCTATTCACCCACCATGCACACCTATGTCACTGTGTGCCCTGTGCACAGAATGCTATGTATCCTATCCTATTCACCCACCATTCACACCAATGCCACTGTGTGCCCTGTGCACAGACTGCTATGTAACCTTTCCTATTCACCCACCACTCACACCAATGTCACTGTGTGCCCTGTGCACAGACTGCTATGTAACCTCTTCTATTCACATACCACTCACACCTATGTCACTGTGAGCCCTGTGCACAGACTGCTATGTATACTCTCCTATTCATCCACCACTCACACCAATGTCACTGTGTGCCCTGTGCACAGACTGCTACGTAGCCTATCCTATTCACCCACCACTCACACCAATGTCAATGTGTGCCCTGTGCACAGGCTGCTATTTAACCTGTCCTATTCACCTACCACTCACACCAATGTCACTGTGTGCCCTGTGCACAGACTGCTATGTAACCTCTCCTATTCACCCACCACACACACCAATGCCACTGTGTGCCCTGTGCACAGACTGCTATGTAACCTCTCCTATTCAACTACCACTCACACCAATGTCACTGTGTGCCCGTGTACAGACTGCTATGTAACCTATCCTGTTCACCAACAACTCACACCTATGTCACTGTGTGCCCTGTGCACAGACTGCTATGTAACCTCTCCTACTCACCCTCCACTCACACCAATGTCACTGTCTGCCCTTTGCACAGACTGCAATGTAACCTATCCTATTCACCCACAACTCACACTAATGTCACTGTGTGCACTGTGTACAGACTGCTATGTAACCTATCCTATTCACCCACCACTCACACCAATGTCATTGTGTGCCCTGTGCACAGACTGCTATGTAACCTCTCCTATTCATCCACCACTCACACCAATGTCACTGTGTGCCTTGTGCACCGACTGCTATGTAACCTCTCCAACTCACCCACCACTCACACCTATGCCACTGTGTGCCCGGTGCACAGACTGCAATGTAACCTATCCTGTTCACCCACCACTCACACCTATGTCACTGTGTGCCCTGTGCACAGACGGCTATGTAACCTCTCCTATTCACCCTCCACTCACACCAATGTCACTGTCTGTCCTTTGCACAGACTGCTATGTAACCTCTCCTATTCACCCACCTCTCACACCAATGTCACTGTGTGCCCTGTGCACAGACTGCTATGTAACCTATCCTATTCACCCACCTCTCACATCAATGTCACTGTGTGCCCTGTGCACAGACTGCTATATGTAATCTATCCTATTCACCCACCACTCAAACCAATGTCACTGAGTATCCTGTGCACAGACTGCTATGTAACCTCTCCTATTCACCCACCTCTAACACCAATGTCACTGTGTGCCCTGTGCACAGACTGCTATGTAACCTCTCCTATTCACCTACCACTCACACCTATGTCACTGTGTGCCCTGTGCACAGACTGCTATGTAACTTATCCTATTCACCCACCACTCACACCAATGTCACTGTGTGCCCTGTGCACAGACTGCTATGTAACCTATCCTATTCATCCACCACTCACACCAATGTCACTGTGTGCCCTGGGCACAGACTATATAACCTCTCCTTTTCACCCACCATGCACACCTATGTCACTGTGTGCCCTGTGCACAGAATGCTATGTATCCTATCCTATTCACCCACCATTCACACCAATGTCACTGTGTGCCCAGTGCACAGACTGCTATGTAACCTTTCCTATTCACCCACCACTCACACCAATGTCACTGTGTGCCCTGTGCACAGACTGCTATGTAACCTCTCCTATTCACCTACCACTCACACCTATGTCACTGTGTGTCCTGTGCACAGACTGCTATGTATCCTCTCCTATTCATCCACCACTCACACCAATGTCACTGTGTGCCCTGTGAACAGACTGCTATGTATCCTATCCTATTCACCCACCACTCACACCAATGTCACTGTGTGCCCTGTGCACAGGCTGCTATTTAACCTGTCCTATTCACCTACCACTAACACCAATGTCACTGTGTGCCCTGTGCACAGACTGCTATGTAACCTCTCCAATTCACCCTCCACACACACCAATGTCACTGTGTGCCCAGTGCACAGACTGCTATGTAACCTCTCCTATTCACCTCACTCACACCTATGTCACTGTGTGCCCTGTGCACAGACTGCTATGTATCCTCTCCAATTCATCCACCACTCACACCTATGTCACTGTGTGCCCTGTGCACAGACTGCTATGTAGCCTCTCCTATTCACCTCACTCACACCTATGTCACTGTGTGCCCTGTGCACAGACTGCTATGTATCCTCTCCAATTCATCCACCACTCACACCTATGTCACTGTGTGCCCTGTGCACAGACTGCTATGTAACCTCTCCTATTCACCAACCACTCACACCAATGTCACTGTGTGCCCTGTGCACAGACTGCTATGTAACCTCTCCTATTCACCTACCACTCACACCTATGTCACTGTGTGCCTTGTGCACAGACTGCTATGTAACCTATCCTGTTCACCCACCACTCACACCTATGTCACTGTGTGCCCTGTGCACAGACTGCTATGTAACCTCTCCTACTCACCCTCCACTCACACCAATGTCACTGTCTGCCCTTTGCACAGACTGC
This sequence comes from Taudactylus pleione, assembly GCA_031769625.1. Classification (NCBI taxonomy): domain Eukaryota; kingdom Metazoa; phylum Chordata; class Amphibia; order Anura; family Myobatrachidae; genus Taudactylus; species Taudactylus pleione. The sequence goes on from JAUIMM010000188.1 coordinate 13,128,934, forward strand.
TATGTAACCTATCCTATTCACCCACCACTCACACTAATGTCACTGTGTGCCCGGTGCACAGACTGCTATGTAACCTATCGTATTCACCCACCACTCACACCTATGTCACTGTGTGCCCTGTGCACAGACTGCTATGTAACCTCTCCTATTCACCCACCACTCACACCAATGTCACTGTGTGCCCCGTGCACAGACTGCTATGTAACCTATCCTATTCACCCACCACTCAAACCAATGTCACTGTGTGCCCTGTGCACAGACTGCTATGTAACCTCTCCTATTCACCCACCACTCACACCTATGTCACTGTGTGCCCAGTGCACAGACTGCTATGTATCCTTTCCTATTCACCCACCACTCACACCAATGTCACTGTGTGCCCTGTGCACAGACTGCTATGTAACCTATCCTATTCACCCACCTCTCACATCAATGTCACTGTGTGCCCTGTGCACAGACTGCTATGTAACCTATCCTATTCACCCACCTCTCACATCAATGTCACTGTGTGCCCTGTGCACAGACTGCTATGTAACCTATCCTATTCACCCACCACTCACACCAATGTCACTGTGTATCCTGTGCACAGACTGCTATGTAACCTCTCCTATTCACCCACCTCTAACACCAATGTCACTGTGTGCCCTGTGCAAAGACTGCTATGTAACCTCTCCTATTCACCTACCACTCACACCTAAGTCACTGTGTGACAAGTGCACAGACTGCTATGTAACTTATGCGATTCATCCACCACTCACACCAATGTCACTGTGTCCCCTGTGCACAGACTGCTATGTAACCTATCCTATTCTTCCACCACTCACACCAATGTCACTGTGTGCCCTGGGCACAGACTATGTAACCTCTCCTATTCACCCACCATGCACACCTATGTCACTGTGTGCCCTGTGCACAGAATGCTATGTATCCTATCCTAATCACCCACCATTCACACCAATGTCACTGTGTGCCCTGTGCACAGACTGCTATGTAACCTTTCCTATTCACCCACCACTCACACCAATGTCACTGTGTGCCCTGTGCACAGACTGCTATGTAACCTCTCCTATTCACCTACCACTCACACCTATGTCACTGAGAGCCCTGTGCACAGACTGCTATGTATCCTCTCCTATTCATCCACCACTCACACCAATGTCACTGTGTGCCCTGTGCACAGACTGCTACGTAGCCTATCCTATTCACCCACCACTCAAACCAATGTCACTGAGTGCCCTGTGCACAGGCTGCTATTTAACCTGTCCTATTCACCTACCACTCACACCAATGTTACTGTGTGCCCTGTGCACCGACTGCTATGTAACCTCTCCTATTCACCCACCACACACACCAATGTCACTGTGTGCCCTGTGCACAGACTGCTATGTAACCTCTCCTATTCACCAACCACTCACACCTATGTCACTGTGTGAACTTTGCACAGACTGCTATGTAACCTATCCTATTCACCCACCACTCACACTATTGTCACTGTGTGCACTGTGTACAGACTGCTATGTAACCTATCCTATTCACCCACCACTCACACCAATGTCACTGTGTGCCCTGTGCACAGACTGCTATGTAACCTCTCCTATTCATCCACCACTCACACCAATGTCACTGTGTGCCCTGTGCACTGACTGCTATGTAACCTCTCCTATTCACCCACCACTCAAACCAATGTCACTGTGTGCCCTGTGCACAGACTGCTATGTAACCTCTCCTACTCACCCACCACTCACACCTATGCCACTGTGTGCCCGGTGCACAGACTGCAATGTAACCTATCCTGTTCACCCACCACTCACACCTATGTCACTGTGTGCCCTGTGCACAGACGGCTATGTAACCTCTCCTACTCACCCTCCACTCACACCAATGTCACTGTCTGCCCTTTGCACAGACTGCTATGTAACCTCTCCTATTCACCCACCACTCACACTAATGTCACTGTGTGCCCTGTGCACAGACTGCTATGTAACCTATCCTATTCACCCATCACTCACACCAATGTCACTGTGTGCCCTGTGCACAGACTGCTATGTAACCTCTCCTACTCAACCTCCACTCACACCAATGTCACTGTCTGCCCTTTGCACAGACTGCTATGTAACCTATCCTATTCACCCACCACTCACACTAATGTCACTGTGTGCCCTGTGCACAGACTGCTATGTAACCTATCGTATTCTCCCACCACTCACACCAATGTCACTGTGTGCTCTGTGCACAGACTGCTATGTAACCTCTCCTATTCACCCACCACTCACACCAATGTCACTGTGTGCCCTCTGCACAGACTGCTATGTAACCTATCCTATTCACCCACCACGCAAACCAATGTCACTGTGTGCCCTGTGCACAGACTGCTATGTAACCTCTCCTATTCACCCACCACTCACACCTATGTCACTGTGTGCCCAGTGCACAGACTGCTATGTAACCTCTCCTATTCACCCACCACTCACACCAATGTCACTGTGTGCCCTGTGCACAGACTGCTATGTAACCTAACCTATTCACCCACCTCTCACATCAATGTCACTGTATGCCCTGTGCACAGACTGCTATGTAACCTATCCTATTCACCCACCACTCACACCAATGTCACTGTGTATCCTGTGCACAGACTGCTATGTAACCTCTCCTATTCACCCACCTCTAACACCAATGTCACTGTGTGCCCTGCGCACAGACTGCTAAGTAACCTCTCCTATTCACCTACCACTAACACCTATGTCACTGTGTGCCCTGTGCACAGACTGCTGTGTAACTTATCCAATTCACCCACCACTCACACCAATGTCACTGTGTGCCCTGGGCACAGACTATGTAACCTCTCCTATTCACCCACCATGCACACCTATGTCACTGTGTGCCCTGTGCACAGAATGCTATGTATCCTATCCTATTCACCCACCATTCACACCAATGCCACTGTGTGCCCTGTGCACAGACTGCTATGTAACCTTTCCTATTCACCCACCACTCACACCAATGTCACTGTGTGCCCTGTGCACAGACTGCTATGTAACCTCTTCTATTCACATACCACTCACACCTATGTCACTGTGAGCCCTGTGCACAGACTGCTATGTATACTCTCCTATTCATCCACCACTCACACCAATGTCACTGTGTGCCCTGTGCACAGACTGCTACGTAGCCTATCCTATTCACCCACCACTCACACCAATGTCAATGTGTGCCCGGTGCACAGGCTGCTATTTAACCTGTCCTATTCACCTACCACTCACACCAATGTCACTGTGTGCCCTGTGCACAGACTGCTATGTAACCTCTCCTATTCACCCACCACACACACCAATGCCACTGTGTGCCCTGTGCACAGACTGCTATGTAACCTCTCCTATTCAACTACCACTCACACCAATGTCACTGTGTGCCCTGTGCACAGACGGCTATGTAACCTCTCCTACTCACCCTCCACTCACACCAATGTCACTGTCTGCCCTTTGCACAGACTGCTATGTAACCTATCCTATTCACCCATCACTCACACCAATGTCACTTTGTGCCCTGTGCACAGACTGCTATGTAACCTCTCCTACTCAACCTTCACTCACACCAATGTCACTGTCTGCCCTTTGCACAGACTGCTATGTAACCTATCCTATTCACCCACCACTCACACTAATGTCACTGTGTGCCCTGTGCACAGACTGCTATGTAACCTCTCCTATTCTCCCACCACTCACACCAATGTCACTGTGTGCTCTGTGCACAGACTGCTATGTAACCTCTCCTATTCACCCACCACTCACACCAATGTCACTGTGTGCCCTCTGCACAGACTGCTATGTAACCTATCCTATTCACCCACCACGCAAACCAATGTCACTGTGTGCCCTGTGCACAGACTGCTATGTAACCTCTCCTATTCACCCACCACTCACACCTATGTCACTGTGTGCCCAGTGCACAGACTGCTATGTAACCTCTCCTATTCACCCACCACTCACACCAATGTCACTGCGTGCCCTGTGCACAGACTGCTATGTAACCTATCCTATTCACCCACCTCTCACATCAATGTCACTGTATGCCCTGTGCACAGACTGCTATGTAACCTATCCTATTCACCTACCACTAACACCTATGTCACTGTGTGCCCTGTGCACAGACTGCTGTGTAACTTATCCGATTCACCCACCACTCACACCAATGTCACTGTGTGCCCTGGGCACAGACTATGTAACCTCTCCTATTCACCCACCATGCACACCTATGTCACTGTGTGCCCTGTGCACAGAATGCTATGTATCCTATCCTATTCACCCACCATTCACACCAATGCCACTGTGTGCCCTGTGCACAGACTGCTATGTAACCTTTCCTATTCACCCACCACTCACACCAATGTCACTGTGTGCCCTGTGCACAGACTGCTATGTAACCTCTTCTATTCACATACCACTCACACCTATGTCACTGTGAGCCCTGTGCACAGACTGCTATGTATACTCTCCTATTCATCCACCACTCACACCAATGTCACTGTGTGCCCTGTGCACAGACTGCTACGTAGACTATCCTATTCACCCACCACTCACACCAATGTCAATGTGTGCCCTGTGCACAGGCTGCTATTTAACCTGTCCTATTCACCTACCACTCACACCAATGTCACTGTGTGCCCTGTGCAAAGACTGCTATGTAAGCTCTCTTATTCACCTACCACTCACACCTAAGTCACTGTGTGACCAGTGCACAGACTGCTATGTAACTTATGCGATTCATCCACGACTCACACCAATGTCACTGTGTCCCCTGTGCACAGACTGCTATGTAACCTATCCTATTCTTCCACCACTCACACCAATGGCACTGTGTGCCCTGGGCACAGACTATGTAACCTCTCCTATTCACCCACCATGCACACCTATGTCACTGTGTGCCCTGTGCACAGAATGCTATGTATCCTATCCTAATCACCCACCATTCACACCAATGTCACTGTGTGCCCTGTGCACAGACTGCTATGTAACCTTTCCTATTCACCCACCACTCACACCAATGTCACTGTGTGCCCTGTGCACAGACTGCTATGTAACCTCTCCTATTCACCTACCACTCACACCTATGTCACTGTGAGCCCTGTGCACAGACTGCTACCTCTCCTATTCATCCACCACTCACACCAATGTCACTGTGTGCCCTGTGCACAGACTGCTACGTAGCCTATCCTATTCACCCACCACTCAAACCAATGTCACTGTGTGCCCTGTGCACAGGCTGCTATTTAACCTGTCCTATTCACCTACCACTCACACCAATGTTACTGTGTGCCCTGTGCACCGACTGCTATGTAACCTCTCCTATTCACCCACCACACACACCAATGTCACTGTGTGCCCTGTGCACAGACTGCTATGTAACCTCTCCTATTCACCAACCACTCACACCTATGTCACTGTGTGCCCTTTGCACAGACTGCTATGTAACCTATCCTATTCACCCACCACTCACACTATTGTCACTGTGTGCACTGTGTACAGACTGCTATGTAACCTATCCTATTCACCCACCACTCACACCAATGTCACTGTGTGCCCTGTGCACAGACTGCTATGTAACCTCTCCTATTCATCCACCACTCACACCAATGTCACTGTGTGCCCTGTGCACTGACTGCTATGTAACATCTCCTATTCACCCACCACTCAAACCAATGTCACTGTGTGCCCTGTGCACAGACTGCTATGTAACCTCTCCTACTCACCCACCACTCACACCTATGCCACTGTGTGCCCGGTGCACAGACTGCAATGTAACCTATCCTGTTCACCCACCACTCACACCTATGTCACTGTGTGCCCTGTGCACAGACGGCTATGTAACCTCTCCTACTCACCCTCCACTCACACCAATGTCACTGTCTGCCCTTTGCACAGACTGCTATGTAACCTCTCCTATTCACCCACCACTCACACTAATGTCACTGTGTGCCCTGTGCACAGACTGCTATGTAACCTATCCTATTCACCCATCACTCACACCAATGTCACTGTGTGCCCTGTGCACAGACTGCTATGTAACCTCTCCTACTCAACCTCCACTCACACCAATGTCACTGTCTGCCCTTTGCACAGACTGCTATGTAACCTATCCTATTCACCCACCACTCACACTAATGTCACTGTGTGCCCTGTGCACAGACTGCTATGTAACCTATCGTATTCTCCCACCACTCACACCAATGTCACTGTGTGCTCTGTGCACAGACTGCTATGTAACCTCTCCTATTCACCCACCACTCACACCAATGTCACTGTGTGCCCTCTGCACAGACTGCTATGTAACCTATCCTATTCACCCACCACGCAAACCAATGTCACTGTGTGCCCTGTGCACAGACTGCTATGTAACCTCTCCTATTCACCCACCACTCACACCTATGTCACTGTGTGCCCAGTGCACAGACTGCTATGTAACCTCTCCTATTCACCCACCACTCACACCAATGTCACTGTGTGCCCTGTGCACAGACTGCTATGTAACCTAACCTATTCACCCACCTCTCACATCAATGTCACTGTATGCCCTGTGCACAGACTGCTATGTAACCTATCCTATTCACCCACCACTCACACCAATGTCACTGTGTATCCTGTGCACAGACTGCTATGTAACCTCTCCTATTCACCCACCTCTAACACCAATGTCACTGTGTGCCCTGCGCACAGACTGCTAAGTAACCTCTCCTATTCACCTACCACTAACACCTATGTCACTGTGTGCCCTGTGCACAGACTGCTGTGTAACTTATCCGATTCACCCACCACTCACACCAATGTCACTGTGTGCCCTGGGCACAGACTATGTAACCTCTCCTATTCACCCACCATGCACACCTATGTCACTGTGTGCCCTGTGCACAGAATGCTATGTATCCTATCCTATTCACCCACCATTCACACCAATGCCACTGTGTGCCCTGTGCACAGACTGCTATGTAACCTTTCCTATTCACCCACCACTCACACCAATGTCACTGTGTGCCCTGTGCACAGACTGCTATGTAACCTCTTCTATTCACATACCACTCACACCTATGTCACTGTGAGCCCTGTGCACAGACTGCTATGTATACTCTCCTATTCATCCACCACTCACACCAATGTCACTGTGTACCCTGTGCACAGACTGCTACGTAGCCTATCCTATTCACCCACCACTCACACCAATGTCAATGTGTGCCCTGTGCACAGGCTGCTATTTAACCTGTCCTATTCACCTACCACTCACACCAATGTCACTGTGTGCCCTGTGCACAGACTGCTATGTAACCTCTCCTATTCACCCACCACACACACCAATGCCACTGTGTGCCCTGTGCACAGACTGCTATGTAACCTCTCCTATTCAACTACCACTCACACCAATGTCACTGTGTGCCCTGTGCACAGACGGCTATGTAACCTCTCCTACTCACCCTCCACTCACACCAATGTCACTGTCTGCCCTTTGCACAGACTGCTATGTAACCTCTCCTATTCACCCACCACTCACACTAATGTCACTGTGTGCCCTGTGCACAGACTGCTATGTAACCTATCCTATTCACCCATCACTCACACCAATGTCACTTTGTGCCCTGTGCACAGACTGCTATGTAACCTCTCCTACTCAACCTTCACTCACACCAATGTCACTGTCTGCCCTTTGCACAGACTGCTATGTAACCTATCCTATTCACCCACCACTCACACTAATGTCACTGTGTGCCCTGTGCACAGACTGCTATGTAACCTATCGTATTCTCCCACCACTCACACCAATGTCACTGTGTGCTCTGTGCACAGACTGCTATGTAACCTCTCCTATTCACCCACCACTCACACCAATGTCACTGTGTGCCCTCTGCACAGACTGCTATGTAACCTATCCTATTCACCCACCACGCAAACCAATGTCACTGTGTGCCCTGTGCACAGACTGCTATGTAACCTCTCCTATTCACCCACCACTCACACCTATGTCACTGTGTGCCCAGTGCACAGACTGCTATGTAACCTCTCCTATTCACCCACCACTCACACCAATGTCACTGCGTGCCCTGTGCACAGACTGCTATGTAACCTATCCTATTCACCCACCTCTCACATCAATGTCACTGTATGCCCTGTGCACAGACTGCTATGTAACCTATCCTATTCACCTACCACTAACACCTATGTCACTGTGTGCCCTGTGCACAGACTGCTGTGTAACTTATCCGATTCACCCACCACTCACACCAATGTCACTGTGTGCCCTGGGCACAGACTATGTAACCTCTCCTATTCACCCACCATGCACACCTATGTCACTGTGTGCCCTGTGCACAGAATGCTATGTATCCTATCCTATTCACCCACCATTCACACCAATGCCACTGTGTGCCCTGTGCACAGACTGCTATGTAACCTTTCCTATTCACCCACCACTCACACCAATGTCACTGTGTGCCCTGTGCACAGACTGCTATGTAACCTCTTCTATTCACATACCACTCACACCTATGTCACTGTGAGCCCTGTGCACAGACTGCTATGTATACTCTCCTATTCATCCACCACTCACACCAATGTCACTGTGTGCCCTGTGCACAGACTGCTATGTAGCCTATCCTATTCACCCACCACTCACACCAATGTCAATGTGTGCCCTGTGCACAGGCTGCTATTTAACCTGTCCTATTCACCTACCATTCACACCAATGTCACTGTGTACCCTGTGCACAGACTGCTATGTAACCTCTCCTATTCACCCACCACACACACCAATGCCACTGTGTGCCCTGTGCACAGACTGCTATGTAACCTCTCCTATTCAACTACCACTCACACCAATGTCACTGTGTGCCCGTGCACAGACTGCTATGTAACCTATCCTGTTCACCAACAACTCACACCTATGTCACTGTGTGCCCTGTGCACAGACTGCTATGTAACCTCTCCTACTCACCCTCCACTCACACCAATGTCACTGTGTGCCCTTTGCACAGACTGCAATGTAACCTATCCTATTCACCCACAACTCACACTAATGTCACTGTGTGCACTGTGTACAGACTGCTATGTAACCTATCCTATTCACCCACCACTCACACCAATGTCATTGTGTGCCCTGTGCACAGACTGCTATGTAACCTCTCCTATTCATCCACCACTCACACCAATGTCACTGTGTGCCTTGTGCACCGACTGCTATGTAACCTCTCCAACTCACCCACCACTCACACCTATGCCACTGTGTGCCCGGTGCACAGACTGCAATGTAACCTATCCTGTTCACCCACCACTCACACCTATGTCACTGTGTGCCCTGTGCACAGACGTCTATGTAACCTCTCCTATTCACCCTCCACTCACACCAATGTCACTGTCTGCCCTTTGCACAGACTGCTATGTAACCTCTCCTATTCACCCACCTCTCACACCAATGTCACTGTGTGCCCTGTGCACAGACTGCAATGTAACCTATCCTATTCACCCACCTCTCACATCAATGTCACTGTGTGCCCTGTGCACAGACTGCTATATGTAATCTATCCTATTCACCCACCACTCAAACCAATGTCACTGAGTATCCTGTGCACAGACTGCTATGTAACCTCTCCTATTCACCCACCTCTAACACCAATGTCACTGTGTGCCCTGTGCACAGACTGCTATGTAACCTCTCCTATTCACCTACCACTCACACCTATGTCACTGTGTGCCCTGTGCACAGACTGCTATGTAACTTATCCTATTCACCCACCACTCACACCAATGTCACTGTGTGCCCTGTGCACAGACTGCTATGTAACCTATCCTATTCATCCACCACTCACACCAATGTCACTGTGTGCCCTGGGCACAGACTATGTAACCTCTCCTTTTCACCCACCATGCACACCTATGTCACTGTGTGCCCTGTGCACAGAATGCTATGTATCCTATCCTATTCACCCACCATTCACACCAATGTCACTGTGTGCCCAGTGCACAGACTGCTATGTAACCTTTCCTATTCACCCACCACTCACACCAATGTCACTGTGTGCCCTGTGCACAGACTGCTATGTAACCTCTCCTATTCACCTACCACTCACACCTATGTCACTGTGTGTCCTGTGCACAGACTGCTATGTATCCTCTCCTATTCATCCACCACTCACACCAATGTCACTGTGTGCCCTGTGCACAGACTGCTATGTAACTTATCCTATTCACCCACCACTCACACCAATGTCACTGTGTGCCCTGTGCACAGACTGCTATGTAACCTATCCTATTCATCCACCACTCACACCAATGTCACTGTGTGCCCTGGGCACAGACTATGTAACCTCTCCTTTTCACCCACCATGCACACCTATGTCACTGTGTGCCCTGTGCACAGAATGCTATGTATCCTATCCTATTCACCTACCACTCACACCAATGTCACTGTGTGCCCTGTGCACAGACTGCTATGTAACCTCTCCAATTCACCCTCCACACACACCAATGTCACTGTGTGCCCAGTGCACAGACTGCTATGTAACCTCTCCTATTCACCTCACTCACACCTATGTCACTGTGTGCCCTGTGCACAGACTGCTATGTATCCTCTCCAATTCATCCACCACTCACACCTATGTCACTGTGTGCCCTGTGCACAGACTGCTATGTAGCCTCTCCTATTCACCTCACTCACACCTATGTCACTGTGTGCCCTGTGCACAGACTGCTATGTATCCTCTCCAATTCATCCACCACTCACACCTATGTCACTGTGTGCCCTGTGCACAGACTGCTATGTAACCTCTCCTATTCACCAACCACTCACACCAATGTCACTGTGTGCCCTGTGCACAGACTGCTATGTAACCTCTCCTATTCACCTACCACTCACACCTATGTCACTGTGTGCCTTGTGCACAGACTGCTATGTAACCTATCCTGTTCACCCACCACTCACACCTATGTCACTGTGTGCCCTGTGCACAGACTGCTATGTAACCTCTCCTACTCACCCTCCACTCACACCAATGTCACTGTCTGCCCTTTGCACAGACTGCTATGTAACCTATCCTATTCACCCACCACTCACACTAATGTCACTGTGTGCCCGGTGCACAGACTGCTATGTAACCTATCGTATTCACCCACCACTCACACCTATGTCACTGTGTGCCCTGTGCACAGACTGCTATGTAACCTCTCCTATTCACCCACCACTCACACCAATGTCACTGTGTGCCCCGTGCACAGACTGCTATGTAACCTATCCTATTCACCCACCACTCAAACCAATGTCACTGTGTGCCCTGTGCACAGACTGCTATGTAACCTCTCCTATTCACCCACCACTCACACCTATGTCACTGTGTGCCCAGTGCACAGACTGCTATGTATCCTTTCCTATTCACCCACCACTCACACCAATGTCACTGTGTGCCCTGTGCACAGACTGCTATGTAAACTATCCTATTCACCCACCTCTCACATCAATGTCACTGTGTGCCCTGTGCACAGACTGCTATGTAACCTATCCTATTCACCCACCACTCACACCAATGTCACTGTGTATCCTGTGCACAGACTGCTATGTAACCTCTCCTATTCACCCACCTCTAACACCAATGTCACTGTGTGCCCTGTGCAAAGACTGCTATGTAACCTCTCCTATTCACCTACCACTCACACCTAAGTCACTGTGTGACCAGTGCACAGACTGCTATGTAACTTATGCGATTCATCCACCACTCACACCAATGTCACTGTGTCCCCTGTGCACAGACTGCTATGTAACCTATCCTATTCTTCCACCACTCACACCAATGTCACTGTGTGCCCTGGGCACAGACTATGTAACCTCTCCTATTCACCCACCATGCACACCTATGTCACTGTGTGCCCTGTGCACAGAATGCTATGTATCCTATCCTAATCACCCACCATTCACACCAATGTCACTGTGTGCCCTGTGCACAGACTGCTATGTAACCTTTCCTATTCACCCACCACTCACACCAATGTCACTGTGTGCCCTGTGCACAGACTGCTATGTAACCTCTCCTATTCACCTACCACTCACACCTATGTCACTGTGAGCCCTGTGCACAGACTGCTATGTATCCTCTCCTATTCATCCACCACTCACACCAATGTCACTGTGTGCCCTGTGCACAGACTGCTACGTAGACTATCCTATTCACCCACCACTCAAACCAATGTCACTGTGTGCCCTGTGCACAGGCTGCTATTTAACCTGTCCTATTCACCTACCACTCACACCTATGTCACTGTGTGCCCTTTGCACAGACTGCTATGTAACCTATCCTATTCACCCACCACACACACCAATGTCACTGTGTGCCCTGTGCACAGACTGCTATGTAACCTCTCCTATTCATCCACCACTCACACCAATGTCACTGTGTGCCCTGTGCACTGACTGCTATGTAACCTCTCCTATTCACCCACCACTCAAACCAATGTCACTGTGTGCCCTGTGCACAGACTGCTATGTAACCTCTCCTACTCACCCACCACTCACACCTATGCCACTGTGTGCCCGGTGCACAGACTGCAATGTAACCTATCCTGTTCACCCACCACTCACACCTATGTCACTGTGTGCCCTGTGCACAGACGGCTATGTAACCTCTCCTACTCACCCTCCACTCACACCAATGTCACTGTCTGCCCTTTGCACAGACTGCTATGTAACCTCTCCTATTCACCCACCACTCACACTAATGTCACTGTGTGCCCTGTGCACAGACTGCTATGTAACCTATCCTATTCACCCATCACTCACACCAATGTCACTGTGTGCCCTGTGCACAGACTGCTATGTAACCTCTCCTACTCAACCTCCACTCACACCAATGTCACTGTCTGCCCTTTGCACAGACTGCTATGTAACCTATCCTATTCACCCACCACTCACACTAATGTCACTGTGTGCCCTGTGCACAGACTGCTATGTAACCTATCATATTCTCCCACCACTCACACCAATGTCACTGTGTGCTCTGTGCACAGACTGCTATATAACCTCTCCAATTCACCCACCACTCACACCAATGTCACTGTGTGCCCTCTGCACAGACTGCTATGTAACCTATCCTATTCACCCACCACGCAAACCAATGTCACTGTGTGCCCTGTGCACAGACTGCTATGTAACCTCTCCTATTCACCCACCACTCACACCTATGTCACTGTGTGCCCAGTGCACAGACTGCTATGTAACCTCTCCTATTCACCCACCACTCACACCAATGTCACTGTGTGCCCTGTGCACAGACTGCTATGTAACCTAACCTATTCACCCACCTCTCACATCAATGTCACTGTATGCCCTGTGCACAGACTGCTATGTAACCTATCCTATTCACCCACCACTCACACCAATGTCACTGTGTATCCTGTGCACAGACTGCTATGTAACCTCTCCTATTCACCCACCTCTAACACCAATGTCACTGTGTGCCCTGCGCACAGACTGCTAAGTAACCTCTCCTATTCACCTACCACTAACACCTATGTCACTGTGTGCCCTGTGCACAGACTGCTGTGTAACTTATCCGATTCACCCACCACTCACACCAATGTCACTGTGTGCCCTGGGCACAGACTATGTAACCTCTCCTATTCACCCACCATGCACACCTATGTCACTGTGTGCCCTGTGCACAGAATGCTATGTATCCTATCCTATTCACCCACCATTCACACCAATGCCACTGTGTGCCCTGTGCACAGACTGCTATGTAACCTTTCCTATTCACCCACCACTCACACCAATGTCACTGTGTGCCCTGTGCACAGACTGCTATGTAACCTCTTCTATTCACATACCACTCACACCTATGTCACTGTGAGCCCTGTGCACAGACTGCTATGTATACTCTCCTATTCATCCACCACTCACACCAATGTCACTGTGTGCCCTGTGCACAGACTGCTACGTAGCCTATCCTATTCACCCACCACTCACACCAATGTCAATGTGTGCCCTGTGCACAGGCTGCTATTTAACCTGTCCTATTCACCTACCACTCACACCAATGTCACTGTGTGCCCTGTGCACAGACTGCTATGTAACCTCTCCTATTCACCCACCACACACACCAATGCCACTGTGTGCCCTGTGCACAGACTGCTATGTAACCTCTCCTATTCAACTACCACTCACACCAATGTCACTGTGTGCCCTGTGCACAGACTGCTATGTAACCTCTCCTACTCACCCTCCACTCACACCAATGTCACTGTCTGCCCTTTGCACAGACTGCAATGTAACCTATCCTATTCACCCACAACTCACACTAATGTCACTGTGTGCACTGTGTACAGACTGCTATGTAACCTATCCTATTCACCCACCACTCACACCAATGTCATTGTGTGCCCTGTGCACAGACTGCTATGTAACCTCTCCTATTCATCCACCACTCACACCAATCACTGTGTGCCTTGTGCACCGACTGCTATGTAACCTCTCCAACTCACCCACCACTCACACCTATGCCACTGTGTGCCCGGTGCACAGACTGCAATGTAACCTATCCTGTTCACCCACCACTCACACCTATGTCACTGTGTGCCCTGTGCACAGATGGCTATGTAACCTCTCCTACTCACCCTCCACTCACACCATTGTCACTGTCTGCCCTTTGCACAGACTGCTATGTAACCTCTCCTATTCACCCACCACTCACACTAATGTCACTGTGTGCCCTGTGCACAGACTGCTGTGTAACCTATCCTATTCACCCACCACTCACACCAATGTCACTGTGTGCTCTGTGCACAGACTGCTATGTAACCTCTCCTACTCAACCTCCACTCACACCAATGTCACTGTCTGCCCTTTGCACAGACTGCTATGTAACCTATCCTATTCACCCACCACTCACACTAATGTCACTGTGTGTCCTGTGCACAGACTGCTATGTAACCTATCGTATTCACCCACCACTCACACCAATGTCACTGTGTGCCCTGTGCACAGACTGCTATGTAACCTCTCCTATTCACCCACCACTCACACCAATGTCACTGTGTGCCCTCTGCACAGACTGCTATGTAACCTATCCAATTCACCCACCACTCAAACCAATGTCACTGTGTGCCCTGTGCACAGACTGCTATGTAACCTCTCCTATTCACCCACCTCTAACACCAATGTCACTGTGTGCCCTGTGCACAGACTGCTAAGTAACCTCTCCTATACACCTACCACTCACACCTATGTCACTGTGTGCCCTGTGCACAGACTGCTGTGTAACTTATCCGATTCACCCACCACTCACACCAATGTCACTGTGTGCCCGGTGCACAGACTGCAATGTATCCTATCCTGTTCACCCACCACTCACACCTATGTCACTGTGTGCCCTGTGCACAGACGGCTATGTAACCTCTCCTACTCACCCTCCACTCACACCAATGTCACTGTCTGCCCTTTGCACAGACTGCTATGTAACCTCTCCTATTCACCCATCACTCACACTAATGTCACTGTGTGCCCTGTGCACAGACTGCTATGTAACCTGTCCTATTCACCCACCACTCACACCAATGTCACTGAGTGCCCTGTGCACAGACTGCTATGTAACCTCTCCTACTCAACCTCCACTCACACCAATGTCACTGTCTGCCCTTTGTACAGACTGCTATGTAACCTATCCTATTCACCCACCACTCACACTAATGTCACTGTGTGCCCTGTGCACAGACTGCTATGTAACCTATCATATTCACCCACTACTCACACCAATGTCACTGTGTGCCCTGTGCACAGACTGCTATGTAACCTCTCCTATTCACCCACCACTCACACCAATGTCACTGTGTGCCCTCTGCACAGACTGCCATGTAACCTATCCTATTCACCCACCACTCAAACCAATGTCACTGTGTGCCCTGTGCACAGACTGCTATGTAACCTATCCTATTCACCCACCTCTCACATCAATGTCACTGTGTGCCCTGTGCACAGACTGCTATGTACCCTATCCTATTCACCCACCACTCACACCAATGTCACTGTGTATCCTGTGCACAGACTGCTATGTAACCTCTCCTATTCACCCACCTCTAACACCAATGTCACTGTGTGCCCTGTGCACAGACTGCTAAGTAACCTCTCCTATTCACCTACCACTCACAACTATGTCACTGTGTGCCCTGTGCACAGACTGCTGTGTAACTTATCCGATTCACCCACCACTCACACCAATGTCACTGTGTGCCCTGTGCACAGACTGCTATGTAACCTATCCTATTCTTCCACCACTCACACCAATGTCACTGTGTGCCCTGGGCACAGACAATGTAACCTCTCCTATTCACCCACCATGCACACCTATGTCACTGTGTGCCCTGTGCACAGAATGCTATGTATCCTATCCTATTCACCCACCATTCACACCAATGTCACTGTGTGCCCTGTGCACAGACTGCTATGTAACCTTTCCTATTCACCCACCACTCACACCAATGTCACTGTGTGCCCTGTGCACAGACTGCTATGTAACCTCTCCTATTCACCTACCACTCACACCTATGTCACTGTGAGCCCTGTCCACAGACTGCTATGTATCCTCTCCTATTCATCCACCACTCACACCAATGTCACTGTGTGCCCCGTGCACAGACTGCTACTTAGCCTATCCTATTCACCCACCACTCACACCAATGTCAATGTGTGCCCTGTGCACAGGCTGCTATTTAACCTGTCCTATTCACCTACCACTCACACCAATGTCACTGTGTGCCCTGTGCACAGACTGCTATGTAGCCTATCCTATTCACCCACCACTCACACCAATGTCACTGTGTGCCTTGTACACAGACTGCTATGTAACCTCTCCTATTCACCAACCACTCACACCAATTTCACAGTGTGCCCTGTGCACAGACTGCTATGTAGCTTCTCCTATTCACCCACCACTCACGCCAATGCCACTATGTGCCCTGTGCACAGACTGCTATGTAACCTATCCTATTCATGTGATCGCGGGCCCCATGCACCTCTCCCCACTTACCGGCCACACACATGGTGCCACACCTATCTGTTGTATTGACGATGCCAATACATTTTGTTTTTGTTATTGCTCATCTTTAACTTGATTGATGGAGATGAAACAAAGTGCAGGTTATTTCTAGGAGTTTCCATAATAAAATTGCGCTGTTTTCCTGAAAATTGGTTCAGTAGTTTGTGCGCCAACTTGGAACAAACAGACAGACACAACATTCTTATAATATTAGTGTGGCGCCCCCATAGAAACCTGTGGAACTACAGGTGCCAGCATGCTTCTTCAGTAAAGTGGAAGTCCCAGAGACACTTGCAACCACACATGGGCAGAGGAGACTGCCACAGCACCAGGGGAAACCCCTGCTATCAGCACCCAGACAAGAGCTAATGCGGAGAGGGAAGCCCTGCCTGCACCTACAGAGTGACCCTGCAGCCTGATCTAGTAAGGTGTGTGAGAGACCCAGAGAACCAGCACAACCACCAAGACTGAGTTAGTACCTACCCACACCAGCCAGTATTGTGTCCTGGCCCCTGACCAAGGCAGTAGTAAAGGGAGACACTAGTTTATCTATGGGACAACTCATTTACCTTTAATTAAAAGGAACCAGATTCCAGTCTGTGGTGCAGAACATTGCAAGCTTTTTATCAGACAGTACCTGAGTTATCCTAAGGAGAACAGTGTCCCTGTGCCTCAGGATCATTCCCACTGCTGTGTCTTTTGGAGGAATTAATATTACATTTAAGGACTTTATGAATATGTATATACATCCCTTCTTATATTGGGATCTCACTCCCTGAGCTCAGGTATACCGGAACTATATCCCAGGAATATTGTTACCATGATCTGCCTTGGTGTTATATTACAGGATACTTACTAAATGAATAGTGATATTGCCAATATATCAGAAAAGTCATTTCTTTCTTAAATGTAATGTCTGAAAGTGATTTATACTATTGCGTATAATATTGGAAAGTCACTCATGTTATTACGTGATCCATGGTGCATGTAAAAGTGATTCATAGAATGAGTACAGTACAGTATATTGATACAAAAGTGATTATTGCCAATTATTGTTGAGCTGTATATCCAGTGTTTATATTGTTTGTCATTGTGGTGCACCCATCCTGTGGGCAGTGTTCCTTTACTCAAATTCATTTTTTGCAAATAAAACGACCCCACGGAGGCCTTGCACGCCACACCAGAGACCGATCCTGTACTTCCATAGCTCCGCCATCATTAGCGAACCTGAAGTGGAAAGAACTTGCCTGAAGAATCAAGAGGTTAGAGAATTGTAGACACACCGTGAATTATCTCTACCAGTGTATTACATTAGTATAGATACACTGCATGGAGCCAGTCATCTGCCTACCGATCTGAATGCTGGACATTCTGCTGTCAGTTCATTGATGTAATAACAGGTGGAAGTGGAACTGTATAAAGCTAAAGTAGTGGTGATAACCTAGAACTATGGAAAAGTTCTGCAATATGTCAATCTATCATTATATATAAAGGGGAAGTGGTAAATATCCCGATCGCAGGGATTGCAGCGCTGAGAACGCTGCTGATGGAATCCTGACACTTGTCAGAATCTCAGCGTCATCATCCTGACCGCCGTAATCCTGAAGGTAAGTAGTGGGGTTGGGGGGAGGGTTAGTGTTAGGAGTTAGGGTTAGGCACTAGGGGGAGGGTTAGGTATAGGCACTAAAAGGGGGAGGATTAGGTTTAGAGTGCAGGGAGGGGGAGCTTAGGTTTAGGCACTAACGGGGGGAGGTTAGGGTCAGGCAACGGGGAGGGAGGGTTAGAATACTGACCAACAAGTGTCGGAATTCTAATCCTGTCGGGATTATTACCGCCGGGATCCCGGGCACTGGCATCCTGTACCCATACCTATATGAAGTCTGTGTTTTATTCTTAAATTTACAGAAATAAATCAGGTTCAGATTTGAATGAGATGTGCTAAATCCTATTTATTTTAGTTGTATTATTTTTTATATTTAGATGTATTTCTATTCTAAATTATTTATATCAATAATGTTTGTATTCTTTTGTATTCAAGTATGAAACATCACACTGCCATGACACTCCCCAACAATCCCATCTCCAGCGGAACTCACAGTGCAATGTGGCATGAATATTAGAGTATGAGGCTTCCAATACTAGACGGCTGGCATTATATATAACAGGCTTGCCGAGACAGTATACTCAGCTTGAGAAATGGTTAGAAAGAGATTTTGGCAAAAGCTGCACATTGCACACTGCTTGGCGACTCTATAAATAACTGTTTGAATAAATGCACCATTTCCTTTATCACATTAAAGGTTCTGCAATACATACTTGCCAAAGACATTGAGCTATTACAAATCTGCTTGGGTGACTTCCAAAATACTGTTTTCTCAAATAAACTCAGTAATTACTGTTTCAGATTCTTCTGGGTTCCATCAGTGGACATACTTTGACTCCACAGGAGTTTCTAAATAATGTCTAATCCAAATCATGATCAGCGTAGTACTTATTTATTAAATACATATATACATGTATACAGTATATTTACATGTATATATACTGTGTATATTATAACATGAAATTCTAACATAATATATATATATATATATATATATATATATAAAAATAAGTGAGAAAGCGTGTCTGTCTGTTTGTCCTTTATGCACACCAGAGTTTTGGACCTAGTGGCAAAAAAATTGGCAAGGTGTTGTAGTTTGACCAGGATTAGGTTTTTGCCTAGGTTTGAAGTTTGTCAGGGCCATGGAAGTCTACATGGTGCCCACCAAGTAGGACATGGTGTCTCTGTTTTTAAATTTTTGTTTAAGCAAGTTTGCTTAGGATGTCTTCCAGTGCCTAAAACTGCACTGATCTGAAGGCACAGGCTTATATGTACCAGTGGGGGCAGGCAGAGCTTCAATGGAAGAGCAGTGAGTTGGAGGATCAACTGTCACATTGCACCTGCACTGACAGTTACCAATTTCCTCCAAGCACATTTTCATATGCCATGGTCTCCAATGTTGGTATGCAGAGATTTCCGCTCTGCAATAATTTCTGTGCGCATCAATCATGCTGCTTAAAAACCTGGATGCTCCAAAGCTTTGCAATGGTACAAGTCTTTGCATAAAACCTCTCAAAGCCCATGCCATTGTAGCCACTATCATAACAGGAGAGGATGTGTTCATTCCTTGCATCCCACTCATACTGTACCAACAGACATGCCATTTGAATTCAAAAGATTGCAATTTTCAATACAACTCTTTTTTTGCAATGACAATCAATAAGGCCCAAGGTCAATCTTTGAATATACTGTAGCAGGCATTGACCTGCAAACTCTTTGCTTTTCCCATGGGCAGTTGTATGTGACATATTCAAGAGTGGGGGTTTCCAACAGCCTTTTCATTCTGACTCCTAATGGTAAAAAACAAACATTGGTTATACTGTACCTCAGTGTTGAGGTAACAGTGTCTAAATACTATTTATATCTACATAAATGGATAGATAGGTCATTTTCAGGACTAAAACCATGTTAGCAAACAATGTGGTTCTTTTCAGGATCAATGGAGTGGGGTTTAAAGCGAGACAAAAAGGAAAAAGATTATTGAAGGTCCATTCTTTAACCTAGCCAATGCCGGGTATCCCAGCTAGTGTGTGTATATATATATATATATATATATATATATATATATATTGTAGAGGATTTATAGAATGGCGCACTGGTTCAAGTCTCAAATAGTGTTGCACTGCAGTGCAGGAAATATTTAATATAAAATCCAATTAGTGCTGACAGGTGTGACACTTTCATCCTTCTGGTGAAGGTGACAGCAGTCTTCCTGTGTTCCTGAATGGCAATCAGGACAAATGTGATCTGGAAGTAAAGTTTGGAAAGAACATGTGCCTGATAGTGTAGAAATTATAAAAGAAAAATGCACATTCTCAAATACAAATGTGCGTACCAGATAATAAAACTTTTAAGCTTATCTGTAGTTCTTTTACTGGGACTCCATGTGGTGGGATGGACCCGGGACTCCAAAATATCCAGAAACCTTAATAGGAGGAGCTCAAACAGAGCCAGATAAAACACATATATAGTGTAGTATTTTGTTTAAGAACCAATAACGTAATTTAATATATATTGCGTACCGGAACAAAACTTGAATCACTGCAAGTAATACTGTGTGTCCTGGTAGCTCCTTCAATATCCCATGATGGCCCCAATAGTTTGCATACAGGTAGAGTAGGTCGGCTTCAAATAAGCAGAAAATGACCCTTTCTCAGAAATGCTTTTTCACAATGGGGTTTTAATGACAGAGTACACAAGGATTAACAAAACATAAAAATAAGATAATAGGATGCTTATCTGCAAAAGGTCAGCAGTATGGAGAGAAGCTGGAACAGGGGCCCAACGCGTTTTGTCTAAATAGACTTCATCAGGGGAAGTCTATTTAGACAAAACGCGTTGGGACCCCTGTTCCAGCTTCTCTCCATACTGATGACCATTTGCAGATATATATATATATATATATATATATATATATATATATAAACTCCACAGGTCTGCCGGCACTCTAATAATTATTCCGCAACTTGCTCCTGTGCCAAAAAATTACAATACATCATCCAAAAGAAACAGCACTAGGAGACAGCAGGTATGCAATAAAACTTGTATTAGATAAAAGATCAATGTTTCAGAGCTGTCGTCCACTTGTGTGGTCCTGACAACAGCTCCGAAATTTTGATCATTTATCTAATACATATGCATACCTGCTTTCTCCTAGTGCCGTTTCTTTTGGAGGATATATATATATATATATATATATATATATATATTTAAACACTATGTAGACAAAAGTGATTGGACACCAACAAGCAAGCAAAATAGTGTGCTCCTCCAGCAGACACATGTTTGTGCAGGTATAAAATGAAGAGTATAGAGATGTCCGCAATACCTCTCTACATTATGGCAGTTCTACAGAAACAATTAATGTTTTTATCAGGATGACAATGCCACCTGTTTGTTATGAATCCCAAGGACTTCTCTGAGTAAGCCCCCTAAAACCCGGCTAGCATAGTCTTCTGCCACTAACAGCCACCCGTTGTTCCCTTAGAACTAAAGACATTCACTGGTACTTAGTAGGCAACCTGGACTTAATAATTGGGGTAGTAGCAGCTTACTCGAGTGACTGATGGGATCCAGTGGTAAGGTGAGGAGTTTGGAACAGGAAGTGTCAATGAGGCTACCAGAGACGCGATAGTGTGGCTGGAGAGCCGGTGATGTGGCTTGAGTGCTGATGTGTAGGAAGGTTTGGGTTTGAGAGCTGATGATGCGGCTTTGAGCCGGTAGCAGAAACAAGTTAATTGATGGTGCGGCTTTGAGAGCTAAGGAACCAATGGTGCAGCTTTGAGCTGGTAGTTGGAGTAAAGGAATAGATGTTGTGTCTTTGGGAGCCGATGATGTGGCTGATGTTTAGATGGTGCGGCTTGGGAGCTGGTATTCAAGTTGATGTACTTGAGATGCGGCTTTGAGAGCTGGTGGTGCAGCTTGAGAGCTGATACCAAAGTTGGTGTACTAGCAATGCAGCTTTTAGAGTCGATGGTGTGGCTAGGGAGCCGGTACACAAGTTGGTGTACTTGAGATGTGGCTTTGAGAGCCCATGGTGTGGCTTGAGAGCTGGTACACAAATTGGTTTACTTGCGATGCAGCTTTGAGAGCCTGTGGTGCGGCTTCAGAGCTGGTGCACAAGTTGGTGTACTTGCAATGTGGCTTTGAGAGCCGGTGGTGCGGCTTGAGAGCTGGTACACAAGTTTGTGTATTTGAGATGTGGCTTTGTGAACCGATGGTGTGGCTTGAGAGCCAGTACACAAGTTGGCATACTTGAGATGCATCCCTGAGAGACAATGGCAGCACGGATGCTGCTGGTGCGGCTGTGAAGCCGATGAAGTGGGTTGGGAGATGGTGGCAGCACGGAAGCTGCTGGTGTGCCTGGAAAGCCCATGCAGTGGCTGGTGAGCCGGTGAAAGCACAGAAGCTACTGGTGCAGCTGGAAAGCCGATGTAGTGGCTGGTGAGCCTGTGGCAGCACGGAAGCTGCTGGTGCAGCTGGGAAACTGATAACTGGTGGCTAGGCAATACCGCTGGAGAACCAGGACACAACGTAGCAAGCAAGCATAGAATGCTGACCATGCATCAGAGTCGAGAGAACCAAAAGGAATGCTATAGTCAGTGAGGTGGCAAAAGGACAGCGTGCACAAATAATAGGAGGAACCAATTACGCCGTGCTGTGGATAATACGTGACCTCCCATGGCATGCAGATCACCTAACAACTGAGGGAACTGGAACAGCATCACGAGAAGGTAAACTGCTAGAGGGAGACAAGTCGTGACCGCGACTTGTACCACTGTTATGTTTGCAGGGTGATGCTGGACTGGTATACAGAAAATTCGGTAACCCGGATTAACTGGCCAGCTCAGAATCCAGATCTTAACCCCACTGAGAACCTCTGAGATGAATTGGAGTGACGGGTGTGTTTTTGACCTTCAGTGTCACAGTTAGTCACTGTACTTAAGGCGGAATGGCAAAACACACCACCTGCTGTTGTCCAGGAACTTGTGGATAGTTTCAGAGAAGTGTGTCTGCAGTAATCGCAAATTCACATCTCAGCACTGATACTTATAGTGTCTGTCGACTTCGTTCCATATCAGGGCCGTTCCAGACTCACAGCAGCTGAATATAACAACACCGCATAACAACAGCTACCTGTGAACCATGCTGTGAATGCGGTGTTGTTATGTTTGGCTGCTGTGAGTCTGGAACAGCCCTGATATGGACTGAAGTCAACAGACACTATAAATATCAGTGCATATGTGAATTGATGGAACTTTCACTTGTCTTTTTTATACTGGGTGAAGTGATTAAAGTTACACTGCATTGTGAAAAGCTTGAAATTGGGAAAAGAGCCTTAATTTCTTTGGAAAATGTTTACGCTGTACTGAGAACTGGAACATCATCTGAGGAGCACCCCGGAGGTGATAAAAGTTCAGGAGTGTGCATTTGTTCTAAAGCTATTTTATATACAGTATATATAATCACTTAGCAGGGCCGCAACTAGGGGGGGGCTAGAGGTGCACGTGCACCGGGAGGGAATTGCAGGGGGGTGAAAATGCAGACTCTGCCATCTGAAAATGGCCGCCGCCGAAGAGGAGACTAATGCTAGAGGTCCTTATGTCTCTTCCTTGGTGGTGGCCATTTTTGGATGGCCGTTTTCAGCAGATTCCATGCGGACTAGCCGTCCGCATGGACTCTGCTGAAAACGGCCATCAAAAAATGGCCGCCGCCAAGGAAGAGACAGATGCTAGAGGTCCTACTGGACCTCTAGTGTCTGTTAGCAGAGCGCAATGCACACAGCATTCCCGTAAGTGCCGGGAACGCTGGCACTGCAGGGAGAGGATGCCGAGAGCTGCATCTTCTCCCTTCAAACCCCTCTGGCAACGAGCATAAACCCCCCTGGAAATGAGCATGGAACCCCATGGCAACGAGCATGGAACCAGGGACGTCTGAGTAATGCACTACCTTATGGAGGAGCAAGGACAAAATCCAGGTACGGGAAGGGAGGGGGGCGCAAAATTGCTGCCTTGCACCGGGTGACAGATATCCTAGTTTCGGCCCTGCACTTAGAGTTATAATATTGCTGGGGTGACTATCCAAATGAGTCTTAGGATCCCAAATGCGAATACTTGAATAAAGGGCTGCACTTACTAGACTTGAAAAAAAAAAACAATATATCCAAATCAAGGGTTAGACTCACCAGTCAAATGCAAATTACAGCTTTGACGTTTTGGTCCTGTGTATGGACCTTTATTAAGATACACAATGGTAATATATACTCTACATTTAACCATAAAACACACCCATTTACTTAGCACCAAGCAGAAAATTATTTTAAAAAATAGCGCCAAAACAGAGCAAACAAAGCACATATAAAAAAGTATTTAAAGTAACATACAAAATACATTACAATAATAGCAGCATAAATTACATCAGCACTGATAAATGTATTTGGTTTACCTTATATAGATATCCCCAATCAGTGACAAATACACGGCATAAGACCCGCTATAGAGCCCCTTCATACTTTAGCAGTGCACTCCCAGTGGAACGCAAACATCACCCACACTAAAAGTTTTCCTACAGAGCACTTCCTGCAAATGGAACACAAGCCCTGTGTCGGACTGAGCCATAAATGGTCCACTGGGGGAATGCAGTTATAGGGGGTGTGGCCAGTCACCACAGTAGCTTGGCTAATTAATAGGCAAATCTTGGTGTAGTTTCTATAGAAGCAAACCAAGAAATTATGTTGAACTGCTCCACAAGGTAACTCTCTAATACAGTAACAATGTACAATTCTGTGCACAGTCTGGAACATGACACCTAGAGGAGAGGGTGGGCCCCCAGAGAAGTGGGGCCCACCAGAGATTTCCCCTGTACCTCCGTGGGTGAGTCCAACCCTGCACAAGCCACTACATCAGCCAATCGGCTGAGGCATTTATTCCACCAAGCTGGCAACAGGAAGAGTCCTGTGTAATAGCAATATTAGTGCTACATTTATCAAGCACAATATAAAAATCACAAGTACAAGTTAGAGGCATATTATCAAAGCTAATTAGGATTACACATGTGTGTATAGGTAAAAATGTCATGAAGGTTGCATTAATGAAAAACAGTAAGTGGAGTCAAAAACCTTCATACTTCAGTTATCAAATTATCACATAGTGTGTTCAATATATTTCTGATATAGGGTCAAAGGTTATATGGACAATCTAGACAGCTGAAAAAAAATTAATAAAAAATATATTAAAAAAAAGAAAAAAAAGAAAAAAGAACTCAAAATACAGTTGTAAATTCCAGAAATTGCTCCATGCTTTTAGTGGTACACCCCATGACGTCAAGAAATTAATCAATTAAGATAAACTCCATAATGTACTGAGTCATTAAGCCCCTATTGCCAATTAGAGTCCAACTTGTGATTCCACATGGCCTCCCTGCACAATAATAACTTTGCCCGGTCTTCACCATGCCTTAAAGGAGGTATCCAGTCCATAATCATACACTTTAAGGTTGTCAATGAATGGCGTGCTTCATAGAAATGTCGAGCAACTGATTTGCCAGAACTCCTGCTGTTAAGGGCTATCCAGATGGAGAGATGGATCTATGATTCGCCATCCTATAGCAAAAAGATCGTATGGTTTTACCCACATAAGTCAAAAAACAAGGACATATAAGGATGTAAATGACGTGATCAGAAGTGCAAGTGACCCTATGTTGGATCCGGATAATTGTCCCACTGTCATGCTCCTACAGGTAGTTCACACAGCAAAAACAGCCTAGTTTCTGTAATTGGAGCAATGTCTGGGACCCCTGCGTCGGTTTTTGGTCAGGGCACATAAGAGTATCTTTAAGATTGCGACCACATTTGCCGCTCATCAAAGGTCTCTTCAGTAAACACTGTTTCGGAGTTGAATCAGTGCCTACCACATATGCCAGTGCTTGTAAACTACATTGCAGACAATGGTGCCTGCTATATCACAAGTATTTGTGATGACAAATGGGTTATTAATTCCCTGCTTTTGTCTCTTAGTTTCACCGTGACAAAAAATGTCACGTGCCTTGAAGAGGCATCTAGTTACAACTTGATCACTACCCTCTGATGATAAATCTGTCCATCATTTCTGTGAGTTGTAGTACAGCAGTCATATTGTCCGAATTGTTGCGAAGGACCCTCAAATACTGGTAAGTTCTTTTTCATGGAATTTGGGTGGTAATAGATAACAGCATGTTGCGGTCTGCCTTTTTTCTGTATAACCGATAACTATACAATGAACCAGTGGTGTAGACTTTTACAACCAAAAGTTAATCTGAATATAATGAAATTGCATTGTCAGCTTGATTGGTAAATCCAATTCATTCAAATACGTGAACACCCCTAAGAGAGCCTCCTCTGTATCTTCCCAAATCAGAAAAATATCATCAATATAATGAGGATAATACTCAATAACTATCTCCAAACCGCTGGAATATGAAAGTGTTCTCAGTGGAATGCATGAAGGGGCTCTATAGCAGGTCTTATGCCATGTATTTGTCACTGATTGGGGGCATCTATACATATACGTTTATCAGTGCTGATGTAATTTATGCTGCTTTTATTGTAATGTATTTTGTATGGTACTTTAAACACTTTTGTATATGTGCTTTGGTCTCCATTTATTTGCGCTAATTTTTAACAGGATTGGGATTGGTGCTAGTTTAGTGCGTGTGTTTTTATGGTTACACATAGGGTATATAGGGTATATATTAGGAATAGCGCCATTGTTTTGTGTACAGATGTGTCTGCTTTGAAGGCAAACGTGCGCACGCATTGTGCCATGGACTTGCCGTGCACATGTGCACCATGGTATGTCAGACAGCATCATTGTTCGCACCATGCAATCCTATGGACCATTGGTGTGAATGCTGCACATGTACCCATTCGTCGGAGTGCAAATTGTGCCATATGTGGCGCTATTTGCTGCTTCAGTGGCAAAGATACAAGAGGACACATTTGTATCTTGATAAAGGTTCATGCAAAGGACCGAAACTACTGTTGACTGTTTAATGCATTTGTGCTGAAATTATTCCAGATGTCGTTAAAAGTATGGTAGAATCAAGATGGAGCATCAATGATTGTTGGCTAGTGAGTAGAAGACATATGGAAATATATAGTTATGGTATTATTAGATTTCATTAAATCTACCCAACATGACGTCCTCTCCCCTTGGTAAAAGCTGACATGTTTATTGCTGTGTTCTGGAGGAGGAGCTTATTTATGTTTCACCTCCATGGAATGAGGAAGTAGAAAGTTAACAGAAACCAAACACTCCACACATATAAGTGAATGATTTGCATTAACCTTACTATGGAACTGGAAAAACAGAAACAGATAATTTGACAGCAGATAAAAAGCATGTGGACCATTTAGTCTGCCAATTTTTTTCATGAAAAAACAAAAAACAACTCAAATAAACCTCAAATGGTTCTTAAGGTCTGTTAAAAGTAAAGGCAAGTAAAAATAATAACAAACATCCACTGGGAATAGTTCTTAAATATTTCCCACATAAGTGATATAATCCAATTCAAATTGTTTACTTTAAAATATGTATAGTACTGTATTGGTTTAAATAGATCACCATGTAGGCATGGCCATCGGAAGGTTAACCAAGAACACAGCTTCAACTCTGTGAAGTTGGTGGGTCTCCTCCCAAGAGCTGCTCGCTTCAGGTCATTCGATTGGATTAAGGTCAGGACTTTGACTTGGCCATCCCAAAACTTTAAATATATTCATTTTTAACCATTATTTGGTCAAATGACTTGTGCACTTTGGGTCGCTGTCTTGCTGCATGACCCACAATCTCTTGAGATGCAGCTCATGAACAGATGTTCTGACATTTTCCTTTTGAGTATTCTGGTAAAATTCAGAATTCATTGTCCCATCAATGATGGCAAGTCCCTTGGGCCAGATGCAGCAAAACAGGCCCAAACCATGATACCAATACCACTGTGTTTAACAGCTGGTATGAGGTTTTTATGCTGGAATGCAGTGTTTTACTTTCTCCAAACATAACTCTTCTCATTTAAATTAAAAAGCTCTATTTTGGATTCATCTGTCCACAAAACATTGTTCCAATAGTCTTCTGGCTTGTCTAGGTGGTCTTTAACAAACTGCAGATGGGCAGCAATGTTCTTTTTGGAGAGCAGTGGCTTTCTCCTTGCAATCCTGCCATGCACACCATTGTTGTTCAGTGTCCTCCGGATGGTGGACTCATGAACATTAACATTAGCTACTGTGAGAAAGGACTTCAGTTGCTTAGAGGTTACATTGGGTTCCTTTTGTGACCTTTGCGAACTATTAGATGCTCTGATCTTGGTGTGATGTTTGTTGGTTGACCACACCTGGGGAGAGTAATAATGGTCTGGAATTTCCTCCATTTGTACACAATCTGTCTGACTGTTGATTGGTGGAGTCCAAACTCTTTAGAGATGGTTTTGTAACATTATCTAGCCCGATGAACATCAAAAATTCTTCTTCTGAGGTCCTCAGAAATCTCCTTTGTTCATGGCATGATACACTTCCACAAACATATGTTGTGAACATCATCCTTTGATAGATCGCTGTTCTTTTAAAAATACAGGTTGTCCACTCACACCTGATTGTCATCCCATAGATTGAAAATACCTGACTCTAATTTCACCTTCAAAATATCTGTTAAGACTAAAGGTTCACATACTTTTGCCACTCACAGATATGTGATATTGGATCATTTTGATTGATTTGGTTCTCTTTATCTAGTTTTAGGACTTGTGTGAAAATTTGAGGTAGTTTTAGGCAAAATTTCTGCAGAAATATAGAAAATTCTGAAGGGATCACAAAATTTCAAGCAACACTGTATATGGCTGGAGTTCAATCTTGTTTTATGATAGTTGGAGAGTTACATGTTGCCAACTGGTGGGTACACAGACCAAGGGTACAACCAGTACCCCAATTTAATGAATCCACGCTTCTTCAGCAACTACAAATAGGGTCCATTATCTCATGACCGGAGCAGGAAGTGGACCTGGACTGGGTGCAGGGGCATCCTTGTGAGCAGTTTCTTGAAACTGGAATGAGGCTGGATGAAGGGGATATTTGTTCATGAATGTCTCTGACTTGCCGGGTGATACAGAGACCCAGGAAAGTGAACAGAACTCACTGGGTTCACTGAGTGCAACTATTGGATATTGGAGATGCTGAGGTACAGAAATCTGCACCGGAACTGGCAGGGAACACTGACGAAGGACACTGTGTATTAGGGATGAGCGGGTTCGGATTTCTGAAATCCGAACACCACCGAGCCCCCCCGATCCGAGTCGGGAACCGAGTCTGGCTCGGGTTTTCCCGCCTGACTCGGAACTGAAATCGAGGCAAAATGTCATCATCCCGCCTTCTGGATCTCGCAGGTTTTGGATTCCATAAAAGGTCCCCGCGTTGGTGCCATTTCTCACTCTGGCTGTGGACAGTGAAGAGGGAGGGTGGAAGCTAGGGCTGACTGGGCTGTGTTGTGCTGCTGTTGTTCATAGGGGCTGGCTGGGCTGTGTTGTGCTGCTGTCATAGGAGCTGGCTGGGCTGTGTTGTGCAGTCAGTTGTCCATAGGGGCTGTGGCCACTCCAAAGTCTATAGGGGCTGGCTGGACTGTGTTGTGCAGTGTCCCATAAAGGCTGTAGTCCTAAAGTGGTGCTGTAGTGTTGTCCAGGGGTGATCTGTCCATCAGGGGCGCTCCCCCAAAGTGCACTCCAAAAAAAATTTAAATATTTTTTTTTCTGTGTTTGTGAATTGTGTGCGCAGTAACCGCACATGCATCAACAAAGTAGTGCCAAGCGTGTGCCTGTATCATAGATCAAGGGCCAGCTGGCTTGTCCATTAAAGGGTGCTTTAACCCCCAAAGTGAACTCCAAAAAAAATAAAAAATAATTTTCTGTGTTTGTGAATTGTGTGCACTGTGGCTGCACGTGCATCAACAA
Organism: Taudactylus pleione; assembly: GCA_031769625.1. Lineage (NCBI taxonomy): Eukaryota > Metazoa > Chordata > Amphibia > Anura > Myobatrachidae > Taudactylus > Taudactylus pleione. The sequence continues at coordinate 13,159,554 of JAUIMM010000188.1, forward strand.
AGGAGCAGCGCCAAGCGTTTGCCTGTGTCATAAATCAAGGGCTGGCTGACTTGTCTGTTAAAGGGTGCTGTGACCCCCAAAGTGCACTCCAAAAAAAAAATGTTAATTTTTTTTTCTGTGTATGTGAATTGTATGTGCAGTAGTCGCACGTGCATCAACAAAGTAGCGCCAAACATGTGCCTGTATCATAAATCAAGGGCTGGCTGACTTGTCCAATAAAGGGTGTTGTAACCCCCAAAGTGCACTCCAAACAAATAAAAAAATATTTTTTTCTGTGTTTGTGAATTGTGTGCGCGTAGCCGTACGTGCATCAACAAAGTAGTGTCAAGCATGCGCCTGTGTCATAAGTAAAGGGCCAGATGGCTTGACCGTTAAAGGGTGCTGTAACCTCCTAGTGCTGAAGCTGCTGCCACTAGTCATGACATAGATGATAAAATGCCATCAACGTCGTCTGCCAAGGTCGATGCCCAAAGTCATTCTAGAGGGCATATAAAATTCCAAATGACAAAGTTCAGGAAAATGACCTTAAAAAAAACATTTAAATCATCTGAGGAGAAATGTAAACTTGCCAATATGCCATTTACGACACGGAGTGGCAAGGAACGGCTAAAGTCTATCCCTATGTTCATGACTAGTGGTTCAGCTTCAGATGATGATGGAAGCCCTCCTCCCACTGCAAAAATCAAACGAGTTAAGCTGGCAAAAGCAGAAGATATCACAAATCCCCAAGGAGAGTCCAAGTGTGGTGGCGGTTGCGATGCCTGACCTTCCCAGCACTGGACGGGAAGAGGTGGCTCTATCCACCATTTGCACACCCTCTGCAAGTGCTGTAAGGAGCACCCATAGTCCACTTGCTGATATGCAAATTGAACATTTCACAACAGGATGAGGATACTGGTGTAGCTGGCGCTGAGGAGGAAGTTGGCAAGGAGGATTCTGATGGTGATGTGGTTTGTTTAAATCAGGCTCCGGGGAGACAGTTGTTGTCCGTGGGATGAAAAAGCCCATCACGGTCATGCCTGGGCAGAAGACCAAACAGTCCACCTCTTTGGTCTGGCAATATATCTATCCAAATCCGGACAACAACTGTCTTGCTATATATGTACCATATGTAAAAGTGAAATAAGTAGGGGTAGGGACGTTAACCACTGAGGAACATCCTCCCTTATATGTCACCTGCAGCGCATTCATAAAAAGTTACTGTCAAGTTCAGAAACATTGGCTAAGACCGTAAGCAGTCCAGGGACACCTAAATCCCTTTGTCCTGTTGTATCCAAGCGCCTGCAAACCACACCGTCAACTCCCTCCTTGTCAATTTCCTCCTTAGTCAGGATCGGAAGTAGTCCTGCAGGCCATGTCACTGGCATGACTGACTCTCCTATCCGGGATTCCTCAGGAGGATCCTGCATTGCTACGCCTACTGCTGCCGCTGCTGTTGTTGCTGCTGGGAGTCGTTCATCATCCCAGAGAGGAAGTAGGAACACCTCTACTTTTACTAAACAATTGACCCTCCAACAGTCCTTAGCAAGGGGGATGAAGTATGACAGCAGTCATCCTGAAGCAAAACGGATAACTGAGGCCTTGACTGCTATGTTGGTGTTAGACGTGCTTCCAGTATCCGCCATTAGTGCAGTGGGATTTATACAATTGATGGAGGTAGTGTGTCCCTGGTTCCAAATCCCATCTAGATTCCACTTCACTAGGCAGGCAATACTGAGACTGTACAGAAACGTCAGAAAAAGTGTCCTCAGTGTCCTGAAAAATGCGGTTGTACCAAATGTCCACTTAACCACGGACATGTGGACAAGTGGAACAGGGCAGACTAAGGATTATATGACTGTGACAGACCACTGGGTAGATGTATCACCTTACGCAGCAACAATAGCAGCATCACCAGTAGCAGCATCTCAGAAATGCCAGCTCCTTCCAAGGCAGGCTACGCTGTGTATCACTGGTTTCAATAAGAGGCACACCACCGACAACCTCAGAGAAACTGAGGGAAATTATCGCCCAGTGGCTTACCCCACTTAGACTCTCCTGGGGATTTGTGATATCTGACAACGCCACCAATATTGTGCTGGCATTACATCTGGGCAAATTCCAGCACATCCCATGTTTTGCTCACACAATAAATTTGGTGTTGCAGAATTTTCTGAAAAGCGACAGGGGCATGCAGGAGATGCTTTGGGTGGCCCGAAAAATTTCTGGACTCTTTTGCCATTCAGCAACTGTGTGCCGAAGACTGGAGCGCCAGCAAACACTCTTGAACCTGCCCCACCATCACCTGAAACAAGAGATTGTGCCGCGGTGGAACTCAACCATCTATATTCTTCAGAGGATGGAGGAGCAGCAAAAGGCCATTCAAGCCTATACATCCACCTATGACATAGGCAAAGGAGGGGGTATGCACCTGACTCAAGCGCAGTGGAGAATGATTTCCATGTTGTGCAAGATTCCCCAGCCCTTCAAACTTGCCACACGTGAAGTCAGTTCAGACACTGCCAGCTTGAGTCAGGTCATTCCCCTCATCTGGCTTTTGCAGAAGCAGCTGGAGAAAATGAAGGAGGAGCTAAGATGGAGCGATTCCGCTCGGCATGTGGGACTTGTGGATGAAGCCCTTCATTAGCTTTGCCAGGATTCCAGGGTGGTCAATCTGTTGAAATCAGACCACTACATTTTGGCCACCGTGCTCGATCCTAGGTATAAAGCCTATGTGGTGTCTCTCTTTCCAGCTGACACAAGGCTGCAGAGGTGCAAAGACCTGCTGGTGAAAACACTGTCAGCTGAAGTGGAACGTGACACGTCAACAGCTCCTTCTTCATTTTCTAATAATACTCTGTGAGGATGAGGATCTACACAACACTGAAGAGGGTGAGGAATCGGTGGATGAGGAGGATGAGGATGACATTTTGCCTCCGTAAAGTCAGTTTGTGCAGGGACAGATTAATTGCCAGCTTGTTTTGTGAGGGCCCAAACAAACCAATCATTTCAGCCACAGTTGTGTGGCAGACCCTGGTGCTGAAATGATTGGTTTGTTAAAGTGTGTGTCCTGTTTATACAACATAAGGGTGGGTGGGAGGGCCCAAGGACAATTCCATCTTGCACCTCTTTTTTTTTGCATTATGTACAGTTTGGGGCCTAGTTTTTCAAACTGCCATCCTGTCTGCCACTGCAGTGTCACTCCTAGATTGGCCACGTGTTTGTGCTGCCCACTTGTTTTGCTTAGCATAGTCATCCAGCTACCTCGGTGCAACCTTTTGGCCTAAAAACAATAGTGTGAGGTGTTCAGAATAGACTGGAAAAGAGTGGAAATGAATGTTATTGAGGTTAATAATAGCTTAGGAACAGAAAAACCCACACATTCTGTGATTTTAGCTGTTTTTATGCTTTTTTCCAAAAAAATATAGATCCAAAACAGAAAACCCAGAACCCAAAACACGGAAGGGTGGTTTTGTCAAAACCAATCCAGATCCAAAACATGACGAAAGATCCAGATCCAAAACCAAAACATGAAAAGTGGCCGGTGCACACCCCTACTCTGTAATGTAGCACAGGTAGCAGTTAGGTACCGGACTGGGATAGATAACCAGCTGGCAGAGGCACTTGACTGGAGCAGGTAGCAAGGATTACTCCAACGGGACACTACACACTGGAGCACTAGAATACACGGATCAAGGGAGCACAGAGAACTAACACACAGTCAAGCTGTGTACAATGTTGTACTGGCAACCTAAGGACTCACAGGAAGCCCTTAAGTACCTGAAGGTTGAGCAGGATTGGTTGTTTAAGCCCACTGTTGATCTTGCAGTCTGGATGGTCCTTACCAGTCATGTGACCAGAGCCAACATGGCGGCGCCCAGCACCCGGCAGAGCTGATGCAGACTCCAGGCTCCAGCTGCTCCACAATGCCAGCAGACCAGTGCTACCTCCCAGGGACCTGCCCGCACATCACGTCAGCCTCCAGCAGCCAGCACCCTCACCGGACGGATCCCGCCAGAGCACCCGGACAGGTAAGTCCCAGACCCCCTGCTGAGTAACAGAGAGGCCCATAACACATTATACACAAGAGGGCATGCCCTTGACCATGCCCTTTACAGTACCATGGCTCAAAATTGAATTTCTCATGCTGGCCCTTTTGCCGGCTACAGTATATCTGCACTATCTTGGAAACAGAAATAGAACATCATCCATTGGGTGACAGGATGAGCATTACTTACACACACAGGAAAATGCATTAAAAAAGACAAGTACTACAATGAGTTGCAACATAAAGCTGAGCAATAACAATTCTTGAAACAAAGGCAGTCCCAACGTCTTCTCACTATCAGGGAGATGTATTAAGCTCTAGAAAGTGATAAACTGGAGAGTGATAAACTACCAGCCACTCTGCTCCTAACTGTCATGTTACAGGCTGTTTGAAAAATTACAATTAGGAGCTGATTGGTTGGTACAATTTATCACTTTCCAGAGCTTAGTACATTTGCCCCTATTTAATTAAGACATAAATGAACAGAAAGTTAGGAGGACAAATAGTGAAAAAGTTGTTACCAATTCAAAGGTGGTCCCAAAGTTACCGTAGGCTGTGGCATAATGTGAAGTTTTTCTTTTTAATGATAAGTACAAATATTTATTTCATTATCATTTCAGGAAATAATTGAAAAATTCCAAAAAGTGAGAGTAAAGGAAAGGAACGGAGTCCTCCAAAGATACACAAAAATAGAGACAAAACTTGTAGTGTTTAATACTGTCAGTCATCAACCATATTTTGTGCACCTCTACTAGAATAGTAAAATTCCCCTAAACTTTCTACTGACAATATGACACATGTATAGTATCACCATTATCACTGATGTATTTTATAACAATTTCCAAACAACTGAATGGCGCGGAGAGCATGACCTGCTGTGCAGAATGTTTATACAAACAGAACATTATGATTTATATCTTTAGCCAAAATGATCCTTTACTTAGATTTTCGTTGGAATTCACCCTGAGTCCATTATTTCCCGAAAAGCAAGTCATTACACTGCGGGAGATAGTAATAAGACATTTTTACTTTATGTATTGGAATATTTACTTAGCAACTGGAGCAGAAACTTTTTTTTTTGAATTATATATCATTTATTCTGGCCAAAAAAAATCTTATTTAATAACAATTTTTGATTTTTAACTTTGGCGTGTTTCCTGTGTTTATGAAAATACATAATATATAATGGCCTAAACATTATACTGTATATAAAATATTTAAATGATTCACTGCCTACAGTACTGTAAATTATAGGGATACTAGAATTCACCAAGGACTTCTGTGACCATATACAGTACAAAGCCTTGGGTCAAGTGCTTAGGCTGGTTGACCAGTGCCATTGAGTTGGTGTAAAAAAACTTAAGTACAATTGCCTGTGAAAATATTAGGGATGTGCAAGCTCAGATACTGTAGGTTCGAATTTTCCTGCCAAGTTCCTATTTTTCCCACCAAAAATCGGGTCTCAGAAAGAGGCAAAACGTCATCTTTCATGGACAAACATCATCTTTCATGGAAAAAAGTCGACTACAAAAGTCTTTCTGAGACAAGATTTTTGGTGGGAAAAACCCGAACTTGGCGGGAAAATTCAAACCTATCCGAGCCTGAACATCCCTAGAAAATATATACACTGTCTGGATCGGAGGTGGACGTAGCGCTCATGTTAGTGCAGCTGAGTGATATTTCGCTACTGCGCATGCGCAAAAAATACTGAAACCCCACACGGCGCATGCATTCTGAGTGCTGATAAAGTATTGTATGACCAAGGTTCTTTCAAAACAAGTTGGCTTAAGTAACACATAGGAGCTTATGTAATAGCAGAATTACTGGAATCGCTTCATGCCTGCATCTCGCAGACTATTACATCAGTCCCAACGAGTTACTATGATTGTGCTAATCAGTCTGCTTGCAGAACCATTTACTGCAAACACTATTAAAAATCCCGTTTCCACTCAGAGTGCTTTCCTGTCATTTAATGAGGTGTGATGAGGCTGCTGCATGATAATGGTGGCACAGAGGTTGGCAGTGTTGCCTTTGTGTACCGGGACCTGTGCATGGATTCCGACCATACGGTAGGCCTACCTGCATGGCGTTTTTATGTAAGTTCTCCCTGTGTTTATGAGGGTTTCCTCCAGGTAGTTCAGTTTCCCTCCACACTCGATATAGATTGTCATGTCTATTGATTTCTATGAAATTGCCCTTGTTGTATTAATTGTTTGTAGGGTAGGGCTGTACAGTGATACAAAATGGAAGTAATGTACAGTATGGCACTAATCCTCTTACTATACATTTACTTGGTGGCGTGGCTTACAGGCACAGGAAGTGCTTTTCATTGGGCCAAGGTGTGATGTCATTGTGGATGTGGCCAGGTCAGGAAAGGTCCTAATATACGACAGAGAGCAGAAGACACAATCTTCTGACTTTATTCAAAGCATTCACAAAGAGTGTATTAACATACAACTATGTCTAGTGTACATTTCTCTGTGACCAGCACAACTAAATATATATACATACATAAATATATATATCTGCTACCACCCCACGTTATTTTAGAAAAAACAGCCACTGAAGATAATTTCAAGTATCCCCTCATCTTGACAATATCAGTCATACAATTGACCGTGAATTTGGAAATACACACACACACTGTATATACAGTATATATATATAGGAATCTAAAGTTCGACTGCACTGCTGTTCACACTTTCACACATTAGGGTACTAACCATGTACTAACTGTGGATTTGTTAATATTTTGTGCAGGTATCTGGGGTGCTTTGTGATTTACATTCTGTTTTACCCAAGTACACACAATGCTCCCAAACATCAGAAAACCTCCAACTCTGTACCTCCAGTTTTCACCAGTGCAGGGCACTTCAAAATATTCCTTACAATGTAATCAATAGTGCTATTCCTGCTGCCGTGACATCAACCTCCTCCACTCTACTAACAAGAGCTCCTGTTGGGGACGAGGAAACCCTCACAGTTGGATCTATTAAACAGCTTCTGGTTTACTTCAAGGCAGATATTACATTGGAATTCAAACTGTTGATCACCTTGGACCAAAATGGGGAAAGTGGTAGGGTCTCACAAGGATTTCATCTTTTACCTGAGCAACTGCAAGTTGATGTTGTTACCTTGAAGGATAAAGTCAGTGACCTGGAGGGCACATTGTGTTGTAGCAATATTAAAGTATGGGGCATCCTGAAGTCGGGTCAAGGTCCTTGTTACAGATATTTTCCTGAAGCTCCTTCCCACCTCCCGTGTCTTAGATTTCCTTATTGATCACATACACTGACTTCCTATGGCAAAGACTGCCCCAGATGGAGCTCCTCGGGATACTCTCATTCACCTGAATTGTTTTCATGTTAAAGAAGCTATACACTGAGCGGTCATTCATCTGAGTCCTCCACTCAGGTGTTGGGGGATCTTCAACCCCCAACCGCCATCCTGAATGTTTTGTAATAATTTTTAAATATTTCTGGAAATCCCCTAGCCTGGAGGTGGGATATAATGTTTTTGTAGATTTGAAACACCTTAGAGTTTATAGTGGTACAGAGGGCCTGATTCAGACCCGCTCGCGAAAGCATAGCGTTCGCAAGTGGGTCAATTTTCGGGCAGTGCACACACGTGAGCCCTGGAGCGAGTGAGAAATCACTTGCTCCGGGGCTTGCTACAAGACTGGGCAGCTGTCAATGTTGAATGACAGCTCGCCCCATTTTGTAGGGAAGGAACGCCTACCATATGTGGGCGGCCCTACTGACATCACACATGATGTCAATAGTGGACTCTATTAGAGCAGGAAGTTCACTGTGGCTTGCGGTGGACGAGACCCTACCACAAGGGTCTCGTTGCAAGCCCGATGGTCGCGAAAATCACGACCATCGCCAGGCCACCCGCACAAGCTGTTGGTGGTCACCCACAGCTATGCGAGCAGCCTGGAGGCGGATTTAAAAAAAAAATCCACCCTGATTCAGAGCGAGCGCTCGCAAATAGCGAACGCCTCTGAATCAGGACCAGAGACAGGTAGAAGACCTCTAACACATATGTGACCTTCAATTTTACTAGTATGTCCACTTAGGACTAGTCTCAACCCCCATTGATGTATGTTACCATCAACCAGCAGGACAGCAGAAATGGTGATCATGTCCCATTCTACCAACCATGTTTCATACTTTTTTTAAAAAGAATATCTTAAACATGCAGTGTTGCTTCAAGATTTAGTCATTTGCTTTTTTTTTTTTTTTGCTTATTTTTCCTTTTTTCCTTCTGTTTAGTTTTAGAACCATGCAGTTTAAGTGCTATGCTATAATGACCTTGTTTAGAGAGCAGATGGTGTATCAGCTTCTTCACAGGACATTTGTGATGAAAATGTAAATCTGTTTTCCTCACATAATTGATAGGCATTCTTATCATGAGCCGACATGTAGAATAGCTTGATCTTTTGGACGCGTTCCAACCCAAATCTAATCTGTGGACTGTGTCTCATTTAGCTCTAGATCTTTTTATAGACTTGCTATAGTTGACTAGTTCGCCGCTGTGAATGCTCAACACAAGCCTTCATTTCATTTCGTCTTCAATTATTTTTTTTTTATTTAAGCAGGGAATTTTTCTTTTCTTTTTTTTTTTTTTTTAAGCACAAACTAATTTTCAGATTTATAATTTATTGCTGATTTATGGTCATGGTTTATGACTTTAGCTGTTGCACATGTTATGAGAATGGAATGAGTAGTGAAATAACTGTATTTTATATTTTTTTATTTGAAGTTTGATCCTCTTTATTATAAGTAAAGATGAGCAATTTTTTTTTTACAATTGTTCTTAGGACTTTTAGCCCCGTTTTGCATAGGGTTCTAGAGTTTCACACAAGTTTTTAGGTGGAATTTAGTCCTAGATGTTCCGAGCTGAATTCCAATGGTTATTTCTGTTCTGTCCAGAAATCAAACCTCATCACATAACATCCTATGTACAGATCCATTGGTTGAATATGTTTTTTGCGAAATGCAACTTTACATATTAGAGATGAGCGTCTCGAACCACTCATCTATTTTACATATATAGGGCCTTATAACGAGTTGTACACTGTTAGCATCGCTGCTGAATGCTAACTACTAATGCAGCAGGAGAAATCTGGTGAAAATAGACACCTCTTGCATGATTGTATGATCAGCAGCTGTGTCCGAGGACCAGGTACAGGCCAGACCATTACTCACAATAAGATGATGCCTAGGGTGCCATGCTCCCTGTGCAGCTGCCCAGCCAGCAATATACAATATACAGTACACTGTGCTCTCTGCACGGAAATATTTTCCCCACCTACCCTTCCCTATGGATTGCTGTAGAGTGAGGTGAGCAGGTGGAGGGGGGCAGGGCCGGACTGGCCATAGGGCAATTCTGGCAAATGCCAGAAGGGCCGATGGCCAGATGGGTCAGTCTTGAAGTCTGCAGGACCGCCCAGGCAGCACTGCCTCCCGGGTGGTACTGCATTAAGCTGAGTCAGACGGCAGCGTCGTGACGAAGCCGCGTAGTGACGTCATGATGGGCATTGTGGTGGCGGGGAATTTCTCAGGAAGGCCGGAGTCCCGGCACCTCCTCTGACCTGGCATGGAGGGCTGCCCAGCAGCAATGGACTTAGCGCCGCTAGTCCAGATGGGGAGGAGGCAGAGGAAGCCTTCCTACAAGCTCCGCCTCCCTTGCCTTCAGAGCAAGTGGACATCGGGCCACGTACGAGCACCAGATGACGACGCGAGCATGCTCTGCAGTGGAGGAACTAAACAGCAGTTTATGAAAGAGGACACAGTTGATTTGTGGCAAGTAACTAGTGGAGTAGGGCTGTGGCAGGCTGACAGGCACTTTCTGACAACATAGAGGATGAGAGGGGAGAAAAGTAATTGACAGAGGGGGCAAACAGGACATGTGCTTTGAATTACAGAGCTGGGGGAGGGCAGGCACAGGGCATGTGGTGGGAGTGACAAAGGGGACACACAAGGCAGGTGACAGGGGGCTGGAGGGGACACACGGGACATTTGGTTAGAGTGACATAGAGCAGGTGGCTGGAGTGGCAGAGGGGGCTGGAGGGGGCGCTAGGGGCATGTGATTGGAGTTACAGAGTGGCTGGTGGGAACATACAGGGCATGTGGCTGAACTGGAGTGGCAAAGGGGGCTGGAGGGGGCATGAGGCATGTGGCTGAACTGGAGTGGCAAAGGGGGCAGGAGGGGGCATGAGGCATGTGGCTGAACTGGAGTGACAAAGGGGGCTAGAGGGGGCACGAGGCATGTGGCTGAACTTGAGTGGCAAAGGGGGCTGGAGGGGGCACGAGGCATGTGGCTGAACTGGAGTGGCAAAGGGGGCTGGAGGGGGCATGAGGCATGTGGCTGAACTGGAGTGGCAAAGGGGGCTGGAGGGGGCACTGGGCATGTGGCTAGAGTGACAGTGGGGGCTGGTGGGGACACATAGGGCATGTGACTAGAGTGACAGAGGGGGCTGGTGGGGACACATAGGGCATGTGGCTAGAGTGACAGGGGGAGCTGGTGGGGACACATAGGGCATGTGGCTAGAGTGACAGGGGGCTGGTTGGGACACATAGGGCATGTGGCTGGAGTGACAGGGGGCTGGAGAGGAGACATGAGGCATGTGGCTGGAGTGACAGGGGGCTGGAGAGGAGACATGAGGCATGTGGCTGGAGTGACAGGGGGCTGGAGAGGAGACATGAAGCATGTGGCTAGAGTGACAGAGGGGGCTGGAGAGGAGACATGAGGCATGTGGCTGGAGTGACAGGGGGCTGGAGAGGTGAAATGAGGCATGTGGCTGGAGTGACAGGGGGCTGGAGAGGAGACATGAAACATGTGGCTAGAGTGACAGAGGGGGCTGGAGAGGAGACATGAGACATGTGGCTGGAGTGACAGGGGGCTGGAGAGGAGACATGAAGCATGTGGCTGGAGTGACAGGGGGCTGGAGAGGAGACATGAGGCATGTGGCTAGAGTGACAGGGGGCTGGAGAGGAGACATGAGGCATGTGGCTAGAGTGACAGGGGGCTGGAGAGGAGACATGAGGCATGTGGCTGGAGTGACGTAGGGGACATAGGATATGTGACTGGAAAGACATAGGGAGCTGGAGAAACACAGGAAGGAGGCTCTGTTGCATGATGATGACATTGGTTACATTCCTACACAAACAGGCATTTTCTGGACCATGTGATCTCCAACATGAATAGTGAATACCGACTGAAGACACTGTCCAAGCAGGATCATTTCTTCAGAGGTCACCTATTGCAGAGAAATCACCATACAGGTAAGGTGTATATATATTTAGTACACACAAGAAAACATTATAGATTTTTTTTTTTAAACTATGGCTTTGAGCACTAGCATTAGAAAGGCTGGTAAGTGATAGTCTGGGGAGACTGCAGACTGCCAGGGATAGTATAGAGAGAAGGTATTCATTTAATTATCAACTCCCTTCACACACAAAAATGGGGGTTATTTTTTATTATTTACAGTAGAGGGACTGTGATATCTGATGAGGAATAAAAGAGCTCCCAGAACACACTGTTATGTGGGATTATCATACAAGTATTTTGGACCTATCATTTGCTGTGTCACTAGTTATTGCAAAGGTTTTTCACCAGCTCTATCCCTCCACTCATATCTCTCTCTCTCCCTCTCTCTCTCCCCCTCTCTCTCTCTGTCCCCCTAATCTCTCTTTCGATCTCCCCATTTCTCTTTCACATCTCTCTCTCTCTCTCAAAACTTGTTACGTATGATAAATGGTGCTCTAGCCAATCAGCTCCCAATTCATTTTTCACACAGATGACAGTTGGGAGCTGATTGGCTGGAGGACCATAATTATACTCGTTGTGAATGATAAAACCAGTTGATAAATAAGGCCCACAATGTGTGTGTGGGAGGTCTTGTGACTGTTATGCTGGAGTCTGACATTTTCTCAGTCTAGAAGTTATTCAGTGCTCAAATCCCCTGGAGGCACTTTGTTTTATGTGTGCCATGGCATAATATCATTATCATATAATGCCCAGGCTGGGTCTGTCCCCATTGGTCATGCCTAGATGCTCATTCACCCAGTCAGATCAGACTGGATAAGAAATGAGTCTTGATCTGTGTCCCAGGGGCAAATCTGGCATAGGAGGACTAATGGGGCCTAGTCCTACTGCAATATATTTTATAATGATGCACTCTAAGGAATGCCACATCCAAACACAATGTGGATGGTGGGCTTCTGTTTATTATGACATGTTTCTATAGATTACTTGGGTAATAGGTCGGTATCTTTAAAATGTAAAATATCTCAGATTTCAGCAGGTAGACATAATTTAAATAATGATGAAAACTTTTTTTTGTTTTAGACCTGTAGGCTTGTAATGCATTGCTTTACCATGAGTGAGCAGGAAGCACTTCCTTCTGTGTGGCTAGCATAAAATGAGCCAGAGGCAATTGTTGTGGCATAAACTTAAATGTCAGTACTACTGGTTGCAGTGTTCTCCCCAGAAATTTTTTCCAGCCGGGTGGCATCAAGAAGTAGCCGGGTGGGGCCTTCGCAATAATAAAATGTCATCTGATTATGAAAAAACTGCAAAGTCTGTAGAGTGTGGTCCTTTTTATACAGCTCCCAGATACTGTCCCCACTTGCAGGCTTCCAAAGTGCCGGGTGGTAGGCTGTTTCTTGCCGGGTGGTGAATCCGCAAAAAACAGCCTGGGGAGAACACTAGATTGGCATAATATGAATGAAGGAAGTACTTTTTGGCTTATGAACTGGGACAGGCCGGAGCTAGGGGTGTTCGACCAGTGCGGTCGAACAGGGGTGCCACCCATAGAGGGCGCACCCCTCCCCAACATCCTGATATCAGCGGGACGGTACCGTGGGTCGAAGTGGCCTGCGGGTGGTCAAATCGGGAGGTTGCACGCGGCATCCATTCAGTGATGGGAGAGGGCTGGGGGAAGCCCAGCTAGTGAGCCTCCTCCCTGCCTGACGTTATTTGGAGGTGTGCCAGGCGGACACGCCTCCAAAACAACATTACATAGGGGGCGTGGCCTATGGTAATTAGGCCACACACCCATTTTTTTCGGGCGCACACGGCTTCGCCTCGCGCAAAGTGTGGGTGCAGCCGGATGAGCCGGCACAGTGTGCTCAGACCCCTGGAGCCAGCCCTGAACTGGGAGCACTACTATTTACCATATAATGATTTGGGAGCACTACTGTTTGCCATAGAATGATTTGGGAGCACTATTGTTTGCCAATGAATGATTTGGGGGCACTAATAATTGAAATACAATGAATTAGAGGCCCTATTGTTTAATAAAAAGAATTGTGGGCACTACTCTTTGGCATAATGTGAATTGTGGGGACTACAGTTAAGCATAATGTGAGTTGTGGGGACTACAGTTAGGCATAATGTGAATTGTGGGCTATCACTAAGGGTTGGAACTGGGACCACCCATTGCCAAATGTCTAGTTTTGCCTATGCTCAGCGGGTGGAGGTTCATGTGTGGCCACGTTGTGACATCATGATGCAGCCGCCCACTGGCACGAGGAGCTGAGGACGCAGTCTAGTCAGATCTTCCAGCTCTCCCAGTGTGGGTGGCATGGTCATGAGGAGACCGGTGGCGGCCATGGAGGTGGGGAAGTCAGCAGCACATGGATCAGAAGCAGTCTCCCTGGGGGGGAGGTGAGTTGCTGGGGTGGGGTCATTACTATATTGGCATAATGTGCTGTAGGTGGCAATTTTGGCATAATGTAGAAGGGGCATTACTACTGCGTGGCATAATGTGAATAAGGGGCTCTATTGTGTGATGTAACATGAATATGGAGTTCCACTGTGCGTTGTAAAGTGACGAAGGTGCACCAATTTGTGGTGCAATTTGCATTTGGGGTACTATTGTGCGGTAGTGCTCCTTCCCAGCAAGACCACATTGGGTGGATGGGGGCACCAATGCTCTTTATGTACACAGGGAACAAAAATGTATAATTACGTCTCTGCTTTGGTGTGCACAGATGTGTCATCCCCTGCATTCAGAACCCCTGCCCTAAAAAATCCTACAGTGAACACTATCTAATGCTCTACAGCTGCTAAGCTAGGGCTTGGTCAATTGGGAAAATGCCTTCCTTTTTCTTTGTGTGTGACCTCCACCAATGAAATTCCATCTTTACCTAATGGAACCAACCAAATACCAAGGGCCAAATGTAATAGGTAGTCTGTTTTAGTAACAGTACAGACTCGCACTTTCTCGCACTTTTAGAAAGTGTGAGTTTGTACTGAAACTCGCAAATTCAATACCCTGCAAACTTTTCAGCTCGAGGCTACTGCATTTGCGAGTGCAGGCGAGTTTAGGACTATGTAAACTGACACCTTTTAATGCGAGTAGCATTAAAAGGTGCGAGTTTTAGAGAAGCCATCACAGATCAGTGAGATCCGTGATGGCTTCTGTGTGTGTTTTAAAAAAAAAAACGTGCACCCCCTCCCCAAAAGCATAATCAGCCCTGGGCTTTATAAAGCCTGTTCTGGTTCTAAAAATACAGGGGCCAAAATGCATAGGGGGCCCCTGTATATTAAGAACCAAACCAGGGACTTTGTTGAGCTGGTCCTGGTTCTGGAAAATCCCCATAGACGTCTATTGTGGGAACCGCTACATCGTAGCCGCAAGATTAATTGAGGTTAATCTTGTGGTTACATCACTGATACAATGTCGCAACACTTTACACTATCAACCCGGCACCTCCGCCCTAGGGTGCCGGGGATAGCTCTCAGTCTAGGCCTGGGGTGCCCTGGAGAGGGGTACCCCTTTATTGGGGGGGGTACCCAACTCCCCAGGGATCCCCGGCCTGGACTGACTAGCGGTCAGGGGTAATGCTTTGGCCGGGGAAACCGCTGAAAGGTTTTCCCTGGCTGTGGCATTATCCCCCGCTAGATAGAGTTTGGTGCTGGTTCTGGAATTTTCAGGGGACCCCTACTCGTTTTGTCCCCTGATTTTCCAGAACCAGGACCAGCTCAACAAAGCCCTGTGCTGGTTCTTAATATACAGGGGCCCCCTACGCATTTTGGCCCTGTATTTTTAGAACCAGAACAGGCTTTATAAAGCCCGGGGCTGGTTATGCTTTTGGGGAGGGGGTGCACATTTTTTTTTTTATTTAAAAACATTTAACATAAGTACACACAGAAACATGTACATATCTCATGGATATGTGCATGTTTCTGTGTTAATCTGACCTGCTCAGGATGTGCTCGCTAGCCTGAAGCAGGTCTATTATTTGGGGACTTTTGGTAAACTTTTTTTTGCGAGTCTGAAACAGACACTCTATTACATTGGGCGAGTTGATTATTTTCAATGTGAAAACATCTGGATGCGAGTTTGAGAATGGAGAGTTTTAGTAACTCTGAAAAATGCGAGTTTTAGTGAACAGACACCTTATTACATTGGAGAGTTGTGAAAAATTGCGAGTTTAGCACCAAACTCGCAATTTACCAAAACAGACTACCTATTACATTTGGCCCCAAATGTCTAACTATGGCACATGTTTTAATCCCGTGCGGATGAGCTCTGTTGTGTGTATTTTAGTACAGAAAATAATGTATACTTGTATGGTGTTATGATATTAATTATATTTATAAGTAGAGACTAAGAAGTGGGAGGAGTCAGGAATAGTAAGGGGAGGAGTCTATGCCAGGTGCCGACACGAGGTGGGCCTGTGTGCTGTAAATGCCAGGGCCTATTTTTAGTCCCAGTCCAGCCCTGGAGGGGGGTATGGCATGGGGGGTAAGAGGTAATGAAGGGAGGATTCGGTGATGTGCTGCTTATCATCTGTACTTGGATGCAGCCATTGGATCACTTGCGAGACCATCGGCCAGCTGAGTAACCCAGGTGGCCTTCTCAGAACTGTAGCCGAGGCCAGAAAATCTGCATCGGAAGATTCAGACCCTGGCCTCAGCATTCCAAGAAAACTAGAGCCACATGCCTGTGTTTTCGGCACTGCTGGCTGGCCCCGCCTACTCCATGCCCCCAAACGGCCCCAGCCTGGTTGCCTGAGGGGGCACTGCGAATGATCTCGCAGGACCCATTCTGCACGTGCTGAACAGGTCCTGCGCATGCGCCATCCCCTCAACTTTAGGCTTCTACACAAACCATTGTTAAGCACCTACCATTGAACCATTTAATTATTTTTTTCTGATTTTGTTTATTAATATACATAGTAAAATCGAAATATAAATTACAGAGTATGTTCTTCATTTGGTCAGCACAAGTTCTTGGATGTGTTATTATGTGTCTGCACACTTCATTGTTTACATATGTAGTTTTGCATGTACATATGTTCAACTTATAAAATAGGATATAGATATATCCAGCACCAAGAAATATATTTCTTCTGCAAGCCTAGATTCGTGGATGCATTGATGTTAATAATGATGACCGCCATCTCTTTTCATTGTTATTGTTAAAAAATACATATTTGTATTTATTCCTCTTTTGCACTACACAGCTTAGGTTTATTTCCACTAATATAGGTGAAAACAAGAGTGGGATAGAAACTAGAGATGTGTGAGGACTCCCGTGTTTTGGTTTTTGCAAAACTATCCTCAATTATTTTGAATTTGGAATTCTGTAAAATTGATAAAAACAGCTATAATCATGTAATGTGGACTTGTTTTTGTTCCTACAGTATTATTAATATCAATAACATTTATTTCTAGTCCGTTCTAGCCAATTTTTACCGGAATCGGTATGTAATCCCAGCGACTGAATAGCCAATGGATCAAATACTGACAGTGGAAGACCGACGGATCAAAATCCCGACTGGGGCTGGTAAGCACCCTAACCCTCCCCTTTCCCTACCCTAACCCTCCCCCTCCCTTAATGGTGCCTAACCCTAACCTCCCCCACTAGTGCCTAGCCCTAACCTCCCACCGTTGGTGCCTAACCCTAACCTTCCCTTCTTGCACCCTAAATCTAACCCTCCCGGGTGCCTAACCCCTCCCTAATGGTGCCTAACCTAACCCTTCCTTTCCCTAGCCTAACCCTAACCCTAGTGCCAAAACTAAGTCCTCCCAAGGGTTCCTAATCCTAACCCTCCCCCCCATGGATACAACCTAAGACACCCAGCTTGTCCTCGTTCAGTATGCCAGACATCTGGATTTCAACGTGGGGCTAATGATAGGCTTCAGGATTTTGACACCTATCTTTAGTCCCATGTCGGGCTTTCAGTGTTGGGATTCCAGTGGCTGGGATCCCAGCTGCCGGTAACCTGACTACATCCCTTTTTACCACCTCACATCTCACAATATTGTTTTCACCAATATTGGCCAATAGCTGCAGTGATCTTGCTGGCTAAACGAAGCGACAGGGCAGCAGCACAAACACATGACAGTTTAAAAGATTATAGCACATTTATGAAACATAGTGGCACTGCAGTGGCAGACAGGATGGCAGTTTAATAAACTATACGATCCTATAGAATGTTTTCATTAATCAAGAACTAGATCAGATCAGAGGCATGAAGCCAGCACAAGTAAATTGAATTGCAGTATATAGTGGAAGCCAGATAAAGCATTGCTTGATTGATTACTAACACTACTAAAAATAACTATAAAGAAAAACAAACTGATCATATGAAAACAACTATTACAAAGCTAGCTTCCAAAATCCTAATGAGATTTTAAAGAGGAATCTGTATCCAAACAGCAAATCACAGGCCTCAGGACAATACAAGAGATGCAAGGCAGAGTAACAGCCTAGACAAAGTCAATAATTATTAATTATATGATTTGATGATACTACTCTTTCTGTGGAGAAGCTGCAGTAAATTGGATCTATAACACCTGGATGAGAAGCTGGTGATGTTTGGTTTTTAAATATACAAAAGAACATGAATGCCCCAGTAAAGTACAGTTCTGTAATATATGCTGCCTGTCAAACACATACAATATTGGCAAAGCCCATAATCACAAGTTTCCTTCTTTTTTCAACCAGAAATTTTCAGTTTTTGTTAAATAAATAAATTGCAAACAAATAATACATTTTGAGTTTGAATATTTAATAGCCTACTGGTTTGAAGAAAAAAATAATAAGGCAAATCTGTTGGCTTTTAAGTGGTCTGAATACTTGTTTAAGCCACTCTGTGAGTGCAGTGCCACTCTAGGAAAAAAACCATACAGGAACCGGAGCTATTGGTTTCAGTGTATTGGACTACGAAAGTGGGTAGCACCCTGATGAAAGTGTAGTCCAATACACTGAGAGGTTTCTGTGAGGATTTTTTCTTGAGTCTTGCTGGCTCTCTGGACTTGAATACTGGCATGCACGTGCTGCCCATTTGGGGGGGGGACTAGACATTATTTGTCTAATAGGGGAGTATATGGAGAGAGAGAGAGAGAGAGAAAGAGATTTATCCACCCAAAAACTAGCATTGTCTGAATTAACAGTTCAATGAAGGTTCTTTTTTTATCTTTATACATATGCTGGTGTACTCAGTATATGCATTCTTCCAAGACTCAATTATTTCAATTTTTTTAAAACTTTCTCTGAATGGCTGTGTTAAGGATTAGGGAGACAGCTATAGTGTCTGCAATTAATTTGGTTTGGACGTCTTTACAAGAGCAGCTGCAGTTTTCTTTTCTTTTTTAGTTCTTATCATAAAATAAAATGTGTTCTTATAGTTTCATAAAAATGGATGCAAAATAGAGGTAAATCACACTTAGTTATTTTTGTTTTAAGAGTAAAAGATAACGGTGAATTTAGGTTAGTGAAAGTAGACTATGAGTAACAGGATAATATAGGCCACTTGAAGCCATTGCTTCTAGTCTACAAACATTAAACATAAGTGAAGTAAATGTCATTATAGCTCGAAACCATTATATGAAAAGAGATGCTAAACTTTTTATGGTGGGAATACTTTGTTTTGCACATGTAAATATGATGTAGTAATTGTAGGTCTCCAATAGAAATGTTTCCCTTTATTTGATGTGTGCATAAGTTGCACAGTACAACAAAAATTATATCACAGGACTCCATAACACCTTACTTACATACCACAAAAGTTGGAGTCACTGGTATAGTTTCCATATAATCCACCCACTCTGGACTTGTCTTGAATATCACTATCCATCAGTACAGTAGGTTTTCACTGTTGAAAGAGGAGTGCACTATTGTGTAGACTCCAGTATTCCTTTCCCTCCAGGGCGGCTTCATGCCCTGGTCCGAGATGGTCACCGAGATCACTACTAAGCATGTGCACGGGCATCTTGTCTTTACTGAGTACTTTGTAGAAAGACATGGTGCTGGAGAGCTGTATAGAACCAAGCTCTGCTCAAGGTCTACTCCATTATGTGCATGTAACAGTGAGTACGGCTGTACCTTCTATACTTCAATAAATCAACACCTGCAAACACATCATAACGAAGAGATTGCTACAGCAATGTTGCAGTACTTGAGGTCTGAGTTTGACTTCCTGGTTGTGGCAAAGTTAACAACAAACACAGTCAGAGCAAATTTATTACAGTTTCAAGAATGTGTGGACTTGGGTGAGGCACCATACAGTTTGCAACCGGGGAACAAAATGATGACCTAATTAATTCCATGTTGGAGGCAGCAACACAGCTTAATTAAACAAATTTATTAGCTATCCAGCCATCCTATCAGATGTCTGTGAGCACGTGATCATGTAACTTCCTGCTAACATCATTGTGCTTCAGCACCATCTGGGCAGCCTGAAGAGCTTCATGAAATTTTCTTTAGAGTTATCCTTGCATTCCCCAGAAGCCAAATATTCTTTTACACTCCACAAACATCATTAGATGCCAGGAACACACATCAGTTGTATAACATTTGTTACCAGCACAGTATGAATAGAGATTTGTTGAGCATACATACTGTATGCACTATGGTCTGTGTTTAGCAGCATTATAGGGGGGGTGCTACAAGTGTATTAGCCTAGGGCATCTGGAACCCTTTATCAGGCCCTGGTTACATGTATCACCGGAATTCTCTATTCCAGCTGCTTTTTAGGCCAGGGAGATACCTACATGGCCAAAGGACTTTCAGCAGCTTACTGTAGGTAAGTACTGATACAATTTTTTCATAGTGCTGGTAACTTTTGTCAAAGAATCACTGCACAATTGTAATGTGATACAATGATAAAACAGTGAAATGTTTCTATCTCATGTACTGTAACTACAACTCATTTATACTAATAATTAATATATCCCCTACCAGAAAGTGTAAGAATAATAGAAATTATTTTGCAATTGCTGTTATATGAGCACGGAAACATCTCAGTAACTTCCAATATCTTATAATTTACAGATAAGGGACATAACCCCATAACATACCAATTGGATAGGAATGATCAAACTTCCTCTGTTACATGACTTAATTTGACATGACTGTTTGTCAGTATCCTTGGAGAACATTAATAACTTTACGTGGAAACTTCAACATCCGTATTCTACTTTTTTGCTCCATGCTTTATATAGCAATGCAGAATGAATCTATAATCTTCATATGCAGGACAACAGGTTGTCAAAAGCAGCAGAGAGTCATGCACAGGAGAGTCTGCATGGATGTGACCTTTAGAGTTTGCTAGAAGGCTGGGTTCGTAGATGAGTCTGTGGCGAGTTAGCATGAGAATGGTATTATGATTGTCTGTGAAGTCATGGGATGTGAAAGAGGAAGGTGCAGGTGTGCAGAGGAGCAAGTTGAAGGTGCTAAGAAGACTGAGTGGATATTAGAGACGTTAAGTAGGTTGGTTTGACAAGTGAAAAGACAATGTTGTAAGATGAAAGAAGATAAGAGTATTTAAGTATGTAACTGGTATGTGCCATGTCATGTGTGCTGGTTGCTCATATGAAAAAATCAGTGGGGTTAGAAAAGTTATCAGAGATACCCTACAACTGGCCAAGCTGCTTAGTGTCCTGAGATGATAGGTCCTGAGGGAGAAAGCTGAAGCCTATGGTTTGGCCTTTGTGGGGAATTGGTGGGGGAATAGACCCAAATCTCCCATATACTGTATGTGGTCATTGCACTTTTCTCAAACTCAAACAGCAGGTATTTTCTTCCATTAGTTAGCATGGTTAGCACAGTGCCAGGTGCTAGGTAGCAAGTTAATTAGGCAGTTCCATTCTCTGTGTACAGTAGTGGTAGTGTCTCTGCCTACTTTTTTTTTTCAAGACCCTGTTAAAACCTTATCCAGATTAGGCAGCACTTTGGGTTTGAACTCTTTGACTAATTCCACATATTTTTTTAATTATTTTCTGTTAATTGGAAAGTGATCTAGTTTACCTTATACCACTCCTGTTTATATTTTGCTCTCAAATCAAGCACTGGGTTGTGCATGTAGAGCCAGGGGTAGCATAAACATATAATGGTTGGGGGTCTTTTAGGTGTAGAAGGTACTGAGAAATTACTGCAATCATCACATATCAGTACCAGGGAAATCTTCTTGGTTACTGATGCTGGTAATATCATTCAACCATCCACAGCTTCTACTGCCATTGGCCTGATTTTCAGAAACAAAGGTAGTTCTACTGTATATTGTGGATGAAATACAGGTGTGTCCACATACACCTTTCCTAAAATCTAGCCATATGTCCAAATGTGCCATGCCTTTACATCTGTGAATTAGCCACGCCTTGTGATTTTTCTTAAAATTTGCTACTTTAATCTGATACTTATTACAAATACTTTTGCAGGAAAAAAATATGGAATCTATCTAATTGATACTCATCGGGGTGCATCTTAGCCATGCTGGTATCTCGTGCCAAGTGAACCAAAAGAGGAAAGGTATACGAGGACACATCTGTACAAACCTATGACATATTCAAATGTACAAAAATCTCAGTGGGTCTCTTTGTCTATGGACCAAGTACCACAGGACAGGGTGATATACAGCTTAAATTAGGAAAGAAGAAAAAAGTGAAGGAAGGCTTGCATCTGAAAGTCTAGATCTTTCCAATTATGGGCTCTCTTGCTTCCAGTAGCCTCGACAGCCACAATAAAGGCACTGACCCTTCTCTCTTTGGCAAGTTATTTGATCCATGAGCAAATAATACCTCTTTAGTAGCATAGGTCCTCAAAGCACTCAGCTTTGATGGCATGTATCATTGGTGGCTGTTACATTATTGAGAGATGGTGAGGAATATCTCTTTCCAATAACACTGACTCTTCTAACACTTCCTAGCCCTCAAAGGCTTTGAGAAGTTCCCAGCCATTGAGCTCGTCTTTAAAGGAGTTTACCTTAGCAATTCATGGTTCTATCCAGTCTCTTCTTTCCAGAATTTAATGAAACACTCTGTGATGAACAGACCACATTGATCTGGGCCAGTTGGGATGTGAATGCCTAAAATTGCTGTACATTTGTGTTGAAGTACAGGAATTCATGACCCAGGTTTACCTGCAGATTAAATTAAAACACAACATTGGGCCCTACAAAGTAGATTAAAGGGGGACATGTCAACTTTCTACTGAAAGGTCTGATCCACATCACTCTAATGATGATCTGTTAATGGGTATCTGCAAAGAGTTTGACTCTCTGTGTCAGATTGCAATTGCTTCCACATATGGTCCTTGTTGAGCATGAAGCTAATGTGAGGCACTGGGAAAGGAGGTGCCAGACAGAATATATCCCAGAAAAGGAAAAGAGGCTTTATTCAAACAAACATTTTTCTAAGTTACAAAACAGTTGGCTCTCACAAAGGTTGGTTAGAACTGTCTTGATATGATTCCTAGGAGCTTCCCTTCCCATTTACAAGAGGGCTCAATCAGGGAAATTTCACATCATTCCCACAAGGAGGGTAAGGAGGAAATGCAGCCATAGGCGAACAGGCTCAGTAACCCTCTCTGCTCTACTATACATACTGTGTGAAGGCCCACCTGATGAAGATAAGCTGTATGTGTTACCTTGCTCCTGCAGTGGCCAAAACTTTGACTTCCATGCATAGGTTGCTTTCTCCATCCTTGTGTAGGAAGAAAGTGATCCCAGTAGGCTTTGACAATATATTTATCAGGCCATGTAGTAGGGTATGTGCAGACCAATAAAGAATAAATGTGTCAGAAGAAGAAAAACTCTTTAATTAAATCCTACCTGATAACGTATTATAAATCTTGGTACAGCTGGTTACAAAAGCTGTCCTTAACTTTCTTCTATTCATTATAAATGCACTTACTAAACGTGCTCAGTGATTTATTTAACAGCATAAATTGAGGATCATTTATAAACTGGATTCAATGTGAATACAAGGTGCATTTAATTATAATGAAACGTGCCAGATTGACTGTCATGTGCATAAATAAGGGGCACACCCATGTTCTGCTTTAAAGAATTGCCCATGTAGAAACTGATTGACATTTCACTGAACTGCTGTTCCAGATGGAAATGGGGAAACTAAAAATATCACTTCAGGACCACCACTTCATTCATTCCAACCCTTACTATCTTCTAGAAAACAATCTTCTTGATCATCGTTTATATCTGAATGTCATTATAGTACATTTTCATGTTTGCATTACATTGGTGGAATTGCACATTTTCCATATAAAAGGCCTTATTAAGAGTTTGATTTAATTCAGTTGATGTAACTTTATGTATTGCTGTACTGCAAATGTGCATCAAAACTGTGTCCGTATCTTGAATTGGGTATATCTTACATAAGGAGAGACAGTATACATTAAGCTGAGTAGAGTAAGGTTGTGTTTATGTAAGTGTAGCATGCTAGCTAGAGACACACCTTAACGAGACTTGGACGCATACCCGTATACGCTTCTTAGAAGGAATACTTATTGTAGGCACTGGAGGCCTTGTGCAAAGTTACATGATTTTGATAATGGCACTAATATACCTTCCAGACCAATGACCCAGGAATTACACAGGTCTTTCAACCTAAGAATTTCCCAGGTCTCAGTTCCCACCCCTGGTACAGAGGACTGCAGTCATTGGGGGCTCACTGAACATTTACAAGCAGGGAAGTGGCGGCCGAGGCATGGGCGGCAAGTCCAACTACCGCGGTCAGAGGGGCAGCCCAGCTGGCCATTAGTATAAACCACAGCAGCAGTCTCCGGGGTCAGCAGCCCGCACCGCAGAAGCCCCAGCAGCACAGCAGCCTGCCCCAGAGACGAGGCCCGCCGGTCAGGAGCCGCCTAACCCCACTCAGCCCCCACAGCCCCTGGTCTCTAAAGTCCCCATCCCTCAGACATCACCGGCCGCCTCCCACCGCAGAGGGTAAGAGGGGAGAAGAGGAGGCGTGTCAGACCGCCTCCTCCTTTGTTATGGCCGGCCGCAGTGTAACGAGTCAGTGTGACTCATTAGTCAATGCTTCCGTGTGGCCCCCTTCATTACAGCGAGCACCTAGCGAACTGCTGCAACTGAGAGCCCCATGGGACCGTCGGGCCTAGGCGGGCACCTAGGTTTAACAAACAGAAAAATAAACAAATGACTGCACTGTAACGTCACCTGAAATATATATTATTATTGTTGTCAAAAATGTAAATGCAGATGTGGTATAAAAGTT
This sequence comes from Taudactylus pleione, assembly GCA_031769625.1. Taxonomy (NCBI): domain Eukaryota; kingdom Metazoa; phylum Chordata; class Amphibia; order Anura; family Myobatrachidae; genus Taudactylus; species Taudactylus pleione. The sequence continues at coordinate 13,184,080 of JAUIMM010000188.1, forward strand.
GTTGCTATCAAAGTAACAGTGGTCACCTGACAAATTTTTCATTGGTAATTTTATCATTTTACACGTTGCATAGATTATATGTTTATATATTGATTTATTAAATATTCATGTTTTACACATCTGCCTTGTGTTAGGTGTACAATTCTCATTTCCCGATACTGTCGATTCATTCTCCTCAATCTTTTAAATAGTTGCTCTATAATCACTTTTTTCTTTGTCAATTTGTCGGGCGCCTAGGTTGCCTAGCGGTAAATCCGGCGCTGGCTGTTCTCATTAGAAAGTGCAAAATTCTGCACCCTGAAGGCATTACACTGATCATGGGCTGATGTATCAAAGCAAATTTTGTGAAATTCAGTGCTTTCCGCATATTTTTTGCAGAAAATAAGTATCGCTCAGATTCATTGCGAGTTTATTGCATATTATTATTATTATTAACAGTTTCTTACATAGCGCAGCATATGCCGTTGCGCTTTACAAATGGAAATAACGTTAATAGACCCAAACTGGGTAGTAACAGACAGACATAAAGGTAAGAGGGCCCTGCTTGCAAGCTTACAATCTATAGGGTTAATAATACAAATATGTGATATTGCAAAACACTGCCTGAACCATTGAAAACTTTTGGAGTGCGTTAAATGCATACTTGTCTACTTTTGAAGAAGCATTTCATGGAGATTGTGAAAGCAGCACCTATTTTCACGGCGGTAAAGTGGGCGTTTACTGCTACATCTCAGAGGCGTGTCATAAACCTGACATATCCAAATGTAAATGAGCCCCAAAGCAGTTAGTAAGATCTACTTGTTGATGAAAACATACTGATACTTTTCAGACAATGCATGTAGCCATAGGGATCATTGTGCCTTATACCCAATGCAGGGACATCATACTAATGATCCCATTTGAATTAGGGATGTGCAGGCTCGGATAGGTTCGAGTTTGCACGTGGAGTTCGGATTTTTCCCTCCAAAAAAACGGAACTCAGAACGAGGCAAAACGTCATCTTACATGGACGAACATCATCATTCCTGGTCTTTTGCAGCTTCATAGATGACATTTATTGTCTCACACTTTGTAATTGCTGGTGTGCTTTAAAGTAGAGATAAGCTATTCACTTTTACTCGGTTATTTTTGCTACATTAGTGCAAGTCCGGATTAGTTCGGATTTATGTTATTGGCTATCCAAAAACACGTGAGAGCCGAATAGCCATTAAGATAACTCCGAACTAATCCGAACTTGCGCTAATGTGGCAAAAAGAAGCGAGTAAAACCGAACCCGCTCATCTCTACTTTAAAGACAAGTAAAAACAAGCTGTACAAATTATTCATTCAGTACTGTAAACGTCTCATTCTACAATACACAAAAGGAATATTATTTTATTTTTTTAATACCAAGGTGTAATACAAAGATGGAAGATAGCAATAATTTAGGGGAAAACTGTATTTCTCTTGCAATTTTGAGATCTGTGTAATAGCTTCATAGATTACCAAGGGCAACTGGGAATCACCATTCCTTATTTTACATTTTGACAGCTTTGTGCCACTGCGCCTCTAGCATAACTTTGATTAAAGTTTTTCAAGTTATCCAATATTTCCTTTTGGGTCAGTAAATTTGGAAGACATACTGAAATACTCAGCAACGAATGAACCTGGGAGAATTTTTTTTAATCTAAGAGTGTATCTCTTTCAAATATACATGCTAAAATCTTTCCCTAGTTTCCTTGAAAATTGAGAATTCAAGAATCCAATTACATATCAGACAGAAGTCTTTGATAGCCATTTTTTTAATTGGTTAAGGAATAAATGAAGCCAAGCTTTCAGGTAGTCGGTTTCAAGGGCAGTTTGGACAGTTCATTTTTTAGTGAACTGTACGAGGGGAAAATAATTAAAAACATGGTTTAATTATGATAGGATGTGTATTACCCCCCATTTTGCTAGTAATTACTCTTAAAAATTAAATAAATGTAAATTTAAAATGTAAAACAAGAGACGTAATTAATAAATAATTTTCATTTTGAAATAGTTATTAAATATTTATAATGGATTTCCTTTCGACCTTTAATCTAAGAATAGTCTAAATACTATACTATATGCCTTAGATTCATAGATTTATTTATTTATTACCAGTTATTTATATAGCGCACACATATTCCGCAGCGCTTTACAGAGTATATTTGGCCATTCACGTCAGTCCATGCCCCAGTGGAGCTTACAATCTATGGGGGTCATTCAGACCCACTCGCGAGCGGCAGTACACTCGCGCGCGAGACCCGGCGAGCGAAGGACTTTCCATCGCTCCGGGTCTCGCACCAAAGGGGGCGTGCTGTCGATGTTGATTGACAGCATGCCCCCTTTGGTGGGTGTGCCGGGGGCGTGCCTGCCAGATGGAGGCGTTCCCATGGGAACGCCTACCGTCTGAAGCCGGCCCCACTGACATCACTAGTGATGTCAGTGGGAGTGATTTTGGCTCTGATAGAGCCAAAATCACTCCAGGGCTTGTGGCTTGGAAACCCGACCGCAGGGTTTCCTTCGCAAGTCCGATGGTCGTGATGGTCAAGACCATCGCGACCATCTTGTTGGACGCTCGTATATGCTGTGGGTGGTGACCCACAGCTATACGAGCGTCCAGGAGGACGCTCCATTTTAATGGAAGAGGGCCCTGATTCAGAGCGAGCGCTCTGGTCAGAGCATCCGGCTCTGAATCAGGCCCTATATTCCCTATCACATGCGCACACAAATACACACTAGGGTTAATTTGTGTTGGGAGACGATTAACCTACAAGTATATTTTTGGAGTGTGGGAGGAAACCGTAGCACCCGGAGGAAAGCCACGCAAGCACAGGGAGAATATACAACCTCCGCACAGGTAGGGTCGTGCTGGGAATCAAACCCATGACGTCAATGCTGTGAGGCAGTAATGCTAACCATTACATCGTCTGTGCTGCCCATAGATAAAATACTGTATATGGTGACATAAAGGTGATAATGACTGACCTTTCCAGATGTGCCACTTTTTGCGATTCTTAGCACTGCGCATCGGATTAACTGAGCATATGCATCCAGAAGCAATTCAGTCATACACTACACAGGGCTTGATTCAGAAATGTACGGTGTTGCAATTTCGTATGCTGCGGAGGAGCGATTGTTTGTAAAATAGCACCCTTCCCTAACATCACTGAGGTGGCCACCGGAGACATTGCAAGCAGCACCGCAACTGCATACACATTGGCAGCAAATACGCAAGTTGTCAGAAAATTGACCACGTGACTAACTCTATGGTCATGTAGCATGGGTGCGAGATCTAGGACACTGGAGCCATCTTATCTAAGTAGGGGATTGCAGACGCCTGCTGTGACCCTCTCCCATTAAATTGAATCTGTTCATAGATCATGTGGACATAACCACGATAGTCGTGCAGTTTTGCAGTTTCATTCATTCACTCATAATGTTGACTGATGGAATGTTGGTCCTATTTGGTTATGCGCACATTGGGTGAAGTTGCAAAGGTTTGATCCTTCTGGAGAACGTGCCACCCAGTGGTTACTGCAGAACACCAGAGTTGTATCATTGGCCGATGACCTTACGTACTGTAGATGAAGATGCAGCAACTAGATTTATGAACATCTATTGGGCCTAGGTACTCGGGAGGGCATATCTAGCATATGCTGGTGTGTTTGCACCTTGGGTGTTGCTTATATTCTTCACAGCCTCCTGAAGAGGCCATGGTCATTCCATCTTGGGCTCTGGCTGCTCACCACCTGGTCAGGCCTAGTGTGCTCCAATAACCAAGGAAAGATCTTTATATTAGAGTTGCACTGTCATGTAGCTGTTTAAATTGACCAAATACGAATTATTATTATTGTTATTATCCTAATAATTATTATTAGTTATATGGTGTTAGTTATATTAGTTATAAGGGTTTTGCAGCGCCTCAAAAGTTCATAAACAAATAAGTAAACAAAAATACACCAACTTACAGTACAATACAATGCAGGACAAGGACATAGTTTATAAACATTGCTGCAATAGTAATGATAAAACTCAAAAAAGCAGCACGGCGTCAGCAACCAAGTGTTTGGCGTCCTTGTGGGGAGTCTGGAGTAGACGATCGTATCAGTGAGGGAAGGAGAAGCACATGAGGGAAGAGGGCTCTGCTCGTGAGTGCTTACATTCTAAAGGGGGAGGGGCAGACAGACAGGGGTGACACAGATTGGGTAGACAGTGAGAAAGAAGCACGGAGCAGCAGGTTAGGATGAGAGTCGGAGGGATGAAGTAGTGGGTCTTGAGAGCCCATTTGTGGATTTGTAGAGAAATGGAGAGCCTGATAGGGAGAGGGAGAGAGTTCCAGAGGTAGGGACCAGCACAGACAAAATCTTGGAGGTGGGAGTGGGAGGAAGTAATCAGTTGGCAAGAGAGGCGACATGAATTTGTTGAGCATGCATTTATTAGCTATAAATGTGTTTAAAATTTTTAATGAAAAACAATCTGTTTTTAAAATGACCCAGCACTCCATATTTAGGGCTTGAGGTCCTGGATCCAGAACCTAGAAATGCCTCACCTTTAATTTACAGTTTATAATTGGCCATTTGTTCTCAACAATGACATAGTTTTATTCTATCAAAACAAATTTCCAGAGTTTCAACTTTTTTTTTTTGTTAACTTTTATATCTTTCAAAAAGCAAATGTAAAACCCTTTAAAACGCTTGTATTACTAATGCCAGTTATTACGTTTTATCACAATCCTGTTAAACTGTAAGCACTTTACAAGTAAACTTTGCTTTTAGGAACATAAAGGACCTTTTTTGTGTGAGTAGAAAATGTAGCTATTAAAATAGGTTAGAGCAAATAAATATATACCATAATGTAGTCCATTGTTCCCTTGCAAATTATACGGTTAGTGCCACATGGCTGTCTAAATTAGATTCTTTGAAAATAGCCACCCATTAAAATTACAGTAAATGTAAAAGTCTCAGACATATTTCTAAATTGTAGTGTGTCTGCTACAATCTCATACACTTCACGGTCATCGTGGCCAATTTAAATAAGATGTTTGCAATTGATAAGTCTCAGCAGAGATTCGGTTCACTGTACAGAGCCGCAAAAAGTAACGAATCGAGCAAACATATCATCAAAATATTTCATTGTAACCCTATTTCCTCCTGTTTTTTAATGGCTCATTAACTTGGAAGAGTTTACAGTTCTCGTGAATCTTGGAAATAATGCAAGCTGTTGGTTGTGGGCTCTTGGAACATTTGGAACAAATTATTTCCAGTTTTCAAGTTTAAGTTAAGGAATGTCGGGCTGAGTAGACGAGCATGGAACACATTGTCAAAGAATTACAAAAAAAAAAGTTATTTTTTTTTTTACAGTTTGAAAAGAATTTCTAGAAATAAAAAAAACTAAGGCTTTTTATGCTATATCTGTTTCATTTATTTTCAGAAATTATTTCCCATAAAATCTGCAAATTGTTGTCATTAGGTAAGGAGGAAACACACGATTTACAACCTTAAGCTACACATTCTGTGCCTCATTGACATTATAACCACATGCTAAACCAGAAAGATTAAAAGGTTATTAGCTGTAGGTTATACTCACAGCAGCTTTCTGTGTGAATCACCCAACAGCAGTCACTACTCTAAGTTCAGCATTAGATTAAGAACGCCACCATTTTTGTCATATCAGGAAACTGGTTTTTAGCCATAATTATTGTGCCCAGCAGAGGTATTTGCAAGATAAAACTTTTTATTAGGTTGGAGGTTCAAAGGAAATTTTTAGAAAAACAAGATACATGTGTGTCCAGAGATATGATGTCTTTCCATGGCATATTTAGCACACATTTCAGGTAAATGGTATTCTACCAAGTCAATAAATATTCCAAAGATGTTGGGATTTTTTATTAAAAAAAATTAAAACATTTTATTAAAAAAGGGAAGCGTGGCTTGGCTGCTTGTATGAGTGGTCGCACCTCTAGAGAGCTCCGGCAGAGGGGTCCAAAAACTCCTTTACCGACTATTTGATTTGGTCCCTACTTGCACTCCACCTGCTACTCAGTGTGCTGTGGGACATCCAGACAGGTGCGGCAGCTACTTGGAGCACCGGGGATCAGACGTCAGCTGACTGCCTTCCTGCTTGTGGTGCCCAGCCCTCCTAGACGGTGGATCCGGGGTAACCTCTCCTGTGGTCCAGAAAGAGAGTTAGATAGTGGGAGAGCGCCGATCACTGTACCCACTAATCTATCAACTGATAGAAAGCTGATAGGGCTCCTTTACAGGCATAAAAGCTCCTGAGTTATCTTTCCAGCGTGGAGCCGGTGGCTATTTTACCAACCTGGATAACATTGCAGCCATCAGTTGAGGTTGTTTGTTCTGCAGTCTCCCTATTATATCCTGCATCCTACTCAATCTAACAAGGGACTATCTGAGCGGTGAGTGTGTTTTCATATTTCATCCCAGGAATAGATCCTGTCATCACCCAAATTCGTATGCTGGAAGCTAATACTGAGGGCAAGCCACAAGTTTTAGCATAATTCTCCCCCCATATTAGCAGATTGCTCTGCTGAAGAATCTCACATATGTTCACTCAGGGGGTATGCTGGACATACTATGGCCCATATGTTCTTAGACCATTGACATATATATATATATATATATATATATATTTTGTGATATGACAGGGATGGGGGGGGTCCCTCTCCTGGGGCAGATGGACACCTCCCCACACACACAGCAGCCAGGAAACAGTATGCCAGTCCGGGATCTCGTGCAAGCTGGTCGGAACCAGTTTTTATTGTGCCAAATGGATAAATATAAACCAAACATAAACATAAAACCTAGCACGTCTGGGCACTACTAAACAGGTTACTCCCTCTCTACAAGTGGCAGGGCCTACTGCCTTACCAAAAACACAGCACATTCAATTATCACAGTGTCTCTGAACAAACCTCAGTGTCTGTTCTCCCCAGGGTATGTGAGACCCTGAATCAAAACCTAACACAGCTTATATGAGCCACTTCCAGGTGCAACTACTAATCAGCCTGCTCTCAGACTGAAAGGCCCAACACCTGGAATGGCCTGTGGATGGAGCGCCCCCTCTCTTCTCACATCCACACCCCCATGACCCATTATCCGGCTTTTACCAAAAGCTGACACTTCTGGTCTGTTTGGCATAACAGACTTTTCCTGGGGGTTTTAAAACACATATGATAGGAATCTGGGACACACATGAATGCTATCCCAGACTTCTCTAGTGCTTCTATCACATACCCCCCTTTGTTTTGACCTGTGGGGCAGAACAACTGCAACCCCCAAACAATGAACATGTGACAAAGCTTCTGCATTGGCCAGCTGGGTTCCTGGTCTGTGTTCGATTATAAACTTAAAGTTTTGCAATGCCAAGAACCACCTTGTTATTCTCCCATTGCTCTCTTTGTTCTCTGACATCCATTTCAAAGGGGCATAGTCAGTGATCAGCCTGAATTTCCTTCCCATCAAGTAGTACCTGTGAGCATCTAATGCCCACTTTATGGCCAACGCTTCTTTCTCGACCATAGCATAGTTTTTCTCATGTACATTCACTTTCCTGCTTGAGTAAAATATAGGGTGTTCTTCACCTTCTTTGCTCTGGGACAGGATCGCTCCAATGCCTACATCTGATGCATCAGTTTGTACAACAAACTCCCTGTCAAAATCAGGGGTCATCAGAACTGGTTGGGTATACAATGCTATTTTTAACTCCTGAAAAGCCTTCTCTGCTTCAGGACTCCATTTAACCATGACCTTCGGTTTGCCTTTGGTAAGGTCAGTCAGTGGGACTGCAATGGTGGCAAAAATGGGTATAAATCTTCTAAAATACCCAGTAATCCCTAAGAAGGCTCTCACCTGCTTCTTATTCAGGGGTCTTGGCCAATTTTGACTTGCCTCAATTTTACCAAGCTGTGGCTTTATCAAACCTCCACCAATGGTGTAGCTGAGATACTTTACTTCTTCCATCCCTAGGCAACAGCCTTTTGGGTTAGCTGTCAATTCTGCCCTATAGATGGAGTCCAACACTGCTTGTACTCTGGGCAAGTGAGACTGCCAATCAGGACTATGAATGACTACATGATCTGGATAAGCAGCAGCATACTGTCTATGGGGCTTAGAATTCTATCCATCATCCTTTGAAAGGTAGCCAGTGCCCCATGTAACCCAAAGGGCAACATCTTGTATTGGAACAACCCTTCTGCTGCAGAAAAAGCTGTCTTTTCTTTGGCATTCTCAGTTAACAGCACTCTTTGGTTAAGTCTACAGTGGTTAAATACTTGTCTGTTCCTAGTCTTTCAATTAGTTCATCCACCCTAGGCATTGAGTAGGCATCAAACTTTGACACACTGTTTAATTTTTGGAAATAGTTGCAGAAATGCACACGCCCGCAGGCTTTGGAATAAGCACAATGGGACTTGACCACTCACTATGCGATTCTTCAATTACACCCAATTCCAACATTTTTTAAATTTCTTTAGAAACTAATTCTCTTTGGGCTTCTGGTAACCTATAGGGCTTTAGGTTAATCTTAACCCCTGGGTCAGTGATTATGTCATGTTTAATGACTGTGGTTTTGCCCGGTATATCTGAAAACAAAACCCTATTTCTGATAAGAAATTCCTTAACTTCCTGCTGTTGAACTGCCAACAGGGTTTTAGCTACTGTCACTTCAGGAACCAGTGGCCCTGGGTTTACTGGAGTGGCTGGGACTGCTGACAGAGCTGCTATATCCTTCCAAGGTTTTATAAGATTTACATGGTATATCTGCTCTGGTTTTCTTTTCCCAGGCTGGTAAACTTTATAATTAACCTCCCCCACTTTTCCTAGAATTTCAAAGGGTCCTTGCCACTTAGCCAAAAGTTTATTTTCTACTGTGGGAACCAAAACCAACACTCTGTCCCCAGGAGCAAAGATGCGTAACTGAGCATTGTGGTTATACACCCTCTGCTGTGCCTGTTGGGCCCATTCCTAGTGCTCTCTCACTATCGGCACCACAGCAGCAATTCTTTCCTGCATTTGGGAAACATGTTCAATAACAGTTTTATACGGACTGGACTGCTTCTCCCATGTCTCTTGGGTGTCTCCCGTACAACAAATTGAAAGGTGAAAACCCGGTGGAGGATTGGGGAACCTCTCTTATGGCCAACAACAAATACGGCAATAAGTAATCCCGATCTCTACTATCTTTGTCCACTAATTTTCTTAGCATGTGTTTTAAAGTTTTGTTAAACCTTGCACTAACCCATCGGTCTGGGGGTGATACACAGAAGTTCTTAACTGGGCAATTTTAAACAGGTGGCATAACTGTTTCATGATTTTTGAGATACATGGGGTACCTTGGTCAGTCAGGATTTCCTTAGGTATTCCCAACCTGCTAAAGACATGGACTAATTCTCTAGCAATGGTCTTTGTTGATGTTTTGCGCAATGGTATCGCTTCCGGGTACCCGGTAGCATAATCCATTATCACCAGAATATATTGATGACCTCGGGCAGACTTCATTAATGATCCAACCAAATCCATAGCTATTCTTTCAAATGGAACCTCAATAATGGGTAATGGGACAAGTGGACTTTTAAAATGCGGTCTTGGAGCATGATATTGACATTCAGGGCAGGATGCACAATAGTCAGATACCTCTTTATGAAGCCTGGGCCAGAAAAACCTCTGCAAAATTCGCTCAGTGGTTTTTTTCTACCCCTAGGTGACCTGCAGCTTTATGACCATGAGCCAGATCTAACACTGTTCTTCTGTATGCCTTGGGAACTATTCATTGTTCCACAATATCTTCCCCTTTCTTAGTCACCTGTTAGAAAAAATCCTGACATACTGCCATGTGAGGATATGACAACGGACTATCAGGGTCTTTGGGTTTACCATCAATCACTTTTACATTCTCCCTGGCTTTTACCAGAGTGGGGTCATTTAACTGTTCCACGGCAAAGATCTCTTTTCTGACTTCAAGATCAGGCAGACGATCAACTGGCTCAATAACACTTTCCATCTCAGTGGGAGGCACATCACCTAGTGAGCCACCATCACTCTCAGCATTCTCTGGTTCGCCAAATGTGCTTACCTTTAAAGAGAAGGTACTTAAATCGGGTGGTTTCAGCTCAGGGTGTTCCATCAGCACGGCCAGCGAGGACATACGGCAGAAGTGGAGAGCTCAAAGGTCGTCTCCAAGCAACTGGGACGCCCGGCGGGACATGTCACTGGAGACTGCTACACTGAAACAGCAACCGTGCTGCTGGAACACGCTGCGCTGAGACCACCCGATTTCAGCACCTTCTCTTTAAAGGTAAGCACCTTTCCTACACTCTGTTGGCAGGTACAGTCCTGATGAAAAGGCTTATAGCCTTGAAACATTGACTTCTATTCTGTACCCATGTTTTTTTATATTTAAACACGTTTTGACCCTTATAAATTGTGAGTGCCGCCATCCTTCTTTTCCTTATCGGTGTGATGCTATCATGCACCACCATAGGAGAAGTCTTTTGTTATATATATATATATATATATATATAGTGGTACAGAATAGAACTCCGGCACTCCAGTGCTAACAGTAATGATCTTGCTCCGGTGCCCTCCTAGAGGGTAGGCGCCCCCACACGCATGTAGAACAGATATAGGACTATAACAAAACAAAAGACCTTGCGCTAAATGAGGCACCTGTATTGGCTGATTCGTTTATCTCTAGCAGCTACCAGCACAAAAACACATGGAGAATGCCAATCTCCACATACAAGAAAAATGAAACGAAAGAAATGTGTAGTGCTTAGTGGCGCTCAGAAACACAGGAAATAAACATTCCAAAAAATATATTGATTATAATATTAATTTTAATAATAATCGATTGAACATAAAAATATATAGAATTTATACATTTATCCACAATAAAAATGGATCCCGGGAGTACATATAATGTAATAAGATTTAGACAGTACACATCATATAACAGATAACAAATAAAAACAATCAGATCTTACACAGCTGTAATAGTATCACTGTCTAAGTCATGGTTATAATGATACTATGTAGGAGAGCTTAAGATGAACAAAGTAGCAAGTAGCTTGTTGACAGTCCAGAAACAGATCTAAAATGTCAGCCTTTTTTATTATTGTTCCATTGGCGCTGAATATATTAAGAGAAAACAATGGTGCACGTGTTGTTATGTTCTAGTGATGCTTGAATTGGTTACTTGGATAGTATACCCACAAATGTAGAATGTGGATAACCAGTGTCCCCATAAATATACTATCCTGAACTGCCGGAAAAAATTGTGTGGGCCGACAGTAGACACATTTTTGTCCTGAGGAAGGGGATTCGATCCCCGAAACATTGGCAACATAATAAATTCCCCTGCTATGGGGTTCTTAGTTTGAATACCTAAAGTCTCTGAGTGACGCCTGTTCTACATGTGTGTCTATATGTATATATATATATATATATATATATATATATATATATATAATATATATTGGAATAGCTATTTCAAGATGCACTTTTTCTTCATATATTAGTACGTAGCTCAATCTCCTCATTTAGAAGTCTCCATGTATCTTCATTCAGTTCTCGCAATTACCTAATGTGTTAAGGCTCCAGATAAGCCATGTCTGCAATTTAATGTGTGATTGCCCATACAATGTTAAATATTTCCCTATCATCATCTCAACTGGGCATATTTGCAACTGGCATTCTTTCTACTGTTATTGGGTGCTGTTTTTTGTATCAATTAAAAATTCACATTCTGGAAGATCAGCTTCATCCCAACCACGACGCACACCCAAAAATAAATAACCTCTGCAGCCTGTTTCCCCTGTGACTCTCCTTGGTATAGATATATCTCCTTTAACGTTACACTCCACTGCTTCAAGGGCTAGTTCACCTGATGGGGTTCAGCCCTCCTCCCCAGTTACTTTTGATGAGGTCAGAGCAAGTAAAGAAACAATGGAACCTCTCATGACTGTTCAAGCCACCAAATTCATAGAATCCCTTTGTGAACTTAAAGATCAACTGGTCTGCATTTCCAAGCAAGTAGTGACAAATGAACATCGTATTGGAGTAAATATCTGAGAGATCTCAGAGCTAGGAGACCTAGTCACACAAATGCAAAAAACACACAACCAAATGAAAAGCAAAATTGATGACTTATAGAATAGATCGCGCAAAAATAATTTACACCGGCTCAGTTTACTGGCGTCTATCAAGGGCCCTGCTTTGCTCTAGTTCCTAAACGTGGATTTCCTGACACTTCTTGGACTCTCTCATACTATTACTAACTTTAAGATTGAACGCGCTCATCGAGTGGGCCCCACCAGGGACAATCTGGATGCTAGACCTAGAGCAATAATTTTTAAATGTCTAGATTTTCAGCATAAAGTGGATCTTTGGTTAGCTGCAAGGAGAACTGGCAAATTAATGTGGGAAGGCCGACAACTCATGTTATTTCAGGACTATTCCACGGAGGTCTCGGCAGCACGGAGAGAGATGGCCCCCATCTGTACCAAATTGCTTCGCTCTAACCACAAATTCACCTTGTTGTACCTTGCTATTTGATGGTAAAAACTTTAAGGACTTTACATCACCAGCGGACGCCCAAGAGTTTCTAATTGAAGAGGATCTTGAACGTTCTGCTGCACATGATCCATCCTCCTCAGATTGATGTTGATGTAGATAAGTATATATTTTCTATGTGGCCCATTTTGTTCTATGAGGATTATCCTTATTTGTAGTTCCTTGATGTTCATTTCTCTCACAATTTCGAAAGTGTGATTTGTTGTCTATTGTAAGATGTTTGAGTTGCATTTTTCTTCTACATCTATTTGGTTTTTCAAATTGACTGTAGATATATGTGATGTTTGATACCTTAAAATTATATTATAAGTCTTTATTTTATTACATGCATTAACCGGTTGCTCATAGGTCTATCCTAATAATCCATAGTGTTGTTTGCAAATTTAAATGCGCATGAGTTCTGACAGGGACATTTATAGATATGTACTTGTTCAATATTGTGGGTATCGTATGTTAGACACTGTTATATTATTTGCTGAAGATTTCTCAGTCTTCAATTTTGTGTTTGTTCTTCACACAGTTTTCTGATTTAGCCATTTTCCCTCCCATGATTTTCCATTTTTTATCCTCCCCTGTTTTGGTTTTTGATTTTGCCCCATTGTCAATATTGCCTAATTTTAAGCCATTCCTATGTTTTTTCATGAAAGCACTTAATATATATTTATGGAATGTTAAGGGTATTCACACCCGCATAAACCGAAAGAGAATTTTTACATAAAGGATGAGCTTATATCTCTCTCTTACAGGAGACTCACTAAACGGATGCAGAGAATGTTAAACTTGGGCTTTTGGGCTATAGGGTAATAGCATTTGCTTCCTTCTCCTCTAAAGCCAGAGGTGTAGCAATACTAGTTCCTAAAAACTTGAGAGTTACAGTACACCATAGTACCATTGAACCAAATGGTAGATTTATCATCATATAATTTACTATTGATGTTCATAGATATATTATAGCCAATGCATATGCTCCAAATTTATACATTAAATCCTATTTCTTAGATTTTATAGCAAAATTATACTCTCTCTCAGATACTCACATTTTATTGGGAGGAGATTTTAATATTGTGGCATCTGCAATGCCAGATAGATAAGCTAGAGCTTCACATGCGGTATCCAATCCTATCCAATCCTAGCATTGGAATTCCCTATATATGTTAACAACTTGGACTGATAGATATTTGGAGATAACACAATCCCACATCTCGAGAATTCTCCTATTTTTCTCCCCCTCACAAATCCTTCTCACGTATTCACTATTGGCTAATGTCCTCCTCTATAGCATCAGTCATAGATACTGGTCTGGACCCTATTGCGGTCTCTGACCATGCTCCAATTTGGGTTCAATTAAATCCCATCAGTAATGTTGGTTTCCATAAGCAATGGCAATTCCCATCCACTTTGGCTAATTCCCAGAAATTTCACGGTATGCTCCATGCTGAATGGGATGCTCTTGTGTTTAATAATGCAGAACACATTCGTGACCCTGTCACATATTGGTAGGCAGCAAAGGTGACTTTGAGGGGTGCTATAATATCTTATACTGCAAAATTCAAGAAAGAGATTACTAAAACATTGTTAGAGGCCCAAGTTAATCTTAAGTCTTCCTATCAAGCTATGGAAAAAAAATTACTATCCACTTCTAATATCCAATCTTATAAAATTGCTAAAATTCATTATGATAAAACATTGGACCAATTAGGATACAAAATGCTCTAAAAGAGTAAATTTTTATTCTACAAACATGGAATTAAAGCAGGTCACTTACTATCTAATTTGTTATAAGGTAGCAGGCAACAATCAGACATTAAGGCACTCCAAGATGCTAATGGAAAACTACAATATTATGGAGAGGGTATTGTGTCAATATTTCATCAATACTATTCCAATCTTTAATCACAAGATACTCCAGATATAGAGGAACAAGACAGGTTTTGGGAGAGTCGTTCACTACCACAAATTACTGAAGAACACCTCTCTATGTTATTGGAATCTATAACCCCTTTAGAAGTTGAAATTTCTGTAAAACTATTGAACCCTTTAAAATCTCCAGGCCCAGATGAACTCAAGAGTGAATTCGGTACAACCTTGCATTATCAACACCTAAACAGATTTTATTAATGCCATTATCACAAATGGTGCTTTGCCTCTACATTTTAACACCTATTATTAAGGTCTTCCAAAAGCCAAGACGTTCCCCAGAACTTCCTTCATCTTACCACCCAATATCTTTGCTAAATACAGACTATAAATTATTTACAAAAATTTTAGCTGAGAGATTGACGCTGGTCCTAATCACTATTAATGATCCTGATCAAACAGGATTTATATGGGGCAGGCAGTCATTCACTAATATTCAGAAGCTCCTTACATCTGTTGTTCAAGGGGGAGGGTCTCATGGGGGGTGGCCCCAATATCTTACTCTCACAAGATGCAGAGAAAGCCTTTGATATGGTGATTTTTGGGGCCACCTCCATGAGACATTGAAGCGATTTGGTTTCAGTACACAATATATAGCTTTAATTCAGATAATTCACTCTAAGCCAGCCTCCTTGGTTATTAGCAATGGCTATCTTTCTCCTCCATTTCCTATTTATAGAGGTACATGACAGGGATGTCCCATTGTTATTTGCTATTGAACCATTAGTGGTAGCCTTGTGAACAAATATAAATAATAAGGGTATTACTATAGGCTCTGTGGAATTAAAACCTCATTATTTGCAGATTATATGAAGCTATTTGTTCCTAACCCTCACAGATCCCTCCCAGTTATTTTGGACCTTATGGCTCTATTTGGCTCTTTTTGCAGGATATCAGATTAATTTACAGAAAAGTGAGATATTGCCCCTTAACTGTCTGGATTCAGCTACTGATCTTTTGCCTCTCTCTCAATGATTTGTTACTAAATATACACAGAACTCCCTTAAATATTTAGGCATCCAAATACCATCTGAATTTTCCAATCTATCCCTTTATCATTTTAAACTCTTCATCAAGAATATTCTTTCTCAATTTGATAATTGGATCAATCTCCCATTATCTTTATTAGGCAGGATTACATTAATTAAATTGGTTATTTTCCCGAAATCAGCATAGAAAATTAAGATGTTACCAATAGCTAGATCTAAAAAGGATATACAAATATGTATGTCCGCCTTTGCTAAATTTATATGGCAAGCAAAGAAGCCAAAAATACATAGATGCCATTTGATACAAAAAAAAACAGAATGGTGGCTTAGGCTTCCCAGACGGGTTGGGTATGAAATCCCACCGGGATGACACTGGTCAGAATACCGACAGTGGCATCCTGACAGCAAGAATCCTGTCACTCATAGGAAACACAGGTAAGTGTTTTCCTAACCCCCTACCCTAACCCTCCCTCCCTGGTGCCTAAACCTACCCTCCCCCCTACCCTCCCCCCTCCCCCCCTAAGCCTAATTCCCCCCCCGCACCCAAAAGCTAACACCCCATCCCCAGTGCCTAACCATAACCTCCCCCCTAGTGCCTAAACCTAACCTCCTCCACCCCACACCCTAATCCTAAGCCTCCCTCCGCAGTGCCTAACCCTAACCCTTCCCCTAATGCCTAACCCTAACCCTGCTACCCAACCATAACCTCTCCCTCACACCCGGATACTTACCTTCGGATTGTTGATGGTCAGGATACTGGTGCCGAGACCCCGTCCTGTCGGGACTTCAGCACCGGTATTCATACTGTCGGCAGCCAACATGCTGCGATGCCAACTACATCCCCTCCCAGTCATAACTGCATTTTCTCAAGCAGCACTTTACAAGTACATCTTGGATTGGCTGTTGGGCGTCTCTAGGTATACAAATAAGGTACTGGAGGAAGCGTTATTTCATCCATATGCACCAGCTGCATTACTTAATTTACCTAAAGGAGCTATCCCTGCATTCACCTGTTTTTACGGGACACTTATAATGCCTGGAGAACTATCGCTAACAAACAATCTAAAGAATATACGGTTACCAATTACATCCCTAACTGGGGCGACCCAGACTTTCCACCATCTGTACAAAATACTTGGTTTATACAGTGGAAATGTAAGGGAACAAGGGCTTGATTCATTACGGATCGCTATTGCGATCGCAGCTCCTTACTACGCATACAGACCCACTGCAAAAATATGCTAATGTCTGCAATCGCAATGCCGTCACAGCCCAACATAAAGACGGGCTGTCCTTGCAAGTCTGCAAAACCATTGGTAACATCTGAGCCTCACGCACAATTACAGCAGGTCTGACCTTACTCAGAATTTGCTAACCTCATTGCACGCAGTGAGAGGTCAAGTGTCTAATTTATGTACGCCCCTGTAACGGTGATCAAATGCACTGACACGCCTGTGTTTCCCCGACCACCCTCCCGTCAACACCCCCAAACACTCACTTCCTGTCAATCACTCTGCGATGGGTCTGCATGGTGATGACTTCACCAACTGCGATGCATACGCATGCACAATAGGCAACAATTGGCCAGCTGCAAGTGTAATCGCAATAGCGATCCTTGCTGAATCAGGCCCTAAGTTCGATCCGGGATTTATATGATCCAGGTCATTTCGGCAATTACGGGAGAAATTTAATCTTCCATCAAAGCATTTCTTCATGTACTTGCAAGTTCACGTCTATATAAACACCGAATTTCAACCTACACCTAATGTATTAGATCATTTATAAGAGTTACATTATGTATCTTCCTACTGAATTAGATATCTATTTATTACTAAAAGAACCTGTAAGATTGTGGTGTACTCTCCACATTAGATGGTCGAGAGACCTTCCGGAGATAGAATATATTCAAGAACTGTTTTCTTACACAGGCACTATCTTAAAAACATTAGGATATTCTAGGTTACAAGAAGTCCACTCTAAGGCCCTGATTCAGAGCCGGACGCTCTGACCAGAGCGCTCGCTTTGAATCAGGGCCATCCTATTTAAATTTGGAGCGGCCTTTTGGACGCTCGCATAGCTGTGGGTTACCACCCACAGCTTATGCTAGCGTCCATGATGATGGTCTCGATGGTCAAGACCATCGCGACCATCGGGCTTGCGACGAGACCCTGCAGTAGGGTCTCGCTGCCGCAAGCCCTGGAGTGATTTTGGCTCTATCAGAGCCAAAATCACTCCCACTGACATCACTAGTGATGTCAGTGGGGCCGGCCCCAGACGGTAGGCGTTCCCATGGGAATGCCTCCGTCTGGCAGCCACGCAACCGGCACGCCTACCAAAGGGGGCGTGCTGTCAATCACCATCGACAGCACGCCCCCTTTGGTGCGAGACCCGGAGCGACAGCTTGGCTGTCGCTATCCGGGTCTCACGCATGCGCACGACGTAGCTCCCTCCGTCGTGCGCATGTGCATTTGGGTACCATCGACCCGCTTGCGAGCATCTTGCACTCGCGAACGGGTCTAAATGAGACCCTAAGTTCATGCATAGATCATATATCCCGCAGCATCAACAAAAATACATGGTCACAGGCTCTTCTGGTCAATGTCCAAAGTGTTCTACAGACAATGCAGCTTACATCCATGCTTTTTGATCTTGTTATAAGATTAAGAATTCTGGCACAAGGTTTTGAATTTTATTAATCAAACTTTTGCCTATTCCAATGTTATTTGGACATTTTGAGTCGTGGAAAGATGGAATACATATAAGGCATATTATACCAATATTAATTCTCATAGTTATGCTAGCAAAAAAACTTGACCTTGAAAAAAGAATTAAGAAAGCAGCGCCTTCCATTGAAGAACTTAAATCTGCTATTTTAGAACACATCTATTTTGATAGACGTAATACTCTTTCAGACACTGAACAAGGTGTGTAGAGATTTTATACTAGATGACCTTATACTCCTATCATAACAACAGAATCACATAAACAAAATATTTGTAAATACGACCTGATGTCTTATCCAACGTGTGGTCTGATGTAGAATTTTGGCCCTTGACCTCCAACCCTATTTCAGATTGAAGTAATATCAATATTTGATCACGATTCTAATAATGTAGGCAATGTTGTCATATTCTCTTTTAGTTTTCCCCAGTTATTGTTTTTTTTGTTACCTCAGATTGTCCTCCCCCCATTTTTTTTGTTGTTGTTTATTTTTTTTGTTGTTGTTTATTTTTTTTCTTTACGTTGTTATTATAAAAAAAAAAATCTGCCTCATGTCGTGTGCAAATTATTCTTTATGCTCAGTGGTATTTTGTATATACCCTCTGTGATATATATGTAATGTAGTCAATATCCCGGCATGTGGGATGTTGTACGGTGTAGATGCCGATGGTGTAAATACCGGCACCGGAATCCCGACAGTGTCAGGATCCCGGCACCAGTATCCCAACCACCGGCATCCCGAAGGTAAGTATCAAGTATTAGGGGAGGGTTAAGGTTAGGCAATAGGGTGAGGGTTAGGGTTAGGCACTAATGGGGGAGGGTTAGGTTTAGGGTGCAGGGAGGGAGGAGCTCAGGTTTAGGCACTAGGGGGAAGGTTGGGTTTAGGCACCGGGAGGTAGAGTTAGGATTAGGGTGCGGGGAGGGAGAGGTTAGGTTTAGGCACTAGGGGCAGAGAATAGGTTTAGGTACCGGGGAGGAAGGGTTAGGGTTAGGGTAGGGGTTAGAGTTAGTTGTACTATACTTACCTACCACTGTCAGAATCTTCACTGTTGGGATGCTGCTGTCGGTATTCTTACCAGCGACATACTGACCGCCGACATCCCATAACCAAGCCATATATACACATGTATTCTGTGTCACTGAAAATGTTTGTACTTGAATGAGGTTTCTCAGGTCCTTTTCCTTTCACTAGTTAAAGCCCTTCCAAGGAAGATAGTCATATTAGCCTGAAGAAGAGATTTACACATCTCAAAATACTTTAGAAATTACTCCTTGGACCCCATGACACTGACAGAGTCGTATCTACTGATCCAGTTGACTTGGCACAGAGTACTAAGACTTATGGAACCACAAACTCTTTACTACCTGCCTGTTTTGTTCACCCATCTGGTAAGAGTCCCGTGATTGGTCATTTTACATACAGTATATAGTTATTTTCACATTCTGGAATTGTTAAATAAATGTTATTACTTTTTCAAGCTGTGTCCACAGTCGTTATATTGGTATATAGAACTTATAAAGTGGACACTTTTGCATGGGAATTTTTTGTTACATCACATATCTAAAAAAGCATTCTTATACTATTATTTATACCATTACCGATTGAATTTTATTTCGTGCTCTATGGGATTGTGTTTATTTTATTTCATATTGATGAAAACCAGGGTGAAGAATCTGCAGATTTCTATTATATAAGGGATGTTTTATTCTATATACATGTATATACTGTATATTCATTAAGCCTACCATTACCACACCCCCAGAACATTTAGCCTATGTGCAACTTCCCAGTTATCGCCAAAAACACCCTCTCAGCAGCAAGAGGAGATACGTCTGAGATGTAAATGACTTTGAATCATGCGTAGTTGCTGAAAGCTGCAGATCCTTGTCTACAAATCACTAGGTCTCTCTAAAAGATGTGCTATATATCCCATATGTGTTATGTGACAAAGAAAAATTTATAAATATCTCCTTGTGGTATAACAGATTGCACTTTACCTGAGATGTTCTTCAGTAGGCTCAAAATGTCCAGTCTCAGGAAGTAAAGAGGAGAATAATATTTCCCCTACAAAGCACCAGACTTGTGGAATCACCTTGAACTAAAGTAAAACTAAATTACAACTACAAAAGGTTTTCCCTTCTTATGTCCTGTGGCTCGTCCAATTACCATGTAACAAATAAACTTGCACAAAGCTGTTTCTCTTTGAACTTCTTAACTTGGAGAATCGTGGGAGCCGAGAAGCTGGCAGGTAACCTAACCTAACCATGGTGATCTCATTCAAAGGGTCCTTGTGCTTCTGTTACTTGGTGCTAACTATGAAACATCCTCTATAACATTTTCTAATTCTGTAGTGCTGAAAATATCTTATGTCATGATGACAATTTCATTACAAAAATATATATACAGTATATTTATATTTCAGGAACTCATCATCATGGCTCCTCCATCTTCATTACCCTGATTTCAGCAGTACTCTATGCCACGTGTTTTATCATGCTAAAAATAAACGTGACCATTTCATTGTTCATTTCTGGGGACATAATGAAAACTTAAATTCCATAATTTCATTTTTTTTTTTTTTGTGAATACTGCAAATGCATTTTAACGCAAGAAAATCCTTTGCCTTTTCTGTACTGCGGTGCTGTTGATTGGAGGACACTGCTTTAAAAAGGTGAATATATATTATACATACATATATATATATATATATATATATATATATATATTAGGGATGTGCAGGCTCGGTTCTACCCGAATCTTATTTGGTTTCAGCTGTCACGAGTTTTGGATAGCCAATAAGAGTTGGTAAACAAAAACGAACGGAACCGAGTAGAACTGAGCCTGCACATCCCTAATATATATATATATATATATATATATATATATATATTATATATATATATATTTATTTAGTATATATATATATATATATATACTGTATATATATATATATATATCAGTCTCTCTGAAAAAATATTGACATCATCGCCAATTAACAAAAGTTAAAACACATACTGTATTGTTTTACTTTTTCGTTCGTTCCTGTATTGTATGGTGTGGATGAATGAGACTAATGCATCAGCTGGCACTGGAATTGTTGAGATGAGAGCGAAAAAAAGTAAAGGGCTCAAATTATTCAACATAATGCATTAACAGAATGGCACACAATCCCGTCACTAAGTGATTCTAATTGGCCTTTTGTGCTCTATTTTTGTTATATCTTACAATAAAAAAAAATACAGCGCATGGTTTGGACATATTCCCGTAGAAAAATTGATGAAATAAATTCTAAGTGGAAGTAGCTGCTAATTATTTTTTATCGAAAGAACCTGAGGCAGGTTTCGAAAAACAAGCCTTTGATTCTAGAATGTCACAGTGACATGATATTCATTGGATGAGAAGAAAATATGCTTTATTCTCCAAAGTCAAGTGAGCTCCGGTGACATTGAATTACGTTAGCTCCTGGAGTAATAGCTGATAGTGTTCCTGGGCGCTTGTTCTTTATACTTTCTTGGGAACATAGTGTTTTTTATTACATGGAAAATTCAGCCAATGTCTCAATGTTTTCAAACTATATAAGTTTCAAAGTAACATCCCAAATGCATACTCGATAATGACAGTATGTGGTAACAAAATACTCAATTAAAATTAAACATTTTAACAGTTAAATATATACAATTTAGAAATGAAATTAACAAAGTCTACTTCTCAGAATGTCTGAAACTTCTCTTTAGAATCTGCTGTTTGGTTTGCCAGAAGGTGGGCTCCTTCGGTCTATTTGCAGCAAATCAATTCGGGAATCTATCATTAGTGGTTAAAAAAAAAAAGTTTAAAACAAAGTTTTGAGTGTGTAATAAGCTGTTTCCAATGCACATTTGTCCAATCTGCTATTTCGTTTCCAATTCTTTTGAAGTGCTTCCTGTCAGAATAACCTTTACAAGACAAATCTGTTCAAATAGAACATAATTTAAAAGGCAAGATTTTTGCCAAAATGTGAAACTTTCTTTTTCAGCTTTACCTTGGTTCGCCAAACACGAAACAATATCATTAGAGGAAACTCCTAATTTGCGTTGCTCATCTCAACCGTTTTTATTGTGATGGCCTCCAATTACTGTAGGCAAGTGTGTACTCTTTACATTTAAATTGGCATATATTAGTAGATACATTATATTTTATAAACAGTATTCTGTTAATTTCAGCCAACTAGCATATGTTAGTATTAGGAATAAAATTATTGTGGTGGTTAATATTACTGCCCCCGGCATGATTTCAATTGGCGTGGTGCTTACATGTTCTTCCCGTGTTTGCGTGGGTTTCCTTTGGGTGCTTTGGTTTCCTCCCACTCTGCAAATTCAGTTAATTGGCCTCTGACAAAAATGAACCCTGGGACAGAGACTGATGTGAATGACTGAAACATTCTCTGTAAAGTGCTTCATAATATGGGCCTGATTCAGACCCGGACGCTATTTGCGGACGCTCGTTCTTAAAAAGGGGCCGGATATTTAAATTGAGCTCTCGCTCTTTGCGGTGTGTTGACGCCTCTATGTCTGAGCGAACGTCCGAAAAATGCGCTTGCTATTTTGTAAAGACGCCCCTTTGCCGTTCGCATCACACATCATTTCTGTTATTTATTAGATTAATCGGAAACATCGAAAGGCATCTGAACTGCTCGCAGTGCTTGTGGTAGGATTTTCTTCCCGTTATCACTGCGAGCAGTTCAGGCTAAAAGACAAGCAAGTGACGTGGTCGATGACGCTCCTTTACTAATTATGCAATGCCATTAAACGCCGTTTTGACTGTTAGGCACGCCTGCGTTCGGATCTCCACTCCCCCGTTTTCAAGCACCTTCCCCTGTTACCACCCACAAACGGTACATTCTGTCACTCAAATTAGCAGCCCCTCGTTGTTTTACGAGTGCACAATTTCTGACCGCAATGACTGGTTTGCGCATGCGCATTACGAACCATACGCATGCGCAGTTGTGCGAACATCGCTCAGAGCTTACGAGCGGCTCTGAATCAGGTGCAATGTGTGCACTATAGAAATAACTTAATAAATAATGCTTAGTTGAATGTATGCCAGTTTGCCGAATATAACTTGCGTGTACTCGCACTGTTCCTGTTCTGCGACCACATGTAGTCAAGTATGAGCAATGCAAACTTGCAATTATTTCAAGTGCTTCTTTACTTGCAATTGAGGAGTGAGCAAGAGACAAAGATGGTTTCAACTCTACAAACAGACAAATACACTCAATTATTTTTGTGTATGCAAATTGGAGCCCTTATGGCTGATTTACTTTGTCCAATCAGATTTGGACCCGTAGCCTGTAAACTAGTCTTTCATTCAAAACAATTTGAGCTTTTGTACTTATATTTTGAATGGCATATTCATATATACCAGACTTGCGATTCTCAGTAAAGAATCATCTCTGGTAAATGTGGAGGCCATGTCCAAATGTTTGGCATGTCAGCTTAATGTGCAGCACAGACGGTGTATTGGTTAGCTTTGCTGCCTCATAGCACTGAGGTCATGGGTTTGATTGCCACCATGGCCCTACCTGTGCGGAGTTTGTATATTCTCCCTGTGCTTGCGTGGGTTTCCTCCGGGTACTCTGCTTTCCTCCCACTCTCCAAAAATATACTGGTGGGTTAATTGGCTCCCAATACAAAAAATAAAAAATAACCCTAGTGTGTATGTGTGTGTGTGCATATGATAGCGAATATAGACTGTAAGCTCCACTGGGGCAGGGACTGATGTGAATAACCAAATATTCTCTGTAAAGCGCTGCAGAATATGTGTGCGCCATATAAATAACTGGTAATAAATAAAAATAAATAATGTGGAAGTTGCAGTTTTCCACTGCACATAATCTTTATTAAGACACTACTTTAGAAAAATATATCCCACCTCTCTGTTTTATGATGATGAGATTGGTTAGATTCCTACATAAGGCGCATATCCACTACATGATGTAAATGGACAATTGAACGATAACGATATTGTTATCATTCATGGTTCACATTATCATGCAGTGGATATGCCAGCATCTGTCATCACCTGGACATACTGCCCAAATTGACAATATCAGGTATCTGCAGTTTCGGGAATGAGGAAGGGTGTCTGCACCGAACAACATATCGTTCAGTGTGGGCACAATGCCCACTGCACAGTATAATGAACGATTGAACAGTAACGATGTCATTATTGTTCAATCGTTCATTAATCGTGTAGTGGATATGCCCCATAAAACAGGCAGCTTCCAGGCCATGTGATTGCTTTCATAAATAGTGAACACCAACTGAAATTATCATCTGTCCAGGGAAGAGTCATTTCTTCATAGGTTCCCTGTTGTAGAGGTAAGAAAAGACTCAAGCCAACCGGCCTGTACCTAGAGTGGAGGGCTGGGGGGATTGGAGGAGGACTGGGGCGGGTGTAAGAAAAGTAGCGCATTGGGCCCCAAGATTTCTCTTGCCGACCTGGCTCGACCCAACTCTGGCATAGCTGTCCTGGGACAATTCTGCTTGTCTCCAGCCTCTGCAGCCAGCATCAGATCTCCCAGCTTCAGCAGGGTAACAGTTGTTGCAATGACGCTGGGAGAGCTACTGCTGACGGTGGAGGCTGGCGATGAGCAGAATCAGTTCCCGCACTGCCCGAGAGGAGGCTCTGGAGTCTGTCCTCACTGCAGGAGCGCAGAGAGGACCAGCGCTGCCTCATGGAGGTGTGGGAGGAGGAGGTGCACACACAGCTGGCACAGTGAAGGGGGTCATGATGACAATAGGGACCAGGCTCCCCTTTCTTAAGTGCGCCGGGCCCCCCAAAGTCTTAATCCCACCCTGCTCCAAGACTCAGTGACAGACATGGTAGCAGAGTAAGTATTCTACTTTCTTCAAACCTTTGAATTATACCACAGAGCCTTCCTTTACTACTTTTATTTGGATTTAGATACAGAATTCACCTTTGTACTTTAATGGAAAATTGCCCTGTAGTGTTGTAATCTATTTAGATCTTCTTAACTGGACTACTTTCTGGAATATAAGAAGAAACCACCTTTTATACTAACAGTTAAAAACTATTTAGAATAAAAGATGGCGCTGAAATCAATGAAATAATGATATATAATACTTATTCCTTCAATAATGTTCAGGTGTGTTGTTAACAGTTTTTCTCCCAGGTAGAGTAATTTAGAGAGAAATAAACAAAAGCAAAAACATTCTGTCACAAAAATATTCTAACAAAAATTTCAATTTTGTATATATATGTAATAGACCAAGGTAATTAAAATGGCATACCCCACTCACAATTAAGTGGGGGGTAATCTACTTGTAAAGGTATCTTTATAATCCTGGGATATCAAATTCTATGGGACCACGTTATATTCAACCACCTCTCCAGTAAAATGAAAGGACGAGCGTACCCCAACTCACATGTGTATGAGTTACGGTATTCACATCAAGGTATCTTTATACATCCTCCGAGGATATTTCATCAATATATCATCCAACTTCAACGTAATGTCATTAAAATATGGGAATGATGTCACTTCCGGTAATCATCACCGGAGCTTGAGGCACGCCCTCCTTGTACGGGTCCGCGGACAAGAGGGAGAATAATACAGTGTTTCCCTTAGAGAGTGGAGGGACTTTAGGAGCTATACCTATGACAGGGTTTGGCTAATTATTTGAAATGTGTAAACAATTAAACAATTATACGAAATAGAGGGGGTATTTATAGGACTACAGGTAACTTGTTCCCTATGCCTTGAAGAAGATTCATCTTGAATCGAAGCGTGTTGGCTAAGGGAACACAGGACTCTTGTGGATGACTGTGCGTTGGACCTCACTGAACTGAGATTTAGAAACCTAAGCTAAGTGTGGAAATCCGGACTTAATCACATACTTTATGCTTTTAAGAACTGGTGTTTTTATCCTGTACAGTTTTGGATGATGTACATGTCTCCCATGGGCTATGATATACTTTATTAACTTTTTTTCAATAAAACACCATAGTTTAATTGCACTGCTTTGAAGTTGGATAATATATTGATGAAATTTCCTTGGAGGATGTATAAAGATACCTTTATGTGAATACCGCAACTCACACATATGTGAGTTGGGGGTACGCCCATCCTTTCATTTTACTGGAGAGGTGGTTGAATATAACGTGGTCCCATAGAATTTGATACCCCAGGATTCTAAAGATACCCTTACAAGTGGATTACCCCCCCCACACTTTATTGTGAATGGGGTATGCCATTTTAATTACCTTGGTCTATTACTTATATATACAAAATATAAATTTTTGTTAGAATATTTTTGTGACAGAATGTTTTTGTGTTGTTTATTTCTCTCTATATGACTCTACCTGGGAGAAAAACTGTTAAGAATACACCTGAACATTATTGAAGGAATAAGTATTATTTATTATTATTCCATTGATTCCAGTGCCATCTTTTATTCTAAATAGCTTTTAACTGTTTTTATATGTTTAAGAGTGTGGTGTTACTCTTTCTTATTTAGAACATTGAGTAGGCAGTAGGTTTTGAAGCACACTGACAAAATATCCTTATTTTACACTCCACCTTTTTTACTAGGTAGTATTTTTATTGTCTTTTCTATTTTGGTATGGTTGTTTGCTATTTATATATACTAAACGTAGAGTTACTGAGCTTGTATGAGTAATGTCTCATTTTTAGCACTGTGATGTGGTGCTGTTGTGTCATAGTGCCATTCTCCTCTCCAGTGGTGTATCTATAAATTTTGCTCCCTCCTGCAAACAAAGTTTCTGGCGCCACCCTCTTGCACCCCATAGCATTTTGGTAAAACTAATACAGGGACGTTTCTATGCAATTTGGATCCCAGTGCAAACAGTTAAAAATGCGCCTCCACCCGCATAGACAGTTTACATTATTTGTCATTTTTCCTTCTTCTAGTAATGCCCCTTACACATTATACCATACTCCATAATGCCCATTAAACATTGTTCCACACACCCTAATGCCCAGTACACATTATGCCACACACAGCGATGCCCATTACATATTATGCCACACACCATAATGCCCATTACACAATATACCACATACCATAATGCCCAATACACATTATTTTACACACTGTAATGACCATTACCCAATATGACACACACTGTAATGCCCATTACACATTATTCCACACACCAAAATGCCCATTACATAATATTCCAAACACCATAATGCTCCTTATACATTACACAGTAATGCCCATTACACATTATGCCACACACTGTAATTCCCATTACACAATATGCCACACACCATAATGCCCATTGCACATTATTCTGCACACCAATGCCCATTACACAATATTCCACACATCGTAATGCCCCTTACACATTATCCCACACCACATAATGCTCATTACACAATATGCCCCACAACATAACACACTATTACACACTATGCCACATACATTTATGCCCCTGGCATCATTTTATGCCCCACAGTAAGGATTCTAATTACTTTTTGCTATGGGTTTCATGCTCATTGCCAGGGGTCTCATGCTTATTGTCAGGGGTTTTATGCTCTGGGTTCCATGCTCGTTGCCAGGGGTTTCATGTTCATTGCCAGGGGTTTTATGCTCAAGGTCATGGGTCTCAGGTTTGGCAGGGGTTTTATGCTCTGGGTTCCATGCTCATTTCCAGGGGTTTCGTGCTCATTGTCAGGGGTTTTATGCTTGTCAGGGGTTTTATGCTCTGGGTTTCATGCTCGTTGCCAGGCATCTCATGCTCATTGCCAGGGGTTTCATGCTCATTGGCAGGGTTCTTATGCTTGTTGTCAGGGGTTTCATGCTCATTGTCAGGGGTTTTATGCTTGTCAGGGGTTTTATGCTCTGGGTTTCATGCTCGTTGCCAGGCATCTCATGCTCATTGCCAGGGGTTTCATGCTCATTGGCAGGGTTCTCATGCTTGTTGTCAGGGGTTTTATGCTCTGGGTTCCATGCTCCAAGCCTGGGGTTTCATGCTCGTGGCCAGGGGTTCCATGCTCATTGCCAGGGGCTTCATGCTCATTGCCAGGGTTCTCATGCTTGTTGTCAAGGGTTTTATGCTCTGGGTTCAATGCTCATTGCCAGGGGTTTCAAGCTCATTGCCAGGGTTCTCTTGCTTGTTGTCAGGGGTTTTATGCTCTGGGTTCCATCTTCATTGCCAGGGGTTTCATGCTCATTGCCCGGGGTTTTATGATTATTGCCAGAGGTTTCACGCTCATTGTCAGAGGTCTCATGCTTGCTGTCAGGGGTTTTATGCTCTGGGTTCCATTCTCATTGCCAGGGGTTTCATGCGTGTTGCTAGGGATTCCATGCTCACTGCCAGGGGTTTCATGCTTGTTGCTAGGGATTCCATGCTCACTGCCAGGGGTTTCATGCTTGTTGTCAGGGGTCTCATGCTCATTGTAATGGGACTAATGCTTGTCAGGGGTTTTATGCTCTGGGATTCTAGCTCGTTGCCAGGGGTTTCATGCTAATTGTCAGGGATTTTATGATCTGGATTCCATTCTTGTTGCCAGGGGTCTCATGCTCATTTCTAGGAGTTCCATGCTCATTGTCAGTGGTCTCAAGCTCATTGTCAAGAGTTCCATGCTCATTGCCAGGGGTTTCATGCTCATTGCAAGGGGTCTCTTAGTGTGCGATGAGGTTAGCAATTCCTGAGTAAGGTCAGGGCTTGTGCAAGTGTGATTGAGGCTGCGATGGTACTCAATTGTACCAATGGTTTTGCAGTCTTGCTAAACATTACGGATATGTGCTAAGTAAAGTGGGTGTCCTTATGTAGTGCAGCAGCGGCATAGCAATTGCAATGGATTAGCATACTATCGCAGTTTAACTGTGTATGTAATCGCTATTGCAAATCGCAGTTGCGATCTGTAGTGAATCAGGCCCAGAGACTGTTATGCAACAGGATACAGGACAGATGCACGGACAGGATAACTTGAGCTGGCAATAGTGTGTGCCAAATCTTGGACTTGGATGCTGTAACACAGCGGAGGCAGACTGCAGGAGATATTGGAACTGCGGTATGATTCAGAGATACGCTAACCCATTGGTAAGCCCAGGCTGTGACCTCGGTCACAGTGCTGGGATCACACAGATGCAGAAGGAAGTCTCTGTTTCCTAAAGACACCTCCTGCTACATTTCTATTTGAGATGGACAAAATTGCAAAAACACTTGTGTGTGGTGTCTTTGCAATTCCGTCCATCTCTGAATCAAACCCTGAGTTCTATGCACAATGGAAGCAGGCTGCAGGTGATGCTGGAACTGTGAGCTGTACACAATGGAAGCAGGCTGCAGGTGATGCTGGAACTGTGAGCTGTACACAATGGAAGCAGGCTGCAGGTGATGCTGGAACTGTGAGCTGTACACAATGGAAGCAGGCTGCAGGTGATATTCGAACTGTGAGCTGTATACAATGGAAGAAGGCTGCAGAAGATGTGGGAACTGTGGACCTCATTCAGAGCCAGACGCTATCAGTCGTTCGCTCGTACGCATTCGATTGTTTTAAACCATGCATGCGTCTGGTTCTCATTGCGCATGTGCGGCCGGATCATTGCGGTCATTTTTCGTTCGCTCGTATACACAGCAAACAGGAAGTGACCTATGTCATTTGATTGACAGAATGTTCCGTTTATGGGTGGTAACGGGGGTGGAGATGAGAAAACGCAGGCGTGGCAAGGCGTTTTTTGGGCGTACATGTATTATCTTGTGCGAACGTCCAATGTGGACGCTATTTTGTACACGTCACTGTGTGATCCAATTTCCATTAAGACTGGTCGCTCAGCTTGTGTTCTGGTATAGTCTACCGCAATGACGATGGTCTCCTCGTACCTCCCCGGACTCATCGATGGTGTTGCGATTAATCAAGTGAGGCAACAAAAACAATTAACTTTTAATTGCTAAACAGCTTCTAATGTGTTTCGCAAATAGACCTTTTTTAGTAGCTAAAAACCGAACGCAGGTGAACTACTCAGCTGCTAATTTCTGGGGCATACAATCAATTAGCTAACAAATGTTTGGGTTTTTTGAGTGCTTTTTACATATTTGTAAGTGTTTATTTTGTAGACAAACAATATTGTACGCATTTTTTTTTTTTTTTTTTGGACCAAGAAACCAATTGTCATTTTTTTTTGGATAAGTGTTAATTAAAACTCATAGACTGATTTTAACCCTTATTATTTAGGCAAAATATGAAATGTTTCTATTTCCGTTGTACTGTTTGTAAGTTTGTTAGAGGGATTACCTTTTAACCAGTTTGTGAATAAATCAACAATAGATTTTTGCAATTTTTTTTCCAAAGTGTAATAATGCTTTTGTTATTTTGGTTTCAAGTTTTTTTTAAAGTAAACATATTTTTTTTCATGGGACAAAATCTAAAAATCATTTTGCCCACACACCCACAAAATAAATGGCATTTGAACAGAATTAAAACAAATAAAAACAATTCACAAGAAAGGAGAGGGAGGTTTTTGCCATTCAGGAATATGGGGCAAACACAGAGATGGATTGTGGGGAAATTAGCCAGTGCTGTCATCGCCTTTTAGGCCGTTTGGCCAGGGGTTGAAGGGAGCCTGAACGGGTCCGGGAAGTCCTTCGGCTGGGCTGGCCAGAGGCAGATGTTGTGGCCTCTGGACTAGGCATATTTGGAGGGATGGCTGTTGTTGTGCCAGAGGTGGAGGGTCCTGATGTTCCGGCAGGAAGGGAGGCCGGCTCCAACATGTGCTGGTGAACGAGCTGCTCCAGGGCATTTGCTATTCACACGTTGGCCCCAGTATTTTCTGCTAGGGCCTTAGTAATGGTCACGTTGGCCGTAGCACTTTGCTCCAGGGCGTCCGCCACCTGTAGCAGATTGGCGTCCATCCTCAGCAGAATCTCGGTCTGCTGATCCGTTTTACCATTGAGATCAGTGAGGAGGGCCACTGCCTGCGAGGGGGAATGCCCTGGACTGTCTGCCACAGGGTCCCCAGCCAGATCTACTGCTTCCTCCCCTGCAGAGCCAGAAGAAATTCTGCGGCCAAAGCTCACCTCTTGAGCAGACTCATCCGCCTGTGTCTCTGTGAGAAAAAAGAGTAAAATTATAATCTAGATATTGTCAAAAACACATTTCTGAGTTGTTAACATTACAACATTTACCTGGGGCAACATGAGGAGCCACAAAGTCTGGCATGTCGGTATCCATGTTCGACACGCCAAACACCTCCTCATCCTGCACACACCCCTGGACCAGCTCCTCCAAATCTGTGAGCTCAAGTGACACAGGGGTTGGACCCCCACCTGTCCCCCCTGCATGCCTAGCCCTATCAGCCAGTTTTTGTTTAAGCCAATATTTGAAGTCGCTCCATCTGTTGGTTTAAAATTTGGCATTATTACTGCAGTATTTTGACCTGTAAACACTTTTTACTAAAATATAGTTTTTACGTACCGGCGTTTGACCTCCCGGGTTGAACGTTCAAACTCACCCACACCATTGATACAACATGCTATGTCGTCCCACAGTTTCCATCTCTGGGTTGCACCCATATTCCTTGGTGCCGGTGCCAGGTTGTCATTGCACATTTGCACCAAAACCTCCATCTCCTTCCTTGTGAATTGTGGCTGCCTTTTTTTTTGGCCCTAGTTTGCCTACTAGGGCCATCAGCCTCTTCCATGGCATCCTCCACCCCTTTTTTTAAAATGTTAAAAAATATTTTTAGTAAAATGTTTTAAAATGTAATGTTAAACATACGCATTTTCCCATCAAAAATAAAAACACTTACATGGTGCCTGTTGGCTAGTACTTTGCTGCTCTGATTTTGGCCTTCAGTGACGTTTTTATACATGCGTCAGCATTATTCGGCCGCATCATTCCTTGTGCGCTCCTACTGTCCGTCCTTAATTTGAGCGGGAAAATAAAGCCTATTTATTGCTTGGTGTGACTCGAGTCGAGGTGGCATGTTATGATTATTGGAGGTATTGCGTTGGAGTGGATTGTTGGTGATTGTTGTGTAGAAGGAGGACTTGTTTTTTTGGATCTTTTGGGCTTTTTTCTTACTTCTTTATTTTCCGTTAGCATTTTTTTTTATTTTTTGGCTTTTTTTATTTGAATTTTTGAGTAAGTATTTTAAAAAAACCACTGTAAAAAATAATAGTAAATAGTTTACAATTTTTTTTTTAATATATTTTTTTTTTTTACAGTTATTTTGGCAGTGACCCAGTGACGTTTTTAAACTTTGGGATATTTGTCTGTTTCTGGTAAGTGTTTTTGGTTTCATGAATTTACAAATTCGATGTGTTGGTCTTAGCATATGTTTCGTTAAGTAATGTTTATTTTTTCTGTGAACAATCATGACTTGCCACTAAATGTAGCGTACTATTTAGCAAACTAATGTGTCCTTGTTTAAATGGAAAAGTAGCGTACTATTTAGCGAACTAATGTTTTAGTGGTTTTAACTGTAAAAGTAGCGTATTATTTAGCAAACTAATGTGTCCTTATTTAACTGTAAAAGTAGCGTACTATTTAGCGAACTAATGTGTCCTTATTTAAATGTAAAAGTAGCGTACTATTTAGCGAACTAATGTTTTAGTGGTTTTAACTGTAAAAGTAGCGTACTATTTAGCGAACTAATGCTTTAGTGGTTTTAACTGTAAAAGTAGCGTACTATTTAGCGAACTAATGTTTTAGTGGTTTTAACTGTAAAAGTAGCGTACTATTTAGTGAACTAATGTTTTAGTGGTTTTAACTGTAAAAGTAGCGTACTATTTAGTGAACTAATGTTTTAGTGGTTTTAACTGTAAAAGTAGCGTATTATTTAGCGAAGTAATGTTTTTTTTTATTTTAAATGTAAAATTATAGTACTATTTTGCGTACTAATGTGTTTTCAATTTTTCTGGGATAAATCATGTCTTACCACTAAATGTAGCATACTATTTTGAGAAGTAATGTGTGCTCCCTTCCCTATTTTTTAGAATACGAAATTTGTTTTCAATCATAGTTTTTTAAATTAATCTCTTAAAAATGTTCTAATTTTGAAATGTAGGTTGATTTGCACATGACACGTCCCAGGCCTGTAAGCATCTTTGCTTTGCTTGGAAAAGATAAGTATATTTTTCTTAACACATTTGTCTAAACCAATAACTACCTTGCTTAACATTTCAGGTTGATGTTGGTCGTATTATTTTGGCCATGGTTCCAGAACCCGACCAACCTCAACTTCATCCCAGGCGTAGGCCTCGTAGGCGTGCAAGGCCCCAGATATATAGAACATGTGTCACCCTTTTTGGAATGCCAGATGATGAGGTGTTAAGGTGCTACCGTCATCCGCCACAACTCATCATAGACACGCTCTCATTAATAGAGAGTGATCTTGAATGGCAAATTGACAGTCCTACAGCAATACCACCACTTACGCAATTAATGTCGGTGGTACATTTTTGTGCCTCAGGATCCTTTCAAACCACTGTGGGAATAGTAGCTGGAATATCCCAATCCTCCTTTTCAAGGATCCTGAGGGCAGTGATGGAGGCCCTTTTTAAACACCTCCATCATTTTATTAAAATGCCATTGGATATGGGTTCCCTTAATGTGGCGAAGGCTAATTTTTACCAAATAGCTGGCTTCCCACACATCATAGGGGTTGTGGATGGCACTCACATACCACTTCAGCCTCCAGCAAGGCTGGAGGCTATATTTAGGAACTGAAAGCACTTTCACTCGATGAATGTAATGGTGGTATGTGATGCCTCCCTCCAGATCCTGTCCCTGAATGCCAAATTCCCCGGCAGTGCACATGATTCCTTCTTCATCCGGCAATCAGGGATTTGGCACAAATTAAACAACCTACAAGCTGGTGATGCATGGCTTCTGGGTAAGTTGACACCTTCTGTTGAAACCAATGCAAAGCTTGTTACACAATGGTCCTGATGTTTTTTTTATATATTTTCACAGGAGACAGTGGTTACCCTTGCACGCCCTGGCTGCTCACTCCTTATTTGGCTCCCACACCAGGGCCACAAAGTCAGTATAATTCCACACTTACAGCTACCAGGCAGGTGGTGGAGCGCTGTATCGGCCTTTTAAAAGGCTGATTCAGATGCCTCCACCGCTCTGGTGGCAACCTCATGTATTTGCCGGCTATGGTTTCGAAAATTGTGGTCCTGTGTGGGATATTTCACAACATTGCCATAAGGAGTGGTGTCCCAATGCAGCCAGAGGATGTCTTGCCTGAGGACGGCCCCCCTGAGGTTGGTCGGAGGTCAGTATGTGAGGGGGCCATATGCGATGAAGTTGTGGCCAGATTTTTTAGGTAATTATTTCCTCATAATGTTTAAAAATGCCACAATGTAGACATGTAATATTACACTTTTAACTGTTTTTTTGTTGTTGTTGTTATTAATACCTAAAATGACCATAAAAATCCATGCCTACTACCTGATCAACACAATGACTTTATGTGGACACATTGGATATAACTTCGGGAACAATGATTTCTTCTCCTCATTTGTGGATTCATGTTAGCATGCTACTTCTTCAAACAGTTCCTGGTTGTGTTTTTTGGGGGGTTTTGGTGTGTTTTTGACTTGTGTGTGTGTTTTGAATTTTTGAATTTATTGTGTGTATTCACTTGGTGTTTATTATTTGTGTGCATTAAAATTTAATTTTACGTTAACCAACCATTTCCATCGTAAATTACAACCAAGTGTAACCTGTTTCTAAAAATGCAAAGTTGCTTAATGCCTAATACTGTAATTTCTTATTTGGAAAAGTTTAGTACCCTGCTTTGTTGCTAAAAACAAACACCAAAGGTATTATGGTGAATCAGTATGTTTGCAATTGTAGGCCTAAGCAGGTAGCTTTAAATTTAACATTACCCACACCAAAAAAGAATCACATTTTGAGGTTACTTCTCCAAACCTATTGGTATTGTTATGTGTTTAATGTGCAAGCTTACATACTTACTTGAGCTTTTGACAAACAAATTTACATTACTTTAAAAATCAGGGACAAATAGTAGACTTATGTAAGGTTCAACAATCTAAGATTTACACACAAGGAATGAGACTTAAATAAATCAAAATAAACTTTGCTTTTAAACAAACTGTTTTTGGCCCCAAAAAAAAATTAGTGGCGCAGGCTCACCAAAATATGATCGAAGGAGACCAGCATTGCTACGACATGGCCCCATAGCTCCATTAAGCCAGCAGACAAGGCCTCGTTCCGCCTCTGCTCCTCTGTGGGTAAAAAAAATGTGTGGATTAGTAAAACCACATAATCATTTATATTTTAAAAAAATCTAACAATTCAGAGTATCATTAAAATAAACAAAATAAAAAGCCAAAACAGGCCCAAAACAAAAGGAATGCAAAATGAACCGATTCAAAACAAATAAGGGCCCCCCAAAAAAAAAAAAAACTACAAAGGGGAAAAAATACAATATTTGTGGGGAGCGTTAACAAGAAAGACACAAGTGTGAGTGTTTGGACATGTGTCATATGTGTAAGGGTAAAACATCCTTGACATTGTTTCACAAAGATATATATCAAAAACATTGGAACTACTTTAATATTTTGAACTGCACAGGCAAAAGGACAACATCAACCCAAATGACAAAAACCATAAAAAAACATAGTTTAAAATGTAAACATAACGGTCAAAATGGTGCCTGGCCCTGGGGCACCGAAATCCTCCTCTTCGGAGGTTGGCCAGTGGCTCTGGGAAGGAGGAGGTGTAATTTGGGAGGAAGTGGAGGGTGAGGAAAAGAGAGGGGGAGTTTGATGGGAGGGGGAAGTTGGAGGGATGGTAAGGTGAGGAGAGGGAGGGGACTGATGGGCGGCAAGGTCTGGGGTGGAGGGGGAATTTGGGGAAGAGTGGGCAGAGGATGTTTGGGTGGGAGTGGGAGATAGGGGTAAAGACACCCGTCTTCGCTGTCTCAATCTCCGCTCGGCCCCTAAATGATGGAGACCAACATATTTAATTACAATGCTTTTTTATTTTTTATTTTTTTTAAAAAAAAACCTGCAAAAAAAACCAACACGCCTATACTGGAAACATGCACACGCAGGTAGGGCCCAAAAACACAAACTGGGCTATACTGGAAACATGCACACACAGGTTGGGCCAAAAAACACAAACAGGGCTATACTGGAAACATGCACCCACAGGTAGGGCCAAAAAACACAAACAGGACTTAACTGGAAACATGCACACGCAGGTAGGGCCCAAAAACACAAACAGGGCTATACTGGAAACATGCACATACAGGTAGGGCCACAAAAAAATATATATATATATACAAACACATAAACACTTCTTCAGAATCTGGAGACGCAAACGTGCAAGCAGGCGTGGGCTTCGGCAGCGCAAATCCGACCACCTGCGCTCAAGCTGGCCGATATTTCGGCAATAGCCGACGGAGTGCAGGTGGCGGCGCACCTCCGCGTACGCCATCCGCTTGCGGAGGTTTGTGATGGGGGGAGGCTGATAGGTGATTCTCTGGTCCATCACTTCTGTGAGGACCAGGAGCTCACGCCTACAAAACGCGGAGGCTCTCATGATGGCAATGATTTTTTTTACACAAAACAGTTTTAATAAAGGCCCTAGAAAAAAATTTGATTGGTTAATGTTCTTTGTAAATTAACAGGAACCATTCTATTGGTTATTGTATGAGTCATGTGACCTACAGCCTCACAAATATAATGTGAGTTATGATAGGCTTGATGCAGTGACATGCGTAAGCTAATTTAAATAAAAAAATTAAAGTACTAAAATATGCCTATAAAAAACAACGGAAAACAATAGTATCATTCCAAAAATCCTTTAATTTCGAAAAACAATACCATTGGTGAAACCGTACGTATTCTGCGGTACAAATGACACACACTGACAAGAATAAAGTTTATTGACAATGAAAAAAAAAACTGGTTTGAAAACATGTGAAGAGCAATTAAGGTAATTAATATAGTGATTGCCATGAAACGATTAAAGTATGTTTGAAGAATGAAATAGCAAGCAATCGAAAACTGACTGGGCCACTTCCGGAATTGACTTGTTCGACCATGCAACCAAAGAGGAGACGGACGGTCGCTATTTTGAAAGTTCGCTAGCTAGAGGAGGGGTTGGGAGACTATGGGGTGGAAAATTAGCTACAAGCGAACTTACGAGCGAGCGCTTGAATTTTATTATTTCCGCTCGTACGGCAGACGAGCGAACGGCCACTTGCGTCCGGCTCTGAATCAGGCCCTGTAGCCCTAATTCAGAGCCGGACGCTCTGAAAGAGCGCTCGCTCTGAATCAGGGCATTTTTTTTTTTGTGCGGCATCCTGGCCGCTTGCATAGCTGTGGGTGACCACCCACAGCTATAGCGAGCGGCCAGGTTGATGGTCGCGATGGTCAAGACCATTGCGACCATCGGGCTTGCGACGAGACCCTTGTAGTAGGGTCTCGTGGCCGCAAGCCCCAGAGAGATTTCGGCTCTAACAGAGCCGAAATCTCTCCACTGACATCCACTGCCCAAACGGCAGGCGTTCACATTGGGAAAACCTCTATTTGGGCAGCCAC
This sequence comes from Taudactylus pleione, assembly GCA_031769625.1. NCBI lineage: Eukaryota > Metazoa > Chordata > Amphibia > Anura > Myobatrachidae > Taudactylus > Taudactylus pleione. The sequence continues at coordinate 13,221,852 of JAUIMM010000188.1, forward strand.
TCCCCTGGCCCGCCCACCAAAGGGGGCGAGCTGTCACTCAATATCGACAGCTCGCCCCCTTTGGTGCGAGACCCGGAGCGACGGATTACCCATCGCTAGCCAGGTCTCGCGCATGTGCATGACGGAGCCGGCTCCGTCGTGCACGTGCACACTGGCCCACCATTGACCCGGTTGCGAGCGCAGAGCGCTTGCGACTGGCTATGAATCAGGCCCTGTGTACTGTATACAATAGAAGTAGGCTGCAGGTGATGTTGGAGCTGGGGGCTATACACAATGGAAGCAGGCTGCAGGTGATGTTAGAATTGAATACTGTGCACAATAGAAGCAGGCTGCAGGTGATGTTGGGACTATGTGCTGTACACAATAGAAGCAGGCTGCAGGTGATGTTAGAACTGAATACTGTGCACAATAGAAGTAGGCTGCAGGTGATGTTGGAGCTGGGGGCTATACACAATGGAAGCCGGCTGCAGGTGATGTTGGAACTGTGTGCTGTGCACAATAGAAGCAGGTGAAGTGGGAACTGTGGCCCTGATTCAGAGCCGGACGCTCTGACAGAGCGCTCGCTCTGAATCAGGGCTGTCCTTCCTAATTTTAGAGTGGCCTCCTGGCCGCTCACATAGCTGTGGGTGACCCACAGCTATAGCGAGCGGCCAAAAAGATGGTCGCGATGGTCAAGACGATGAATTAGGCCCTATGTGCTGTGCACAATAGAAGTCGGTAGCAATAGAATATGCTGTGAAGCAAGTCTGGAGCAGCTTCCCTGAATAGCACTGTAAAGAATGCTGAGAAGCAATGTTAGTACTGATTTTCTGGATAGCACTAAACAGGATGCCGAGAAGCAATTATTGGAGCAAGTGTACTGGGTCACACTAAAGCTCTGGCCATAAACCTACGCTTTTGGCCGATTACCCAATTTTTGACGCGCCGTAATATGAAACGTGAGGGAATCGTGTGATTGTTTAGGTAGGGTACGATGCGCGCTCCCGTAGCCGTCAAAACGTATCAGGTGTGCAGTCCATCTTATCCGTCGTGTTCATATGCTGATCGTTCCGTTTATTTCAGCATGCAATGCATCGTGCACCAGAATGTGCGAGCGGCGTCATTTGATTGACAATTTCCTGCCAACGCCCACTGCAAACAGCGAGCGGAACCTTTAAAATGGCCGCTGCTATTTATACCCCCCAGTCAATCCCAGCAACCCCCTAGTGAAGCACAGCCCTCTATTTAAATTTAGGCATGATCTATCGCATGATCGCATGTTTTTATGTGCGGAACACGATCAATCGCATCAAGATCCGTTGTATAGTGACGCGTGATTGTACGACAGACCGTGTGTAAATTGTGTGTGAAGTTAGCACAATAACGAATGGCAGGGACTGCTAGGAAGCTTCGGGGAGTAGAAGGGAAAATGGCTCGGGGAGTCGCATCGGCGCTCATCGTGTAGGTGTATGCCCAGCATAAGGCAGAAGCAAATACTGAAGCCTGGTAACTGGAACAAGAGCAGAATGCTGTTAGCAACACTGGAGACTGATGACTGGGAGAGAAGGTATTCTGGCTCTGAGCAGTCAGCAGGTTCTGGTTTAAATAGGGCGCCCATAGAATTGGTAGGCTAGATGATCATGTGATACTATCCAAGATGGCGGCATCCATCATGCAGAATAGCAGGAAATGTGCATTACAGATGTGTGACCACAGGCCCCAGGGATGTTGCAGGTGGCCAGTGGGGACCCAGATGGCAGTAAGGTGACACCACTAGACCCGGTAATGGGGACTTGGGACCCGAAGTGTGACAGTGTATAACTGATTCATTGCGTCCTGGGTCTTGAGATGTTACAAAGCATACTTTCCGACATTAAAGCTCCTTCCGGGAATGTCTGCATACTGCGGGAGGGTAGGCAAGCCTGAGTACAAAGTTATATAACAAGTAGGATGTTCAAATTTTTAAGATAGTATCCCGGTACTATGGGCCTGATTTATTACTGATCGCAACTGCGATTACGCACGCAACCGGACAATTGTTGTGCTCTGCACATGCGTATGCATCGCAGTTCACATGCGCTAATCAGCCACTGCGATCTGGACTACGATTGCAGAGGCTGCGCTGACCCCTCGAAGATTGATTGACAGGAAGCACCGTTTGTGGGTGGTGCCAGGGGGGTAGTCAGGGAAACGCAGACGTGCCAGTGCCGTTACAGGGCATGCATAAATTATCCACTGTGATGGCGTACGCAGTCTGAGGTCACATAACGTGCGTGTTTGCAATTTCTGAGTAAGATCAGTGCAAGTGTGCGTGAGGCTGCGATGGTACTCAATGTTACCGATGGTTTGACTATTCTGCTAAGTATTACGGATGTGTGCAAAGTAAAGTGGGGGTCCTTATGTAGTGCTGAGTTTTAATTGCAATATATCAGGGGCACCAAGAGGGGGGGGAGTGGGAACAAATTACCCGGGCTTCCTGAGGGGCCCGGTGGGGGCCCAGGTCCGACACCGCCCCCCCTCCCCCTCTCTCCCAGCAGCCCAGCACACAGCATGTGGCGCTGAAAATTTATTTTATTTTATTTTTTCAGAAGGGGGCGTGGCCACGCCTCCCGCGATTAGGCCATGCCCCCTGTTACCTAGGCCTGCCGCGGCTCTTGGCGGGCCTGCAATGGATTAGCATACTATCCCAGTTGAACTGCATGCGTACGCAATATTGCGATCCGTAATGAACCAGGCCCTATATTTGTAATGTTGCATAACAGCAGAATGTCCTATCCACATACAGTATATGATATTCTGGCTCATGTACGTCTCAATAGTTGTATAGGAAAAAAATCTAAAACTTGCATATTAAAAAATGTTATTGTAGTATAAAGATCAGTCTTGCAAACAGTATTGATTTTTTTCTTTGCAATCCAGAGCCCATTCTTTTCATGGAATAATATCCTCTAACTAATGAGAATGCTGTCACCTAAATTGTCATTGTTTTAAGAGCAAGCGGCTGCTGACAGCATTCTTTCAAGCATGAATGATAAAAGTAAAATATCACACCGCCTCATCTGGCGAGCTTGCTGGGAGATAATGATCCTCTGGCTGCAGCTATCTGCCCAATGCTCGCATGACCTTATGCCTATTACTGTATAAGGAGGGAGTGAAAATTACACTTCCCTCAAATGGCCATTAGATGAGACACATACGTCAAACCGTTATTGCAAATATTTATCCGTGCACTCAAATACACTTTTGAGACATTTTACACATACAGGGCCTGATTCAGCAAGGATCGCAAGTGCCAAGAGGCTCACAGTCGACGGATTTTCGTGATATGCGCATGCATCGCAGTGTGCAAACTAGCCACTGCTATCGGGGATAAGATTGCAGTGTGTGCGCAGACCCATTGCAGAGTGATTGACAGGAAGTGGGTGGTGATTGGGGGGTGGTCGTTCAAACCCAGGCGTGCCAGTATGTTTCAACGGCGTTGCATGGGTGTGCATGAATTAGCCACTGCAATACCGTATGCTGCATGAGGCCTCATACCGTGCACTGAAGTTAGCAATTCCTGAGTGAGGTCTGACCTGCCTTAAATGTGCGTATGGGTCCGATGTTACCGATAGTTTCACTATGTTGCCAAAGTATACGGAAATTAGTAAGGGGAAGTGGGCGTCGTCATGTTAGGCTGAGATCGATTTGCGAATGCAAACATTTACATATCACCGCTGATATTAGCAACTGCGCTGCGTGTGTATAAGCAGAATAACGATCCATAGTGAATCAGGCCCAAATTTCTTTTAGATTAAACTAGTTTATATGGATCCATCCATATATCTTGTTAATGTGGCTCTCTGTGGCATATAGGGCCTGATTCAGAGCCGGACGCAAGTGGCCGTTCGCTCGTCCGCTGTACGAGCGTAAAAATTTAAATTTAAGCGCTCGCTCGTATGTTCGCTCGTAGCTAACCTTCCGCCCCATATTCTCCCAACCCCTCCTCTAGCTTGCGTCCGTTCAAAATAGCGAGCGTCCGTCTCCTCTTTGGTTGCTTTGGACGCTCGCACAAGTCAATTCCGAAAGTGGACCTGTCAGATTTCGATTACCTGCTCGTTCATTCTGCAAACATACTTTAATCGTTTCATGCCAATCAATATATTAATTAGCTTAATTGCTCTTCACATGTTTGCAATCCTTTTTTTTTAAAATTTTCAATACACTTTATTTTTGTCCGTGTGTGTCATTTTTCCCGCAGAATACGTACGGTTTCACCAATGGTTTACTTAATACATGTTTTAACCAATGATCCTATTGGTTTCCTCTGTTTGTGATAGGCATATTTTAGTTTTTACATTTCTTTATTTTAATTAGCTTACGCATGTCACTGCATCAAGCCTATCATAACTCACATTATATTTTTGAGGCAGGAGGACACATGACTCATACAATAACCAATAGAATGTTTCCTGTTAATTTACCAAGTACATTAGCCAATCAAATTTTTTCTCTGGCCTTTATTAAAACTGTTTGGTGTAAAATAAATCATTGCCATCATGAGAGCCTCCGCGTTTACAAGGCGGGAGCTTTTGGTCCTAACGGAGGTGATGGACCGGCGGATCACCAGCCAGCCTCCCCCATCAGCAACCGCCAGAAGCGATCGGCCTATGCGGAGGTTCGCCGCCGCCTGCGCTCCTTTGGCTCACGCCGAAATATCGGGCAGCTAGAGCGCAGGTGGTCGGATCTGCGCCGCCGCACGCCACTTTTGCTGGCCTGTTTGCGGCTGCGGATCGCTGCAAGTAAGTTTTTTTTTGTTATTTTCTGGGGGGTTTTTGCGGCCCTATCTGCGTGTGCTTGTTTTCAGTCTAGCCCTGTTTGTTTATTGCGGCCCTATCTGCGTGTGCTTGTTTTCAGTCTAGCCCTGTTTCTTTATTGCGGCCCTATCTGCGTGTGCTTGTTTTCAGTCTAGCCCTGTTTGTTGTTTTTGGACAGGCCTGCGTGTGCATGTTTTCAGTCTAGCCCTATTTGTTGTTTTTGGCCAGGCCTGCATGTGCATGTTTTCCTTTTTTAGAATGTTGTTCCATTTTTGGAGTTCTAAATTTGTGGCCAAACCTCCCCCCCAAAAAAAAGACTAAACATTTTTCAAACATCATTTAGGGGCTGAACGCAGAATCCGGGCTCGCCGCCAAAGAAGATGCCGGGCACGTCCCCTGATGCCGACTCCCAGCAGAACAACATCTCCCCAACCTTCCCACAATTCCCCCTCCACCCCTGACCGGCCACTACCAGAGGCCCCTCCCTCTCCCAATTTGCACCACCCCCAAAATTCACCCTCCACTCCCCCCCTTCTCTTTTTTTCACCCTCCCCTCCCCCCCCGGCGCTTTTCATCACCGTCCACCATCTCAGCAATCTCCCCTCCATGTATCCACCAGCACTGGCCCAGGAGGAGGAGGATGGAGGGCCTCAAAGACCCGCAATCCCAATGACCGGTATGTTTCCCTTTAAAAGTTTTTTTTTTTTTTTTTGGAGACATTTGTATTTTGATAGTCAATGTCTTGGTTATTTTCCACAGATACATATCACACATGTCCAAACACTCATACTTGGGTATTTATTGTTTACCCTACCAAGGGTACTTCGTCCTTTTTGTGGTCGCCTTTTTGTATGTTCATTTTTAATTTAGTATTTATACCATGTTTGCATTTGCCAGTACTTTGTTTTTTTCAGCACAACTGGATCTTTGTTTAAACTAGTTGTTTTTGTTTAGTTTGTTTTGGAGAATTATAATGTAAGGTGTCATTTTATTAAGGATCCCTTTTTTTTCCAACAGAGGACCAGAGGCGGCTGCATTCTATGCAGGAGGGATTGGCCGCCTTGCGTGGTCACGTCATAGGCATGCTAGTGGTCCTTGACCACATGGCGGCGGTCCTTCGGAGCTGATTTGTTTTTAATTTGTTATTATGCCCAAAGTGTTTTTTGTAATTAAAATTGCATTGTATTTTCTCGAGTCTCATTCCTTGTCTGAAAATATTACATTGTTTAACCTTCCATAAGTTGACTATTTGATCATGTTCTTTAAAGTAAGGTAAATTAGATTGTACAAAGCGCTAGTAAGTATGTAAGCTGCCACATTAAACACCTCACCATACCAATAGTTTTGTAGAAATTCAAACATTTTGTTGTTTTTCTTTGGGTGGGTAATATAAATAGAAAATGAAACCTGCTTAGGCCTAGTTTAGAAAACATACTGATTCAAAATAATACCTTTGTTGTTTTTTGAAAGACCCAAAGCAGGTTCAAAGACTTAACCATTTTTTGTGCCAGGTTACACGTGCTTGTAATTATTAAAAAAACAGTCTTTTTAAGGGCAAACAAAAATTTAATACACACCAAACACATACAGAAAGTGAATTGTGACAAGCAATTCACACAGTGAAAAGACACTACAAAAAACAACCAACACCAAAAGCAAACAACAAAAGAAACAATCAAGAACTGTTGAAATAAGTAGCAGGCCAACATAAATCCACAAATGAGGTGATGAAATAATTGTTCCCAAAGTTTGATCCAATGTGGCCACATGTACACAATTTAGTGGAGCAGGTAGTAGTCATCGGTTTATGGTGGATTTTAAAGGAAGACAAGAAAAAAAAAGTATCAAAATATTAAAAAGGCACATTACAATTGTACATGTCGACATTGTGTCAATTAAGTAAATGTTTGACTATAATTACCTGAAACATCTGGCCACCACATCATCGCGTATGGCCCCCCCACATACTGACCTCCGACCAACCTCGGTGGGGCCATCCTCAGGCAAGGCATCCTCTGGCTGCATTGGGACACCACTCCTTATGGCGATGTTGTGAAATATCCCACACAGGACCACTATTTTTGAAACCATATCCGGCAAACACATGAGTTCGCCACCAGAGCGGTGGAGGCATCTGAATCAGCCATTTAAAAGGCAGATACAGTGCTCCACCACCTGCCTGGTGGCTGTAAGTGCGGAATTATACTCACTTTGTGGCCCTGGTGTGGGAGCCAAATAAGGAGTGAGCAGCCAGGGCATGCAAGGGTAACCACTGTCTCCTGTGAAAAAACAAATACAACAATCAGGATCATTGTGTGTCAAGCTTTGCATTGGTTTCAACTAAAGGTGTCCACTTACCCAGAAGCCATGCATCACCAGCTTGTAGGTTGTCTAATTTAGGCCAAATCTCTGATTGCCGGATGATGAAGAAATCATGTGCACTCCCGGGGAATTTGGCATTCAGGGACAGGATCTGGAGGGAGGCATCACATACCACCATTACATTCAGTGAATGATAGTGCTTGTGGTTCCTAAATATAGCCTCCAGACTTGCTGGAGGCTGAAGTGGTATGTGAGTGCCATCCACAACCCCGATGATGTGTGGGAAGCCAGCTATTTGGTAAAAATTGGCCTTCGCCACACTAAGGGAACCCATATCCAATGGCATTTTAATAAAATGATGGAGGTGTTTGAAAAGGGCCTCCATCACTGCCCTCAGGATCCTTGAAAAGGAGGATTGGGATATTCCGGCAACTATACCCACCGTGGTTTGAAAGGATCCTGATGCACAGAAATGTAACACGACATTAATTGCGTAAGTGGTGGTATTGCTGTAGGACTGTCAATTTGCCATTCAAGATCACTCTCTTTTAATGAGAGAGTGTCTCTGATGCTTTGTGGAGGAAGACGGTATCGTCTTAAAACCTCATCATCGGGCAGTCCAAAAAGGGTGACACGTGTTCTATATATCTGGGGCCTTGCACGTTCCGGAAGCATGGCCAAGATAATACGACCAACATCAACCTGAAATGGAAAGCCAGGTAGTTAATATTTGAGTCAAATGTGAAACAAAAAAACTACTTATCTTTTGCCAAAAAGCCAAATATGCTTACAGGCCGGGGTATTGTCATGAGTCCAACAACCTACATTTCCAAAATAGAAAAACGTTTTAGTATTTTTGTTAGTCAGATTTGAATCCAAACACTTTTTAAAATGCATTAAAAGATAGAAGGGAGCACACATTAGTTAGGAAATGCACGCTACATTTAGTGGACAAACAAGAATGTCCAAATTTTATGCAAAAAACACATTAGTGCGTTAAATAGTGTGCATTTTTACTTGGGGAATAAGGAGACATTAGTGCGCTAAATAGTTCGCATTTTAACATGGGGAATAAGGAGACATTAGTGCGCTAAATAGTTCGCATTTTTACATGGGGAATAAGGAGACATTCGTGCACTAAATAGTTCGCATTTTTACTTGGGGAATAAGGAGACATTAGTGCTCTAATTTTTTAAGGAGGTCAAAATTACATACAACTCAAACAATATTACGCCAAAGAGTATGCTATATTTCGTGTTAAGACAGGATTGGTTAAAGAAACAATTACAAATTACTTAGCCAAACATATGCGAACACCAACACATCGAAACTGTAACTTCAGGCATTAAAAATGACTTACCAAAAACTGACAAATAAACCAAAGTCCAAAAACTTCACGGGGGCAATGCCAAAATAACTGGTAAAAGACAAAAAAAAAAAAAAATAAGTACTAACATTTTTAAAAAAAAAACGATTATTTTTAAAGGAATTTATGGAAAATACTTACTCAAATAAGAAAAAAAATGTAAATCCAAAAAACAAAAAGCGTACGTAAAGAAAAAGAAACTGTACCAAAAAAAAAAAAATCCTAAACTTCTCCCAAAAACTCCAACAAACTCCAACTAACGCCAAATCCACAAACACAATCCGACATTCGCCACCCGCCACCATGACTCATGTCATCCAAAGCCATAAATAGTGTTTATTTTCCCGCTCAAATTAAGGATGGACAATAGGAGCGCACAATCAATGATGCGGATGAGTAATGCGGACGCAGGTATAAATACGTCACGGAAATCCCAAAATGGTGTGCTGTAGTGAGACTTGAAAGACAAAAATGTCTAATGAGCAGCAAAGCACGGGCCAAGAGGCGCACGGTAAGTATTGGAATTTTTGGGGTAAAAGGATTATTTTAAACCTTACTTTTGTGAACGTTTGACATCACAAATTAAAATCTGTTTTATACACGAGTGGAGGATGCCATGTCAGAGGCTGCTGGGCCTAGTAGGCCAACAAAAGCTACGAAAAAAAAGGCAGCCACAATTCACAAGAAAGGAGATGGAGGTTTTAGACCAAAGGTGCACTGACATCCTGCCACAGGCAGATAGGAATATGGGTGCAAGCCAAAAGTGGAAAATGTGGGATGATATAGCCAGTGCTGTAAATAGGGTGGGTGAGTTGGTCCGTACAACCCCGGAGGTCAAACGCCGGTACGTAAAAACGACATTAAAAAAAAAATTGGTTACAGGGCCAAATACTGCAGGAATAACGGCAACTTTGTCACCCACAGATGGAGCGACTTCAAATATCGGCTGAAGCAAAAACTGTCTGATAGGGCTAGGCATGCAAGGGGGACAGGTGGGGGTCCCACCCCTGTGTCATTGGAGCTTAATGATTTGGAGGAGCTGGCACAGGGGTGTGTGCAGGCTGAGGAGGTGTTTGGCGTTTCCAACATGGATACGGACATGCCAGGCTTTGCGGCTCCTCATGTTGTCCCAGGTAAATGTTGTAATGTTACCAACTCAGAAATGTGTTTGTGACACTATGTAGATTGTAATGTTACTCTTTTCTCATTTTTCCAACACTGACACAGGCAGATGAGTCTGCTCCAGAAGGGAGCGTTGGCCGCAGAATTTCTGCTGGCTCTGCAGGGGAGGAAGCAGTAGATCCGGCTGGGGACCCTGCAGAAGCCAGTCCAGGGCAATCCCCCTCGCAGGCAGTGGCCCTCCTCATGGATCTCAATTTTAAATCGGATCACCACACAGAGATTCTACAGAGGATGGACGCCAGTCTGCTACGGGTAGCGGAGGCCATGGAGCAAAATGCTGCAGCCAACGTGACCATTACTCAGGCACTGGCCGACAATGCTGGGGCTATCATCAGGATTGCAAATGCCCTGGAGCAGCTTGTTCGCCAGCACATGTTGGAGCCGGCCTCCCTTCCTGCCGGAACATCAGGACCCTCCCCCTCGGGCACAACAAAAGCCATCCCTCCAAATGTGCCTAGGCCTACTTTGTAAATTAACAGGAACAATTCTATTGGTTATTGTATGAGTCATGTGACCTACACCCTCACAAATAAAATGTGAGTTATGATAGGCTTGATGCAGTGACATGCGTAAGCTAATTTAAATATAAAAATGAAAGTATTAAAATCTGCTTAGAAAAAAAACGCAAAACAATAGTAGCATTCAAACCAACTTTTAATTTAGAAAAACCATCCCCTTGGTCAAACCGTACATATTCTGCAAACATGTGAATAACAATTAAGGTAATTAATATAGTGATTGCCAGTAATCGATTGAAGTATGTTTGCAGAATGAAATAGCAGGCAATCAAAAACTGACAGGGCCACTTCCGGAATTGACTTGTGCGAGCGCTCCCTGCAACCAAAGAGGAGACGGACGCTCGCTATTTTGAACGTTCGCTAGCTAGAGGAGGGATTGGGAGAATATGGGGCGGAAGGTTAGCTATGAGCGAACATGTGAGCGAGCGCTTGAATTTAAATTATTCCGCTCGTACGGCGGACGAGCGAACGGCCACTTGTGTCCGGGTCTGAATTAGGCCCTCAGTGCGGGCCCCCTCCTTTCTCTGGCTGTGCCATGGTTCTGTAGATTCTGGCTAAGTGCCATAATCTACTGCACATGCACGGGTCTCCAGGAAAATGGCGACCGTGCTATTTTCCCGGAGACAGCAGTACTGCACATGAGTGAGTCACTGGGAAAATGGGCACCGCTATTTTCCCAGTGATTTTTTGCTGCCGGCGCTGCAGAGCATCAGTCTGGAGACTATGGACAGGTAAGTATTAGACTATATGGGAGAAGGTTGTGCGGTGTGGGCCCCCCTGGATCCAGGGGCCCATGTGCCCCACACACCCTGTACCCATTATAGATATGCCCCTGGGTGCACTGCAACTGTAGCTTGTTAGCGGTAAGTCACAGTGGAATACGTGTCTGGGTTCAGCACATTCGGTGTAAATATATTCATCGAGCTGGAAAACTATGCACTTGGCCAGAGCAGTATGTTGGTGCTGGTGACGATTAGTCTACACGTGGTACAGCTTAACCAGGTCTTAGGTAGACACAGCATGTAGCATAGAGACAGAAGGATGTATATAGTAGGTATAGTATCTGTATAGAGCAGCTCGGAGCGTGAGGGTATTGCTGGGAGTTTGAGTGTGCTGGGTGGTATGAGGACAAACACCCTGGTGGTTAGTAATGTTATACCTCTCTATGGTAGCTGTGGTTAAATAGTGTACTTACGGTACTCTATGGGCTCTGTAGTAACAGGAGTCTTTGGAGGTCATGTCCATTAACATGGAACACTGGGGAGGAGAGATGCGCCAGCGCGGCGTGCATTCGCAGTGGTCCACAATGGTCCATGTCCATGTCGGAGGTCAGGCCTCCTGTAGATCTCGGGAATATCCTAGAGACCTCCAACTCAGTTAAATGGACTCAGGATCGCTCCTCATCCAACAAAATCCGCTAAGGCTATTCACATCTAGGAGTAAATTTACTAAGATGGGAGTTCTGTTAAGAAGTGATGCTGCCCATAGCAACCAATCAGATTCCAGGTATTATCTTCTAGAAGGTGCTAGATAAATGAGAAGTAGAATCTAATTGGTTGCTGCTAGGGGTGAGCGGGTTCGGATTTCTGAAATCCGAACCCCCCCGAGCCCCCCCGATCCGAGGCCGATCCAAGTCAGGCTCGACTTTTCCCACCTGACTTGGATCTCAAATCGAGGCAAAACGTCATCATCCCGCCTTCCGGGTCTCGCGGGTTTTGGATTCTATATAAGGTACCCACGTCAGCGCCATTTTCTCACTCGGCTGTGGACAGTGAAGAGGGAGGGTGGGAGTTAGGGCTGGCTGGGCTGTGTAGTGTAGTGTAATGCAGTGTAGTGTTGTGCTGTGCTGTGCTGTGCTGCTGTTGTCCATAGGGGCTGTGTCTACTCCTCCAAAGTCCATAGGGGCTGGCTGGACTGTGTTGTGCAGTCAGTTGTCCATAGGGGCTGTGTCCACTCCAAAGTCCTGTGCAGTGTCCCAGTCCTAAAGGGGTGCTGTAGTGTTGTCCAGGGGGTGCTCTGTCCATCAGAGGTGCTCCCCCCAAGTGCAAAAAAAAAATTTCTGTGTTTGTGAATTGTGTGCACAGCAGTAGTGCCAAGCATGCGCCTGTGTCATAAGTAAAGGGCCAGCTGGCTTGACCGTTAAAGGTTGCTGTAACCCCCCCAAAGTTCACTCCAAACAAAATAAAAAATATTTTCTGTGTTTGTGAATTGTGTGCACTGTGGCTGCACGTGCATCAACGAAAGAGCAGCACCAAGCGTGCGCCTGTGTCCCATTAGTAAAGGGCCAGCTGGCTTGTCCATTAAAGGGTGCTGTAACCCCCAAAGTACACTCCAAACAAAAAAATATATACTTTCTGTGTTTGTGAATTGTGTGCACTGTAGCCACACGTGCATCAACAAAGTAGTGCCAAGCGTGGGCCTGTGTCATAAGTAAAGGGCCGGCTGGCTTGTCCGTTAAAGGGTGCTGTAACCCCCAAAGTACACTCCAAACAAAAAAAATATATATTTTCTGTGTTTGTGAATTGTGTGCACTGTAGCCGCACGTGCATCAACAAAGTAGTGCCAAGCGTGCGCCTGTGTCATAAGTAAAGGGCCAGCTGGCTTGACCATTAAAGGTTGCTGTAACCCCCAAAGTGCACTCCAAACAAAATAAAAAATATTTTCTGTTTGTGAATTGTGTGCACTGTGGCTGCACGTGTATCAACAAAGGAGCAGCGCCAAGAGTGTGCCTGTGTCCCATTAGTAAAGGGCTGGCTGGCTTGTCCATTAAAGGGTGCTGTAACCCCCAAAGTACACTCCAAACAAAATAAAAAATATTTTCTGTTTGTGAATTGTGTGCACTGTGGCTGCATGTGCCTCAACAAAGGAGTATCGCCAAGCGTGCACCTGTGTCCCATTAGTAAAGGGCCAGTTGGCTTGTCCGTTTAATGGTGCTGTAACCCCCAAAGTACACTCCAAACAAACAAAAAAAAAAATTTCTGTGTTTGTGAATTGTGTGCACTGTAGCCGCACGTTCATCAACAAAGCAGTGCCAAGCGTGCACCTGTGTCGGAACTAAAGGGCCATCTGGCTTGACCGTTAAAGGGTGCTATAACCCCCAAAGTGCACTCCAAACAAAATAAAAAATATTTTCTGTGTTTGTGAATTGTGTGCACTGTGGCTGCACGTGCATCAACAAAGGAGCAGCGCCAAGCGTGCGCCTGTGTCCCATTAGTAAAGGGCCAGCTGGCTTGTCCATTACAGGGTGCTGTAACCCCCAAAGTACACTCCAATCAAAAAAAATATTTATTTTCTGTGTTTGTGAATTGTGTACACTGTAGCCGCACGTGCATCAACAAAGTAGTGCCAAGCGTGCGCCTGTGTCATAAGTAAAGGGCTGTCTGGCTTGACCGTTAAAGGGTGCTGTAACCCCCAAAGTGCACTCCAAACAAAATAAAAAATATTTTCTGTGTTTGTGAGTTGTGTGCACTGTGGCTGCATGTGCATCAACAAAGGAGCAGTGCCAAGCGTGTGCCTGTGTCCCATTAGTAAAGGGCAGGCTGGCTCATCCGTTAAAGGGTGCTGTAACCCCCAAAGTACACTCCAAACAAAAGAAAAAAATATTTTCTGTGTTTGTGAATTGTGTGCACTGTGGCTGCACGTGCATCAACAAAGGAGCAGCGCCAAGCGTGCGCCTGTGTACCATAAGTAAAGAGCCAGCAGGCTCATTTCTTAAAGGGTGGTGTAACCCACAAAGTGCACTACTCTCCAGCAAAAATAAAAAAATATTTTCTGTGTTTGTGTGCACCTTAGGCGCACGTATATTTCAATATAACATAAATGGAGGACCAAACTTTCTCCGATAAAAATAAAATAGGGAAAGATCAAGAACCACTTCCTAGTAGTGCTGTTGCTGCTGCTGGGAGTTGTTCATCATCCCAGAGAGGAAGTAGGAACACCACTACTTTTACTAAACAATTGACCCTCCAACAGTCCCTAGCGAGGAGGATGAAGTACGACAGCATTCATCCTGAAGCAAAACGTATAACTGAGGCCTTGACTGCTATGTTGGTGTTAGACGTGTGTCCAGTATCCGCCATTAGTGCAGTGGGATTTAGACAATTGATGGAGGTAGTGTGTCCCCGGTTCCAAATCCCATCTAGATTCCACCTGCATCCTCAAAGCAGCAGCGACAAGCATGCGTCTGTCTGTTAAAGGGTGGTGTAACCCTCAAAGTGCGCTCCACAAACAATAAAAAAAAAAATCTTTTTTTTTCTGTCTTTGTGAATTGTGTGGGCTGTAGCCGCACCTGCATCCTCAAAGTAGCAGCGACAAGCATGCATCTGTCTGTTAAAGGGTGGTGTAACCCTCAAAGTGCGCTCCACAAGCAATAAAAAAATGATTCTTTTTTTTTCTGTCTTTGAGAATTGTGTGGGCTGTAGCCGCACCTGCATCCTCAAAGCAGCAGCGACAAGCGTGTGTCTGTCTGTCAAAGGGTGGAGTAACCCCCAAAGTGCGCTCCACAAAAAATAAAAAATTATTCTTTTTTTTCTGTCTTTGAGAATTGTGTGGGCTGTAGCCGCACCTGCATCCTCAAAGCAGTAGCGACAAGCATGTGTCTGTCTGTCAAAGGGTGGAGTAACCCCCAAAGTGCGCTCCACAAAAAATAAAAAATTCTTTTTTTTTCTGTCTTTGTGAATTGTGTGGGCTGTAGCCACACCTGCATCCTCAAAGCAGCAGCAACAAGCGTGCATCTGTCTGTTAAAGGGTGGTGTAACCCTCAAAGTGCGCTCCACAAGCAATAAAAAAATTATTCTTTTTTTTCTGTCTTTGAGAATTGTGTGGGCTGTAGCCGCACCTGCATCCTCAAAGCAGCAGCGACAAGCATGTGTCTGTCTGTCAAAGGGTGGAGTAACCCCCAAAGTGCGCTCCACAAAAAATAAAAAATTATTCTTTTTTGTCGGTCTTTGAGAATTGTGTGGGCTGTAGCCGCACCTGCATCCTCAAAGCAGCAGCGACAAGCGTGTGTCTGTCTGTCAAAGGGTGGAGTAACCCCCAAAGTGCGCTCCACAAAAAATAAAAAATTCTTTTTTTTTCTGTCTTTGTGAATTGTGTGGGCTGTAGCCGCACCTGCATCCTCAAAGCAGCAGCAACAAGCGTGCATCTGTCTGTTAAAGGGTGGTGTAACCCTCAAAGTGCGCTCCACAAGCAATAAAAAAATTATTCTTTTTTTTTCTGTCTTTGAGAATTGTGTGGGCTGTAGCCGCACCTGCATCCTCAAAGCAGCAGCGACAAGCGTGTGTCTGTCTGTCAAAGGGTGGAGTAACCCCCAAAGTGCGCTCCACAAAAAATAAAAAATTCTTTTTTTTTCTGTCTTTGTCAATTGTGTGGGCTGTAGCCGCACCTGCATCCTCAAAGCAGCAGCGACAAGCGTGCGTCTGTCTGTCAAAGGATGGAGTAACCCCCAAAGAGCGCTCCACAAAAAATAAATAATTCTTTTTTTTTCTGTCTTTGTGAAATGTGTGGGCTGTAGCCGCACCTGCATCCTCAAAGCAGCATCGACAAGCATGCGTCTGTCTGTTAAAGGGTGGTGTAACCCCCAAAGTGCGCTCCAACCAAAATAAAATAATCTTCTTTTCTTCTGTGTTTGTGTGTGAAATGTATGCGCAGTAGCCGCACCTGCATTCTCAAAGCAGCAGCGACAAGCTTGCGTTTGTCTGTTAAAGGGTGGTGTAACCCTCAAAGTGCGCTCCACAAAAAATTAAAAAATATATTTTTTTCTGTCTTTGTGAATTGTGTGGGCTGTAGCTGCACCTGCATCCTCAAAGCAGCAGCGACAAGCGTGCGTCTGTCTGTTAAAGGATTACATCGGTGACAGCATCCAAGTAGGCATGTCAGACAGTCCGTACATGTACTGGCAGGAAAAAGAGGCAATTTGGAGGCCCCTGTACAAACTGGCTCTATTTTACCTGAGTTGCCCCCCCTCCAGTGTGCACTCCAAAAGAGTGTTTAGTGCAGCAGGGAACCTTGTCAGCAAAAGGCGTAGGAGGTTGCTTCCACAAAATGTGGAGAAGATGATGTTCATAAAAATGAATTATCAACTCTTCCAGGGAGACCAGCCTCCATAACGTACAGAGGGACCTGTGGTGGTGGATTCCAGTGGGGACGAATTAATACTCTGTGAGGATGAGGATATACACAACACTGAAGAGGGTGAGGAAATGAGGAGGATGAGGACGACATCTTGCCTCCATAGAGCCAGTTTGTGCAGGGCCAGATTAATCGCCAGCTTGTGTTGAGGGGGCCCAAACGAACCAATCATTTCAGCCACAGTCGTGTGGCAGACCCTGGCGCTGAAATGATTGGTTTGTTAAAGTGTGCATGTCCTATTTATACAACATAAGGGTGGGTGGGTGGGCCCAAGGACAATTCCATCTTGCACCTCTTTTTTTTCTTTGCATTATGTACTGTTTGGGGCCTAGTTTTTCAAACTGCCATCCTGTCTGCCACTGCAGTGTCACTCCTAGATGGGCCACGTGTTTGTGCCGCCCACTCGTGTCGCTTAGCATAGTCATCCATCTACCTCGGTGCAACCTTTTGGACATAAAAACACTATTGTGAGGTGTGAGGTGTTCAGAATAGACTGGAAATTAGTGGAAATTAAGTTTATTCAGGTTAATAATAGCATAGGAGCAGAAAAACACACAAATTCTGTGATTTTAGCTGTTTTTATGCTTTTTAAAAAAAAATACAGATCCAAAACACAAAACCCAGAACCCAAAACACGGAAGGGTGGTTTTGGCAAAACTAATCCAAATCCAAAACACGAAGAAAGATCCAGATCCAAAACCAAAACACAAAACACGAAAAGTGGCCGGTGCACACCCCTAGTTGCTGCTATGGGCAACATCACTTCTTAATAGAATTCCCATCTTAATAAATTTACCCCATAGGCTCCTTGTGGTCTATATGTATTAACTTGTAGTTCTACACATGCTAGCATGCTCTGGCTGCTATGGGCAGGCTGGTGTTTTAGTACCTTCATGCCCAGAGATTGCTGGATCATGTAGATCAACAAACTCAATCAATGTTTTTCTACCATTTAAATATTACTCCAGCTCCCTCAGCCAAAAGCCTGTGACGTGTTAACCAGGGCTGCCTGCCGTGATTAGAGCAAAGGTGTATAAGGACCCATCTGTATATATTGTTCTCCTGTATGCACTATTCCACCACTTGTGGAAACTGTCCTATCTCAGAGGAATACTGCAATAATGCTACCAGAGAACGGCCCAGTGGGGATAATCCTGTATACAGATAATCTTATTACATGATAGAATTGGTACACAGCTTAAAGTATTATGTCTCAAGGTTTATAAGGATTTACATGGATTTACTACACTACTAATGGCCCCTTTATTTTATGTTGTGTTGTTTACGAATTTCACACCTAGTAACAAATAGGTGTTTTTAAAAGATGGCTGACTCTTTACCGGCCTGGTTCTCGGTCACCGAGAGCTCCAGCGTCTTTTACTGTAGTCGCAGCTAAAGCTAGCATCTACCCATCCCCTGGTGTACAGCTATGCATCTTATTGTGCAAGGACTGAGACACCCACTTTGAGAGCATCTCTTGGGGTGGGATGCATGACACATAGCATTGGGGATCCCGCCACCCTTCGCATGCATGCCGGCATTGGTAACGCCAGTATGCATGACAAGCACTGCAAAAGACCGCTCTATTGGTAAGAGCGGCCCTTTGCGATGGAGGGACTTCCAGGTCTAAGACACATGGGGGGTGCTGGAAGGGATCCTCTCAGAGCACTCTCCCAATAAAATCCCATAGGCTTCTATAGGGCACCGCCACCAGGAAGATGGCGTTACCCACCCACAATCAAGCCCCAGAGGGCATCACATTCTGGGGCTTGGTGCATATGAGAAATGCGGTTAAACCCGCATTTTGGAGGTTTGACTGCATCTCTCAGGTTGCTGCATCCTTCCCTAGATGCTGTAATAATACCACTGGGTGCACCTTTAGACACCAACATGGGTCCCACCATCAAAACCTGCACCAGTCCAAAGGTCGGTGCAGATTTTCCATCTGTGTATGGCAGGGGCAGATTTATAATGGGTGCAGGGTGTGCAGGGTTCATGGGCCCAGGGGGGCCCGCACCGCACACTCTGCTCCCATAAAACGTACCTCTCTGGAGTCCCACATTGGCTCCGGTGTCTCCGCCTGTAAAAATGGCTGGAAAATGGGCGCCGCGGTCAAGTGAGCGATTAAGCATATGTATCCACAACCACTTCAGCTACACTCCTTTGAAACTCCCATACGGTAAACCTTCTCTGTGCAACTGTTTAGCTACCTCCCAGTAGCTGCCCAGGAACGCCCTGCTCTGTCCCAATTCATGTCTGTTACCGTGAGTCTCAATTGCAGCAGCGCATTTGTGCGTACACTCTATGTGACGCATTCACTGTATGAGTTTTCGTGGATTTTCGAGCATGCGCAGTGGCAGAAAATCACTCAACTCCGTTGTAACCTGAGCGATCACTCCTCTGTGCCTGAGACCACCTGGACAGAAATCCCCACCCCAGGTGCCAGTGGTAGGTGCCTGTGTGGAGGTAGTAAGAGGTGGTTATTGATGGTGAGAGGGACTCACTAGAAGTGGTGGTGGAACCCCAGTCATGTAACTCTGGGTCAAGTAACAACCTTCTATTGTATCAGTGCCAAAAATCTGTGATCGCCTTGCGGAGTGAGGTAATCTGGTCATATACGTGAACACTGGCAACGCGGCATCCCTGAATCAGGCCCTGTATATGACGTTGCCTTTCCAGTAGGTTTTGTACATACGTTTACTAATCATTTCTTGCTAGCCTCACAAGTTCTGCAAGATTCAACACTGACTCTTGTGCATCTCATATCAGGTGGGATGCATGGCCCATCGCATTTTGCACGAGATGGATCCTGCCAATCATCGCATGCATGCTGGCGTAAATAACGCCAGTATGCATAAATAAAACCGCAAAAGGACAGCTCTCCTGGGGCGTGATGCATCAAAAGGTAGAAAAGCGGTCAAACCCCGAAAATGCGGGTTTCCCCACATTTCTCATATGCACCAAGCTCTAGAATGCGATGCACTTCCTGATGGCGTTACCCCATAGAAGCCTATGGACTTCTATCGGGAAAGTGCTGTGAGAGGGATCTAATCAGATCCCTCCCAGCACCCCCTGCGGTGTGAGCGTCCTTCTGCACATATAGAGAAGGACGCCAGAGGAGCTTCTGGATTATAGTCCCAGAAGTCCCTCCATTGTAAAAGGCCGCTCTTACAGAGAGAGCATTTCTTTGCGGTGTTCGTCATCCATACCGGGTTTCTAACGCTGGCATGCATGCAAACAGCGGCGTGATACATCGCATCCCGAATGTGATGCCTCATGCATGCCGCCCAAGGAGAGCTGTCCTTTGCAATTTTATTCATGCATACTGGGCATTATTTACACCGGCATGCATTCGATGATTGGCGGGATGCATAGCATGCAAAATGCGATGCATCATTCACCCCGCCCGAAATGAGACTCACAAGAGTCAGAGTTTGTTTATGACCCAGAAGCCCTTCTGCGCATGCGGCTGTTGAGTGACCCATGCGCAACAGGGGAGCTAGGTGGGATCCAATTGAATCCCTCTCACAGCACTTTGCAAGCAGAGGGCTTGATTCAGACCTGCTCGCTTGATGCGTACGCTTGCTAGAAGCGTATGCAAATTCGGCTAAGTGGCGGCAAGGCAGGCGATCGCACAGCAAGGCATAAGCATGCCCATTATGTCTTGGCGTGCGATCGCGCTGTGTATACAGACGCCCACCAGCCTGTCTTTAGACTCCCACTTGGGCACGTCATCTCCAGGAAGTGTATGCAACCATCGGTACATCGAGTACCATCGGATGCGATCGCAGTGCTTATGGCTGACCATACCCTGCTGCAAGCACTGCAAGCACTTCAGTGTAAAAACCAGCCAGGTGACGTGTACTATGATGCTGCCTCTAAATTATGCACGCCTCTGAAACGGCGTTAAGACGCTCAGGCACGCCTGCATTCTCACCTCCACTCCCCCGTTTTTAATGGCCAGCCCCTGTCACCACCCACAAACAGCTTCTCCTGTCACTCACTCTACTGGGCTGTATATATGCAGCGATCGAATGCCTCCCGAGCTCTCGCACTGGTTCGCGCACGCACACTGCGATGTGTACGCATGCGCAGAATGCGAAAATCGACCGGCTACGAGCAAACACAGTCTAGTGAGCGGGTCTGAATCAGGTCAGAAGCCCATAAGCTTCTATTGGGCAACACCATCTTTACATGCCCATCACATCCAAGACCCAGAATGTATTGCATGCTGGGAACTTAGAAGAGAGAGTGCATGGAAGTGACAGTAAAGTTACCTCGCCAAGATAGTCAGCGGACCAAGGCTGTGGTGCCGTGTGTGTGGGATTGCTGATGCTAATGTAGTCTGCAGGCAGGACGCACGTTGGGAGTATAATATTATTAGTCTGCAGGCAGGACGCACGTTGGGAGTATAATATTAATATTATATACACCTTTTACACACAGCCTGTAGGTAGTTTTATGCAATATTTTCAATAATTTTGTGGCTCAAACAAAGTTTGTGTACATACATGAAATTCAGTTATGTTTCATATACACCTTAAACACACTGCCTGAAGGTAATTTTATACAATATTTTTAATAATTTGTGACTTAGACAAAGTTTGTGTACATTGAACCATCAAAAATCAAAGGTTTCATTATCTCAGTCATGCCAAAAAAATTCCGGATTTCAGAATATTCCGTAATTCGGAATATTTGGATATGGGCGACTCAATCTGTAGTAGCCATACATCAGGTGGGAGTATAATATTATTAGTAGCAATACATTAGGTGGTTCATGGTTGCATGATATAATTTGTAGTATCACATCAGGTAGGAGTATAATATAACTTGTAGTAGTACCGTTGATCAAGTGGGCGAATAATAGTAATATAATTACTACATCAGTTGGTAAAGTAGTGGTACGGTTTTCTGTGGTCACTAAATATTCCCACAAAAGATTTTGAGACAATTAGATACCGAATAACAACAGGAAAATTCTCACAATTGTAATGTTTTCACTTAATAATATAGTAAATGGAGACCCCCAGCTGTTTCATGTAACGATTATAGGATTAATCATATATCACATGTAGGAACAAGAGCCAACTATGATGGTGTGTCTACAACAGAGAGGATTATGTGTAGCTGATAAACTACCATTGTATAGCAGGGATAGACTTGAGTACATAGCTGCCTCAAAGCTGTTAATAAATACTTAGGCCAGGCACATGTTGCATAAGATATACATTTCTGTTCCTCTGCCATTTAATAAACTGAAGAATGATTTCAGAACAGCTTAATCTACTTTGAATAAAAATCAAATCAAAACGGTTTTGCAGATGTCTAATGTCTGTTTTCACAGAGCAGATTGATGCCAAAGCCGGTTACTGCCAAATACTTACTGCATTGCTTTATATCGATAGAGATTCGCAACATCCTCAAACCGTCTTCGCAGGATATTTGCTTCATTCTGTATTACAGCCGCAAAATGTTGCACTTTTCACAAGCATAATTTGTCCTTCATCATTCCCAGATCTACCCCAAGAACATCACATGCGGAATTAATTGCCCATCTTTGTCTCAGGCATACTCACTCGTTCTTGAAATGCAGATAGACACATTTGCACCCTAAACATAAGTAGGGAAGACACGCGATCCAAAAAGTGCCTATATGTGCAGATGTTCAATCTGATACATACAGCTGTATAACATGTATTTCAGGCATTACACGGGTGAATTATTATTGTTGTTTATTTATATAACGACACCAATCATAAGTGTGAGAGGTGACAAAGGTACAGTACGTTGTGGGCTTGTGCTTACCTTATACCTCTGTCTCTCACATTCCGGAAACTGGAGCCGATTCAGACCTGCTCTCGCTAAGAGGCGATTGCTCGTAGCTCGCCGATATTTGCAATCTGCGCATGCGTATGTATCGCACTTCGCATGCACGAACCACTGCGAAAGATCGGGAAGCGCTTGCTCGCCAGGCATAGACATCCAGTTGAATGAGCGACAGGAGAGGCTGTTTGTTGGTGGTAATAGGAGCAGGCCACTAGAAACGGGGAAGTGGATGTGCGAACGCAGGCGTGCCTGAGTGTTTCAATGGCGTTTCATAGGCGTACATAATTAACAGGCAGCATCATAGAACACGTCACCTGGTTGTATTTCACACTGAAGTGATCGCAGTGCTTGCGAAAGGTAAAGGCAACCTCAAGCACTGCGAGTGCATCCGATGGTGCTCGATCTACCAATGTTTTCATGCACTTCCAGGAGATGACGTGCGCAAGTGGGCATCTTATGAATGGCTGGTGGGCGTCTGCATACACAAAGTGATCGCATGCCAAGACATAGTGGGCGTGCTAATGCCTTGCCATATGATCGTCTGCCTTGCTGGGTGTGCGTTAGATTTGCATACGCTGGGAGCGAGCGATCACATCTAACGAGCGGGTCTGAATAAGCTCCACTATGCAAAGTGCCTTTTATACTGGGAAAGGCAGTTGGACAACCATGGAAGGAGAAAATGTTATGACCAGACAAGCAGAAGATGTTTTAAATACAGCGACACTAGGTAAGGGAACCACCTGTACAAATGCCAGATCGAGTCAGCATCATCTCTGGTGCAAGCACCTCATACACCTGATAATGTCCATTTTATGAGAATGTATTATTCCTTTGTTAAGGTTGAAATGAAATACCTCTGCATTACTTTAAAATATTCATTTAGTTAAGTGATTTTATGTGAATGCATTAAACTGTCTTCAGCTAATTATTCTAGTGACCACAAAAGCTTCGGAATGGGTTAACCTAATAATAAGAAGTGATTTCATCCCTATATTGGACTATGAGTTATAAGGACACGTTGGAAGTAGGAGATATGGAGATGGTAATAGAAACTTATCCTGAAACTTTATTGATTATGGAACCTGATGAAAAGGACTAAATGATCATGCCACCCGGAATCAAGATGGACAATGGACCTGTTGACTAGAGACTGTGATGAACTATAATGAACCACTTTATGCCCCTTAAAGTGAAGACTTGACATCTTTCCCAGTCACGTATACCAGTAACTTTCCCCTGGACTTGTCCTAATTGCCCACTCCCCTGAACGCCCCTTTCTATCCCATCACCTCCTTGTCACCTCCCTGTCACTCCCCCTGATAACGGATTAACAAATCATGTTTGTGTAATATGATGTATTGCAATGTAATTATGTACACCTTTCTCATTAATCATTGTCATGGGAGTGCATAAAATGTATTGTAACTTAATGAAATATAGGATATCTCACTGATAACTCAATGTGCATGGTCCACGTCTGTGCGCACAATATTGTGACTGGTCCAGCTGAATAAATCTACATTTGTTTCACTACAAGCTATCTTGATGAAGATTTAATATTATCACCTTATTCTCTCACACATGTTTCACACACTGCTGTCTATGGCCTTATAGTGTTTTTTCATTTGGGACTTGGAACTGACTATTCCTCCTTCAAGCATTAACCAGAAGTGATACTTAAATTCAGAATCTCACCGCATACAGGCTTGGTGAAGATAGCCTTATCATACAGTACAGATCCCGTAAAGGCTGATCCAATCATATACTTTCACCTATAGATGCCCACATGCCCAGGTGATAGCTGTGAGCTACACCTGCATGACAACCCAACCAGTCTATGGGTAACTACCTCTGTTGCCCTTAGCATTCATGTCAGACAACCATGGCCCAAATGGGAGACACATGCAGGGGTCAAGAAGTTGTCTGTCCTAGCACCCACATGCGTCAGACAGACCTGGCACAGGATGATGTACACTGAACAGTGACATCCCTGGTATGATACTCGCCATCTTGCTCATACAGTAGTTTCTCTGCAACCTGGTACCAATATCATAGAGACAACACACTCTCGCAGGCTACATTATCTATTCTTCTCTGCTAAGGCTGTAGTAGGTATTATCGCCGGTAGTATGGCCGCCGGTTCAAATCCTGACAGTGAAAGCCCAGCAGGGGTGAAGATTCTGATCGCTAATTAAGGTAAGTGCTGCTAACCCTTCTCACTACCCTAACCCTCACTTAGGGGTGCCTAACCCTAACTTCCCCCCATAGTGGCCTACACCTAACCCCCTCTAAGTGCCTAAACCTAACCCCCCTTTCCCCACAGCCTAAACCTAAGTCTCCCTGGGGGGTGCCAAACCCTAACCTCCCCCTGGGGGTGCCTAACCCTAACACCCCCTTCCCCTAGCCTAAACCTAACCCTCCCAGGGGGTGCTGAACCCTAAGTCCCCCCGGGAGCCCTATAACCTAACCCTCCCCCCCGCGGCTGTCCATGCCCGGCATCCGGCTTACCTTCGTTCGGTATGCCTGGCATCATGCTCCCGGCGTAGATCTAGGAACAGGCATTGGGTTTATCTCCATTCACTTTATCTCCACCCAAGGCTTAGTAAATAGACCCCACAGGAACTACAATATTAGGCTATGAGAGCACACTAAAATCACTTAAAATTCTCTAACACTAACAGTATAAAGTAATAACAGCAGAAACTACGGTACAGAAAGAATTACTGAAAATAGACAAACAATATGATAATAGAAATTACTGTATCAGCCTACCTTTAAAGGGAGCATGACCATAAACAAGATACTGAGGGGTGAAAAGGAATACCTATGGCTTATAAGGACTGTTCTTATCCCAGGTGGCCAAAAGGTCACTGTGTTTAATGCACAGCATGCAGGAGTGAGGCACCTTATACCTGTGGGCTCGGCCGAATTTCTTATGCCTAATGCCTACTACGCCTATATGCACTGGGGCCTAAATAAATGTAATGATTAGGGTCAGTTTTGGTTGGAAAATGTTGGAAGGGGCAGGAAATTGGCACTATTGCCCACTATGCGAAACCTTATTATGATGGCCAACATACGTGAAGGCCTAGTGCCCACTTAAGAACTATAACAGGCCTGACTTCTTCCTAATGGCCCAGTGCACAAATCTATATACAGTATATAAAAACAAATGTCCTGACTGACTGATCAATGCAAAGCCCAAAACCCTAGACCTAGGCTCCAGAGGTGAGGTTGCAGCGCAGTAAAATATTCAAATAGGAGAGCCGCACCAACTGCCAGTGATTTGTGGCAGCATTTAAGGTGACAGTTGGTGTGGTTCCCCTATTTGAATTTTGGACTGCGCTGCAACCCCGCCTCTAGATATAATATTGATACTAGCATGATCCTTTACACCAGTGGCATAAAATGAACTAAGCATATAAGTTAAGTTAAGATGGGATGAAGGAAATTAAAAAATCTAAGGTCTGCCCAGGTGTAACTGGGTACATTAGCTCATATACAATATTTGCCATCCCTAAGAAGAGGCCAAACCAGGACTGATGCCAAACTTGTGCCATGGGCCTAGTGCCTGATTTAATCTGTGCTCACAGGCTTTGTGCTGGAATAAACAAACAGCCAACAAGACAGGTGCCTCACTGAAGCCTTGCCAGGTTAGCCTACCAAGGAGGGTATAGAGATCTGCATCACTCCACTGCTGGACCTGGTGAAGACTTTACCTGGGCAGCGGAGGGCAAGCATCAGTTCTTTTGCATGAGTCCTCTGCTGGCCACAGGATTTAGGAGTCCTGAAGTCTTCTATTCTTGTCTTACAGTGTCTTCTGTCTTCCTCCCCTCTTTGACATCTCTTGATTGAAGTCTTCGGGAGTTCTTCTCTGTTGCCCACGATGCCATCAAACTGAGGATTCCCTGCCCATGTCAGCAAATATAGGGGGGAGCTATGACAACGGCACTTCACCATGGCTGCTTCTGATTGCCCCTTGTGCTGTGAATTGGCAGAGCTTGAATCTCAGCTGATTTGAGGGCACCACAGCTGAACAGACACCTGCATTAATCACTGGAGCTATCTTCTCCAGGGAAGGGGATCCTTTGAAAAAACTTCATTAGGTCATGCACTTTTGTTCCTGCCCTGTGCAGGTCCCGAGGCTGGCAGTCTCCGTCAACCACCACATTAAATAATGCCATAAAGATAATATTTGTCATTCACATCAATCACTGCACCTTTGGCACTAACAGTCCAAATTTCCTAACACACAAGCTTAAATACACTTTAGGGTACTTTTTTTTTTCATAAATTGTATTGAAAACAATAGAGAATAATGTCTTGACTCTTATTTTTTATTAATCGAAAAGTTACATTTTCCATTTACAATATAATTAAATACAAACATCTGTTGTTTTTGCCTTTATGTCCAACTTTACATGAGCCCGTAAGTAATGTTCCAAAAATTTTAAGCAGCATTTTTTTCAGAGGCTGAGCACAAGTCCAAACTATAAACATTTGGCAACAATGAGCAGCACATACTTATAAATGTTACATTATATTTGGCATTTCTGCTAAAAAAATATTTGTCAAATAATCTTTGTGGAAGATAGAAAAAAAGGGTGTAAAAAAAAATACACATTTCCCAGTTTGTACTTAATATATCTTAGAGAACTGGTGCTTAACTCTCGGTCCATGAGCCCAGTTTTTTGTAGTTTAAAATGGGAAAATATTGGTAAAAGATGCAATCGATAATCGATCCCTCTCTAGATTAAATGGCAACAATATAAGCGTATTTATAATTATTTCCTATTCCTTTTTGCTACTGCTCATGCGCGAAAATTTCTTAAAACTTGTAGAGTGCTTGCGTTACACAGTTGTAATGGAAACGCACTGTACTAGAGATGTACCGGAAAGGCGCTGAGCATTACTGGGTGGACTGGGAGGTGGCTATTGAGACACACAAAAATGGTCAGTCTTCTAGGCGTGTCACGGGAGTGTCGCTAAAGTGGTTGCGATCTCTGATGATTAATCGCACTCGTTGGAGGCCATGCTTTGCCGGAGAATCTGCACCTTGCGAGGGGCTGGTTCAAGTTTCCATGGTGCAACTGGTGATGGCATCTAATGTCAGATCATACAATCCATCAATAATTGGACCTCTGCGAACTCCATCTGTGTCAGGTGAGATTACTCTTAATGCTATTATTAGCTAATTTAAATTTTAGCCTAAAGCTGGCCACACACTAGACCAACTTACATCCAACCAGCCAACTTGTTAATTGGTTGGAGTGAAAATCTGGTAAGGTATGGGAGTAACTGATGATCAGCAATTTGCTCCTAAATGTCAGAAAACAGATTAAAATGGTCGGTCAGACAAGTTTGTTAAATGTTTGATCTAAACCATTTGTTCAAACAACAGTTTTTGTCCATTTTCCAGCATTTGGGAGCAAATTGCTGATTGTCATTTGCTTTCATACCTTACCAGATTTTCATTCCAACCAATCAACTAGTTGGCTGGTTGGACAGATAATCTTTAGATGTGTGGCCAGCTTAATACAGTGGTTTCTAAACCCACATCAATTACAGTCAGCTGTTATGTAGCAGAATGTGTCAAAATATTTGCAACATTTGTTTCTTTTAACTGTATTACTAAGGTATTAACAGGGTTAAGGAAGTGTCCTGATCCATGCAGTAACAACACCTCGTTTGTGCAGGCAGCTGTAATTAACTAAGCCTCAGTTACTTTATACTCTCTAGGAAACCACTTTTCTCTTTTTTACAGTAAACCTTGACAATATAAAGCAAGGATTCACTTATATCTATCTCGCAGACACTTTGGATGCAATATATTTAATGGGAGGTATTCAGCATACCAGCGTGCGGGATGCCGACGGCCAAAATAACGGCGCTGGAATCCTGTCAGTGTCGGGATACCGGCTCCAGTACCCCGACCGTCAGCATCCCAAAGGTAAGTATATTGGGTTAGGGAGAGAGTTAGGGTTAGGCACTAGGGGGAGGGTTAGGGTTAGGTACTAAGGGTGGGAGGGTTAGGGTTAGGCACTAAGGGTGGGAGGGTTAGGTTTAGGATGTGGGCAGGGGGAGGTTAGGTTTAGGCACTAGGGGGCGGTTAGGTTCAGGCACCAGGCAGGGTGGGTTAGGGGTAAGGGTTAGCGTTAGGGTACTTACCTGATGATGTCAGGATTCTGACTGTTGGCATGTCGCTATCGGTAATCTTACGGCGGCATCATGACTGCCGGCATCCCATACCCAACCCATATTTAATTACCTGTATAATATTCAAATCCACTTTTTCCCCCACTTTTTAAAATAAAACTAAATTTTGAATGTTTGTTTAAATTTCACTGTATATGACGAGGTGTGTCCCCTTATAAATGATCTATATGCACCATAAACATTTACAATATGGACATCCAATATCAAATAACACAAACATTTCTAGAACACAAAACATTTTTTTGGAATTGTACTGTAACTAAATAACTTTTACCCATTTCATTCTATGACTAGATGTCAAACGTTATCCTTAACTTGAGTGCTCATAATATTGTATAATATTGTATAAATGGGATGTACCTTGGCCCTAACTGTGTGGAGATCACACAGTTAGTGTGGAGTTTGTATATTCTCCCTGTGCTTGCGTGGGTTCCATCCGGGTACTCCGGTTTCCTCTCACACCAAAAATATACTGGTAGGTTAATTGGCTCCCAACAAACTTAACCCTAGTGTATATGTGTGTGAGCATATGGTAGGGAATATAGATTGTAAGCTCCACTGGGGCAGGGACTGGTGTGAATGGCCAAATATACTCTGTAAAGCGCTGCGGAATATGTGTGCGCTATATAAAAAACTGGTAATAATAAATGTAGTCAAAACTTAGACAGTCAAAGCTTAATACACCAAACTGTCGACCGTAATATTGTCATGGTCAAAAAGTTGACAGGGTCAAAAGGACAACAATGACAAATGACGACAATCAAAAGGTCGACATGGTCAAAAATGTCAACAGTAAAAATGTAGACACAGGTGAAATGTAGAAAAATCTAAAAGTCGACAACCAACATGAAGACACGGGTGCATGCACGCTATTTCATGTGGGGTGGGACCTGTATGAGCATTTGCACTCTTATACACTGATTACTAGGGGTACACTGATTTCACTTGAATGTGCACCAACACCCGCTTTTGCATAAGCAAATGACCACAATTTCATGCATCTCTCAATCAGGCCATGAATGAATTCTATTGGCCATAAATGTCCCACGTTTTCATGGAAAATACACATTATTTACATGACCCACAAGAAGATACTGAAAAATACAGACAAAAGACTACATCAGTGGCTCAATGAACTATACAAACAATATATCACACTACGTTTCCAGCCGTGATATTAGTACATTCTAAAATTGGATCTGACATCACCCACAGTGACCAGAAATCAAGGGAAGATCAGGAAGATCCAGTCAGGCATTGTGTAAGTTTATTGATATGTTTTTGACCTGTTTTTATTATTTCTGTATAACGTGTAGATCCCTCTATCCACTCTGTCAGTTGTTTTATTTTAAATAAAAGGTTGTTTGGATGAAGAGCATTCTGGATTGAAGCTTATGCTGATATTAGGCATGGACCTCACTGTGGTCCTGATCCAGAGGTGGATGCAGTGTAGATGCACTACGCAGTTGTACGGTTTTTTAATACCTTAAAAAAGTTGCCTGAAGGCAGTGAAACGCATTGGGTGACTTACCCGGATTATGGCACTTGTCACTTTATAATCAAGCACCTTACAAGTAATTTGGGACACTGTCTGAACTTGGGATACTACACATTACTTCCAGCTAATGACTATCAGCAACTAGGAGGAACCACCTGCCTGCGTTGGATTAATCTTCAGTGTGAGACCATCGCTAATTAAAGGATTCCTCAAACTTAGGGTTAGGCACCCCCCAGGAAAGGGTAGGTTTAGGCTAGGGGAATGGGGGGTTAGGGTTAGGTGCCACTAGCGAAAGGTTAGTGTTAGGCACCCTCCTGGGAGGGTTAGGTTTAGGGTGCAGGGAGGGGGGGGTTAAAACTTATATGTATTATCTGGGATGTAGTTATTAGACTGGCGGACACAATGCCGCTGGTTTAAATACGACACTTCCTACCCGACACGGGACTTAACATATGTGTCAAAATGCCATTCCCTATGTTAATCCCAACGCCGGAAGACTGACCCCCACCATCCCGATCGTAATCTAACGGGTAAGTAGAACACTTAGCCCGGGGATGGGGCGGTTAGGTTTAGGGACCCCTGGAGGGACTTACGGTTAGGCACCCCCCCAAGAAAGGTTAGGTTTAGGCTAGGGGAATGAGGGGTTAGGGTTAGGTGCCACTAGCGATAGGTTAGTGTTAGGCACCCCCCTGGGAGGGTTAGGTTTAGGGTGTGGGGAGGGGGGGTTAGGTTTAGGCACTCTGGGGGAGGTTAGGGTTAGGCACTAGGGGGGAGGTTAGGGGGGAGAGGGGAGAGTTGGATACTTACCACTGCCCATCAGGATCTCCTATCATTGGGTTTTCACTGTCTGTTCAGCCGCCGGTATTTCAATCCCATTATGTAATATCTATTCTAGTCCTGTATATTATCCTCTGGATGTTTTTAAGTCTGAGCATGCATCAGAGTCACACTGCGCATTCATCCCGGTGGTTACTGCTGGGAGATACAGAACTAATTTGAAAGTAAGAACAGTGGATTTCAGTGAGTATTTTTGGGTGGGATATATTAACAAAAGGTAAAAATAAAAGTGGACTCCTCATGGTGCTAGTTAATGGACTATATTAAAAAATGCTCTGTGTGTGATAATAATAGAATTAAGTCATTATGCCCTATAGTATGATACACTTAGACAGAGTTTTAATTGGGCAGTGGCTGTTTTATTGAATTTTATTAACAAGCAAATAGAAAGGATCAGGTGGACAGCACTAGCAGTCAGCCAAATGTATAACACTAAACAATTTATTTAAAAAAAAATCCATAAGAAAAAGTACATAAATAACCATAATATGAGATACACCTATAAATAGAAAACACTGCTCCCTCCCGTATATGCGATATACTGTACATCTATTAGCAAACCAATTATGTGGATGTACAGTACAGTAGTTGATTTAATCAACCCATTGTCAGGACTGTGACTATTTCAGTACATAAAGATAGACTACTTTTGCCAAAGTTCCATTGTGGTCATTGGAGGAGCTATCCTGCTTGCTGACATGCTTCTCATTCAGGGGATAGAGTGTTAAAGTGATAATCTGTTCCCAGGTGTCGTCAGGATGTGGGATTCCTAGA
Source organism: Taudactylus pleione (assembly GCA_031769625.1). NCBI lineage: Eukaryota > Metazoa > Chordata > Amphibia > Anura > Myobatrachidae > Taudactylus > Taudactylus pleione. The sequence goes on from JAUIMM010000188.1 coordinate 13,253,298, forward strand.
TTGCTCATTATTTCAAACCTGATTCCATTTGGGTCACATGTTCTGAAACTTCCTATGGATCACAGACCTCTAGTATAAAGCCTGTTACTAACTATGTCTCAGTGTCTGTGCAACGTTGCTTTCAGGTCTTTTCTTGGACTCCTGCCAGATCCCTGCTGTGCCTGTGGATTGCTGTGGACTTTGTTGTTTTCCAGATGAACTTCAGATGTCAGTCACCCGCTGCACTACAGGGCCCAGCATTTCTATTGCCTAAGTATTGCTGATTGCTCCATCACTGCAATTTCACCATTTTGCTGCACTATTTACTTTGCCTGTTGTTTTTCCGTTCCTGTGGATATTGAAATCATCCTTGTTACAGTTGTTAACTGCACCATTTCAGTGTCATCTCTGCATCATGGGGCTCAACCCCGCTCCGAACCCTAGCCACACTACAGGGCCCAACCCTGCTACAATCTTCTCCGCATCATGGGGATCAACCCTGCTACAGTCAGCTCTAATAATAACTACTCGATTAAAAAGCAGATCAATTACTCTGACAGGGTGATGTGTAGTCTCTTTTAAGGAGAAATCTCCAAATGTACAGAGTCCAACAGTTGGTAATTGTTCAGGCAATGAGTTCAAAAGGCTGCGTTCAAGTTGGTGTACAAGTAATTCTACCGGCTACTATTAAGTAATCCTGCCACAGTATCTTGCTTGTCCATCAGCTTTATCACAGCCTTTTTGGATGGCATTTCATTCATTCTATAGAATTATTATTTTAATGTCAACTTTTATTTACAGCAAATCAGAACAGTGATGGGCACCAGGGGTGCCCCCTGCTATGCTAATGTTTTTATAGCATATTGGGAGAACAAGGCCATTGAAAATGCATAAAGGAGAGGGGGCAAACCTGGCATGCTGTTTCTGATTTATAGAAAATGGGGCCCTAGACTGCACACCCTGAATATATATATAATGGTAGGTGCTACCTGTGGAAACTATTGTTGCAAACACAAGAAGAGAAAGTACAAGTGCACAACTCCAACATTACTGATTATATATAATACATTCATTGTGCAATAGAATTTTGCAATACATTGAGGTTTTAGCATAATCATGGCCATGGTTATGGGCCTACCCACCGTGCCCAGGTAACCTCTGAGGGTAGGTCCCTAACTTACTAGGGTTGAAATCCAGAGCACAGGACACTCCCAAACAAGCCCAGCTGAGCCACCCCAGGGCATCACTCTGAGAGAAGGTGAAGTGTAAGAAAGTTTAAGATAGATAAGAGCAGCTACTGCTGCGTATATAAGAAGGTGAAAAATAGAGGTTTAAAAATAATACATATATATTAAACAAACAAACAGTAGCTGCATTTTGACTGCACCTTTGTACAAGGCACAATCCTAGATAAGTCCTAAAAATTTTTATACTGCAGGGCAGCTATAGGTTGATTTTTGGGGCAGGGGTCCCCTGGATTGCTTTGGTTGGGCTGCTTCAAGGCATCACATTATAAACATATTTTCCTTTAAGCACTTTTAGTACCTTTATTGTTTGTTTAATATATATGTATTATTTTTAAACTTCTATTTTTCACCTTCTTATATATGCAGCAGTAACTGCTCTTATCTATCTTACACTTTCTTACACTTCACCTTCTCTCATTAGAGTGATGTCCTGGGGTGGCTCAGCTGAGCCTGTTTGGGAGTGTCCTGTGCTCTGGATTTCAACCCTAGTAGGTTAGGGACCTACCCTCAGAGGTTACCTGGGTGCAGTGGGTAGGCCCATAACCATGGCCATGTTTATGCTAAAACCTCTATGTATTGCAACATTCTATTGCATAATGAATGTATTATATATAATTAGTAATGTTGGAGTTGTGCACTTGTACTTTCTCTACTTGTGGTTCCGATTTAAAGATGAAATAATCTTTATATGGAGAGGTGATGAGTGCCTTTTAGCAGATTTCTATAAAATTTTAAATATTAATGATTTTAACATTATATTAATGTTTCATTTTAGTAAAACTTAAATAGTTTAGTTATATAAAAGCCCATAGGAAAAGAACAAATTCCAATACCTCAAGTGAACACCACAACAGGCGGTTGGAGAATATACCAATAGGGCAGTTTAAAAGATTAAAAATTAATTATACAGAATTAATGTTCAGAACATCCAAATAGAGAGAATGAGTAAAAGATTTTGGAAGAAGGGCTATTCAAATCATCTTATACAAAAGAAGAAAGGTTAAGGTGGATGTTAGACAAACAGAAAAAAAAGATCTTCAGAAAGAAAAAAAAATCAAAAGATATACAAAATAACTCTAAATACGAATGAACATTCACAACCAAATATGGTTCTTACCATAAATATTTAGAAAAAGCCATACAAAAAAAAATAAAGATTAATGAAAGAAGACCTAATTTTAAAAGGGCACCTACCACCAAAGCCAACCTTTATTTAGAAAAAAAGGTTCCTTCAATTATGGACAAATTGATCTCTAGTGCATTACCAGAAACAAGACCAAATAACATCAGATCATTGTGGAATGTGCTTGATGTACTGCATCTGCTGAAAACTGTAAAACATTAATTGTAAAACATATACAATTAATGATCTTAACTCATGTCATGTCGAAATTTAATATATTTTGAAGAATGTAACTGTGGATTAATCTATGTGGGAAAGACATTAAGAAATATAATATTATATAGTATACAAAAACTCATTCTGTTTCAGAACAGATTCCTGGCCATCCAAAATTTGGAGATCTAAATTTTTAGAAAATAAATTGGCCCAAAGTGAGATGAGGTGAATCCACATATTGAACACCCTGGGGTCTAATTGTGAATTTTGAACAACATTTTTGTTTTCTCAGATTCATTATTTTAAGCTGCTATATTATATTGTCCTGTTAGTCTTTAGTATGTGTACAATTTTATTAACCCTTTTGTTGTATTTCCATATTTCCAACATCATTTTATTGTATTTGTTATATATATATATATATATATATATATATATATTTTAGATTCAAATTAATCTTTCCCACTGCTCATCCAACAGTCACTATTGTCACCCTGGGAGAACATTAGGATCTCTCCTGGCTGTTGGACGATAGTTTCTGAGGACGTCTGGTTGTTACCTTGAAACACTACCTTTAAGTCTACTGTTCCATCTGGTAGACTATAACATCTGTATTTTTACATCTATTTCACATGTAACTTTTGTATGAGCGGTGGGATATGGAAGTTTGAAGGAGGAACCAATACCAAGGTCCCCAACTTTTTTCGGTTTGACCTGCTTCCCCCGATGATTATCTGTCTAATATTAACATAAAGCAAAATTAGAAAGTAAATTTCTATTAGAGCGCAATAATGTGATTTATAAATAACAATAATTTAATAAAATACATAGACATATATTAAAATATAAACATAACCAATGTAGGATTAACAGTACATAATTAGAGTCATCCAGAAAAATAAAGCAATTCAAAGTGTAGTTGTAGATAATTAGTAACAACTAGACTTAAAAACAGATACAGACTAATGACACAGAGCTTAATAGCAATGTTCCAATGGTGCCAGATTAACACATTTAGGGGTCAATCCTATTAGGATGATCTCGCCAGTATGAGTCATCGCGGCAATGGCCGAACTTTATGGGTGCGAGGTGCCAGTCCAGTGCCAGTATTTTAACACCATTGCAACGGAAACTCGCACTTAATAGGATTGACCCCATAAACTCCAATTGTTATAGAAAGTTATTTTATGAAATTCACTTTACTTAACAGTAGTCAGTCTCTTTAGTGATAAAAGACTCCTACAGTGATCCTGTTATAATTACAGGGTTATTGTGGAAGTGATGACTCGACCTTCCCCTTTGTCAAGGCAGCCTCGTATGACGTGATCTTTACCGCTAGCTGGCTACCAGCACACAGCACCAAACGGTAAATGGAAGGGGCAGTCCTTTTAGCGCTCCCCGTTGCATGGTCCTTGCTGATCTGCAGCTTCTGTGGAGAAGAGCAGCTCCAATGTTGGGAGGGAGCGAGTGGCTGAAACAGTAAAAACCCTAAAAGAATCTCCAAATGAAGATGGTAACTCCAGCAATTGGGTCCACCCTTACGCGTTTCTTCAAAGGAAAAAGAGCAAACGCGTAAGTTGTCATTTGGGGCTCATCTAGATTTGAATATGTTTGTGCCCCAACTATTTGTAGGAAAAGACGACCATATTAAAATAAAAAATGAATTTCCATGCATAAGTTCTGTCATTTGCATCTCAAGCTGTGTCCGGCTGTACTTAATGAGTCACGTGTGCATGCAAACACCCCACAGTAGAGAAGATGGAGAGAAATTGTAGAGATGACTTGACAGTGTACATACTAAATCGTGAATTTGAAAGATGATTTACCTTATTTGTACTCAATATAATAATGTATTGAAGTGTCATATACACAAAAGAGAATAGCATCTTGATAATTATAACTAAAAGCAAACATCACTAAATGCAACAAAATATAAACACAAATACAAAATCTAAATTAAATTCAATACAAACATCTGTCTTCAGGGATTTGCACAAAATGTCAACTACTTTTTTGCACAAATTATATATAGAAGTATATGGGCCCCTTCCTACTCTGTGTTAGACTAGAGCCTGGTCAGGGTTGGCAATAAAATGGGCTCACAATACTCAAATGAAACGTGCTCAGAACAAAATATAGATCTTCTCATATATGAAGAGCTGTATGCATATTGAGGGTTGTTATTGTTAGTCAATTTTCATGGTTTACTACAAGTCATAATCATCAGTGTATAACTCTACCTATCCTATACTAGGTGCAAAAACAACACCTCCTAATGGGTGCATACATGCTGGTCTGCAAGGACTGTATCTGTGTGAGCTCTGTTACAGATCTTTGCATGAGAAAACCCGGTTACTCCACTGCCCAACCACTCTGGTTGTAAGTCTAGAAATAGACAAATCTCAGGTGCACAACTCCAAATTATTGATAGTATATAAATGCAATAAAAATTTGCAATCAATAGAGGATTTTAGCATAATCACGGTCAAGTTTATGGGCCTACCCACCATATCCAGGTAATCTCTTTAGAGTAGGACCCTAACATACTAGAGTTCAAATCCACAGCACAGGACCCCCCAAAACTGGTCCAGCTAAGTTGCCCTGGGGCATCGCCATAGTAAGAATAGTGCAGTGTAAAGAGATAGTTAAGAGCAGCCAGGCTGCATATAAAGAATGAAAATAAAAAAGTGAAGTACATGTATATTAAACACACACGCCCCAAAAATGAAGCAAAGTTGCACTACAGTATATAACTTGTAGGACTTACCTAGAATTGTGCCTAGATAAGATCGCTATATACAGTTGACCTTGCTATCTCGTAGTTGCATGTAAATGACGCTATGGATACGGACATATATTGAACTCAGGATAGCTCCCACTGTGCCTGCAGGAAATTTTCAGCAGCAAATAATGTTTCTTTTGTGCAGGTATCCTTCAAAAGTACCTTCTGGACAAATGTGACTTTAGCATAGAAGTATAGAAATATGAATTCTGATTTTTTTCTTTCTGTTTACATTCTTTTATGGTGGCTGCAATGAGTATTGGAGTCTGTAGTGCAAGTTTTATTGTATATGAAATTGAGCCACCGTAGCCACCTCTGTGGGGGAGGTGCGTGGCATAACCAAGCCCACCCTTTCCCCGACACTGATCGATCAATAACATGGCAGTGGTGGATTAAAGAGACAGCTGACATCACCGTACACAGTCAGAACTGGTATCAGCCACTTCCAGTGATTATAGTCAGAGCAGTTAATTGGGTCTCCTACACATGGCTATGGAAACGAACAGGTGAAAAAGAGAATGACCAGTCAGAGAAGTCACATTTCTGCTAGCTTATCATGGAATAAATAGCTAAGTGTCCATGCCGCCTAGAAAAAGTATCCATTTTGTGGGCTGGACCAAATCTTACAACAGTGCAGGCGATCATCTCTCTAAGAATTATTGACATCACTAAGCCATAAGGCATTGCACTGATGGATTCGCGGTCGTTGGTGATCGTGGGGGGTCGCGATTGCAGGGGGGTAGCGGCACCTTGTCACTGTATTTTTTCCGAAAAATACAGTGACAAGGCTGCGGAGGGGATTTGCAGGGACAGAGCTTTATCACAAGCTCTGTCCCTGCAAGGGATTTTTAATAAATCCCTGTGATATTGCCTGAATTCACAATGTGAATTCAGTCAGTAATATCACACTACAATCTGCATTTTAATGCGGATTGTAGTACATAGAGCCCATAGAGTTCAGAAAATTCCCAATAGTTCCAAAAGAAATATAGAAAGGTACAAGTCAGGGATGGAGTTTAAATGAAGAAAGAAGCTGCTCATCCCTTTATCGAAGACTCCTTTAGTGAATTGTTCGCAGGGTGTAATGTTTCTGATTCAGATGATTCCTGAAAACGGAAGCCGGTAATGCCACTCAGCGCGGACTATAAATCCAAAGTGCAGTCTAGGCAGTAGGAGGCGAGTCTCAATACCAGTATGAAGTGCAACCACACATTGGCGGTGCAGTGAGACCAGTGCTCCTGCTAGCATACGGCAGGCTCTGTAACCAGAGGTGGATATGATAATGCCGGCTGTATGTAGGTTGCCACTGCGGCTCTGGAGCCATTGCTGATAGCAGATGTAGTGTGCCTCTGGAGAATATGCTGGTAAGAATAGTAGCACACTAAGGTGATGGCATCCCGAACCCTGTGATTCCTCTGTGGTCCTCAACGCGTTTCACCACACTGAGCAGTTTTCTGAAAAGGCAGAACTATCTCTATAGTGACAGAACCAGGTATAAATAGTAGATCCATTCGTTAGATGCCAGTGGCTTAAATCAATTGGCAATCTGTTGCATACGAACAAGTCAGCCATCATCTCAACTACAAGTACACATTACTTAAAAAGTAAATATAAACATATCATCATTATACCTGGATGTTGGTTCATGAACAATAATTAATAAATCGATAATATATAAGAGCAATACATATTATAAAAAACAGTAGATATAACATTTTCTTTGTATATTGGTAGGCCCCATTAAGTAGCCACATATGAATAATAAACCCATAATAGTTTCCATCAATATAGACAAAGAACGGGATGTGCTATACCTACTATATTTATCTTTTATCCTATTAGAATAGTGTGATAGTGTATTGAACAAAAAATACAAAAGAATCACACAGAAATTAGCCATATATGTATGGTACAAGACACCATTATTAAATAAATAAACTGAATGCATAGAATATATATATTTATATATATATATATATATATAAATATATATACATACACAGTATGCATATAGATGAGTATAAAGGAAAAGGTAAGAGAGCGATGTAATAAATACAGATGTACATACATCGTACATAGCTACAGATAGCAGAGATATTCAAATGAATTCTAAGTCATTAGTCTCATTGAACTTTGCACTATCAATGACTCCATTTTCAGGATCCATGCTGAAAAACATCCCCTCTTCTACTCATATTGGGGATCTGCTCTAATCCTATCATGCTAAGGCTGGATGGATCTCCCACATAGAATTCCAAGAAGTGTTGTGGACAGTATGATTGCGATATTTAGTCACAATATTACACCTATGCTCCAAAAATCAGTACATTTGCCAACAGCAATACAACAAATCTACAACACATTGTGAGTTGCAATTAATAGATCTTAATAGTAAACTGCTTCTTGGAGACTGAGGAAAGTACTGTCTTGGTTCTCTTCACAACATGACAGCATGTGATACATTTATTGTGATTGCATTAAAGAATCCCACCACTTTTGGTCTTAAAATGGTCTTCTGAATTAAGGGCCTGATTCAGAGCCGGTCGCTATTTGCGGTCGTTCGTTCAAAAAATAGGGGTGGCTATTCAAATGAACCGTTCGCTCTTTGAGGTCTGTTCACGCCTCTAGGTCTGAATGAGCGAACAAAACTTGCGGTCGTTTTTTGGGAAACTACGCCCCCTGGCCGCTCGCATCCTACGTCATGTCTGCTATTTATTAGATTAATCGAGTACATCGACCAGGGTATGAGCTGCTCGCTATTCTTGTGGTTGGTTTTTGCTACCACAATTTTGCGAGCAGTTCTGGCTATAAAATAACCCAGTGACGTGGTCAATGACGCTACTGTTTTAATTATGCACACCCATAAAACGCCCGTTTTGACCTTTAAGCACGCCTGCGATCGGATCTCCACTCCCCGTTTTCAAGCACCTTCCCCTGTTACCACCCACATACATCTCTTTCAGTCACTCAAATTATCAGGCATTCGCTATTTTGCAAGCACATGAATTTCGACCGCACTGACTGGTTCGCGCATGCGTATAACAATCCGTACGCATGCGCAGTTGGGCAAACATCGCTCGGAGCGAACGAGCGGCCGCTTACGAGCGGCTCTGAATCAGGCCCTAAGTCCTGTGTCTGATTAGATCCATCTCTAAAAAAGCTTGGAGTTAGGATGTTTTTGAAATTTCTTGCCTTCTTAGAAATAAACTTTTACGTAAAATAGGATCAGTAAACAATAAATGATAGTTTCTTCTCACAATATTAGTAATTTTGTGAACCGCCACATTATATGTTGAGATAAAGGCTAGATTTGGTTCTTGTTGGGAGTTGATATTACAAATTTTATTTTTGATGTTAATATCTTTATTTTTATTTAATATAGTAGGCCTGTCTAAGGATAGAGAATATTTTAATGCCTGATCTAAAAATTGGTTCTGGATATTCTCATGCTCTACAGACATTGATTAATTTCTTCGGCTTAGGCTTTGATTCATTAATGTCAAATGTCAGATGTATAGTCCCTCTGGATACGATGTAGTTGACTTCTAGGAACATTATTAAGTCATTTTTAAGTGTGATTGCTAAAATAAGGAATAAAACTACATACATCAACTGTTTCTTTTATAAGTAGAGACAGAGATGACTCCCTCCACCACCTCCAAAGTGATGTTTAGAAAATTAATGTGATTCAAATTATGGATGCAAGTGAAAAGTGTTCTTTTTCAAATAATTAATAAACTGATCAACTGTCACCCTTTGATAAAAAATAGGTTGACGATGTAGCAACAATAAAGCACCAGGTTCACAGTGAACAGTCCACCCCATATGAGCTCATCTTCAAGACGACCCATATATAGGTTTGGGAAGCTTGGTGCGAACCTGGTCTTCATCGCCGTCCCGAGGGCCTGCAGGTAATATGAGTGGTCAAACAAAAAATAATTGTAACGAAAAATAAATAAGATGGAATCAAGAATAATTTACGCTGTCTCTCTGTAATTTTTGCACCTTGAGTAAGATAATAATCTATGGATTTGATTCCCTTGTCATGGGGAATGTTAGTATACAATGCCTGTACATCACAGGTCACAAATACATAGTTTGAATGCCTCTGTCGTCCCTCCACCAGTCTAATAAACTGTGTGGTGTCACAAATATAGGATTCCAAAGGACAGCGTGTGGTTGTAAAAAAAGAAACATCAGCGTAATAAGATAAATTAGATGTGAGTCCCCCAATCCCAGGAATAATAGGGCGCCCCAGTGGTTCGTGAAGAGATTTATGAATTTTGGGAAGATGATAATATACAGGAGTGACCGGAAAGGAGGGGTAGAGGAAGTCAACCTCATGTCTACTCAATACACAATCTACATAAGATAGATTAAGTAAATCTTTTAGCTCCCTCTGAAATCGTACTCTTGGATCGTAAGAGAGAATTTTGCTACCACTTGCCTGATTCACACAGACAGACTGGTTACAGATAAACCTCTCCCACAAGCCACCGGTTCATGTGTTTTCAAAGCAAACCCATTGTAGTAGACGAAAGGTCATTAGCGTTTGGCGGGAATTACAGGAACACTATAACGCTCATAAATAGATCTTTGTACTTGATCATAATATTGTGAATTCCCCTCAAAAACAACATTTTACGTTTTACGTGTTGAGTGGAGTTCTCTTTTTGAAGGTGAACAAATTTTGCAACAGATGCTGAAACTTCAATCATCCATTGCCCTTAGGATCAAGCATAAAATCACCGAATACATTAAGCGCAATCGGCGTACTGAGCCCCCAAATCTGCCTCCTGGGTCTGGTCTCTGTGAACACTGTATTTCTCCCTGAGCACTTCTGCTCCAGTACATAAAATCACTGCAGAATAGATGTGGTGTAAACACTTTAGAAAGACTTACATGCATTCTTTGAAATAAAAGAGCTTTATTTAACTCGTCTAATCGGGAAAGTTGCACCACCGGTATTTGTATTTTATTGGATTTTATTTTTCTTACTTAACAAACTAAGAGATTCCAGGAAAAGAAAGATAAAGGCTAGTATCCAGGAATCAAAGTGACAAAGTATTTTCCACTGAGCAGATTTTGTGGTTGCTTTTTCTAGCGAGGCATGACAGTCACGACACAAATGTGCCTTTTACGGGAGGTGATAGTTGTGCCTTTAATAGCGAGAAATTGCATGCTGTGCATTGTGCCTATTAGCTCCGCGTCTTACAGTGAGGGATGACTGTATTCTACAAAGAAAGCATTTGTTTCACATCGTGAGCACAATATTCTGGCTGATCTTTCAGGAGTGATGAGAAATCTCGTCAAAAGATAAAGACGGAAGGTGTGATGAAGTTATAGTATTATTGCTGGTCGCAGGTAATTTTTATATTCTTAAAGTGTTAGATTTTTTTTTGCACTTATTATATTATTTTATTTGTATGAAAACGGAGGTAAATTCTACATAATGTGTATTAAGGCCGCTGTATTATTGACCTAAATTATAATTTAATTTTAAAGTACTGTAACTCATATGTTCATACTTAATCACATGCCCAGCATACTGAACCTTGCATCTTTCAGGAAACGTTATTATCATATATATTATTATTATTATTATTATTATTATTATTATTTACTACTAAGGTCACGCTTCTCTATCTTGCATCAGTGCAAAGACACAGCATTTGTAACTAGTTTTTTTCAAAGCAACAGCAATGATACAGTATGTGCATTCTGCAGATTAGTTAATTCAAACATAGGAAACATTCTGTAGCCACTATTGATACAGCAGGGTACCATACTGTATAAATTGCTCTACAGTTTGAGATTAAGTCAGATGTCTTAAATTTGCAAGATTTGTGGGATTTGACTCTTCGGGGTATATACTCAAAGCTGATGCTTGTCGGTTGTTCTAGTTGGGGGATTTAAATAAGGCAAAACAGTCCTGGTTTTGAATTTAATATTATTGAACCTATTAAATTATTTGCATGTTATATTATTGCCCATTAAAATATTATTGCCCTTTTAAATGATTTGCATGTAATATTATTGCCCTTTTAAATGATGCGGACAGAAAGACCGACAAGTGGTGGCTTTGAAAATTCACTGCTTTGAAAATGAACCCCAAACTGTCTGTAATTATATGTGGAGGAGTAGCTCAATACCACGCTACTGTACTTCTTAATAAAATTGCAGTAGACAGTAAAAGATGAGCAGTACTGTAATTATTATTATTATTATTATTACTATTATATAATCCAATGGAACTTATTTATTTATATAGTTGCAGCATACGCCATAAAGCTTTATAATTGGCAATAAATACAGTATTATATAAGACCGGGTTTTCATGTGATACCCCACTGTTGCAGAGTATCACAGTTTGCCTTTGAAAGCCACGATGAACCTCGTTTCAATGACAGAGAGCAGGGTAGATCACTGGTTGCCTCAGTGACAGTGCTCAGCTGGCATTCGCTAGCCTGGTGCATGAAGCAGGAACAAAATGACCCGAGGACAGGCTGCAGTGGGACAGCGGTGGACTTGGCTCCCACAAGACATGAAAAGAGAGATGGAGGAGCTGTTATGGCAGTTGGAAGTCACCTGAGGATTGGGGTAGCCATGAGGAGACTGTGCTGTCAAAGAAAAGAGCCTTACTGTGTCACTGAGGAGGACTAACTGCTTAACATTTCAAGGAGGGATCTGTGAGTCAAAAAGGAAGAAAATTCAAGAGGTGTCCTGAAACTGTAGATGAGATGCTGAGGGCAATGCCAGTTAGTATAAGTGGTGGATTGGCAAAGTAACCTGACAAAGAAAGAAAAAGAGTAAATAGAAAAAGAGAAAGAGAGAAAGAGAAAGACAGAAAGAAAGACAGAAAAAAAGAAAAAAAGAAAGAACTAAGAAAAGAAAGAGAGAGAGATAACATAACTCCAGTCCATATATTTACAACTAGTCCTATTCTAGCTAAATTCAGACAGAAACTGCAGCAGTTAAAGCTAAATACAAAGAGATCTCATTTTTCAGTTATATCAGAGAAAACCTGAGAGAAAAATAGCTATATCCTTGGCTAGCAGCAAATGAATCTTTGTAATAGGAGGGACATAGCAGAATACATATGCCCTTTAGACCAGGACATTGAGAAATTCATAACTGACAGATCAGCACAGATACTCAGAGACAGAGATAAATTCAGCTCCATCCAATGCTTTACACCTTTTTTCACCAACTACCAGGATGCTCACTATTGCAGTAGAAAGATTGCCTACCAAGTCACATTAGAGTTTGATTACTCAAATGATAGCAATAGTAGTAGAGACCTAATAGGAAGACTGGAATTATCTCCTAAAACCACCTAAATGGCAACAACTGCCTTAATTTTCAACATGACAATAATAATTCACAGACTCAGTCATAAATATATAAGGTCTGAGCTTACCCTTTAAACTATTTTTGTACACACTGTTCAACACACTGTTCGACAAGTGCACCAACGATACCTGCAACAACTGAAATTGTCTTCAGCTAGAAAGTCCCCAAAATTTTATATTTTTGTGTAATCACAGAGACTAGAATTTAATGTTCAAAAAGTATACCTGTTCTTATGAATGTTTTAGTAATTATATAGGACTAAATACTGACAGAAACAAGTATGAGTAACATACTTTATATTTTAATAGATTCTGGTAATAATGGAAGAAGGTAGCAATATGAGTATAAAACAAATTATCATACATATTTGTTGTTTGGGTCAATATCTTGCACATATAAATTAACTGAAGTAAAGCATAAAAAACACAATAAAAGTAACAATTTGATTTTTCTAAAAGAGTTTCACAGGTCCATTCCAGCATAAAATAGGGGGGAAGGGAAGGAAATGTAAAAACTTGTGTAACCAAGTGCAGACTACTCAGCAGAAGGCGAATAACTCTACAGCCCTCTTCCATCAGGCAAATTAAAGAATAAGGAAAACTTTAAGCAGTTAAGGACTTAACTTAAAGTTCCATTCTGGTCAGGGTATTACATCTTGAAAGAAGTGGCATAACAAACAGGATGTAATTAGGAGTTTGAATTAAGTTACCCCACCCCCCCTGGTTGCAGATGTCCCACCAGGGTCAACAAGCCATTCCGACAGGAGGGAATGGCATAGTAACAACAAAGCCACTATGCCAGCCACCAAGCCAATTACCATGCCATGTCAGTTATTCTGGGTGTGATCACACCCATGGACAAGTGCAGTTGTTGAATTTAAGATCAAAATGTGATTGATGTTCCAGCTCTGTCAACTTAGTGATCAACATAGAGTAGAAATTTTCATTGGACAAGTGACAGGCCATGCCCTCGGAGAAGAAACCAAAAAAGAACAGCAGTAGAAATGTTTTGTCAGCTATTTTCAATTCATAGACTGTATCAGAACTTAAGATATGTGATTATACTAAAAAACAGAAAACCAAAGAAACTGCAAGAATTCGCTCTTAGAGCTTGATTCAGTAGTTGACACAAACGGAACTCCATGTCGATGTTGGTGGAGCTGAGCTATTATTTACTAATGCACATTTACAATAAATAATGAAAATCCCTAAGACTCATGTATTACACTTTGTCTATGCACAAATGCGTTGTTGCATACGGCATCCATGGCATTTGTAATGGGGAGTCAAAATTATGGGTGTACCTGGGTGATGACTGGGAGATGGCCTGAAGTGTGTGAAAAAAATGTCCATCTCAGGGGCATGTTATTTTGAGTGTCATGGGCATGTCACAGAACCGCAACCACAAAGGCCATGAATGATTATACCAAGTTGAGGAGGAGCAGTGTGTGCCTGTTATAGGCTGCAAGGGTGGATCATGCTCACAATGGTGCGAAAGTTGTGGAGCATTCAAAACCACCAGCAAAGTTACACCGTTTAGGGGCATTGAATATGTTCATCTCAGGGCTTGCACTTTATGGTGCTCGCTTGTACACAATTGGGAAGTATGAAACTAGCATTTTGCATATTATTGTCACTGTGACTGACACTTGGAACCAAGTCAGCAAAAGCTTCTATCTCTGAATCAGGCCTTTAGTCTCGAAGAGACACTTTGCATGATTTGTTACCCAAATGAAATTCAGCAGGAAGATGAAGCTTTAGTGAATCAATTTATTAAAGGGACATATGAAAAAAAAATATATAAGACTCAACCTCTGATGATTAGATTCCAAGATCCAGCTACCATTTTCCTGGAGTTCAAAGAAACAGTTTAAGGGGGTCATTCAGACCCGTTCGCGAGCACAAGACGCTCGCAAACGGGTTGATGTTGCCCCACTGCGCATGTGCACAATGGAGGGAGCTCCGTCGTGCGCATGCGCGAGACCCAGACTGCGACAGCCAAGCTGTCACTCCGTATCTCGCACCAAAGGGGGCGTGCTGTCGATGTTGATTGACAGCACGCCCCCTTTGGTGGGCGTGCCGGGGGCATGGCTGCCAGACGGAGGCATTCCCATGAGAACACCTACCGTCTGAAGCCAGCCCCACTGACATCGCTAGTGATGTCAGTGGGAGTGATTTTGGCTCTGATAGAGCCAAAATCACTCCAGGTCTTGCGGCAGCGAGACCCTACTGCAGGGTCTCCGTCACAACCCCGATGGTCACGATAGTCAAGACCATCGCGACCATCATCATGGATGCTCGCATAAGCTGTGGGTGGTCACCCACAGCTATGCGTGCGTCCAGGACTACGCTCCTAAAACAGGTAGGAGGGCCCTGATTCAGAGCAAGCACTCTGGTCAGAGCGTTTAGCTCTGAATCAGGCCCTAAGAGTATTGGGAAATGACTGAGGACTTGTCACTCCACTCCCTTTGTTAACAGAGTACCAAGAAATGAGACTTCCTCTTAAGACTACTCCCCAGAGAAAACTGAATTAATTGGTATCCAAAAAGTCAGTTATCCAGTATACTCAGGTATTTACCATCTCTTATCCTATAGTGTCCTCTAGAAACTCAGGATGATGACCACAGCAAAGGAAGGTCTATCTTCCAGTGTTGTTTCAAGAGTGGTTATGTGACATGTACTTGTTAACACTTAGAAAATAAAAAAAAAATGTTGGAAAAAAATACAGAGTGACAGTCCACTCAAAAATGAATGGAGATCTTAAATAACAAAAGCTGGTTTAGTAATTCTCAGAGACAGGGAGCCGATCATGAACTTGTTAAGTTCTTGATACATCAAGATCGACTGGTTGTTGAGCAGGGATTGCTTGTCCAATGTAGTATAAACCCTGGAATTCATCAGCATATTATTCAAATTGTGTTGCCGAAACTACAAGAGCAAGTTTTAATGCCAGCTTGTCATAATGGATCTGGTTGGAAAAGATTCTTCTGGGTTGGGATTCAAACAGATGTTGAAAAGTGGTGTATAAACTGTATGGCTTGTGTTGTCAAAAAGAATACAGCACCTGGGCACTGAGCATCCCTTCACCCCATACAAAGTCAACTGCTTCTTGAGCTAGTGACCTTAGATAATTTAAAACTAGAGACCAGTCTTTATGCATATCAGAAAGCCTTGACTATAATTGACCACTATACTACATTTATTGTACAGTAGCTGTCTCAGTGAACAAATTAATGGCCAAGATAACATGAAATAGTTTTGAAAAACTTGTATGCCCATATGGATACGCAGAATGTTGTCCATCTTGCAGCTGAAACATGGGAACCAATCTGCGGTACAGTGTGCCATACAGTTCCAAACCCTTGCTTCAGAGTTGGAGTGGAACAATGAAGCCTAGGTTGCCGCATTTATGCAGGGACTGTCGGATCATATTAAAGATGTCCTTGCATCCAGGGAATTGCCAACTTCCTTGGGCGACTTGATCTCCTTGTGTATCCCAGTAGACCTTCACCACAGAGAGAGAGCACGTGAAAAGGAACAGTCTCGTCACTTCACTTTAAAGCTGGCCCCACTATTGACAGCACCTACTGAGTCTCCAGAAGAACCCATGCAGATTGGGAAATCTTGCCTTCCTGCTGCAGAAAGAGAAAGGAGGTTCAAAAATAAACTTTGTTTGTACTGTGGCAAATCAGGCCACCATCTCTCTGGCTGTCCAAAGCATCCGGGAAATGAGAAGGCCTAAATGATCGAGGGGTGGTCAGTTTAGATGTGTTGAAATACACCCCAAGAAACCAAGTTACTTCCCAGTTTTCCATCAATGTAACCATGGTCATGGGAAATTCCTTTGAAGAAATCAAAGCCTTCTTAGATTCAGGTGCCGATGGCAATTTCATTAAGGCTAAAAAGGTCAAAGAGTTATTAGGTATTGCGAGCATGCCTCAAATCCTGTCATTGGGTTCTCAATTTATTATCTGTCAAACCACCTCATCGCATCATTCGGACCTCCATTGTCTCTTCAGAAGATCAGCTTCCAGCACCATACCAGTCCTTTGGAGATGTGTTCAGCAAAAAGGCCGCGGAGATGCTTCCTGCCCATCGGGAGAGGGATTGCGCTATAGATTTATTTACTTCCCAAATCCCAGGCAGTTACTGAATACATTACAGAGTACCTGGAACATGGATTTATCAGAGAGTCTAAATCACCTGCTGTAGCTGGTCTCTTTTTTGTTAAAAAGAATTATGGGGGTTTGAGATCATGCATCGATTACCGGGGCCTGAATGCAATTACCATCAAGGATCGGTTCCCTCTACCTCTGGTTTCAGAACTCTTTGATTGGAATAAGGGTGCAAAGATTTTCACTAAGCTAGATCTTCGTGAGGCCTACAATTTAATCAGAATCTGCTTTGGAGATGAGTGGAAAACGGCCTTTAACACTCAAGGTGGCCACTACGAATATTTAGTTATGTCTTTCGGATTAAGCAACGCCCCAGCTGTGTTTCAAAAATACATGAATCATATTTTTCGGGATCTGTTGTATAAATATGTAGTAGTGTATTTGGATGATATTCTAATATTTTCTGAAGATATAGCAAGTCATCGCCAACATGTAATTATTATTATTATTATTGTTTATTTATATTGCGCCACAAGTGTTCCACAGCGCCTTACAAGGTACATAACCAAAAAGCGACTTACAGTAAAACACAATACAATGAAGGACAAGGACATGGATAATATACATTGATACATAGATGGCCATAACACCCACTTAAGCAACAAAGCATAGGCACCAAGTGTTAGGTGTCCTAGTGGTGAGTAAGAAGAAGATGAACATAAAGTAAGGAGAAGCACAAGAGGGTAGAGGGCCCTGCTTGCAGGAGCTTACATTCTGAAGGGGAGGGGCAGACTGATGGGCATGATACAAATTGGGAAGACAGGGAGGAGGGAACATGTAGTAGCAAGTTAGGATGAGAGCTGGAAAGTATTGATGAAGTAGTGGGTCTTGAGAGCCCATTTGAAGGATTGTAGAGAGGTGGAGAATATGATGGGGAGAGGGAGAGAGTTCCAGAGGTGGGGAGCAGCACGGGCAAAGTCTTGGAGGCGGGAGTGGGAGGAAGTAATCAGTTGGCATGAGAGGCAGTGTGCATTTGTTGAACGAAGAGGGCGGACAGGAAAGTGAAGGGAGATGAGGTCAGAGATGTAAATGGGAAAGGAGTGTGTGAGGGCTTTGTAAGCGAGTGTGAGAACCTTGAATTGGGTTCTGAAGGGGAAGGGGAGCCAGTGGAGGGCTTGTAGGAGAGGGGAGGCAGATGTAGAGCATTTGGAGAGGAAGATAAGCTGTGCAGCAGCATTAAGGATAGACTGGAGAGGAGAGAGATGGGATTTGGGGAGGCCAGATAGGAGAAGGTTACAGTAATCTAATCTTGAGATGACCAGTGAGTGTATTAAGGTCTTGCTTGCATCCTGGGTGAGAAAGGGTCTGATCCTGGAAATAATTTTAAGATGGAAATTACAGGACTGTGAGAGGTTCTGGATATGTGGTTTAAAGGAGAGGGAGGAGTCCAGGATAACTCCAAGACAGCGCACTTTGGGGCTAGAGGAGATAGTTGTGCCATCAATTGATAAAGAAATAGTGGGAGGTGAGGTTATGTGGGAAGGTGGGAAGATGATCATCTCAGTCTTAGACATATTAAGTTTAAGAAATCGCTGGGACATCCAGGAAGATATAGCAGAAAGACAGTTGGAGATACGAGTGGGGAGAGATGTCAGGGGATGAAAGGTAGATCTGAGTGTCGTCAGCATAGAGATGATAATGGAGGTCAAAAGAGCTGATGAGTTCACCTAGAGAGGATGTATAGAGGGAGAAGAGGAGTGATCCAAGAACAGAACCTTGGGGAACACCTACTGTGAGAAGATGTGGGGGGGGAGATAGGCCATGAGAGGAGACAGAGAAGGATCGATCGGAGAGGTAGGAGGATAGCCAGGAGAGAGCAGTTTCACGTAGACAAAGGGAGTGCAGGATTTGCAGCAGTAGAGGGTGGTCCACAGTGTCAAAAGCAGCAGAAAGGTCAAGGAGAATGAGTAGAGAGTAGTGAACTTTGGATTTGGCAGCAAGGAGGTTGTTGCTGACTTTAGTGAGGGCAGTTTCTGTTTAGTGTAGAGAACAGAAGCCAGACTGAAAAGGGCCAAGGAGGGAGTGGGAGGAAAGAAAGCTGGTAAGGTGGTTGTAAACAATATGCTCAAGAAGTTTGGATGCAAAAGGGAGGAGAGAGATGTCTCGGTAGTTGGCGAGAGTGTTAGGATCAAGAGTAGGTTTTTTAAGAATGGGGGAGACAAGGGCATGTTTGAATGCAGAAGGGACAGTGCCAGATGAGAGGGAGAGATTGAGGAGGTGGGCAAGATGGGAACAGGCACAGGGAGAGAGGTAGCAGAGGAGACATGAAGGGATAGGGTCAAGGGGGGAGGTGGAAGGGGGGAGGACTGGATAAGGGCCATGACTTCCTCTCCAGATACAGGGGAGAAGGATGTTAGTGTAGGTAAAATGGAAGGGGAGGGATGACCCAGGAAATGAGGAGGTGTAGTGATGGGGGACTGGTGGGATATGATATCCTGATGTATGGAGTAAATTTTAGATGTGACGTAGGAAGCAAAGTCAAGGGCAGAGAGCAAGGAGGGAAGGTGAGGAGGGGTGGGCAGAGGAGGGAGTTCAGGGTGGTGAAGAGACGCTGCGGATTTGAGGACTGGGAGAAGATGAGGTGATTGAAGTATGACTGTTTAGAGAGGGAAAGGGCAGCACTGTAGAATGAGAGCATAAATTTGAAATGGAGAAAATCTGCCTTAGAGCGTGACCTTCTCCACTGTCGCTCGGTGGTTCGGGAACACTTTTGCAGATATCTGGTGCATTTGGAATGCCAGGGTTGAAGTGTGGAACTGCGAGGGTGAGTAGTGATCGCCGGAGCAACAGAGTCCAGAGCAGAAGTAAGGGAGGTATTGTATAGGGAAGCAGCTTGTTCAGGGCAGGAGAGAGAGAGCAAAGGAGAGAGAAGCGAGTCAAGTAGGGAAGAAAAGGATACAGCATCGATAGCCTCAATGTTACGCCTAGTGATAGTGGCCTTGGGAGGTAGAGGGGGTGAAGGGGACAGGGATAAGTTAAAAGAGAGAAGGTGATGGTCAGAGAGGGGGAATGGGCAATTGGAATAATCAGAAATATTACAATGGTGAGTAAAGACCAGATCAAATGAATGCCCACTCACATGGGAGGGTGAGGAGGTCCATTGGGAGAGACCAAATGAGGATGTGAGGGTAAGGAGTTTGGAAACAGAGAGTTCAGTGGGGATATCAATTGGAATATTGAAGTCACCTAAGATAATGGAGGGAAGGTCTGAGGAGAGAAAGTGAGGGAGCCAGGAAGCAAAGTTATCAAGGAATTTGGAGGGAGGGCCAGGGGGACGGTAAATGACAGCTACTCAAAGGTGTACAGGTTGGAAAAGATGTATAGTATGAACCTCAAATTTAGAGAATGCAAGGGATGGTTCAGGGGGTATAAGTTGGTAGGTGTAACCAGGGGATAGAAGGATGCCAACACCACCACCATGGCGACCCCCAGGCCAAGGGGTGTGATAGAAGGTGAGGCCCCCAGAGGAGAGAGCTGCAGCAGAAGTGGTGTCAGAAGGTGAAATCCAGGTTTCAGTAATGGATAGGAGATGCAAGTTGTTGGAGATGAAAAGGTCATGGGTGGGAACCAGTTTATTACATTCTAGAGTGCACAGGATAAAGGGACAGAGTTTGTGGGAGAGATGTGAATGAGATTTTTACTGTAACAAGTATGTGAGATTGATTTTGGGGACCGAGATGAATAGATTGGAGAGATTGTGCGGTCACCAATGCTGGGCAGGGAACCTTTAGGTGGTGAGTAGGGAGGGGGCTTAACGAGATGTGTATGGAGGTGGGATGAGGTGGCATGGAGAGGAGGGCTGGAGGAGGGATTAGCAGTGGGGTAGTAGGACAATGGTGGGCTAGAAAAGAATGCAAGTGTAGTAGTAGGAGAGGAGAGGGAGGAAGGCAGACAGAGGAGGGGAGATAAGGGAAGGAGAAGGTGAAGGAGGCAAGGGGAAAAGGATAAAGATGGAGGAAAGGGGCAGAGCAGAGGATTAGGTAGACACTGAGTGAGGGTAGAAGAAAACATGGCCATGGTGTGGCAGAGGTGGTTAGGGGGAGGAAAACTGGAAGAAGAAATAAAGTATGAATGTGAGTGACAGAGCAGGAGATTTGCAGAAAATCACGTGAGAATACAATGGAGAAAAGGTGTCTGCACAATAACAAAAGTTTATTATTGAGGGAAGTAAAAGAGGAGATTTAATAGGTGGAGAAAATGAATGTGAAAGACTGTTAGAGGCTAGATTACATGTGGCAGGGCATAGGACTTCGGTACCAAGGCATTATTTCTAAGAAGAAAACAGAAATCGGTGCAGAATACAGTGGGCTTTGAGGTAGGTGTAATCACAGAGCTAGGACAAAGTTTAGCAAGTATAATGTTAAGTTCTTACAATGAGCAAGCAGAATCCAGCGAATAATGTCCTGGCAATGCTAACATCCGATGTTTGTATTGATTAAGTAGTATTTTGAGCTCTCATTTCATGATGTTACTTTGTCCAAGTGTTGTTCAGATTTCTGGTGCAGTTTGCATGTTATCCTTCTGTTTGACTTCGGTTTAACGGCGGTATAACGGCACAATTATGTTTAAATTAGGGGTGTGCACCGGCCACTTTTCTTGTTTTGTGTTTTGGTTTTGGATCTGGATCTTTCTTCGTGTTTTGGATCTGGATTGGTTTTGCCAAAACCACCCTTCCGTGTTTTGGGTTCTGGGTTTTGTGTTTTGGATCTGTATTTTTTTGAAAAAAAGCATAAAAACAGCTAAAATCACAGAATTTGTAGGTTTTTCTGCTCCTATGCTATTATTAACCTCAATAACCTTAATTTCCACTAATTTCTAGTCTATTCTGAACACCTCACACCTCACAATAGTGTTTTTATGTCCAAAAGGTTCCACCGAGGTAGCTGGATGACTATGCTAAGCGACACGAGTGGGCGGCACAAACACGTGACCCATCTAGGCGTGATACTGCAGTGGCAGACAGGATGGCAGTTTGAAAAACTAGGCCCCAAACTGTACATAATGCAAAGAAAAAAAAGAGGTGCAAGATGGAATTGTCCTTGGGCCCTCCCACCCACCCTTATGTTGTATAACCAGGACATGCACACTTTAACAAACCAATCATTTCAGCGCCAGGGTCTGCCACACGACTGTGGCTGAAATGATTGGTTCGTTTGGGCCCCCACAAAACAAGCTGGCAATTAATCTGTCCCTGCACAAACTGGCTCTACGGAGGCAAGATGTCATCCTCATCCTCCTCATCCACTGATTCCTCACCCTCTTCAGTGTGTACATCCTCATCCTCACAAAGTATTAACTCGTCCCCACTTGAATCCACCACCACAGGTCCCTCTGTACGTTCTGGAGGCTGGTCTCCCTGGAAGAGCTGATAATTCATTTTGATGAACATCATCTTCTCCACATTCTGTGGAAGCAACCTCCTACGCCTTTCGCTGACAAGGTTCCCGGCTGCACTAAACACTCTTTCGGAGTACACACTGGAGGGGGGGCAACTCAGGTAAAATAGAGCCAGTTTGTACAGGGGCCTCCAAATTGCCTCTTTTTCCTGCCAGTACAGGTATGGACTGTCTGACATGCCTACTTGGATGCTGTCACCGATGTAATCCTCCACCATTCTGTCAATGGTGACAGTATCATATGCAGTGACAGTAGACATGTCAGAAATTGTTGCCAGGTCCTTCAGTCCGGACCAGATGTCCAAACTTGGTCCTGCCTGCCCTGCATCACTGCCAGCGGGTTGCTTAGGCTACCTAAGTTTTTTCCTGGCAGCCCCAGTTGCGGGAGAAAATGAAGAAGGAGCTGTTGACGTGTCACGTTCCGCTTCAGCTGACAGTGTGTTCACCAGCAGGTCTTTGTACCTCTGCAGGCTTGTGTCGGCCAGAAAGAGAGACACCACATAGGCTTTAAACCTAGGATCGAGCACGGTGGCCAAAATGTAGTGGTCTGATTTCAACAGATTGACCACCCTGGAATCCTGGCAAAGCGAATGAAGGGCTTCATCCACAAGTCCCACATGCCGAGCGGAATCGCTCCGTCTTAGCTACTCCTTCACTTTCTCCAGCTGCTTCTGCAAAAGCCTGATGAGGGGAATGACCTGACTCAAGCTGGCAGTGTCTGAACTGACTTCACGTGTGGCAAGTTCGAAGGGCGGGAGAACCTTGCACAACACGGAAATCATTCTCCACTGCGCTTGAGTCAGGTGCATACCCCCTCCTTTGCCTATGTCATAGGTGGATGTATAGGCTTGAATGGCCTTTTGCTGCTCCTCCATCCTCTGAAGCATATAGAGGGTTGAGTTCCACCGCGTCACAACCTCTTGCTTCAGGTGATGGCGGGGCAGGTTCAAGAGTGTTTGCTGGCGCTCCAGTCTTCGGCACGCAGTCGCTGAATGGTGAAAGTGGCCAGAAATTTTTCGGGCCACCCAAAGCATCTCCTGCACGCCCCTGTCGCTTTTCAGAAAATTCTGCACCACCAAGTTTATTGTGTGAGCAAAACATGGGACGTGCTGGAATTTGCCCAGATGTAATGCCCGCACAATATTGGTGGCGTTGTCAGATATCACAAATCCCCAGGAGAGTCTAAGTGGGGTAAGCCACTGGGCGATGATTTCCCTCAGTTTCTCTAAGAGGTTGTCGGCGGTGTGCCTCTTACTGAAACCGGTGATACACAGCATAGCCTGCCTTGGAACGAGCTGGCGTTTCTGAGATGCTGCGACTGGTGACGCTGCTGCTGTTGCTGCGTAAGGTAATACATCTACCCAGTGGGCTGTCACAGTCATATAGTCCTTAGTCTGCCCTGTTCCACTTGTCCACATGTCCGTGGTTAAGTGGACATTGGGTACAACGCCATTTTTCAGGACACTGAGGACACTTTTTCTGACGTTTCTGTACAGTCTCGGTATCGCCTGCCTAGTGAAGTGGAATCTAGACAGGATTTGGAACCGGGGACACACTACCTCCATCAATTGTCTAAATCCCACTGCACTAATGGCGGATACCGGACGCACGTCTAACACCAACATAGCAGTCAAGGCCTCAGTTATATGTTTTGCTTCAGGATGACTGCTGTCGTACTTCATCCTCCTCGCTAAGGACTGTTGGAGGGTCAATTGTTTAGTAAAAGTAGTGGTGTTCCTACTTCCTCTCTGGGATGATGAACGACTCCCAGCAGCAGCAACAGCAGCAGCGGCAGCAGGAGGCATAGCAATGCAGGATCCTCCGGAGGAATCCCCGATAGGAGAGTCAGTCATGCCAGTGACATGGCCTGCAGGACTACTTCCGATCCTGATTAAGGAGGAAATTGACGAGGAGGAAGTTGACGGTGTGATTTGCAGGCGCTTGGATACAACAGGACAACGGGATTTAGGTGTCCCTGCACTGCTTATGGTCTTAGCCAAAGTTTCTGAACTTGACAGTAACTTATTATGAATGCGCTGCAGGTGCCGTACAAGGGAGGATGTTCCTAGGTGGTTAACGTCCCTACCCCTACTTATTCCACCTTTACATAAGGTACATATGGCAAGACAGTTGTTGTCCGGATTTGGATAGAAATATTGCCAGACCAAAGAGGTGGAATGTTTGGTCTTCTGCCCAGGCATGACCGTGATGGGCTTTTTCATCCCACGGACAACAACTGTCTCCCCCGGAGCCTGATTTAAACAAACCACATCACCATCAGAATCCTCCTCGCCAACTTCCTCCTCAGCGCCAGCTACACCAGTATCCTCATCCTGTTGTACTTCAACAGTGACATCTTCAATTTGCATATCAGCAAGTGGACTGTGGGTGCTCCTTTCAGCACTTGCAGGGGGCGTGCAAATGGTGGAAAGAGCCACCTCTTCCCGTCCAGTGCTGGGAAGGTCAGGCATCGCAACCACCACCACACTTGGACTCTCCTTGGGGATTTGTGATATCTTCTTAGAAAGCACAGTTCTTCGCTGTGCTTTTGCCAGCTTAACTCTTTTGATTTTTTTAGTGGGAGGAGGGCTTCCATCGTCATGTGAAGCTGAACCACTAATCATGAACATACTAGGGATCGACCTTAGCCGTTCCTTGCCACTCCGTGTCGTAAATGGCATATTGGCAAGTTTACGTTTCTCTTCAGCTGATTTAAATGTTTTTTTCAAGGTCATTTTCCTGAACTTTGTCATTTGGGATTGTATGTGCCCTCTATTATGACATTGGGCATCGGCCTTGGCAGACGACGTTGATGGCATGTTATCGTCTATGTCATGACTAGTGGCAGCAGCTTCAGCACTAGGAGGAAGTGGTTCTTGATCTTTCTCTATTTTATTTTTATCGGAGAAAGTTTGGTCCTCCATTTATGTTATATCGATTTGATATATACGTGCGGCTAAACACAGAAAATATTTTTTTATTTTTGCTGGAGAGTAGTGCACTTTGTTGGTTACACCAGCCTTTAAGAAATGAAGCCAGCCAGCTCTTTACTTATGAGACACAGGCGTACGCTTGGCGCTGCTCCTTTGTTGATGCACGTGCGGCTACTGCGCACACAATTCACAAACACAGAAAATATATTTTTTTTTGGTTTGGAGTGTACTTTGGGGGTTACAGCACCCTTTAACGGTCAAGCCAGCCGGCCCTTTACTTATTACACAGGCGCACGCTTGGCACTACTTTGTTGATGCACGTGCGGCTACTGCGCACACAATTCACAAACACAGAAAATATTTTTTTTTTTGGTATGGACTGGAGTGTACTTTGGGGGTTACAGCACCCTTTAATGGTCAAGCCAGCCGGCCCTTTACTTATGACACAGGCGCACGTTTGGCACTACTTTGTTGATGCACGTGCGGCTACTGCGCACACAATTCACAAACACAGAAAATAATTTTATTTTTTGGTTTGGACTGGAGTGTACTTTGGGGGTTACAGCACCCTTTAACGGTCAAGCCAGCCGGCCCTTTACTTATTACACAGGCGCACGCTTGGCACTACTTTGTTGATGCACGTGCGGCTACTGCGCACACAATTCACAAACACAGAAAATATTTTTTTTTTTGGTATGGACTGGAGTGTACTTTGGGGGTTACAGCACCCTTTAACGGTCAAGCCAGCCGGCGCTTTACTTATGACACAGGCGCACGCTTGGCACTACTTTGTTGATGCACGTGCGGCTACTGCGCACACAATTCACAAACACAGAAAATAATTTTTTTTTTGGTTTGGACTGGAGTGTACTTTGGGGGTTACAGCACCCTTTAATGGTCAAGCCAGCCGGCCCTTTACTTATGACACAGGTGCACGCTTGGCACTACTTTGTTGATGCACGTGCGGCTACTGCGCACACAATTCACAAATACAGAAAATAATTTTTTTTTTGGTTTGGACTGGAGTGTACTTTGGGGGTTACAGCACCCTTTAACGGTCAAGCCAGCCAGCCCTTTACTTATGACACAGGCGCACGCTTGGAACTACTTTGTTGATGCACGTGCGGCTACTGCGCACACAATTCACAAACACACACAAAAAAATAATTTTTTTAGCACTTGGGGGGAGCACCCCTGATGGACAGAGCACCCCCTGGATAACACTACAGCACCCCTTTAGGACTGGGACACTGCACAGGACTTTGGAGTGGACACAGCCCCTATGGAGAACTGACTGCACAACACAGTCCAGCCAGCCCCTATAGACTTTGAAGTAGTGGACACAGCCCCTATGGACAACAGCAACACAGCACAACACAGCCAGCCCCTATGGACTTTGAAGTAGTGGACAACAGCAGCACAGCGCAGGACAGCACAGCACAGCACAACACTACTCTGCACTACACTACACTACACTACACAGCCCAGCCAGCCCTAACTCCCACCCTCCCTCTTCACTGTCCACAGCCGAGTGAGAAAACCTTTGAAAGGTCTACCTTCAGCACCAAAGTTGGCAGAGATTTTTGTAAGAGAAATCTTTAGGTTAGATGGGTTTCCTAAGGACATTGTTTCTGACAGAGGAGTACAGTTTACCTCTAAGTTCTGGAGAGCATTATGCAGGTGCTTTGGCATCAACCTGAGCATTTCTTCGGCCTATCATCTCCAGAGTAATGGCCATGCTGAACGAGTAAACCAAGAATTGGAAAAATTCATTAGGATATATGTTTCAGCCAATCAAGATGACTGGGTCTCTCTGCAACCTAGGGCTGAATTATCCCGCAATAACCTGTACCATGAGGCATCGGGACATTCCCCATTCTTTGTTTAGTATGGTCTGCATCCAGTGTTATTCGAGTTACCAGGCCTGCTGCCAGTATCAATTCCAGCCGTACATGGTACAGTGAATCAATTCTTTAGGATTTGGAAGATAGTAAAAAGCAATTTGTGTAAAACTTCTTCAAGGTACAAGCTGTTTGCAGATAGGAGAAGGAGGAGGGGTCCGGTGCTGGCTCCTGGTGGTAAAGTCTGGCTGTCAACCAAACATCTGAGATTAAGGGTTCTGACAATGAAAATCGCTCCCAGATTCAGTGGTCCTTTTCAGATCTTACAGGTGAATAACCCAATGGCATATCGTTTGAAACTTCCAAACACTCTAAGAATACCCAATGTGTTTCACATTTCTCTTCTCAAGCCCTTGGTGCTTAATCGTTTCTCAACCCCTTGCAGCCCTACTCCCGCGATTCCAGTAGACATCAGGAGGAATATGAAGTAAACAGATTCTGCACTCTAGGGTTTCTAGAGGAGCTGTTCAGTTTCTAGTAGATTGGAGGGGGTATGGTCCTGAGGAACATTACAGGGTCAAGGCTTCTGACATTCATGCGCCTCAGCTTCTTCAGAAATTCCACCAGAAGTTTCCCAACAAACCATTTGTGGAGTGTTCGGTGCCCACTCCTAGAAGGGGGGTAATGTCACAGTGCGCCGGACACCGGCTACCACATACCGGGTCCGGCAGCACTGGAATCTTTGGCGGGCAGCAGGTGGGGAGTGCCCGGTGCCTGCTGCCTTGATGTCCGCTCCGGGTCCCCCTCATGCCGGCTCCTAGGAGCACGCGCGCCGACCTGCAAAGGAATTTAAAGGGACAGGCGTGCCAAACGTAAAGTCACATTTGGCGTGAGATTTGAAATTCCTCTATAAGAGGAAATCTCTGGCATATTGTATATTTCTTTTCTAGATAACCCCTCCCTACCAATGGGTACCAATAGAAGTGTCAAGTATTTGGCAGTGTATGTATTTGGTGACCAGGGACGAAAATAAAAATCACAATTCCTAAATAACAGATTAATGCTTAGCGTTGCTAATGGCTTTGTTTACATAAATGGGGTATGTAGGTATGGTGTTCCTACCAGAG
This sequence comes from Taudactylus pleione, assembly GCA_031769625.1. NCBI lineage: Eukaryota > Metazoa > Chordata > Amphibia > Anura > Myobatrachidae > Taudactylus > Taudactylus pleione. The sequence goes on from JAUIMM010000188.1 coordinate 13,281,469, forward strand.
AGCAGGTGGACAGAACATCTGGATCTCCAAACCTATGTAACGTTCTGGAATTTATGGCATTTTGTTTTTGCCATTTCTTTCACTATAATGAAGACAGCGGGAAAATAACACATATTGTATCAATTGGGAACCACCATATAGACCTAGAAATTTGGAGTCCACTAAAAGAAGGCAACAATTGATTGAGCGCCAATGATTTAAGGGCCTGATTCATCACAGATTGCAATTGCAACAGTGTACGCAGATCGTCCGATGGTGCGTACAGCGCAAGCGGATGCACTGCAGTGTGCGTGCGTGAGTTAGCATTGCGATTGCACTACAATCACTTACGCAGATACAAAGCCTTCGCAGATCAAGGGATGGGACGTCAGCATTTGGGGGTGGTGACAGGGAAGTGGTTGTTTAACTGCAGGCGTGCCTGTCCGTTTGAACGCCGTTTTCTGGGCATGGATAAATTAGCCACTGCGATGGCATATGCAGCTTTAGTACACACAGTTGCAATTTCTCAGTAAGGTCAGACCTGTTGAAATTCTGGACCTCATTCAGAGGCGGTCGCAAGAAGCGATCGCTCTCTCTGAATGAGGGCGGGTGCTTCTTTTTTTTTATGTGGCCTCCTGGTCACTAGCTAAGCTGTGGTCTACCACCCACAGCTTACCTAGCGACCAGGGTGATTGGTCGCGATGGTGATCACCATCGCGACAATCGGGGCTTGCGACAGACCCTAAGGTTGGGTCTGGGCACTCGCATGCCTCAGGGAGCTTTCTGCAGCCGCCCATAAAACGCCCATAAAACGGTAGGCGTTCCTTAAGGAACGCCTCCGTTTCTTAAACCACCACCCCCGGCCCACCTACAAAAAGGGGCGAGCTGTCGATCAACATCGACAGCCGTCTCTTTTGTAGCGAGCTCCGGAGCGAGAGAGTTTCTCTCTCGCACCGGTGCTTGCGCACGTGCAGTGTGGCCGCTGCGCGTGCACAGGGCTACCCATCAACCCGGTTGTGAGCACATCGGTGCTTGCGACCGGGTCTGAATGACCCCCTCTGTGTGAGGGGCCAATGTTACTCGATGGTATGTATATGCAGGACTGCAATGTATTACAGATGTGAGATAGCGGTAGTGGGCATCTATATGCTGGCTTTGTGATTGCAAACATTAGCATATTTGCACAGCAGATCTGCATGCGCAATCGCAGCAATAGTGATCCATAGTGAATCAGGCCCTAAGATCATCTGAGCATTTCCAGTCCCTCAGCCAAGCAGCCTGATCGCCGTCGCCATCTTCTGAACTTTTCAAACATGCGCAGTTTAAAAAAAAAGCGCTCACTACATGAACATAGGCATAATGTTCGAATTGCGTGCCTCTCTGAATCAGTACCTAAGGTAGATGTGGTCCTCATGTGACTGCATATATTGTATGGTTGACATCTGAACGATCCCAAACAGATGTCGATCCAGATTCGTGGCGTTTTTTGGCATATGCGCACTGTGATTGGTAACCTCTAAGGTCTAAAACTGCCTGATTAGTGGGTATGGTGGTCAGTGAATTTCCTGCTCTGAAAAAGTCCTAGGGGTATATTTACTAAAAATAAAAGTGCAGGTTTTTAGAACGGGAGATGTTGCCCATAGCAACCAATCAGATTCTAGCTATTATCTTCTAGAATGTGCTAGATAAATGTTTAGTAGAATCTGATTGGTTGCTATGGGCAACATCTCCACTTCTAAAAACCTCACTTTAGTAAATATACCCCCTAGATTCAGCGATGCAACTAGGGGGGGTCAAGTGGGGCACGTGACCTGGGCGCTGTCGGAAATGGCGGTGGGTATGTGTGTGACAATGTCCAGCAGCGTCCCCCGCTGCTGGGTCTGACAGCTGCACTACACAGTAAAAGAAAGACACCGCCACTGGGTAGTACATTCACTGACAGTGAGAGTACTACCAGCGGCGGTGTGTTTGTTTTGGCAGCCAATAAGAGTCAGACAGACTCTTATTGGCTGCTGCACCCAGGGCCAGCACCGGGCGGGAGCGCACTCCTGAGCTCTGCCTTCCAGATCCCATAGTGGGTGAAAGGAGAGACGTCATGACGTCTCTCCCATAGTGCTATCTCCTAGCGCTATGGGAGGAGCGGGTGGCGGTGGGCGCAGATAGGGGGCACTACTGGGGGGCACTGTATAAGGGGCACTATGGGGGCAACATATAAGGAGCACTACTGGGGGCACTGGATAATGGGCACTACATAAAGGGCACTACTGGGGGCACTGTGTAAGGGGTGCTACTGGGGCCATTGCATAAGGGGCACTACTACTGGGGGAATTTCATAAGGTGCACTACTACTGGGGGCACTGCATAAGGTGCACTACTCCTGGGGGCACTGCATAAGGGGCACTGCATAAGGAACACTGCTACTGGGGGCATTGCATAAGGGGCACTACTACTGGGGGCATTGCATAAGGGGCACTACTACTGGGGGAATTTCATAAGGGGCACTACTACTGGAGGCACTGCATAAAGTACAGTACTACTGGGGGCACTGCATAAGGGGCACTACTACTGGGGGCATTGCATAAGGGGCACTACTACTGGGGGAATTTCATAAGGGGCACTACTACTGGAGGCACTACATAAGGTACAGTACTACTGGACGCACTGCATAAGGTGCACTACTACTGGGGGCACTGCATAAGGGGCACTACTACTGGGGGCACTGCATAAGGAACACTGCTACTGGGGGCACTGCATAAGGTGCACTACTACTGGACGCACTGCATAAGGTGCACTACTCCTGGGGGCACTGCATAAGGGGCACTGCATAAGGAACACTGCTACTGGGGGCATTGCATAAGGGGCACTACTACTGGGGGCATTGCATAAGGGGCACTACTACTGGGGGAATTTCATAAGGGGCACTACTACTGGAGGCACTGCATAAAGTACAGTACTACTGGGGGCACTGCTACTGGGGGCACTGCTACTGGGGGCACTGCATAAGGGGTACTACTACTGGGGGCATTACATAAGTGGTACTACTACTGCAGACATTGCATAAGGGGCACTGCTAATAGGGATATTGCATATGGGGTACTACTACTACTGGGGGCATTAAGGTGCATATGGAATGGAAAGGAATGTTCCCAGAGTGACGAGAAACTGTGGCATGTCATGTTGACATGCCCCCATTTTCCAGTGGCTCCGCCCCTTGTGGCATGTGGCCATGCCCACTTTTTTGGTGCACCAACTAACATTTTTTATCTTGACCCGGGCGCAAAATACCCTTTCACTGGGGATAGGGCTTCTCTTTAATTAACAAATCTGTAAACTGTGACAACTATCACTGTATACCACAGGCTATAGCCTTCACTGGCTACCAGTGGCAATAGCTTCCCTATGCTAAGCCTGGAAAAACCTATTTAATAAGGATTACGGTGATGATTATACCCTACTGCCAGTGCCCAGTAGCATTATTCTTCAACATAAAATATACAGATCGGTCTCAGGCAAATTGATATAATATTATGGTGCAAAGAGCAATAATAACATGGCACCCCTAGCAACTACATGATGGCCCTTATTTAATAGCATTCGTCTTGCAGGCTATGGCGAGTTAGCCCGTATTAGCACCAATAATTTATAAGGAAGAACCAAACATGGCTGAGCCTTTTACCTTATTGCTGCTTGAAAAATACTGGCTAACTCACATGCTATTAAATAAGGGCCTATCTATCTATCATATAGATTAAAGCGTGTATCTGATTGGTAAAGCTTATAGCATGAGTTCTAATTGTATTATTATATTTCATATATTTATAATACATACTGCGTTGTTAAGGTATCTCACTCAGTTTTCATATAATAAATTATGAACGAACATCCATGAAAATTTAATGAACCAGCTTCATCTATATATAATGATTACAATTCTTTCCCATTTTTATGTTCTTACAGAAATAAACAGCGCACGACACAAAGCAAAAAAAAATAGGCACACACGGAGCCAGATTTATGGACAAATCCTATTACAATCAATTGCAGCTATCGATCAGGTAAATACCGTATAACGCATTTCACATTGATTTCGGATCAGTATCGCTCTTCCATTTCGTCAAAAGCACTTGTTGCAAAGCTTCTTTTCACTCCAGAATCAATACAGTGATGAAATGTTTTACAGCTCGGAAAGTTACTTAAATTGAAGATAAAATATAATTTACTTGCATTCCGCTACGGTTACTGTAGCTCTTGATAAAATAATAATTCATTATTGATGGACTGTAGTCAGTAGAGGCTTTGGAAACATCGCACAGTTTAATATTCTTTGCCAATGCTCAGTCTACAAGGGAGGATATTGTCTTATAAGTAAAACGACACAGAAAAGTGACATATTTGACAAAATAACATCAAAAATATTTCAGTCCTGTCATTTCGGGGGATTTTTTTTTCTCCATGCAGTTCTTAGAAGGATTGTCTGACATTTAAATTGAGGATAGATAGAAGCACAGGGAGCAAGATAACTGAAAAGGGTGCTTTTATGGCTTTCACACCTAAATGGCCTAAACTGTACCGAGGGCAGGAGGCGAAAACAAATGGGGATTTAAAGCAGAGTTCAGCCAAAAAGCAAAAAAAAAAAAAAAAAAAGAGACATGTTTTCAAGCCTCCACGACAAGAGTGAAGTATAGATATGATTCTGCTAAAGTGAGATTCTAGGCTCTAAATTGGATATCAATTTGACAAGCAATCTTTCCTGTTACTTCAAAGAAGCTTGTTCCAAGTTTAAAAAGCCATCTGTTTGCTGGCTTTGATGTGTAGCATAGAAAATTGAAAACTGGACCCATTTCTTAAAATTCTTTGAAAAAAAAATATATATATATATCATGTCAGATGTTATGCAGCTTGGAATGGTCTAGGAAACCGGGGAAATAAAGCCTTAGAATATTGACTTTAAAAATTGGTTTGTCTGGCATCGGCATGGTGCCTGCTATAATTTCCGTTGTTTACAGACAGAGAAAGGCGTCTTGTTGTAGTACGAGCTCAGGAATATAAATTGGTATTTGCTACAGAAGTTTGACCCACGTTAGAGGCACATGCTCCGGAACCTATGTACTGTATATTTTGCTCTTTGAACAGTATCTAATTGCAGATGGTGCATATGTTTTAGATTATTGTAAGTTGCATTAAGCACTTACCTGACATGGATGCATAGGATGCTAACTCAGCTAGCTGGCATGGTGGCATCCCATGGGATTGTGGCATCACATGCGCCGGCGCCATCCCGCTGCGTCCTCCGGCTGTGAATAGGTGCAGAATGGATTTCCTCCTGCTGTTACAGCCGTCCCCCCAGCAGTGATGGGACGGTCTGTGACTACCAACATCACTGCCGAAATTGTGCCCCAAAGTCCAGCGCGAATGGAACTGAAAGTGCAAGGAACTTAGGACCTGATTCAGACCCGGACGCAATGCTGTGCTCGACCGCATTGAGCAATTTTTCGCAATCTGCGCATGCGTATGAGTCGCAATGCGTGTGCGTGAACCAGTCATAGTGATGGGAAAGTGCTCGCCCGTAGCCCGCAGTCGGCCGCTATTTTGAGTGACAGATGGTGCCATTTGTGGGTGGTAACAGGGGAAGGTGCTTGATAATGGGGGTGTGGATGTGCGAACGCAGGCGTGCCCGACCGTGTTTAATGGGTGTGCATAATTAGCAAAGTAGCGTCATTACATACGTGATTAGGTTGTATTTTAGCCTGCATTTTTAGCAGCTCCGATGGCTCTCGATGTTCCCGATTTATCCTACACCTGCCGGAGATGACGTGTGTTGCGAGTGGAAAAGGGGCGTCTTTATACAGGTGCAAGTGCATAGTGCGGCCGCTCGCTATTACTTAGTGGGCGGCTTTACGCGACACAGTGCGAGCAAATAGCGCCCGGGTCTGAATCAGGCCTTTAGCTATCCCCCAAGTACTTTTATTAGGCTGATCTCTGCGAGTGTGCAGATCAGCTGCTGCAGGGGGGGCGCAATAATCACTCCCCCCTGACACACACTTTGCTGTGCTCTGCATGATAGGGATTGGTAGTGGCAATGCCAAAGGGGAGAAGCAAGGTGTCAGGGGTGCATAAAAAAAGTTTGATGGGGGGGTATGGGGTAATGACACAAAAAGAGTTTTATTGACCCTGGGGTAAGGCGTTTATACATGTATATAGTTACACATGGGAGGGGTACTAATACAGAGGCTCCTATGGACACACATCTATAACCAATGGCGTCACAAGGGGGGAGCACCCGGGTGTCACCCACCGAGGGGTGACACCAAAGTGCCGACTCCTCCTCAGTGACAGGATCTGGGTGCTGCACTGTAGCACTCGGCTCCTGACACAGTGAGGGAGCCGGCACTGCAGACTAGTCCTCGGGGGCAGTCTGTGTCTCTGGCACTCCTGGGAGTGACTAAAACGGGAGGTTTGGGCCACATGGCTACACCCCCTACCCGCGAGGCCATGCCCCTACTTATGAGGCCATGCCCCCTTTACTCTCCTGCCCACACTGGGTGTCACCCAGGGGAAGGACGCCTATGTCTATAACCACTAGGGGGTAGGGGGTTAGTAATGTTAGTAATGGGGATCAGTTGCTGCTGGGGATCTGTTGACATTGGGGTGTGGGAGGTAGTTTTGCAATGGGTCTTATGATCATTGGGGGAGAGAAGTGAGACACCGCCAAGGCATAGTTCTGTCTAAATAAAATATTTAAATATATTTTTAAAAATATGTTCTAAACCAAATTTAAAAAAATGATCAATTTCTGAGAGGTTTTTGACGTTAAATGATTACATTCCCATTTTGGTATTTTATTGAGTTAGATGGAGGAGGGTCCGGGAGATAGGCACAGCGCTTACTGTAAGTCTCAACATTGCAAGAGCAAAATCAGTGCACCCTGAACCATACTTAGACCATGTCCTCATTATCTTACTGTAATGCCCCTTCCTAGACCACAACTAGGGACTGTTGGAGGCAGCGCATGCAATATACTGTGCAATTATGGGCCTTGTTGAGTCACACGCATATGTGGCCACTTGTTACGTGCGGCCGCAGCAGCTTGCTTATTGCCTTGTGCTAATGAGAGTAACTGTGTGCCATCATGTGGAAAGTCAGCCTGCCCAATGTTTTCTCATCTGCATGCGCAGCCACCGACATTAGTATTAGGAATTACACCAGCCCCATGTTGGGTGCGAAAGGTCTGACTGACACAGGCGTCCACATGCCAATAGAGGACGTAAGTATGCCTACATGACCAAGAGGAAGTATGCCTACATGCCCACGAGAAATTATGCCTGCATGCCCATGAGGAAGTATGCCTACATGCCGATGAGGAAGTATGCCTACATGCCCACGTGGAAGTATGCCTATATGCCCATGAGGAAGTATGCCTACATGCCCACAAGGAAGAATGCATTCATGTCCATGAGGAAGTATGTCTACATGCCCATGAGGAAGTATGCCTACATGCCCACGAGGAAGTATGAGTACATGCCCATGAGGAAGTATGCCTACATGCCCACGAGGAAGTATGCCTACATGCCCATGAGGAAGTATGCCTACATGCCCATGAGTAAGTATGCCTACATGCCCATGAGGAAGTATGCCTACATGCCCATGAGGAAGTATGCCTACATGCCCATGAGGAAGTATGCCTACATGCCCACGAGGAAGTATACCTACATGCCCATGAGGAAGTATGCCTACATGCCCATGAGAAAGTATGCCTACATGCCCACGAGGAAGTATGCCTACATGCACATGAGAAAGTATACCTATATGCCCATGAGGAAGTATGCCTACATGCACACGAGGAAGTATACCTACATGCCCATGAGTAAGTATGCCTACATGCCTATGAGGAAGTATGCCTACATGCCCACAAGGAAGTATGCCTACATGCACACGAGGAAGTATGCCTACATGCCCATGAGGAAGTATACCTACATGCCCATGAGGAAGTATGCCTAAATAACCATGAGGAAGTATGCCTACATGCCCAAGAGGAAGTAAGCCTACATGCCCACGAGGAAGTATGCCTACATGCCCACGAGGAAGTATGCCTATATGCCTATGAGGAAGTATGCCTACATGCACACGAGGAAGTATGCCTACATGCCCACGAGGAAGTATGCCTATATGCCTATGAGGAAGTAAGCCTACATGTCCACGAGGAAGTATGCCTACATGCCCACGAGGAAGTATGCCTACATGCCCATGAGGAAGTATGCCTACATGCCCACGAGGTAGTATGCCTACATGCACACGAGGAAGTATGCCTACATGCCCATGAGGAAGTATGCCTACATGCCCACGAGGAAGCAAGCCTACATGCCCATGTGGAAGTAAGACTACATGCCCATGAGGAAGTATGCCTACATGCCCACGAGGAAGCAAGCCTACATGCCCATGTGGAAGTAAGACTACATGCCCATGAGGAAGTATGCCTACATGTCCATGAGGAAGTATACCTACATGCCTATGAGGAAGTATGCCTACATGCCCATGAGGAAGTATGCCTACATGTCCACGAGGAAGTATGCCTATGTACCCATGAGGAAGTATGCCAACATGTCCACGAGGAAGTATGCCTATGTACCCATGAGGAAGTATGCCTACATGTCCACGAGGAAGTATGCCTATGTACCCACGAGGAAGTATGCCTACATGCCCATGAGTAAGTATACCTACATGCCCATGAGGAAGTATGCCTACATGCCCATGAGGAAGTATGCCTAAATACCCATGAGGAAGTATGCCTACATGCCCACGAGGAAGTATGCCTACATGCCCACGAGGAAGTAAGCCTACATGTCCACAAGGAAGTAAGCCTACATGCCCATGAGGAAGTATACCTACATGCCCAGGAGGAAGTATGCCTACATGACCATGAGGAAGTATGCCTACATGCCCATGAGGAAGTAAGCCTACATGTCCACGAGGAAGTAAGCCTACATGCCCATGAGGAAGTATACCTACATGCCCACAAGGAAGTATGCCTACATGCCTATGAGGAAGTATGCCTACATGTCCACGAGGAAGTATGCCTACATGCCCATGAGGAAGTATGCCTACATGCCAATGAGGAAGTATGCCTACATGCCCATGAGGAAGTATGCCTACATGCCTATGAGGAAGTATAACTACATGCCTATGAGGAAGTATGCCATTGTACCCATGAGGAAGTATACCTACATGCCTATGAGGAAGTATGCCTATATGCCCATAAGGAAGTATGCCTACATGCCCACGAGGAAGTATGCCTACATGCCCACAAGGAAGTATGCCTGCATGACCACGAGGAAGTATACATACATGCCCACGAGGAAGTATGCCTACATGCCCACGAGGAAGTATACCTACATGCCCATGAGGAAGTATGCCTACATGCCCATGAGGAAGTATGCCTACATGCACACGAGGAAGTATACCTACATGCCTATGAGGAAGTATACATACATGTCCATTAGGAAGTATACCTACATGCACACAAGGAAGTATACCTACATGCCCATGAGGAAGTATGCCTATGTACCCATGAGGAAGTATGCCTACATGCCTATGAGGAAGTATGCCTATGTACCCATGAGGAAGTATGCCTACATGCCTATGAGGAAGTATGCCTACATGCCCATGAGGAAGTATGCCTACATGCACACAAGGAAGTATGCCTACATGCCCACGAGGAAGTATGCCTACATGCCCACGAGGAAGTATACCTACATGCCCATGAGGAAGTATGCCTACATGCCTATGAGGAAGTATGCCTACATGCCCACGTGGAAGTATGCCTATATGCCCATGAGGAAGTATGCCTACATGCCCACAAGGAAGAATGCATTCATGTCCATGAGGAAGTATGTCTACATGCCCATGAGGAAGTATGCCTACATGCCCACGAGGAAGTATGAGTACATGCCCATGAGGAAGTATGCCTACATGCCCACGAGGAAGTATGCCTACATGCCCATGAGGAAGTATGCCTACATGCCCATGAGTAAGTATGCCTACATGCCCATGAGGAAGTATGCCTACATGCCCATGAGGAAGTATGCCTACATGCCCATGAGGAAGTATGCCTACATGCCCACGAGGAAGTATACCTACATGCCCATGAGGAAGTATGCCTACATGCCCATGAGAAAGTATGCCTACATGCCCACGAGGAAGTATGCCTACATGCACATGAGAAAGTATACCTATATGCCCATGAGGAAGTATGCCTACATGCACACGAGGAAGTATACCTACATGCCCATGAGTAAGTATGCCTACATGCCTATGAGGAAGTATGCCTACATGCCCACAAGGAAGTATGCCTACATGCACACGAGGAAGTATGCCTACATGCCCATGAGGAAGTATACCTACATGCCCATGAGGAAGTATGCCTAAATAACCATGAGGAAGTATGCCTACATGCCCAAGAGGAAGTAAGCCTACATGCCCACGAGGAAGTATGCCTACATGCCCACGAGGAAGTATGCCTATATGCCTATGAGGAAGTATGCCTACATGCACACGAGGAAGTATGCCTACATGCCCACGAGGAAGTATGCCTATATGCCTATGAGGAAGTAAGCCTACATGTCCACGAGGAAGTATGCCTACATGCCCACGAGGAAGTATGCCTACATGCCCACGAGGAAGTATGCCTACATGCCCACGAGGTAGTATGCCTACATGCACACGAGGAAGTATGCCTACATGCCCATGAGGAAGTATGCCTACATGCCCACGAGGAAGCAAGCCTACATGCCCATGTGGAAGTAAGACTACATGCCCATGAGGAAGTATGCCTACATGCCCACGAGGAAGCAAGCCTACATGCCCATGTGGAAGTAAGACTACATGCCCATGAGGAAGTATGCCTACATGTCCATGAGGAAGTATACCTACATGCCTATGAGGAAGTATGCCTACATGCCCATGAGGAAGTATGCCTACATGTCCACGAGGAAGTATGCCTATGTACCCATGAGGAAGTATGCCAACATGTCCACGAGGAAGTATGCCTATGTACCCATGAGGAAGTATGCCTACATGTCCACGAGGAAGTATGCCTATGTACCCACGAGGAAGTATGCCTACATGCCCATGAGTAAGTATACCTACATGCCCATGAGGAAGTATGCCTACATGCCCATGAGGAAGTATGCCTAAATACCCATGAGGAAGTATGCCTACATGCCCACGAGGAAGTATGCCTACATGCCCACGAGGAAGTAAGCCTACATGTCCACAAGGAAGTAAGCCTACATGCCCATGAGGAAGTATACCTACATGCCCAGGAGGAAGTATGCCTACATGACCATGAGGAAGTATGCCTACATGCCCATGAGGAAGTAAGCCTACATGTCCACGAGGAAGTAAGCCTACATGCCCATGAGGAAGTATACCTACATGCCCACAAGGAAGTATGCCTACATGCCTATGAGGAAGTATGCCTACATGTCCACGAGGAAGTATGCCTACATGCCCATGAGGAAGTATGCCTACATGCCCATGAGGAAGTATGCCTACATGCCCATGAGGAAGTATGCCTACATGCCTATGAGGAAGTATAACTACATGCCTATGAGGAAGTATGCCATTGTACCCATGAGGAAGTATACCTACATGCCTATGAGGAAGTATGCCTATATGCCCATAAGGAAGTATGCCTACATGCCCACGAGGAAGTATGCCTACATGCCCACAAGGAAGTATGCCTGCATGACCACGAGGAAGTATACATACATGCCCACGAGGAAGTATGCCTACATGTCCATGAGGAAGTATACCTACATGCCCATGAGGAAGTATGCCTACATGCCCATGAGGAAGTATGCCTACATGCACACGAGGAAGTATACCTACATGCCTATGAGGAAGTATACATACATGTCCATTAGGAAGTATACCTACATGCACACAAGGAAGTATACCTACATGCCCATGAGGAAGTATGCCTATGTACTCATGAGGAAGTATGCCTACATGCCTATGAGGAAGTATGCCTATGTACCCATGAGGAAGTATGCCTACATGCCTATGAGGAAGTATGCCTACATGCCCATGAGGAAGTATGCCTACATGCACACAAGGAAGTATGCCTACATGCCCACGAGGAAGTATGCCTACATGCCCACGAGGAAGTATACCTACATGCCCATGAGGAAGTATGCCTACATGCCTATGAGGAAGTATGCCTACATGCCTATGAGGAAGTATGCCTACATGCCTATGAGGAAGTATGCCTACATGCCCATGAGGAAGTATGCCTACATGCCCATTAGGAAGTATACCTACATGCACACGAGGAAGTATGCCTACATGCCCATGAGGAAGTATGCCTACATGCCCATGATGAAGTATACCTACATGCACACGAGGAAGTATACCTACATGCCCACGAGGAAGTATACCTACATGCCCATGAGGAAGTATGCCTACATGTCCATTAGGAAGTATACCTACATGCACACAAGGAAGTATACCTACATGCCCATGAGGAAGTATGCCTATGTACCCATGAGGAAGTATGCCTACATGCCTATGAGGAAGTATGCCTATGTACCCATGAGGAAGTATGCCTACATGCCTATGAGGATGTATGCCTACATGCCCATGAGGAAGTATGCCTACATGCACACAAGGAAGTATGCCTACATGCCCACGAGGAAGTATGTCTACATGCCCACGAGGAAGTATACCTACATGCCCATGAGGAAGTATGCCTACATGCCTATGAGGAAGTATGCCTACATGCCTACGAGGAAGTATGCCTACATGCCCATGAGGAAGTATGCCTACATGCCCATGAGGAAGTATACCTACATGCCCATGAGGAAGTATACCTACATGCACACGAGGAAGTATGCCTACATGCCCATGAGGAAGTATGCCTACATGCCCATGATGAAGTATACCTACATGCACACAAGGAAGTATACCTACATGCCTACGAGGAAGTATGCCTACATGCCCATGAGGAAGTATGTCTACATGCCCACAAGGAAGTATACCTACTTGCCTATGAGGAAGTATGCCTACATGCTCATGAGGAAGTATACCTACATGCCTATGGGGAAGTATGCCTACATGCCCATGAGGAAGTATGCCTACATGCCTACGAGGAAGTATGCCTACATGCCTATGAGGAAGTATGCCTACATGTGCACGAGGAAGTATGCCTACATGCCCTTGAGGAAGTATACCTACATGCACACGAGGAAGTATACCTACATGCCTACGAGGAAGTATGCCTACATGCCCATGAGGAAGTATGTCTACATGCCCACGAGGAAGTATACCTACATGCCTATGAAGAAGTATGCCTACATGCTCATGAGGAAGTATACCTACATGCCTATGAGGAAGTATGCCTACATGCCCATGAGGAAGTATGCCTACATGCCTATGAGGAAGTATACCTACATGCCTATGAGGAAGTATGCCTACATGCCTACCAGGAAGTATGCCTACATGCCCATGAGGAAGTATACCTACATGCCCATGAGGAAGTATGCCTACATGCACACGAGGAAGTATACCTACATGCACATGAGGAAGTATGCCTACATGCAGACGAGGAAGTATGCCTACATGCCTATGAGGAAGTATGCCTACAAGCACACGAGGAAGTATACCTACATGCCCATGAGGAAGTTTGCCTACATGCCTTTTGAGGAAGTATACCTACATGCCTATGAGGAAGTATGCCTACATGCCTACAAGGAAGTATACCTACATGCCTATGAGGAAGTATGCCTACATGCCCATTACACTCTCACCAGACAGATCAGTAGCAATTAAATGGTTGCCCCCCAGACACATCTATTTTCTTTGATGTTAGATTGTGTTCTCTTGTTGGTCAAACTGACTATTCAAGTATGTCCAGTAACCCAGCATACTGTATATCCCACAAAGGAGCACCACCTGCTAGAGTTACAGCAGACAGAGGTTATTCTACAGCACATGAAGTGCTAATCATTATTAAATATTATTATTATTATTATTATTATTATTATTATTATTATTATTATTATTATTATTATCTTTTATTTGTATAGTAGCAGCATATTGGGCTTTACCATTGGCACAGTACATGCTACTATTTATTACTGCAGGCAGGTAAATTTGTACATAGGAAATGTACGTTCATGTGTTACCAGTGAATCCTATAAACCTATTGCTCTTTATCAGCCCTCAACACATTAGACACGTTCACCCCGAGACCCTAATTCATGTATCTATCTTCCTATATAAATGGGTGTAGCAAAAAATATCCATGACATACCAAATCGTCATTTACACTATTAGCCCTCATGTATACTGTACATCTATATGGTGACAGGAGGGTGGTCGAAAAAACACAGGTGTGCCTGTCCGCTTGAACGCTGTTGCTTTGGTGTGCAAAAATTAGCCACTGCGATTGCATACAGCGCTTGAGAGCTCTCTGCGTGTGACGATACTTCTGGTGTCTGCGGCTGGTCAGACCTGGTGTAAATGCTGCGTCACTGGCCGATGTGCGACGATCGTACCGATGTTAATGCAGAAGAGCGAGGTTGGATGGATATAAGAAGGCAGCAGTTGTCGCCTTTATGCCGGCTGTGCTTGGGAAGACATTAGTATATGTACGCATCTGCGTTCTGTGCGAGATCGCAGCTGCGATCGTATTAGCGATCCTTACTGAATCAGCCCCAGAGTGCACTAAAACAAACATCGATGTATGATGTCTACTTTTTATCATGCATTTAGTCGGGCCAGCGCTGTTACTTTTACTAGTTAAATAAATATATACTTTTTAAATACTATACATTTCTCACTCGTACGCGGTTTTAGGTACTGAGAAAAAGATGCATTTTCCAAAAATAATCTTTCAACTTTGAAGGGGATTTACAATAATTGCTGTTTTCATTCTTTGGCAGGTATGTGATAATGGCCCGCTGTCAGTGGGCTCGTTTTATGTCATTTTATAATCTTGCTTGTCAAATAAAATGATAACCAAACACAACACATTAACATTCTTACTTCAAGGATGAAATGAGGCTCTCGGCGTGACAAGATCAAAGTCAGAAGAAGCTCGGAGCACCACAATAAATTTTCAGCTGCTTCCCCTTAACCTGACCACTATGTTAATCGAGTTTATTTGGTAATCAGTAAACTACTGACGAAGGGAAACCTCAGTATGAGCACTTTAGAACAGCAAATTTGGGAAGTGAACGTGCTAATGAGTCTTTGGCCTGTTCCTCAGAATCAGTAGCTGAGGTCAGACCTTTTGCACAGTATGACTATCATTATGTGGGATATTTATGGAACAAGGCAAAGCCAGTGTTGGTTTAATTATGGCTTTTTAATTTTTATCACTTACATCACATCCTAAACATTTAGGTAAGCTTGGATATTGAAATGTCATATTTAAAATGATTTACCAGTGGCGGATTTTAACTAGGGCAGAGTTTCCCAAACTAAGGGGTCGATTCAGACCCGGATGCTAAGCTGCACTCTCTCGCTGCCAAAAGGGGCCGGGTATGCAAATTTCGCGATCGCACTGTCTTGTGTAAGGACGCCGTCTATGTCTTAGAGAGCGACGGGAGAGTGAGCGCACGCCGGTATATGATGCCACTTTTCTTACTTAGCACACGTCATCTCCAGGAAGTGTATAATTAATCAGAACCATCGAGAACCATCGGAGCTGCACGCAGCGCTTGCGGTAGACCCTACCCCACCGCAAGCACTGAGATCACTGCAGGCTGAAATACTACCAAGTTACATGTATGGTATGCAGTCAGGATGCCGGCGGTCTAAATGCCGACCATCGGCATCCCAACTGTCTAATCCCGGCAAGGGTCTAATGACAGGTGTCGAAATCCTGATGCCTGTTATTTTACCTATGCTGGGAGCCCGGCATCATGATCGAAGGTAAGCTGGGCGCCAGGAGTGGACAGCCGCGGTGGGGGGAGGGTTAGGTTAGGGGCTCCCGGGGGGACTTAGGGTTAGGCACCCCCCCTCCCGGGAGGGTTAGAGCTAGGCTAGGGGAAGGGGGGGTTAGGGTTAGGTACCCCCGGGTGGAGGTTAGGGTTAGGCACCCCCCGGGAGACTTAGGTTTAGGCTGCGGGGAAGGGGGTTAGGTTTAGGCGTTCGAGGTTTAGCGTCCGGGTCTGAATCGGGCCCTAAGTCCTTACAGTCCAGGTTTTAAGGATATCCATGACTGGTTGGTGCACTGCGATGCATATGCAGATGGGCGACAATCGCCAATAGCGTGCGATCGAGGTTTAGCGTCCGGGTCTGAATCGGGCCCTAAGTCCTTACAGTCCAGGTTTTAAGGATATCCATGCTTTAGCACAGATG
Source organism: Taudactylus pleione (assembly GCA_031769625.1). Taxonomy (NCBI): domain Eukaryota; kingdom Metazoa; phylum Chordata; class Amphibia; order Anura; family Myobatrachidae; genus Taudactylus; species Taudactylus pleione. Next base: position 13,297,810 of record JAUIMM010000188.1, read on the forward strand.
ATTTAATTAGTACCTCAGTCTATATGATTTAACCACCTGGCAACAAGCATGGATATCCTTAAAACCTGGACAATAATGGTGGAGTTTGGGAAATTTTGCCCTAAGGGGTGCAAGGCTACAGCCTCCCCCCCAGCCCCCTCCCAGTAAAAATCCACCACCACCAGTGAGCCTCCAGTGATTGTTCTAGGGGCTACAGCTGATGCAGTACCTAGAATTCGCGAGGGAAGATGGGGGGTTGCGAATGTGCAAGTTTTGCTGCCAGCTGTAATGTGCTTCTAGGGGCGAGTCTAGCTTTTTTCTCCCCTTACACCTTACTCACAGCGTTGCAGCTTGTGCACATGCCCAAGTCTTGGCTTTTCTATTCTTTCCCTATAGTCACGGTGCTGTGCCAGTGGCCAATGCAGCGCCAGCCCCCTCAAGACCATAGGTAGGTCCTGGAACTGTGAATAACTACCGATTATCAGGAGATTCATGTCTCTGTATGTGCTAAAATGGGTAATGTTGTATGTCTATTGGGGAAATGTATCATGTATGTGTTTTCAATGTGCAGGGCCATTCAGACGATTAACACAAAACCTGAAGTTACTGTACGTGTTGGAGCTCACTAGTGCTAATACCGAATACAGCCATCTGATTGGACAGAGACTGGAATATATATCAGATGCTACAGTATGTATCAAGCCAATTTGTAAACATGCATATATCATAAAAGTCCTGATTCTCAGCCCGCAATAGTCAGTGAGGCTTCATGTAAATTTGAAAAGGGTGGAACAAATCAAGACTGGGATCTTTTTCCAATTTTTTTTTTTAAATATCTGTATGAACATGCAGTAGACTAGAAATTCTCACACGCCCAACATTGGCAAGTCTGTGATCAGGACAGGGAGTGGGAGGGACCTCATCATAGTGGGAGTGACCACAATCAGCATTTTAAGAAAAAATAAATAAACTTAATTTCAAGGTGATACCTCCCAATTGGCCCCCAATGCACGCTGCAAACTAGGATACATTTCCTGATTACGAGATGGCAGGTCAGCTACCACAAAAAGGGCTTGTTCCGCTGAAATTGGGGCAGCTGGGAGGCAGACATTCAGTTTACAAATGAGACACTTTTGAGTAATTTATATGCATTAAGAATAATGTCTTTACCCATGTAGGGAAGGCATGCTTGCTTTCCCCATGGTACAATGTTCTCATACTAAGATCCTGAGGGTTTGAAGGTTGGCAGCCTGTATCTTACCAATGGTAATATATTGGCTGTATGAGCATTTGGGGTAATGTGATTAGCCAGACAGACTGGTGAGTGAGGAAATAGGCTGCATGAGAGCAATGGATAAATGAGATACAGCACCCCTTGATGCTATGGTTTGGAAAAATGTGACCTCATTCTTCAGGTTCCCTAGACTGTATGATATACAGCAGCTTTCACAAGAATTCAGTACCCTAAAAAGTCGAAATAAAACTCTTCACATGTCAGACTCATAATTCATTATTTGGCTGCAGATTTTAAATATAAATAAAAGAATAAATAAATACTAGAAAATGCAGCAACATCAAGACAATCTAAATGGCATTTCTTAGGAGACTCACCAATGGTAGCAGAGAAATGAAGCATACAGTAATTTGCTAGCCATGTCATTGGCTTACAAATCTGCAATTGGAAGAATAGCATTCTATTGGCCCAGCCATACGGTAATTAACATTATGAAGAGATGACCACAGCAGATCTTGTTCCACCTTGAAATTCTTAACTATGTTGCTCTGCAGTTTCCCTCTATGGCCCGGAAAAGGGGTAAACTGAAAATACACAGTTCCTTTGGTAAATGTACATAACAGATAACATTCTGCCAAGAGAGCATCAATCATGAGACATCTTGAAATAATATCCTCCAGCCCCTTTGGTGGATCCACTTGGAAGAACTCAGCCACAATACCATCTCTCAAACTGAATCACAACTTATAGTTTTGAGACACATGGTTCTAGTCTTTCAATCTATACATTTGAGAAACTCTGTGGGGTACTCCCAAATAGACTGATGGTCTTAAAGGAGATGGATCAGAGTGATTTCATGAGTCAATGTTTGATGAGAATCCAACGATGCAATGAAAGCCTCCAACTAGTAAAACAAGGACTTTATTGCAGGCGTCCCCTTTTTCCAGCAAAGGTGCCTCAGGCTGGGGCATTCCCTTTAATTATGGTGAACATCATGGAAACCTGCAGTTTGTCTGAAGCTTCTGTTGCACCATAGCAGAGCCAAGAGGCTGGCCAATTGCCTGGCTGACTGAGACCAAGGAGCTTGGCCTCATTTTTCCATCTTAGACTTTCTAAAGAGGACAAGTAGAGAAGTTGCCCATAGCAATCAATTAGATTTGAACTACAATTTATCAGGTACAATCTATAAAATGATAGCTAGTAGCTGATTGGTTGTGATGGACAACTTCTCTGTCCTCCTTAGAAGGTTTGATACCTCTCACCTTGTATCTTTTTCATCCACATGTGTGTATAACACAAAAGATCTGTAGTACCTGGAGATCAGCAGGCACATTGGCAGCTCCAGGTTGAGCAGATTTTTCTGTAGAACCAATAATCTGTCTTTGTTTATTTGCCAGGAGTTTTCTCAACTAGGAAAATTAATCATGAGGATCAGACAGAGCCAACTGCTATTGGAGTGGCACAAAAAAATACTAAAATTCATTGATATAAAAATCAAGTGATCTTAATATTATTGATGAAATGTCAATAGTTTAGGATGCTCACAGAGGTTCCCAAACGCAGTCCTCAAGGCTCCCCAACAGTTCAGGTTTCAAGAGGTATCATTGGTTGAGCACAGGTGACCTAATTAGTACCTCAGGCAATTTGATTTAACCACCTGTGCTCAACCATGGTTATCTCTAAAACCTGAACTGTTGGGGAGCCTTAAGGATCATGCTTGGGAACCTCTGGATGCCCAAATGTGACAGACTGAGTTTGAGTCATGGAAGCTTAAAGCACTGTTAAATAGGCGAGTACAAGGGCTGATGGCATTCCACTCTTAGATGAATAATTAAAGTAAAATTAAAGAGCCTAAAGTACCAACTCCCTTATGGGGAGATGTGCTAAGCCTTTGGAGAGTGATAAAGTGGAGATAGACAAAGTACCAACCGATCAGCTTCTAACTGTCACTTTACAGACTGTGTTTGAAAAATGACATTTAGGAGCTGATTGGTTGGTAGTTTAACACTCTCAACTTTATCTCTCTTCAAGGCTTAGTGCATATGATATAAAATTGTGCACATATTAGAATGTGAAACTGAAAATAAATAAAATTGCTACAGAAATTTTAAAAGTTAATTTAAAGGGACATGGTTGGTGTAATAATGGTTAGCATTACGGTCTCAAAACACTGAGGTCTTAGGGTTGATTTACACCACAGCCCAAACTCTGTGGAGATCTCCCCGTGGTTGCATAGGTTTCCTCCGTGTACTGTGATTTCCTCCCACAGTCCAAAAATATACAGGTAGGATACTTGGCTCCCAATAAAAGTTAACCCTATGTGTGTATGTATGTGTGTGTGTGTGTATGTAAGTGTGTGAGCATGAGGTAGGGAATATACAGTCAGGTGCATAAATATTGGGACATTGACAGAATTTTCATATTTTGGCCTCTATTCACCACCAAAATGGCTTTGAAATGAAACAAACAAGATGTGCTTTAACTGCAGACTTTCAGATTTAATTTGAGGGTAAATACATCCAAATCAGGTGAACGGTGTAGGAATTACAATGGTTTCTATATGTGCCTCCCACTTTTTAAGGGGCCAAAAGTAATGGGACTATCAACTCAAAAGCTATTTCATGGACAGGTGTGGGCTATTCCCTCATTATTTCATTATCAATTAAGCAGGTAAAAGGTCTGGAGTTGATTCTAAGTGTGACATTTGCATTTGGAATCAGTTGCTGTCGACTTTCAATATGAGATCCAAAGAGCTGTCACTATCAGTGAAGCAAGCCATCATTAGGCTGAAAAATCAAAACAAACCCATCAGAGAGATAGCAAAAACATTAGGTGTGGCCAAATCAACTGTTTGGAACATTCTTAAAAAGAAAGAACGCACCGGAGAGCTCAGCAACACCAAAAGACCCAGAAGACCACGGAAAACAACTGTGGTGGATGACAGAAGAATTATTTCCCTGGTGAAGAAAAACCCCTTCACAACAGTTGGCCAAATCAAGAACACTCTCCAGGTGGTAGGTGTATATGTGTCAAAGGCAACAATCAAGAGAATACTTCACAAGAGAGAATATAGAGGGTTCACCACAAGATGTAAACCATTGGTGAGCCACAAAAACAGGAAGACCAAATTAGAGTTTGCCAAACAACATCTAAAAAAGCCATTACAGTTCTGGAACAACATCCTATGGACAGATGAGACAAAGATCAACTTGTACCAGAGTGATGGGAAGAGAAGAGTATGGAGAAGGAAAGGAACTGCTTATGATCCAAAACATACCACCTCATCAGTGAAGCATGGTGGTGGTAGTGTCATGGCGTGGGCATGTATGGCTGCCAATGGAACTGGTTCCCTTGTATTTATTGATGATGTGACTGCCGACAAAAGCAGCAGAATGAATTCTGAAGTGTTTCGGGCAATATTATTTGCTCATATTCAGTCAAATACTTCAAAACTCATTGGATGGGGCTTCACAGTGCAGATGGACAATGACCCGAAGCATACTGCAAAAGCAATCAAAGAGTTTTTAAGGCTAAAAAGTGGAATGTTATGCAATGGCCAAGTCAATCCCCTGACCTGAATCCTATTGAGCATGCATTTCACTTGATGAAGACAAAACTGAAGGGAAAATGCCCCAAGAACAAGCAGGAACTGAAGACATTTGCAGTAAAGGCCTGGCAGAGCATCACCAGGGATGCAACCCAGCGTCTGGTGATGTCTATGCGTTAATGACTTCAGGCTATAATTGCCTGCGAAGGGTTTGCAACAAAATATTAAAAAGTGAAAGTTAGATTTAGGATTGTTTAGTTTGTCCCATTACTTTTGGCCCCTTAAAAAGTGGGAGGCACATATAGAAACCGTTGTAATTCCTATACTGTTCACCTGATTTGGATGTAATTACCCTCAAATTAAATCTGAAAGTCTGTAGTTAAAGCACATCTTGTTTGTTTCATTTCAAAGCCATTGTGGTGGCCAAAATATGAAAATTCTGTCAATGTCCCAATATTTATGCACCTGACTGTAGATTGTAAGATCCACTGGGGCAGGGACTGATGTGAAAGGCTAAATATTCTTGGTAAAGCGCTATGGAATATGTGTGCGCTATATAGATAACTGTTTTTTTTTTTAATCCAGTGTATTTTATTGTTTTTTTTAATAAAGAAAAGCACACAGAAACAACATATACAAGAACATGACATATGTACGGTTATGCAGCAGTATAAACATACATAAAGATATACATACATAGACATATATATATATATATATATTAGGGGTGTGCGGGTTCGGATTTCTGAAATCCGAACCCCCCCGAGCCCCCCCGATCCGAGGCAGATCCGAGTCAGGCTCGACTTTTCCCGCCTGACTCGGATCTGAAATCGAGGCAAAACTTTATCATCCCGCCTTCCGAGTCTCACGGGTTTTGGATCCTATATAAGGTACCTGCGTCTGCGCCATTTTCTCACTCGGCTGTGGATAGTGAAGAGGGAGGGTAGGAGTAGTGTAGTGCAGAGTAGTGTTGTGCTGTGCTGTGCTGCGCTGTGCAGCTGTTGTCCACTACTTCAAAGTCCATAGGGGCTGGCTGTGTTGTGCTGTGCTGCTGTTGTTAAGAGGGGCTGTGTCCACTACTTCAAAGTCCATAGGGGCTGGCTGGACTGTGTTGTGCAGTCAGTTCTCCATAGGGGCTGTGTCCACTCCAAAGTCCTGTGCAGTGTCCCAGTCCTAAAGGGGTGCTGTAGTGTTGTCCAGGGGGTGCTCTGTCCATCAGGGGTGCTCCCCCCAAGTGCTAAAAAAATAATATATTTTCTGTGTTTGTGAATTGTGTGCGCAGTAGCCGCACGTGCATCAACAAAGTAGTGCCAAGCGTGCGCCTGTGTCATAAGTAAAGGGCCGGCTGGCTAGACCGTTAAAGGTTGCTGTAACCCCCAAAGTACACTCCAGTCCAAACCAAAAAAAAATTATTTTCTGTGTTTGTGAATTGTGTGCGCAGTAGCCGCACGTGCATCAACAAAGTAGTGCCAAGCGTGCGCCTGTGTCATAAGTAAAGGGCCGGCTGGCTTGACCGTTAAAGGGTGCTGTAACCCCCAAAGTACACTCCAGTCCAAACCAAAAAAAAAATTATTTTCTGTGTTTGTGAATTGTGTGCGCAGTAGCCGCACGTGCATCAACAAAGTAGTGCCAAGCGTGCGCCTGTGTCATAAGTAAAGGGCCAGCTGGCTTGACCATTAAAGGGTGCTGTAACCCCCAAAGTACACTCCAGTCCAAACCAAAAAAAAAATTATTTTCTGTGTTTGTGAATTGTGTGCGCAGTAGCCGCAAGTGCATCAACAAAGTAGTGCCAAGCGTGCGCCTGTGTCATAAGTAAAGGGCCGGCTGGCTTGACCGTTAAAGGGTGCTGTAACCCCCAAAGTACACTCCAGTCCAAACCAAAAAAAAAATTATTTTCTGTGTTTGTGAATTGTGTGCGCAGTAGCCGCACGTGCATCAACAAAGTAGTGCCAAGCGTGCGCCTGTGTCATAAGTAAAGGGCTGGCTGGCTTGACCGTTAAAGGGTGCTGTAACCCCCAAAGTACACTCCAAACCAAAAAAAAAAATATTTTCTGTGTTTGTGACTTGTGTGCACTGTGGCTGCACATGCATCAACAAAGGAGCAGCGCCAAGCGTGCGCCTGTGTCCCATAAGTAAAGAGCCGGCTGGCTCATTTCTTAAAGGGTTTTGTAACCCACAAAGTACACTACTCTCCAGCAAATATAAAAAAATATTTTCTGTGTTTGTGTGCGCTTTAGCCGCACGTATATATCAATATAACATAAATGGAGGACCAAACTTTCTCTGATAAAAATAAAATAGGGAAAGATCAAGAACCACTTCCTCCTAGTGCTATTGCTGCTGCTGGGAGTTGTTCATCATCCCAGAGAGGAAGTAGGAACATCACTACTTTTACTAAACAATTGACCCTCCAACAGTCCCTAGCGATGAGGATGAAGTACGACAGCAGTCATCCTGAAGCAAAACGTATAACTGAGGCCTTGACTGCTATGTTGGTGTTAGACGTGCGTCTGGTATCCGCCATTAGTGCAGTGGGATTTAGACAATTGATGGAGGTAGTGTGTCCCCGGTTCCAAATTCCGTCTAGATTCCACCTGCATCCTCAAAGCAGCAGCGACAAGCGTGCGTCTGTCTGTTAAAGGGTGGTGACACCCTCAAAGTGTGCTACACAAACAATAAAAATATTGTTCTTTTTTTTTCGGTCTTTGTGAAATGTGTGGGCTGTAGCCGCACCTGCATCCTTAAAGCAGCAGCAACAAGCGTGCGTCTGTCTGTTAAAGGGTGATGACACCCTCAAAGTGTGCTACACAAACAATAAAAATATTGTTATTTTTTTTTCTGTCTTTGTGAATTGTGTGGGCTATAGCCGCACTTGCATCCTCAAAGCAGCAGCGACAAGCGTGTGTCTGTCTGTTAAATGGTGGTGTAACTCTCAAAGTGCTCCAAAAAATAAAAACTATTTTTTTAATGTGTTTGTAACTTGTGTGCGATGTAGCCGCACTTGCATCCTCAAAGCAGCAGCGACAAGCGTGCGTCTGTCTGTTAAAGGGTGGTGACACCCTCAAACTGTGCTTCACAAACAATAAAAATATTCTTCTTCTCTTTTCTGTCTTTGTGAATTGTGTGGGCTGTAGCCACACCTGCATCCTTAAAGCAGCAGCGACAAGCGTGCGTCTGTCTGTTAAAGGGTGGTGACACCCTCAAAGTGTGCTACACAAACAATTAAAATATTGTTCTTTTTTTTTTGGTCTTTATGAAATGTGTGGGCTGTAGCCGCACCTGCATCCTCAAAGCAGCAGCGACAAGCGTGCATCTGTCTGTTTAAGGGTGGTGACACCCTCAAAGTGTGCTACACAAACAATTAAAATATTGTTCTTTTTTTTTCTGTCTTTGTGAAATGTGTGGGCTGTAGCCACACCTGCATCCTTAAAGCAGCAGCGACAAGCGTGCGTCTGTCTGTTAAAGGGTGGTGACACCCTCTAAGTGTGCTACACAAACAATAAAAATATTGTTCTTTTGTTTTCTGTCTTTGTGAATTGTGTGGGCTATAGCCGCACTTGCATCCTCAAAGCAGCAGCGACAAGCATGCTTCTGTCTGTTAAAGGGTGGTGTAACCCTCAAAGTGCGCTCCACAAACAATAAAAATATTCTTCTTTTTATTCTGTCTTTGTGAATTGTGTGGGCTGTAGCCGCACTTGCATCCTCAAAGCAGCAGCGACAAGCGTGCGTCTCTCTGTTAAAGGATTACATCGGTGACAGCATCCAAGTAGGCATGTCAGACAGTCCGTACCTGTACTGGCAGGAAAAACAAGCAATTTGGAGGTCCCTGTACAAACTGGCTCTATTTTACCTGAGTTGCCCCCCCTCCAGTGTGTACTCCGAAAGAGTGTTTAGTGCAGCCGGGAACCTTGTCAGCGAAAGGCGTAGGAGGTTGCTTCCACAAAATGTGGAGAAGATGATGTTCATAAAATGAATTATCAACTCTTCCAGGGAGACCAGCCTCCAGAACGTACAGAGGGACCTGTGGTTGTGGATTCCAGCGGGGACGAATTAATACTTTGTGAGGATGAGGATGTACACAACACTGAAGAGGGTGAGGAATCGGTGGATGAGGAGGATGAGGATGACATCTTGCCTCCGTAGAGCCAGTTTGTGCAGGGACAGATTAATTGCCAGCTTGTTTTGTGGGGGCCCAAACGAACCAATCATTTCAGCCACAGTTGTGTGGCAGAAACTGGCGCTGAAATGATTGGTTTGTTAAAGTGTGCATGTCCTGTTTATACAACATAAGGGTGGGTGGGAGGGCCCAAGGACAATTCCATCTTGCACCTCTTTTTTTTCTTTGCATTATGTACAGTTTGGGGCCTAGTTTTTCAAACTGCCATCCTGTCTGCCACTGCAGTTTCACGCCTAGATGGGTCACGTGTTTGTGCCGCCCACTCGTGTCGCTTAGCATAGTCATCCAGCTACCTCGGTGCAACCTTTTGGACATAAAAACACTATTGTGAGGTGTGAGGTGTTCAGAATAGACTGGAAATGAGTGGAAATTAAGGTTATTGAGGTTAATAATAGCATAGGAGCAGAAAAACCTACAAATTCTGTGATTTTAGCTGTTTTTATGCTTTTTTTCAAAAAAATACAGATCCAAAACACAAAACCCAGAACCCAAAACACGGAAGGGTGGTTTTGGCAAAACCAATCCAGATCCAAAACACGTAGAAAGATCCAGATCCAAAACCAAAACACAAAACACGAAAAGTGGCCGGTGCACACCCCTAATATATATATATATATATATATATATATATATATATATATATATATATATATGAAAAACATCATTAGCAAAATAATAGCAATGCGGTAGCAAATAAAACAATACAAGAACAAGTGCTGTCAGCCCCTCTCCCCCAATCAGCCAGTGTCAGATGGTAAGAAGGCATCTCTCCTTCTACCATAGATAAACGTGTGCCATGGTGACCATATTTTGTGAAATTTGTTGAGATATCCTCTAGCTTAGGGGTGGGCAATAAGCGTCCCCACAGATGTTGTTAAACTACACATCCCAGCATGCATGAACTGCCACAATTTTGCTAGTTGGCCATGCTAAAAATGTTGCGACGCATGCTGGTATTTGTAGTTCAACAACAGCTGGAGGGCTGCTTATTGCCCACCGCTATATACAGAAATCTCTCGTGATTAACAGAATCATTGACCAGGGAGATCCAGTTGGAAACGAAGGAGGATTCACCCCCCGCCATGCCCCTGCTATAATAACCTTGGCCAGAGATAACAAATAAAAGCAATTCTGCTAGATTATAATATAAAACGATTCTTCAAGGGAGAAACCAAAAAGACAAATAAGTGGGTCAAGGGGAGGACAAAGCAGGTAAAGTAGTACGGACACAATTCCACATCTGGTTCCAAAAAAGGTGCACAGCCTGGCCAAAGGAGATGCCAGAAAGTTGCCTCATTCGCCCACCACATCTACAGGAATCTTCTCGAAACCCCATATTAAAGAGACTACTCGGAGTATAATGTATTCTATGAAAAATAAAAAAAAATTATCTGTTGGTAGCGAATACAGGCAGTAGCATCCCAAGTACCAAAAAGCATAAGTGTCCACTTTTTGTCTGATAGAGTCCCCAAGCAGGGGCGGATTGGGATGGAAATCTAGCCCGGGAAATTTATGGAAACAGCCCTAATGGGGGCGTGGTCTGTTGAAGGTGGGTGGTCTGTTGAGAGGGATGGGATCCCTCCTCATAGGGCCTGATTCTGAGTTGGACACAGTCGCGGACTTCTTTGCATCTGCAACCTTTTTGCTAATGCTACTACAAACCCCTTCCCTGGTGTGCATATATGCGTAAGAATGTGCAATATAGAAACCCCAGAACAGAAACTGACTATAGTTGTGATAAATAACAGGTCACTGGTCACTGCAAGGCCTTTCTTCATGGGCTGACCCTCATTATTCCCCTGCCTAGTGAGCTCTGGGAACTGGGCTGGACTGGGAGGTCTAATGACATCTACAGACCACCTTGTATAGTATTACTGCTGATGGAGGGTGAGAGCCTGGTTACCTGCCTGTTTGTGACCCTGGGTCGGGCTGGGGAGCATGTAATCTGCATCTATGGGCAGGACCTCAATTCCTTGGACCGGGCTGGAGAGCATGTAATCTGCATCTATGGGCAGCATCTCACTTCCCTGGGCCACGCTGGAAACTGTGTGTCCTCCTCTGCATATTCCCGTTACTAGCCGCCACTGCCGCCTATCTTCCCAGGTTCCCAGCAAGGAGACCTGGCATGTTAGGAGAGCCAAATGCGGTACCTGCAGATAGAATGTGTCAGCTGCCAGGATCATTGTGGGTTAGTTAGCTGCAGAGCTGCTCCTGGCTAACCACGCTGAAGTACCTGCTAGCCGGAGCCTGTAACAACTGCCGGGTTGGTAGGCAGAGTGGCCCGGCCCGGCAAGTGGGATAAAGCGGCCCGGCAGAGAGGGGAATGGGAGTGGCCCAGAACTTATCTGCTGTCCCGGTGGCCCAATCCGCCCCTGTCCCCAAGTCAGCCTCCCATCTAGGCCTCCTCGATGGCAGTAAAGGAAGAACGAGCATTTAATGTAGAGTAAAGAGCAGACACCACTCTATGGTTGCCTATGGAGGACAATACTTTTTTTAACAGGAGAATCCAACTAATAAATAAATAATACAATTAAATACAGATCATGCCTGGTTTTATGTTTAATATTATTGATTTACCCTTTAATCCAGGTGTGGAAACCACCGAAGTCGTGGCAGCTTTGAAAGTCCCCACTGTGTAAATATTCCCAAAGTCTTGTTATGTCAGATCCCCAGGGAGCATCTATACTTCATCTATACTGCCATCACTGTCCTCAAATTTATGCTTTACTTCCCCGTTTTACTTCTGCAGGCATAAAAAACAAAAATATGCTTCTGTGCTGGCTAGGTGGTATAAATATTGTCAATACAAAGTGGATTTGGTTCCCCTCTCATTTATTTCAGGAAAGAAGTATATTTACAGAAGAGTGATGCACCCAATCCCACGCACAATCTCTTTAAACTAAGTATATATCAACCAAATAAAAAACTACCAAATGATGTTAATCTAATTGAAAACTAACATTGTTTAAATGCATTAATATTTAATAACCTTTACTGCACAGACATATATTAAAAGAACATAAAACAGATCAAGCTGATAAATCCCCTAAATTGTAGAACCATGGATAGGTGTCCTCTTACAAGGAAGTCTTTAATCTCACTGTGAAATTGGGCACGGTGTAATTAGTTAGGGGGAAAAGGTGATGTGTGATTGTGCACTGCTAATTAGGAACAGACCGTCCCAAACAAATTTCATTTACAGAGCTAAAGATATCTCATCAGTCCACAAATCCTGCATTCGCTCGTTTGTTGGACAACAATCATTGCAAAGTCTGTGGTGTGTATGTTATTCCATTGTGAAATCAGTACAGTTGTAGTATACTGTTTTCTGGTGCATTTCTTTGCTCCATGCAATTTCATCAGAGGAATTCACAGACATTGGGATTAATAACAGATTGAACAAGTGGGTGTTTGCACATTGACACTTTGGTTTTGTATAAAGCAATATGAACTACTGTTATCTTCAGCCCAGTTCGGCTAGAGAGAAAATTCCATATGAACAATGGAGCAGAAAGCAGTCTGGGTTGCAACATAGTAGAATATTTGGAAACAACACATGCACCAAAATACAGCGTTTCAGATACTGTAGGATGGATAGGACCCTGCAAGTCTACAGAGACAAACAAGAAGAAAACAGACTTTTGCACCAATAAACCGACAAGGTCACAATTAGCAGAAATGTGGTGGTTGACAAGGATCTTCGTGACGCTGAAATATCACTCTTCATACTATGGCCCTGATTCAGAGCCGGACGCTCTGCATCAGGGCGTTTTTTAATTTTTTGGTGTGGCCTCCTGGCCGTTCGCTTAGTTGTGGGTGACCATCTACAGCTATTGCGAGCGGCCAGGTGATGGTCGTGATGGTCTCGACCATCGCGGCCATCGGGGCTTGCGAAGAGACCCTTGTGGTAGGGTCTTGTTCCCGCAAGCCCCAGTGAGCTTTCGGCTCTATCAGAGCCAGAAGCTCACCCACTGACATCAGTCATGATGTCAGTGGGGCTGCCCCCAAAAGGCAGAGAATGCCTCAGTTTGGCCAGCCACCCCCAAGCCCACCTCCAAAACGGGGCAAGCAGTCAATCAAAATCGACAGCTGCCCCGCTTTGGTGCGAGACCCGTAGCGACGGAGTGCCCGTCGCTAGCCGGGTCTTGCGCAAGCGCACGTAGGAGCCGGCTCTGATGTGCGCATGCGCAGTGGCCAAACATCGACCTGCTCGTGAGCGCATAGCGCTTGCGAGCGGGTCTGAATCAGGCCATCTGTACTATGTTTTGGAGAGACATAAAGTACCAACCAATCAGCTTCTGTCATTTTTCAAACATAGCCTGTAAAGTGACAGTTAGGAGCTGATTGGTTGGTACTTTAGCCCCCATAATGGCTGGTGCTTTATCTCCATAATAGAAGCTCTCCATAATGTGAAAGGTACCAGACCATGAGCCAGATTAATGGAAGATACAAATGCATTAACTCTGCTAATTAAGAAATCAATGAAGCCCCAGATCTGGAGACTCAGGACCTGAGATGGAGGGATTTGAAGTGCCGCACAAAAGCAGCTGTCTAAATCCATCCATCTAAAATGCTAATGCAGCAAAAGGTGTCCTGGATGCATCTGCGATCCCAGCGTTGTGACTGAGGTCACAGTCTGGGATCACCAACATGTCCATCAGTCACAATGGTTTCCCCTTTGGCCAGGCTGCGGAAGCTGAAGCTTACCACATCCTGACCGGGTCCTGGTCACTTGTGAGACCAGGAAATCTGTGTCCACTGGTGCAGGCCCTGTCATCATCCCTCCCAAAATATGGGGACAGCACGATCACGTTTCTGGGAATGGAGCGGCAGCCGCTCCACCCCCACCAAACGCAATCATGCTGTGGCTTAGGGGGTCTGCTAGCCAGATTGCAGGACCCATTCTACAAGTATCCCAAATCATCGGTGTCGAAGCCGGATGATTGGCTGAGACAGAATCTGTTAAAATTAAAATCTGCACGACGCCATGTTGCGAATGGCAACTAGATGCCATTTTTTTGCGAATGGCCGCCCAGCACCATGTTAGCGAATCTCACATAATATCAGTACATACGGCGATGTTATTATTTAGTGTCGTGCATCTCCTATGCAATAGAACACTATTAAAAGTCCTCATTATATAAATACACACATTTACTAAAACATATAATATGAACAACCCTGCAAAACACGTATCACGGAGCACTCCACAAACACGTAGACGCACAATGCTAACTAGCGTCTTTTCTTAATATCCTTACACTTACACATTGCACACTTACATAGAAAGGTTCCCTATCATTAAGGTTAATAATCACGGTTATATTCATTATTAATTATGTTATGAAGTGGCTATATTTGAGATCTAAGGTTTAGTACATGATAAGCAGGCTGTGTTTGGTGCTATTCTAAACCACTGTTTATTTGCAGACTTCTGGTTTCATCTGCGAGGAAATCGCAACATGCAACTGCGAATTATGGATCATAGAGAGATAGGCATTGAAATGTACTCTGTAATGTAATGTAATGTTTATTAGCCAGTTTAGACTTGTTCTTCGGCGGGAAAATGGACACAACGGGCTGTTGGATGCTGAACTATTACAATACAAACTGACCTATGAACTGTATCGTAACAGAAGAACCAGGAAGAAGAACCTTTGGGATTATGCCAAATTGTCCTATTGTATTGCCTATCTCTGTAAGGGTACATAAGCAGGCACTCTGAATCTGAGAGTTAACCATCTTTCTTTTCTGTTGACGGAGGTTTCATAGTTGATGCCGGAAATCTTGAGCGCATGTGTATGTATTGACTATACCATGTGATTGTACAGTATAATTAATTTGCGCTAATTGTATTTAGATCACAGCGTGTAACTATATGCTTTTTGTTGAATAATATCTTTTTGTGCTTTGGAACCACACTCAAAGTCTGGAAAGCAATTATTTCTTGTGCGACATATAACGCTAAATAGCGACATTTAGGGTGTATAGATCATTAGGTATTCATAGTTGGGGGCTCGTAGAGTGAGATCATGCTACCATTTTACATGGTAACACACGGTTATCGATCTCTCAGCAAAGGGTGGAGGCGCCATACGCAGGAAAGAACGCATTGTGATCTTCGAAAACCTGCTACCACTTGATGCTGAGAGACCACTATCCATTATTGTGTGAGTTCAAGGAGCGCTGATTAGAATCCAGGGACAAGGAAGGAAAAAGTTTGTTTTCCTTCGGTGATAAAGTTTTGTGTTAAGAGGGGAAGTCGCACACTAGCATATGCATATTTCCTGTATTGCTGCCACGTGTTCAATGGTCATTGTATGTATAGCATGATTGCTTGTTAAAACCTCTGAATTATACTGCTATATTAAGGAAAAAAGGTTTTTATTTTCTGCACAGAAAAAGTGTGTAATTGAAACGTATGATTGCAAAGTGGAGGCTACTGTCTGTTAAGCCTAAGTGTAAATGGAGGTTACTGTCTGTTAAACCTCAGTGTAAACTCAGTAGGTGCCCGATGGGGAAGTACAAACTACTGGGCCAGTGTAGAAAGCAGGTACATTGTGGTTTAGGTTATCGAGAAACTAAGGGGTTTCTTGGTCCGGCATGAATTAATCGCAAAGTCCATTGATCAGACCGCATGGTTATATAAACCGTGATTGTGAAGTGGGCGTCATGGGAGTGAAACTGCTGGCAAGGTTAAGGGTTACTGGAACTTCTAGATGCTACCAGTGGGAGTATACCAAAGTAGGAAGCTATTGGTGAATCTTGGAGTTGAATTCACCACAAGAAAAATTATTTGCTAGGCAGTTACTTTACTCCTCGTGTATACACACAGATCATAACGTAGTGGTGAAGTGGGGTATAGCGGGAAGGAGCGAGCGGCTGAAGCTTGGTTTAATATGGCTGCAAGTAGAATAATTTACAATAGGTGGTTAGTCTGCTCCTCATTGTGCAAGCCGACTGTAACGCCAGGTGGATCTGCTGAGTATAACGGGAGGGAGTGCATGAACGTAGCTCTTTGAAAATCATTCACCAATCGAAATTCTCTAGAAATTGCTAAGCGTTTTCCCAGATGGGTGCGAAGCAATCTCTAGTAATGGTCGATGTTGTGCTGCAGGTGGAAGGGCCGATAGGATTGGCCAGGTATGTAATGTTTAGGAAGTATGGGGCGTACGCTACAGCGTATTGTGACATATGGGTCAAAATGATGAAGAAATGTAAAACACCTTTTCCTAAGATTGGTAGCTTTGATTCGGAGGTTCTGAACAATCTCAGAAACAGTATATGTTTAGTGAAGTCTCTGCAGAAAAGGGAAGAGTTTAATGATTGCTTGAAGTTGTGGCAGCACAAGGGGGATACGTGGCTTAGCGGTGTGCACGCGATGCAAACTAGCGTCTCATGAACAACGCAAGGGAGCACATGCAAATAGCGTTGCGTGCACGGCGCAAAGCAGCGTTGCGGATGGTAATGTCGGTAGTGCACGCGCACCACCACTGCCCTATGTGGATGGGGGTGAAGGTACAGTCAATCTAAAACCTCATAAAAATATAACAAGTAACTTGTAAGCTCTTATATATATAAAATATATAAAGTAACTTTAAGGAACAATGTTGTGATGCAGATGATGAACCTGTTGTGATGTCCACTCTTTCCCATGTTGCACAAATGTTAAATGTACCAGCACAGCAAGCACAGGTAGCTGCCCCGCTAGTACCAGAAATGGAGGTAGCCCCACCAGTGCAGGAGGTACTAACACCCACTTTAACAGTAGCGGAGATTACTAATACCATAAGTAGTAGCAGTAGGCTGAACCCTCAACTAGGTAATCAGGCCAAAGGTAGCATTATGGCAGGCATCCATCCCATCCGGACAATAACTGTTCCCAATGGGAGTCCAGATGCACATGGTGTGGTGGCCACAAGGGATGTAGCGATGCATTGTCCATGGACAAGAGCAGAACTATGTTCCATAATGACAGATTTCCCCAACCCTAGGAAAGAACTAGCAAAGTGCCAGAGATTTGTAAAAGATTTAGGTAATGCTCATGAGCCAACCAATAAAGATTGGCGAGTGGTATTACGGGCATGTCTTCCACACAATACTGATGTGAAAAAGTTTATCACAGCCTGTGTATTGGATGGAGATAGTCCCATAACTGATGCAGGTAATCAGGACAATATAACCCACATTGTCACCCAATTGGCTGTATTTTCCCGTTAATTCTTAACTGGAGTAAAATCTTCACAATTAAGTAGAAAGAGAGTGAGTCTGCAGCAGATTATTTTACCAGAGCGCTGCAGACTATTACCCAATACACAGGCATAGAGAATATAAAAGACAACACCCATCACAGGGAAATGACAATCACAGTGCTTATGGATGGTCTTAAGGACACTCTAAAGGCCAGGGTTCAGACCTCACTTCCTGGGTGGAGGAGTGTACGGTAGACACACTCAGGGAATCTACAATTGAACATGATAAAAACATCTTTAGGAAGAGAGAAATGCAGAGCGAGAAACTAATGGCTGTTAGTATCCAAGCTCTGGAGGGAATGCAAATAACACTGCAGCACTCTTATCACACTCAGCCACAATACACTCATCCCATACAACCTCCAAACCCTTATCCCTACACACAACCACAATCTTTCCTCATTCCCCAACCCACACAACAACCATCTTTCACAACACGTCAACCACAAAGGTGTTATAGATGTAACAAGGAGGGGCACATAAGTAAGTTCTGTAAGGCTAAGAAATGGGAAACGCCAAACCAGGGAACACCAAAATACCCACAGAGGGGGCACCCACAACAGACAGGACAATTCCAGCCATCACCTGCTCATGTCACAGCAGTGAACGCCCTGCTGGAAGAAGATAGTCAGCTCTAGGGGTCAGGTCACACCTGTAGTCTACAGTCAGTCAGGTTAACTGGTGATGTTAGAGAAGAACCTGTCATGTTAGTTGATGTAGCTGGTACTAAACATTATTTTCTTGTAGACACAGTGGCGACCAGATTAGTGATAAAATATCCATCTAATTTACAGGTGACCAGCAAAACAGTACCAGCAATGGGTGTAATGAGTAAACTGCAACATTATCCTTTAACCAAATCTGCAGAGGTTACTATCAGTCCATTCCTTTCTCCTGGCAGCAGCAGCCCCTACTAACCTACTTGGAAGGGATTTGTTATGTAAAATGGGATGTGTCATTTATTGTACCCCTGATGGTATATTTCTAGATATCCCAGAGAGAGTTGCGCACGAGGTGAGGGATATATTGGACACTCCCCAAAAGTTAATGTTTCACTCTACTGTTTCAGATAAGAATCCATCTCAGGTAGAGCAAATGTTATCTCAAATACCAGGTTCACTATAGACCAAAGATGGACAGGACACTGGATTAATGGCAAATATAACTCCCATAATGGTAAATCTAAAAATCGGTAGGCAAGCTCCAAAAATTCCCCAGTACCCATTAAAACTGGAGGTAGAGTTAGGGGTTTATCCCATAATTGAGCGGTTATTACAACAGGGAATTTTAGTCCGTACAGCAAGTGTAGCCAACTTCCCATCTTTCCTGTGAAGAAAAGTGGTGGGAGGGGTTATAGGCTGGTACAGGACCTTAGAGGGGTTAATAAGGTAGTAGAGAGCCAATTTCACGTAGTGCTGAATCCAGCTGTAATTCTAATACAGATCCCACCAAATGCAACCCATTTTACTGTCATTGACCTACTGGACTGCCTTCTTCTCTGTCCCTCTTCATCCTGACTGTCAGTACCTATTTGCATTTACATACAGGGGGGTACAATACACATGGACACGATTGCCCCAGGGCTTCATAGACAGCCCCAGTATCTTCTCCCAGGCCTTACACGAATGTTTACAATCTTTCCAACCTGCCAATGGATCTGTACTAATACAATATATAGATGATTTATAGTTGTGTTCTGATTTGTTTATGTCATGTTTAAATGATACTAAACTACTGTTGCTTCATCTTTCACAGACAAGACACAAGGTTGCTAAGGACAAATTACAGCCATGCCAGTCCAGTGTTAAATACTTGGGGCACTGCCTAACCCAGGGGTTACAACATCTGACCACTGACAGAATCCAAGCCATACAGACCATGACACTGCCGCAGAACCAACAGCAAATCCGTACCTTCTTGGGAATGTGTGGATACTGCAGAATGTGGATCCAAGGTTTTTCTATTTTGGCTTTACCATTACAGGATTTAGGGCCTGATTCAGACCCGGTCGCAAGCGCTGAGCTCGATGTTTGCCCACTGGGCATGTGCACAACGGAGCCGGCTCTGTCATGCGCATGCGCGAGACCCGGCTAGCGACAGGTGCTTCGTCGCTCCAGGTCTCGCACCAAAGGGGGCGAGCAGTCAATGGTGATTGACATCTCACCCCATTTGGTTCCTGGGCAGGGGGGATGGCTGACCAAACAGAGGCATTCCCGAAGGAACGCCTGCCATTTGGGGGCAGCCCTACTGAGATCACCAGTGATGTCAGTGGGAGAGCTTCCAGCTCTATTAGAGCCAGAAGCTCTCTGGGGCTTGCGGCCACGAAACCCTACCACAAGGTCTCATTGCAAACCTGATGGTCGCGATGGTCTTAACCATCGTGACCATCAACCTGACCATCAACCTGGCCACTCGCAGTAGCTGTGGGTGCGGCCTGGAGGCCAAACAAACAAAAAAAAGGCCCTGATTCAGAGCGAGTGCTCGTTCAGAGCATCAGTCTCTGAATCAGGCTCTTAGTCTCTTCCTCAAAGCCTGATCATGTCATACACACAGAGGAAACAGAGCAGGCTATTCTTAGTCTTAAGGACAGTCTGACAAAAGCACCTGCATTAGGAATACCAGATTATGAAAAAACTTTTGATTTGTACTGTACAGAAGCTAATGGTTGTGCAGCAGGTATCCTCACACAAAAACATGGTGAGGCCAATACCGTAGCATACTACAGTGCACAATTGGACACTGTGGAAAGATCACTCCCAACGTGTTTAAGAAGTATAGCAGCAACTGCTCTATTGATCAGTAAGAGTGAGGATGTAGTATTAGGCCATGATATGATTGTCTATAAACCCCATGCTGTATCTGCTTTGCTAAATTCTGCCCAAACCAGACATGTCTTCTCAGCTAGGTTCACGAAATGGGAACTAGCCCTAACAGCACCTGCAAACATCACCATTAAGCAGTGCAGTATGTTAAATCCAGCAACGTATTTACCATATGTGCCACAAGATGCACAAAGGGTGGAGAGAGGTGAGTCGCTGGTGGAAGGTGAGTTCTGCAGGTATATTGATTGTATGGAATATTTGAATCAGACCTTTACTGCAAGACCTGACATACGGGATACACCTTTAGAAAATGTAGATGTGACATTTTACATGGATGGGAGCTGTCATAGACAGACTGACACTGGAGAGGTATGTACAGGTTATGCTGTTATAAATGACGAAGACATCATAGAAGCCGAACCTCTTGGTCCACCTCACTCGGCCCAAGTGGCGGAGCTGGTGGCACTAAGAAGAGCGTGTGAATTAGCAAAAGGCAAATCTGCTAATATCTACACTGACTCTAGGTACGCCTTCGGGGTAGTACATGATTTTGGTGCTCTATGGCATCTGAGAAATTTTATGACAGCAGCAGGCACACCAGTCGCACATTCCAGACATATAAAAGGACTATTGACAGCTATCCAATTGCCTAAGGCAGTGGCTGTAATTACGTGTAAAGCACATACATGTGAAGATGATCCGGTGTTACTGGGCAATAACAGGGCAGACAAAGCTGCCAAATGGGCAGCAGGTTTAAGAATAAACATGCCAATTAACAAAATTATGTTTCAAACGATTGATATGCAGAAATTAATTGAGATGCAAAATTTGTGTTCCATTCAGGAAAAGGCAGTCTGGAGGACCAAGGGATATGGGCAAGAGTCCTCTGGACTCTGGAGAGATGGACAAGGTAAGCCAGTGGCTCCCAAGGCATACTATCCAAGCCTGGCTGAGGCAGCACAAGGTCTGACTCACTTTGGAAACCAAGGTATGTGCAAGTTGGTGAGAGCATACAGGTGTGCACCGGGTTTTTCTTCCCAAGCGGAAAAGAGAGCAATGTCCAGTTTGACCTGCTTGAGGAAAAACATTGGGAAAACAATCCCTACCGAGCAATCCCATATTCCTCCGACCGATGGACCTTTTCAGATAATACAAATTGATTTAATCCAATTACCACCCTGCAGGAATCTCAAGTATGTATTAGTGTGCACTGATGTGTTTTCGAATTGGGTTGCGGCATAACCAGCTGCCACTAATACTGCTGTATTTACTGCTAAGAAAATAGTTCAGGAGTTTGTATGCAGATACAGTATCCCTAGAATTATTGAGAGTGATAGGGGTACTCATTTCACAGGTGATGTCTTCCAAAACATGTGTAAATTGATGGGTATTAATAGTACACTTCACACCCTCTACCGACCGCAAGCCAGTGCCAAGGTGGAGAGGATGAACGGTACTATTAAAAATAAATTAAGTAAGATCATGGCAGAAACTGGACTGGGGAGGCCAGAAGCACTACCACTTGTCCTCCATAGTATTAGGACAACTCATAGACCTCCTCTCAATCTGTCCCCTTTTGAAATACTGGGCCTGATTCAGACCTGGTCGCAAGAGCTGAGTGCTCGCAACCTGGTCGATGATGGACCAGAGCACATGCGCACAACGGAGCCGGCTCCATCATGCGCATGCGCGAGACCCGGATAGTGATGGGCAATCTGTCGCTCTGGGTCTCGCACCAAAGGGGGCGTGCTGTCAATGTTGAGTGACAGCATGCCCCCTTTGGTGGGCAGGCCGGGGGGGTTGCTGCCCAGAGGGAGGCATTCCCATGAGAATGCCTACCATCTGGGGGCAGCCCCACTGACATCACAAGTGATGTCAGTGGGAGAGCTTTCGGCTCTGTTTGGGCCGAAAGCTCTCTGGGACTTGCAGCCATGAGACCTTACCACAAGGGTCTTGTCACAAGCCCGATGGTCGTGATGATCTTGATCATTGCGATCATCATCCAGGCCGCTCGCTATAGCTGTGGGTGGTAACCCACAGCAATGCGAGCGGCCAGGAGGCCGCTCCATTATAAAAAAAAGACACCCTGATTCAGAGCGAGCGCTCTGTCAGAGCGTCCAGCTCTGAATCAGGGCCACTGTTCAGTAGACAACCTCATTTGATTATAAGCCCGCAGGAAGATTTGAAAAGCAACAACGAGGTTGCTGTAAGGTATCTTATAACAATGAGTAAACAGTTAAAGCAGCAACAGCAGAAACTGAAATTGTTGTCAGATGATATGCCAGAGACAAACTGTCATGATGTTGAACCAGGAGAATTTGTTATGATCAGAAATTTCTTGCATTCAGGTTGTTTGACAGATTGGTGGGAAGGTCCATAACAGGTGTTGCTGACAAGTACAACATCCTTGAAAGCGGCAGAGAGCGATACCTGAGTCCATTCCACTCACTGTAAGAAGGTCAACTAACCGGTGGAGAGACAAGGCGGAATTGAGGCAGATAACGTAGACCTGTCAATTTCGAGTCTGTATCGGGAGTGTTAAAGGTTACAGTGAGATACCTGAGCTACAGAGATTTGTAAATCATTGTTTTCAGCAATGGCGTGGACTGCTGTGGTTATCTTTGTGTTCTCTCCCAGAGTTCTCATCATCCTGGGTTGTTTCGGGATCTCTGGTTTCTGTGATGGAGGACAGAAGGATGGAGCTGGGAGCTAATGGTGATATCGATGGAGTGGAGTTGGGAGAAGGATCAATACAGTCACAAGGGCGGTATCTGACCAAACCCAGTACATTAATTTTTAAGAGATCTGTTATTTTGGAAACTCGGAGACAGTGTGAAGGTCTGTCGTCTGAAGATTATTGTACTTGTGAGTTTTGTGGGTCCCTAATCTATGAGAGATGCATCCAATTGGGGTGGGTATCCTTTAGAGGATTATCATACCATGGTGGGAAAAGTTTTAAACCAAACTGACTGTTGGGTGTGCTCTCACGTGCCTCAAGGACAGCATAATGTAGGGTTAGTGCCATTTCCATTAAATGTCTCTGAGGTCTTAGAATTGCAACAAGGGAAGATTCTGGATGGAAAATTTCTTAACACCAAACCACCTAATTTTAAACTCCACCAGTACCAAGTAGATAAATCACTTTTATGTTTGAACATCACCAACTCCAATAATCCAGGAAGTTGGGAGGTGACTGGGAATAACCAGACGATGACCTTCTCACTAAGAGCTGATTATGAGCCTATAAATTTTGAACTGTTACGCACAATTAGGTTAAATGGGAGACACTTCTGGTATCGGTACACACTAAGTGACATCAAAGAAATGGTTGGTAGAGTACCAGAAGGGTACTGTGCCAGGGTTATACAACCAGAAACATGTGTTAGCCAGATGGGAGAACCTGAGATAGGATAATTTGTTAGGGAAATGTGTTGGATGATCATGATGCATTCTATTCCTTATGTTCTCCCCGATTATGTATATTTTATTTGTGGAAGAAAAGCGTACAAGTGGCTCTCTCCGAGTTCCGAAGGTTTGTGTTATCTGGGAAGAGTACTCCCAATTGTTATGACCCTTACACATGGTGAAATGCTTGGTATTCATAAAAACACACCATCACCATATCTTCACACAGTATGAACACAGAGACAAAAGAAATATGATACCTGATGATGTACATAAAGCTACACAGTTGATTAGTGAAAAAACTGGCTTTGAAGTTCTAGTCGCTTTGGATCCCACCAGGAACGCTTGGGGTACTCTAAATTTAAGATATATTCAAGATCTTGCTACATTAATAGATAATATCACTGAGATGTATGATGACACGTTTAGGTACACAAGTAAGGAGTTACAGACCTACAAGAAAGAACTGGTGCAACATAGACTAGTGTTAAATTATTTAACAGCTGTCACTGGAGGGTAATGTGTGACCTTGGCCACCCAATTTGGTGTAAAGTGTTGCACATACAAATGATACTAGTGACCCCAAGGATGTGATACACCAGAAGATGGACGAAATTCTTCAGTTAAAATGGGAATTTCGGAAGAACCATATTGCTTCAATGGCTGAAGTAGAGGGAAAGGTAGAAGAATGGGTTTCTTGGTTGAACCCAGTGAAATGGTTCTCCAGCCTAGGAGAGTGGGACCAGGAAATAGTTCCCAGTATAGGTAAACTCCGATCCTCATATTGGTTGTCATCATAGTAATTGGCTTATGTGTCAAATGTGTTCCTACTGTGTTGAAATATGGAAAATGTAAGGATAAGGTAAATCGAAGGAATGAAATTATGATGGTGGTCAGTAGTATCAATATGAATACTGAGGTAAATGAAGGACTGCATTACAACCCTGAACTAGAATGTGCCATCAGATGATGTATAGTTTTAGCCATGCATGAAATGTATTACGAAATGTTATTTCAAACATCTTAAATAATGTAAGTCCCTATCCCCTTCAAGACTTCCTTTATAGGTTAGGTGCATCCCTACATCTTTCCCATGATCTCCCAAGATCCACGGTGTGCGTATAAGGGTAGTTTTATGTCCCCTTTAGAGACTCATTATTGATGGTTTGAGAACCACCTTGTGCCATCCCATAATATAACATTAAATAATATGTCATAGTGTAAGCCTAAATTCATTTTAAAATCAGAGTGTGATAGCGTATTGTTTGCTATCAAAGGGTGGACTGTCGAAGCCGGATGATTGGCTGAGTCAGAATCTGTTGCGAATGACAACAAGATGCCATTTTGCAAATGTCCTCCCAGCGCTATTTTAGTGAATCTCACATAATATCAGTACATATGGCAATGTTATTATTTAGCATTGTGCATCTCCTACGCAATAGAACACTATTAAAAGTCCTCATTATATAAATACATACATTTACTAAAACATATAATATGAACAACCCTGCAAAACATGTATCATGGTGCACTCCACAAACACGTAGACGCACAATGCTAACTAGCATCTTTTCTTAATATCCTTACACTTACACATTTACATATACAGTCAGATCCATAAATATTGGGACATTGACAGAATTTTCATATTTTGGACTCTATTCACCACCACAATGGTTTTGAAATGAAACAAACAAGATGTGCTTTAACTGTAGACTTTCAGATTTAATTTGAGGGTAATTACATACAAATCAGGAGAACGGTGTAGGAATTACAACGGTTTCTATATGTGCCTCCCACTTTTTAAGGGGCCAAAAGTAATGGGACAAACTAAACAATCCTAAATCTAACTTTCACTTTAATACTTTGTTGCAAATCCTTTGCAGGCAATTGCAGCCTGACGTCTGGAACGCATAGACATCACCAGACGTTGGGTTTCATCCCTGGTGATGCTCTGCCAGGCCTCTACTGCAAATGTCTCCAGTTCCTGCTTGTTCTTGGGGCATTTTCCCTTCAGTTTTGTCTTCATCAAGTGAAATGCATGCTCAATCAGATTCAGGTCAGGGGATTGACTTGGCCATTGCATAACATTCCATTTTTTAGCCTTAAAAAAACTCTTTGGTTGCTTTTGCAGTATGCTTCGGTTCATTGTCCATCTGCACTGTGAAGCGCCGTCCATTGACTTCTGAAGCATTTGACTGAATATGAGCATATAATATTGCCTGAAACACTTCAGAATTCATTCTGCTGCTTTTGTCAGCAGTCACATCAATAAAATCAAGGGAACCAGTTCCATTGGCAGCCATACATGCCCACGCCATGACACTACCACCACCATGCTTCACTGATGAGGTGGTATGTTTTGGATCATGAGCAGTTCCTTTCCTTCTCCATACTCTTCTCTTCCCATCACTCTGGTACAAGTTGATCTTTGTCTCATCTGTCCATAGGATGTTGTTCCAGAACTGTAATGGCTTTTTTAGATGTTGTTTGGCAAACTCTAATCTGGTCTTTTTGTTTTTGTGGCTCACCAATGGTTTGCATCTTGTGGTGAACCCTCTATATTCACTCTTGTGAAGTTTTCTCTTGATTGTTGATTTGGCCAACTGTTGTGAAGGGGTTTTTCTTCACCAGGGAAATAATTCTTCTGTCAACCACCACAGTTGATTTCCGTGGTCTTCCAGGTCTTTTGGTGTTGCTGAGTTCTCCGGTGCGTTCTTTCTTTCTAAGAATGTTCCAAACAGTTGATTTGGCCACACCTAATGTTTTTGCTATCTCTCTGATGGGTTTGTTTTGATTTTTCAGCCTAATGATGGCTTGCTTCACTGATAGTGACAGCTGTTTGGATCTCATATTGAGAGTCGACAGCAACTGATTCCAAATGCAAATGTCACACCTAGAATCAACTCCAGACCTTTTACCTGCTTATTTGATAATGAAATAACGAAGGAATAGCCCACACCTGTCCATGAAATAGCTTTTGAGTTGATAGTCCCATTACTTTTGGCCCCTTAAAAAGTGGGAGGCACATATTGAAACCGTTGTAATTCCTACACCGTTCACCCGATTTGGATGTAATTACCCTCAAATTAAATCTGAAAGTCTGCAGTTAAAGCACATCTTGTTTGTTTCATTTCAAAACCATTGTGGTGGTGAATAGAGGCCAAAATCTGAAAATTCTGTCATTGTCCCAATAATTATGGACCTGACTGTAAATGTTCCCTAGCATTAAGGTTAATATTCAAGGTTATATTAATTATTAATTATGTTATGAAGTGACTGTATTTGAGATCTAAGGTTTAGTACATGATAAGCAGGCCGTGTTTGTTGCTATTCTAAACCACTGTTTATTTGCAGACTTCCGATTCCATCGGCGAGGAAATCGCAACATGCGTCTGGGAATTATGGATCATAGAGGGATAGGTATTGAAATGTACTCTGTAATGTAATGTTTATTAGCCAGTTTAGACTTGTTCTTCGGTGGGAAAACGGACACAAAGGGCTGTTGGAGGCTGAACTATTACAATACAAACTGACCTATGAACTGCATCGTAACAGAAGAACCAGGAGGAAGAACCAATGGGATTATGCCAACTTGCTCTATCACTGTAAGGTACATAAGCAGGCACTCTGAATCTGAGAGTTAGTCATCTTTCTTTTCTGTTGACAGAGGTTTCATAGTTGATGCCGGAAATCAGTGTAGAGAGCGCATGCATATGTATTGACTGTACCTTGTGATTGTATAATTCGTTGCGCTAATTGTATTTAGATCACAGCGTGTAACTATATGCTTTTTGTTGAATAATATCTTTTTGTGCTTTGGAACCACAATCAAAGTCTGGAAAGCAATTATTTCTTGTGCGACATACAACGCTAAATAGCGGCATTTAGGGTGTATAGATACTTCATCAAGGCCTTTCAGCACTCATCCTAACCCACCTCATGCTCTTTCCTTCCTATCTTCCCCTTCTGTGTCATGCCTGTCTGTCTGCCCCTCCCCTTAGAATGTAAGCTCTCACGAGCAGGGACAACTTCCCTCATGTGCTTCTCTTTACATTTTCTTCTACTCTCTACTCCCCATAAGGGCACCTAACACGGGACTGCCAACTCCCGGCAGCTTATTGTGAGTGCTTTAATCACTATTTCAGCAATGTATATAAGTTGTGTCCTTGTCCTGCACTGTAATGTACTGTAAGTTACTTGTTTCTTGTTCACCTATTAGTTCTATGTACCATGTAAGGCGCTGCGGAACACTTGTGGCGCCATATAAATAAAGGATAATAATAATAATAATAATAATAAATCATTAGGTATTCATATCGGAGATGTGCGCTAACCATTGGGTCAGCGCACACCTCTAAATCAGGCCCTCAGAACAAAGATTGGCATCATGGCAAATAGTTTTGGGTTGGGGTATTGCAATACTTTAATATTGTTATTGTTGCAACTTCTCTACTGTATGTGTTGTGTAGTTTGGATTAGTTGTTAATAACATTTTATAAAAGGGTACAGAACACAGAAACTGACATTCGTACTGTATGTCACTGTAGTGTAAGAAGATGGTAAGCTTTGTTCTATAAGAAATACTCTCTAGTAATAATGTCCTGAATAATCTGCTAACACTGTAAATACAATAAACTCAGCATCCTGCCCATCAAATCCTCATACATCTACTGTAGGTTTGGATTTGGTGCAAATTTGCACATTGGTTCCCGGAGTCGTACAGCAACAGGTTCATTTTAATCAATTTTGAGCGATTTAAAATCGAGCAAAATCAAACAACAGCGATGAAGTGTTTCTGGGGCTAAATCACACATTTACTGATAGAATTTTTTTTTTCAGTATTAGAAAATGCATGATTTCACCCCAGAAACACGACATCGATGTTGATCTATTTTAAATCTGTCAAAAATCATTTTTGCCATGAAACCAGAAGCCCATCGTTTCCTCACCACAGAAAATAATTACAGACATATTATCCTGTAACATAGTAACTAACGTCTCTGGTCATGTATCAAAATAAATTGAAGAAAAAAAGTTGCACTTTTCCTGCCCCTTGGTTTAATGCGGTTGCATCGGTGTAATTCATAAATACCGAATCTTATTGCCATAATGGAGATTTAGAAGCTGCTAGGAATTTTAATCCGTATGACCTTACCGTCCTAGAAAGTTAGATTTTTTTTGTTTTATGCCGAATGTCTGCCCACATCCATGGAAACACATTTTACCACATTTGAACATTCTTTCCTAGATTAGTATATTCAGACTAGATGAAGAAAGTCTACGAGCTCAGGCCAGGAAAGAAAAAATAACAATATGAAATGAGATCCAAGTAATGACTGCAAAACAAAAAATTTATAAGGATAAAGGAATATAATATTCAAGATGACTGTATAAAACACTGCTCTGGGAAATAAATTGCTAGCTTTCACGCATGAAGAGGCATAAAGCAGTTTAATCTGTAAAAGGAAAAACATGACGGATACTTAGATGGAGGGAATGAATAAAACTGGAAGGATTCTGTCAAATATTAAACAATGTTCAACTATTTTATTTTCCTTGAGCTGACGGCAATGCAGTCAGCTACTTTAGCCGGAAGTCAAAGTTGCAAACTAAACAATTTTATATAATATTATAGTACATAAAACAAATAAGATTTGGCTATAAGGTGACCTTCTTGTATCTTTCTAAGGGATCGGTATGAAATACCAACAGTCAGGATTCTGGTGGTCAGAATCCCGACGCTGGGATCCCGACAGGGTTAACATACTGACACTTGTTGGTCGGTATGCTAACCCTCCCCCTATCCCTACCCTAACCCTCCCTCTTTGGTGCCTAACCCTAACCTCCCCCCCTAGTGACTAAAGCTAATCTCCCCGTACCCTAAAGGATGCTGGCGCTGGGATTCTGACCGGCATCAGTATTCTGGCGCCGGTAATGTAAGCGTCAGCATTCCGACCGATAGGCAAACGCAGGGGGGATTTCCGTCTGCCTGGCTTGAAACCCCACCTCCCCAGCACATACCATGACCACAGTAGAAATAGTAATGTAATAGAATGTTACTAGTGCTACATGTTCTTCTCAGTATCACAAATGAAATAATTAGTACCACCTGTGAATCTTTTAACATGTATCAGCCAGTAATAAATAACCTGTGCACCAACTAGGAGATCTGGAAAACATGCATTGTTAGGGATGCACTGCTATAAAGCCCAATATGTACATATATGTCCAGGGAAGTGCTAGGTTCTTCTGCTGCTCCTCCAGGCTCCCGGACTTGCTCCAATGCTCTGGAATGGTGCTCACATCTAAATTAAAACATTCAGCTCATGCAGGATGGCTTACTGCCGCATCAAATGACTTACTGCAATCATGTATATGCTGAAATTATGACACACAATACCCATACAGGGCAATTCAATTTGGAGCGAAAAGTCAGTTTTTGCGATAATTTCGCACCGATGACGTCATTTTCGCTGGTTTTGGTTTTACACCGTATTCAATTTCAAAGACTTTTCGCAGGTTCAAAAAGTCTTTGAAAAAAAATGGGGATAACTTTTCACCACTGAATAGGTGGCAAAAAAAAGTGCAGAATTGGGGTTTAGGGGTGCAGGCTTAAAAAAAATAGCCTGCATCCCTGGGAATGTCATTTTAAAATAAACAGTGTCAAAAAAAAGTTTTTTAAAAAAATAGGGACACCCCAAAAAATTATTGGAAATTTGGGGTGGAAAAAAAAATTGGAAAAAAGTGTTTAAAAATAGGGAAATAGGTTCAGGGCTATTCTGCAAGTATGTGGCAGGAGTATTCTAGAATAGACTATTAGAGGCAGGTGCATATTTGCAGAATTTTTAAATAAAGACTTTAGGGACTTAAAAATAGGCTAGTACCATTTTTCATGTACCCCATATTTGATGGGACCACTTAAAAAAACGGAAAAAAAGTGCTCTTCTGCATCACTTCTTCAATGTCGAGAAAAAAACACCTGCAGTCGCTATTTAAATCCCCGACTTTCATTTGCAGGCTAAAACGGGGGTACCCATAGTGATTCCACATGTTTTTACAGTTTTAGGGGGGTCCTACCATTTATTCCAGGTGATTTCGTTTTTTTTTCGCCGATCCTACTTCACCGGGTCCCGTTTACATAACTTTCAAATTGAATACGGGGATAAAGCGGGCGCGTGCCCGATACTTTATCCCAGGAAAATCTCTGATGTGGAGCGAAAAGTCCTGCACGGACTTTTTGCTCCCATATTGAATACCCCTGATTGTGTTAAAGCTGGATAAGTACTTATTATGCCCTCTTCATGGACTGGCCACACTCGCTCTAAAATCAAGCATTTGGAAACCCCCCTCTAGAAATCCTGAGTTTGCCAATGCGGCCCCCTGGGATGCCGAACTCATCCTCTTTCTACTGTTAGAAACTATTTAACCGTAGCACTCGTATGACATAAATTACAGAGAGGATACCATAGTTTATTCTGGGGTGTAAGTAGTTCCTTCCACAACAATTGTATAGACAGAGGTTCCACCTGCTAGCGGTTCTCTATCCTACTGTTGGTCTCATGTAGGATCCATCAACATCTGTCACACAACAGCACCTAAAATCACTCGAGGCTAGATTTACTAAGACATGCTTTCCAAAGCTGCCACGTCTCTCTCGTCGGCGGATTTGGCGGCTGGATTAAAGAGGTAATACTATTAAATACAAAACAAGCCTGGTTTTGTATTTAATATGATTTCTCCTTTAAATCAAGCATCCAAAAATCGCCGAAGACGTGGGTGTTTTTTTTTTTTTTTGTTAAATGCCTGAGTGGTATGGGCATGTTGCGGGCCTGTAGCTGAAGTGTGCATACTCAGGCACTCAATCATACACATTGGAGGCCATACATGGGGCAGAAAATCTGCACTTGCCATTATTTAGCAAAATCTGGAAAATTATGTATAATAATAGCAAGCAGTCCAGCATCAGCAGCTAGCCGCATGGATAGATCCCAGCACATGCAATCTCCACCACCAACACCTTCATCATCAACCTCCTCATTAATGATCGAAGATAGTCCTGCATCCAATTTGCGAAGGTTATCTGACTCCTCCAATATCATGGAGTCCCAAGATGAATCCTTGCCTGGCAGGGCTGCTGCTGTTGCTGGGGGTGAATATTCATCATCAAAGGGGACCAAGAAGACTAGTAGTTTCAAACAGCAATTGACTGTGAAACAATCATTTGCAAAGGGAACCAAGTATGAAAACCACCATCCTGTTGCACAGTGGATCACTAAAGCTATGATGGTTGTACTAGCATTAATGTATATCTGTGTCCAATATTAGCTATCAACGCATCTGGTTTTAGACAATTAGTTGATGTCATGTGTCCACGCTACCAAATACAATCTCAATTCTATGTTACCAGAGCAACAATTCCTCACCTTTACCAGGATCGTAAAAAAGTTATTCTTTGCCTAGAAGATGCAATTGTACCGAGTATCCACTTAACTACAGACATGTAGACAAGCGGAACTGGTCAAACTAAAGATTACATGACTCTGACCAGCTTCAACAGAGCAGTATCTAACACACAATGCCAGCTCATTCATGGGCAGGCTACTCTCTATATCATCGAATTCACCGGTGTCAATCTGTGGGAAAAAATTGTTAGAGGTGCGTTCACACGGTACATTAAAATGGACGATATGAATGATAACGGTATATCGATCATATTGTTTTCATTCATATTGTCCATTTTTTAGTGGCCAACTACCTGCAATGCACGGACACGTATGGACGATAACGATATTGTCCATTGCCCGTGCATGCAGGCCAATCTGGTCGATATCGACGAGGTTACTATAGAGACCCGCTATCATTGATTGCGGGTCGTTGGCCATCGTTGGTGGGTTTGTGGCATGCTGGATGATCGATATCGATCATCCAGCACACCCGGGACATCGTTCAATGATATCATTATCGTTGACGATCGTCCCATGTGTATGCACCATAAGACTCTCTCTCTCAGGTTTGTAATTTATGATAATGCAAGTAACATTGGGCCTGATTCAGTAAGGATCGCAACTGCAATTACGCATGCAGCCTTACTGCGATGATATGCTAATCCATTGCAATCACTATGCTGTTGCAGCACAAAATAAGGATGCCCACCTTATCTTACACACATCTGTAATACTTAGCAAGACTGCAAAACCATCGGTAACATCTTGTATAATTGGAGCCTCAAGCACACTTGCACAGGTCTGACCTTACTCAGGAATTGGTAAACTCAGCACACGCAGTGAAAGCCCAAGCTGCGTACGGCATCGCAGCAGATAATTTATGCATGCCCCTGCAACAGCGTTCAAACACACTAGCATGCCTGGGTTTCACCGACCTCCCCCCGTCACCTCAAACAGTACTTCCAGTCAATCACTCTGCGATGGGTCTGCATACTCACTGCAATCTCAGTACCAATCACAGTGGCTGGTTCTCGCATGCACACTGCGATGCATACATATGTGCAGAATGCAAAAACCAGCTGATAGCAAGCGTAATCACAGTTACGATCCTTGCTTAATCAGGCCCATTGTATGAGCATTATAACTGGGTCAATCTCAACATGCACACACAATAAACTTTAGTGGTTCAGAATTTCCTAAAAACGGACAGGTGCGTGCAGGACATGCTGAGTGTGCCCCGTAAAATTTCTGGGCATTTTCGGCATTCTGCAACAGCATATAACAGATTGCTGCAGCTGCAAGAACAGTTCAATTTGCCATACAAGCAACTGTAGCAAGAGGTAGTAACCAGGTGGAATTCCACCCTTTATATGCTTCATCGACTGAAGCAACAGCAACAATCCATGGTGGACTTGTAGATCAAGTTATTTATTTGCTTCACCAGGAATTTTAATCCTATGTAATGTATTTCTAACCAACTGACACAGATCTTAAGCGATGCAAAGAGTCCCTTATGAGCAAGTTGTCAGCACAAGTGGCATATGACACAACAATGCCTCCTTCTTTAGTTTCTCCTAAAAATGCTGCTGCCAGGAAAAAAAAACTGACATTTTCCAAGAGACCCACTGGTGACCATGATGCATCAACATAGCGCACCAGAGTGACATCTGGTCAAGCTTAAAAAAATTGTCCAAATAACTTGACATACCTTTTGCTACTCTTTCTGATGCAGAAAGTATCAATAGAATGGTGAAGGATTGTTTTAATGATAATGTACAAATTGGCATCTCACACAGTCCGTTTTTAACACTAGGAGGAAAAAAAGGCAATTTGGAGCCCCTTGTACAAACTAGCTATGATGTACTTCTGATGCTCGTAAAGAGTGTTTAGCACAGCCAGGACCCTGTGAGTGATAAGCATAAAATGTGGAAAAACTGATGTTCATCAAAATGAACTACAAATTCTATGGGGATGACCTTTGCCACCAATTACAACAAACGGAGACTGTAATGGAGGATACCAGTGCGGAAGAGCTAATATTGTGTTTTGATAATATAATATTAACAAAAGTGATGAGGGTGATGATGAGGATGATGACACAGTTAGCCTTAAGCCTATTGGTAGCTTAGTTTAACCAACCCACCAAAATGTCTTATTTTGTGGGGGCCCAAACAGACCAAGCACTTCAGCCACAAAAGTGTCAGTCCCTGTCATTAAAGTGCTTGGTCTGTTAAACTGTGCATGTCTTTTTTAATATATAACATAAAGGTGGATGGGAGGGCTCAAGGAAAATACCATTGTGCACCACTTTTCATTATGTGCTTTGGCCACTGTCAGTATCAGTGTTTGGTTTTGTCTTGGATTTGTGTCAGTGACCAAGGTGTTGTTACAGCTGCGTGATATGTGAGAATGTAAGAGACTTAAGCAGGTTCCGTTGCATAAAGGAATTTAATGCATTCTGTAATACTGGATACAGGAGAGAATAATGAGTTCAGCAAAAACAGCTTCCCAGCAAACTGGCGGATTTATCTGTAGGATTTTCTATGTCCAGTGTTCAAAGGAGTAGAAGAGGTGAGGCTTGAAGCACAGAGAACAGCTGTAGACTATGGGGGGTATTCAACTTGGAGTGAAAAGTCTGTGCTGGACTTTTCGCTCCCATATTGAATACCCCTGATTGTGTTAAAGCTGGATAAGTACTTATTATGCCCTCTTCATGGACTGGCCACACTCGCTCTAAAATCAAGCATTTGGAAACCCCCCTCTAGAAATCCTGAGTTTGCCAATGCGGCCCCCTGGGATGCCGAACTCATCCTCTTTCTACTGTTAGAAACTATTTAACCGTAGCACTCGTATGACATAAATTACAGAGAGGATACCATAGTTTATTCTGGGGTGTAAGTAGTTCCTTCCACAACAATTGTATAGACAGAGGTTCCACCTGCTAGCGGTTCTCTATCCTACTGTTGGTCTCATGTAGGATCCATCAACATCTGTCACACAACAGCACCTAAAATCACTCGAGGCTAGATTTACTAAGACATGCTTTCCAAAGCTGCCACGTCTCTCTCGTCGGCGGATTTGGCGGCTGGATTAAAGAGGTAATACTATTAAATACAAAACAAGCCTGGTTTTGTATTTAATATGATTTCTCCTTTAAATCAAGCATCCAAAAATCGCCGAAGACGTGGGTGTTTTTTTTTTTTTTTTTGTTAAATGCCTGAGTGGTATGGGCATGTTGCGGGCCTGTAGCTGAAGTGTGCATACTCAGGCACTCAATCATACACATTGGAGGCCATACATGGGGCAGAAAATCTGCACTTGCCATTATTTAGCAAAATCTGGAAAATTATGTATAATAATAGCAAGCAGTCCAGCATCAGCAGCTAGCCGCATGGATAGATCCCAGCACATGCAATCTCCACCACCAACACCTTCATCATCAACCTCCTCATTAATGATCGGAGATAGTCCTGCATCCAATTTGCGAAGGTTATCTGACTCCTCCAATATCATGGAGTCCCAAGATGAATCCTTGCCTGGCAGGGCTGCTGCTGTTGCTGGGGGTGAATATTCATCATCAAAGGGGACCAAGAAGACTAGTAGTTTCAAACAGCAATTGACTGTGAAACAATCATTTGCAAAGGGAACCAAGTATGAAAACCACCATCCTGTTGCACAGTGGATCACTAAAGCTATGATGGTTGTACTAGCATTAATGTATATCTGTGTCCAATATTAGCTATCAACGCATCTGGTTTTAGACAATTAGTTGATGTCATGTGTCCACGCTACCAAATACAATCTCAATTCTATGTTACCAGAGCAACAATTCCTCACCTTTACCAGGATCGTAAAAAAGTTATTCTTTGCCTAGAAGATGCAATTGTACCGAGTATCCACTTAACTACAGACATGTAGACAAGCGGAACTGGTCAAACTAAAGATTACATGACTCTGACCAGCTTCAACAGAGCAGTATCTAACACACAATGCCAGCTCATTCATGGGCAGGCTACTCTCTATATCATCGAATTCACCGGTGTCAATCTGTGGGAAAAAATTGTTAGAGGTGCGTTCACACGGTACATTAAAATGGACGATATGAATGATAACGGTATATCGATCATATTGTTTTCATTCATATTGTCCATTTTTTAGTGGCCAACTACCTGCAATGCACGGACACGTATGGACGATAACGATATTGTCCATCGCCCGTGCATGCAGGCCAATCTGGTCGATATCGACGAGGTTACTATAGAGACCCGCTATCATTGATTGCGGGTCGTTGGCCATCGTTGGTGGGTTTGTGGCATGCTGGATGATCGATATCGATCATCCAGCACACCCGGGACATCGTTCAATGATATCATTATCGTTGACGATCGTCCCATGTGTATGCACCATAAGACTCTCTCTCTCAGGTTTGTAATTTATGATAATGCAAGTAACATTGGGCCTGATTCAGTAAGGATCGCAACTGCAATTACGCATGCAGCCTTACTGCGATGATATGCTAATCCATTGCAATCACTATGCTGTTGCAGCACAAAATAAGGATGCCCACCTTATCTTACACACATCTGTAATACTTAGCAAGACTGCAAAACCATCGGTAACATCTTGTATAATTGGAGCCTCAAGCACACTT
The DNA here is from genome assembly GCA_031769625.1 of Taudactylus pleione. Classification (NCBI taxonomy): domain Eukaryota; kingdom Metazoa; phylum Chordata; class Amphibia; order Anura; family Myobatrachidae; genus Taudactylus; species Taudactylus pleione. The sequence goes on from JAUIMM010000188.1 coordinate 13,334,324, forward strand.
GCACAGGTCTGACCTTACTCAGGAATTGGTAAACTCAGCACACGCAGTGAAAGCCCAAGCTGCGTACGGCATCGCAGCAGATAATTTATGCATGCCCCTGCAACAGCGTTCAAACACACTAGCATGCCTGGGTTTCACCGACCTCCTCCCGTCACCTCAAACAGTACTTCCAGTCAATCACTCTGCGATGGGTCTGCATACTCACTGCAATCTCAGTACCAATCACAGTGGCTGGTTCTCGCATGCACACTGCGATGCATACATATGTGCAGAATGCAAAAACCAGCTGATAGCAAGCGTAATCACAGTTACGATCCTTGCTTAATCAGGCCCATTGTATGAGCATTATAACTGGGTCAATCTCAACATGCACACACAATAAACTTTAGTGGTTCAGAATTTCCTAAAAACGGACAGGTGCGTGCAGGACATGCTGAGTGTGCCCCGTAAAATTTCTGGGCATTTTCGGCATTCTGCAACAGCATATAACAGATTGCTGCAGCTGCAAGAACAGTTCAATTTGCCATACAAGCAACTGTAGCAAGAGGTAGTAACCAGGTGGAATTCCACCCTTTATATGCTTCATCGACTGAAGCAACAGCAACAATCCATGGTGGACTTGTAGATCAAGTTATTTATTTGCTTCACCAGGAATTTTAATCCTATGTAATGTATTTCTAACCAACTGACACAGATCTTAAGCGATGCAAAGAGTCCCTTATGAGCAAGTTGTCAGCACAAGTGGCATATGACACAACAATGCCTCCTTCTTTAGTTTCTCCTAAAAATGCTGCTGCCAGGAAAAAAAAACTGACATTTTCCAAGAGACCCACTGGTGACCATGATGCATCAACATAGCGCACCAGAGTGACATCTGGTCAAGCTTAAAAAAATTGTCCAAATAACTTGACATACCTTTTGCTACTCTTTCTGATGCAGAAAGTATCAATAGAATGGTGAAGGATTGTTTTAATGATAATGTACAAATTGGCATCTCACACAGTCCGTTTTTAACACTAGGAGGAAAAAAAGGCAATTTGGAGCCCCTTGTACAAACTAGCTATGATGTACTACTGATGCTCGTAAAGAGTGTTTAGCACAGCCAGGACCCTGTGAGTGATAAGCATAAAATGTGGAAAAACTGATGTTCATCAAAATGAACTACAAATTCTATGGGGATGACCTTTGCCACCAATTACAACAAACGGAGACTGTAATGGAGGATACCAGTGCGGAAGAGCTAATATTGTGTTTTGATAATATAATATTAACAAAAGTGATGAGGGTGATGATGAGGATGATGACACAGTTAGCCTTAAGCCTATTGGTAGCTTAGTTTAACCAACCCACCAAAATGTCTTATTTTGTGGGGGCCCAAACAGACCAAGCACTTCAGCCACAAAAGTGTCAGTCCCTGTCATTAAAGTGCTTGGTCTGTTAAACTGTGCATGTCTTTTTTAATATATAACATAAAGGTGGATGGGAGGGCTCAAGGAAAATACCATTGTGCACCACTTTTCATTATGTGCTTTGGCCACTGTCAGTATCAGTGTTTGGTTTTGTCTTGGATTTGTGTCAGTGACCAAGGTGTTGTTACAGCTGCGTGATATGTGAGAATGTAAGAGACTTAAGCAGGTTCCGTTGCATAAAGGAATTTAATGCATTCTGTAATACTGGATACAGGAGAGAATAATGAGTTCAGCAAAAACAGCTTCCCAGCAAACTGGCGGATTTATCTGTAGGATTTTCTATGTCCAGTGTTCAAAGGAGTAGAAGAGGTGAGGCTTGAAGCACAGAGAACAGCTGTAGACTATGGGGGGTATTCAACTTGGAGTGAAAAGTCTGTGCTGGACTTTTCGCTCCACATCGGAGTTTTGACGTGGATAAACTATCGTGCGCATGCCCACTTTATCCCTGTATACAATTAGGAATGAGCGAAAACGGGAGCCGGCGGAAAGGTAAGTATAACGAAAAATCGGGAATTTTGGGGAATTATTCCTGGGACCCCCCTAAAGATGTCTAGACATGGGGGATCACTATGGTTACCTCCATTTTTGCCTGCTGAAGGAAGTCAGGGTTTGTAATAGCCGCGGCAGGTGCATACATGCGGCTTTAGAAGGGGTGAAGAATAGCACTTAGATAATAAAAAATAAAAAAAATCAATTTCCATTAAATTTTGGGTACATGAAAATGTGTGCAAGCATATTTTTAAGTCCCTAAACTTATTTTAAAAATGTCTTCAAAAATGCACCTGCCGCTACTAGCCGCAATGAAGAAAACACCTGTCGCATACATGGGGACCCCTTGGAATCTATTTAGCTACTTTAGGATTTTGTCCCGCATATTTTTTTTTTACCCCAAAATTCAAGTACAGTTTTGGGGTGTCCCGATTTTTTTTTTTTACTTTTTTAATTTTAGGGGCCAATCCCAGGGGTGCAGGCTATTTTTATTAAGACTGCACCCCTAAACCCCAATTCTGTACTTTTTTTCGCCATGTAAATCATTGTGAAATGTTATCCCCTTTCTCTTAACAAAGACTTCACACTGCCGAAAAGTCTTTGAAATTGAATACGAGGATAATTAATTTTTTTTTTCGCAGCCAAATTGAATCCTACCCTATATATGTGGATTGTCCATGCTGGAAACAGGAACAAAAGACACTGTGGTCATGCAAAGTGGCTTGTACAGTAACTATTCACATGTATTGCAGATGACTGAGAGCACAGAGTAGTTTGAATTTACACAGATAATGCTGGGTAGCTTGTAATGTATACAGGTATTGTGGGTAGCAGTGAACGCAGAGTAACTTGTAGTTTTACACTAGAGATGTGCACTGACCCCCGTGTTTTGGTTTTGGATCTGGATCTCCCCTGGTTTTCGATCTGGATTGGTTTTGCCAAAATCTCACCCCCGTGTTTTGTTTTCGGGTTTTGGTTTTGGATCTGGATTTTTTTTTTAAAAAACAGCTAAAATCACATAAAATGGGCCTTTTTTTTGTTCCTTTGCTATTAATAACCTCAAGAACATTAATTCCCACTCATTTCCAGTCTATTCTGAACACCTCACACCTCACAATATTGTTTTTAGGCCAAATGGTTGCACCGAGGAAGCTGGAAGACTATGCTAAGTGACACAAGTGGGCGGCACAAACACGTGGCCCATCCAGGAGTGGCACTGCAGTGGCAGACAGGAAGCCAATCAGCGTTATGGTGCCCATTTGCGTGTAGCACGGACCCGGGAGATCCGTGCTACATGCATCTGTGTGATTGACACAGACCTCGGACAGGTCAGTGAGACTCATCTGTGCTGCTGTGTATTTCAATTACACAGATGCACGCACAGACCAGGAGATCCGTGCTACTTGCATCTGTGTCATTGACACAGAGCACTGACAGGTCTGTGAGACCTGTCTGTGCTGCCGAGATAAATAAAAAAAAAACCCTGTGTAATAAAAATTTAAAAAATGGCGTGCCCCCCCCCAAAAAGAGCAACCAGCTCTGGGCATTAATGACCCAGTGCTGGGTGTGCATAAATACAGGGGACAAACGATGTAGGGGTCCCCCATACTTATGCACAACCAGCATCGGGCTAGTCAGAACCAGCCATGGTTGACAAAATATGGGGGACAAATGATGTAGGGGTCCCCTGTATTCTGCGCAACCAGCACAGGCCTCTGATCTGGTCCTGGTTCTGGAAATACGGGGGAAAAAAATGAGTAGGGTTCCCCTGTATCTTCCAGAACCAGCACCAAACTTTTTCTAGTGGGGGGCTGATGCCACAGCCAGGGGCATCCTTTCACCAGGCCCCCCAGCCACAGCATCCCCCATCTCTCAGCCAATGAATGGCTCCCTCCATTGTAGTCAATGGTGGGAACCACAGGGTAAACTTTAATAACCCTGCGGCTCTCCATTGATTACAATGGAGGGAGCCGTTCATTGGATGAGAGACGGGGGATGACCTCTCAGCCAATGAACACTTAGCGGCAGGGTTTCCATGGTGATATCCCACCGTTAAGCTGTCATTTGGGAAGTACCGTTCTACTAAACGGTACTTAAGTACGTGGATCGCGATTTTCGGGTTTGTGAGGATTCGGGGTTCTTTCAATCACCCAGACACCGAGCAGATGAAACCAAAGTGATGGTTTATTTTTCCACAGCACACAGCAACAGATAATATGTCAGGACAAGCGTTAAATACAGTGAACAGGAAATAAACAGGTAGCAGTCCAGACAGAGGCAGTCCCAGTAGAGTATAACGTCCCAGAACAATTCCACAAAATAGCTAGAGACCCTCAGTCCCCACAGTAGAAACTATCACTGATCCCACATGCAGTGAATAGCTTATAAGTCCACTCAGTCATTTCTGGGACCCCAGACGGAGAAACTATCAGAGATCACACAGCAGTGATAGTCCCTTGGTCCAACCAAGCATTTCCAGGATCCCATACAGTAGACGCTAATCACAGAACACGCAGCAGTGAACAGCGCATAGGTCCTTGCAGAATTTCCAAAGTACAAATCCACACAGAACTTGTGATGCATTCCACTAGCACCTTGGCAGAGCGAGACCTCTTAGCCAAAGTCAGTGACTAACACCTGGAGTTGCCTTCGGTGACCTCTTTTGAAACCTTTCAATTTCCCACGATATTGTGACCACCCAGGGGGGTTGCACCATTTCCTGATTGGTGCGCGTCCCTTATCTCCTAACTCCCCCAGATATTACTTCCCTGATGAACACCTGCTGGGTTGGTTCCATTCAGTCTGTCATATTCAAGTGAGGCACAAAACAGGCAAATGGAAAGAGGAGTAAATCCTGAGAGTCCCCTGTTGAGGTGGGAATTAACTTAGGGGGTCTTTTGTTCTGGGAGGTGTTACCTTGCTCTAGTGGTTATGAATAACACAGACATAGACCAGGCTAACATCAAGGGCTAGGCAGTACTAAACAATACATTTCCTGCCATTCTTACAGTAAATAATATACCTGATAATGGAAATGTGTGTCCAGAGAATGATCACACATACACTAGGAGACGGGAAGGGCAAAAAGGGCTAAAAAGTTAATTAATCGCTGCAAGGAATGAGATGCTGCAAATACATTTGTAACACTCATCTCGTGTCCTCACAGGGGGTTTTTACGCCAAGTCCGTGGGATGCCTACTTTGGAACGAGGAGGACAGAACCTCACATAGGAGATGGTGAGTATGGTTTTTTCACAGGTCCCCTATAGCTACATTATCGGAGAAGTGGACCGATAGCTACAGGTATACATAGGTGAGTATGTGTACATGTGTGTGTACGTGTATACATGTGTGAGTGCATGTATGTTTAATAAACTTATACTGTCACGTTGTGTGTCCTGTGTTTCTTTTAAACATTTTTTTACAGGTGAACTACAGGTACTAGTGGGCCCTTAATGCCCTGCATGCTGGTACTTGTGGTTCTCCAAGTACCAGCATGCGGAGCAGGCTTGCTTGGACCTGCAGTTCTACTTGTAAAGACAATGGACCTGATTCAGAGCTGCTCACTGCTGGCGAGCGCTCGCTCTGAATCAGGGCGGACCCGTCAGTGCTCTGTGTCAATGACACAGATGCAAGTAGCACAGATCTCCTGGTCTGTGTGTGCATCTGTGTAATTGAAATACATATGGATCTCACTGACACATCCGTGCTCTGGGCCTGATTCAGAGCCGCTCGTAAGTGGCCGCTCGTTCGCTCCGAGCGATGTTCGCACAACTGCGCGTGCGTATGGGTTGTAAGTAATACGCATGCGCGAACCAGTCATTGTGGTCGGAAATTGTGTGCTTGCAAAATAGCGAATGCCTGCTAATTTGAGTGACAGAATGAGGCGTTTCTGGGTGGTAACAGGGGAAGGTTCTTTAAACGGGGAGTGGAGATCCGAACGCAGGCGTGCCAAACATTCAAAACGGGCGTTTTAAGGGTGTGCATAATTAACAAAGCAGCGTCATCGACCACGTCACTTGGTTGTCTTTTAGCCTGAACTGCTCGCATGATTGCGGTAGGAAAATGCTACCACAAGCACTGCGAGCAGTTCATACGCCTTTCGATGTACTCGATTAATCTAATAAATAGCGGAGATGACGTAGGATGCAAGCGGCCAGGGGGCGTTTTTTAAAAAATAGCGAACGCATGTTTTGTTTGCTCGTTCAGACATAGAGGCGTCAACAGACCGCAAAGAGCGAGCACTCTATTTAAATATCCGGCCCCTTTTTCTGAACGAGCGAGCGCAAATAGCGTCCGGCTCTGAATCAGGCCCTCTGTGTCAATCATGTAGCACGGATCTCCCGGGTGACAGACGGCTCTGTCAGCCAATCAGTGCTTTGCAGCACTGCAGATGTCACATACAGTAAGTGCACTCTGAGCATGCCCAAAGGGACCATATGTCACATACAGTAAGTGTGCGCTCTGAGCAAATATATTAGAGATGTGCGCCGACCCCTGTATATTGGTTTTGGTTTTGGATCGGATTAATCTTTGTGTTTTGGGTTTGGATCTGTATTTTTAAAAATCAAACAGAAAAAAACTGCTAAAATTGTGTCATTTTGACCTGTTAGCATGCAATCCAAAACCTGAGTGACTCGGTTCACCTTGGAACCCCTAAATTCGGGTTGTTGTCGGTTCTCTGAGGAGATTGTAGTCAAATTACCGGTGGCCAAAATGCCGACAGTGGAAGCCCAACCCGGGCATTGAAATCCCGATGCCCGGCATCCTGAACGAAGGTAAGCGGGGACAGGTTAGGTCATAGGTGCGTTGGGGAGGGTTAGGTTTAGGCAACCCTGGGTGACTTAGGGTAAGGCACCCCCTTAAGAGGGTTAGGGTTAGGCTATGGGGAGGTGAGGTTTGGGTTAAGCACCACTGGGGGGGGGTTAGGGTTAGGCATATCCCCCGGGAGAGTTAAGTTTAGGATGCAGGAAGGGTGGGGGGGTTAGGCATTACCAGCAGAAGGTCAGGGTAAGGCACTAGGGGGGGAAGTTAGTGTTAGGCACCACAAAGGGAGGGTTAGTGTTAAGGGGGGGGTTAGGGATGGTAAACGTACCACCCCTGTCAGGATCTTCAGTTATCTGCAGCAATCGATATTTGAACCATCGGCTATTGAGCCGCAGGTACTTCATACCGATTCCTCTCTGAGAACTGGACCCGCACATCTCTACAATATATACATTGATGTTCTAGTAAAACATATAATCGCCGTTAACATGTAAGGAAACAATGAGATCAAACATAAGTTGTTGTGAAAATATTTTAGCTGATTTGCTTTTGCTCAACTGTCATCCACATGAAAACACGATGTTCCCGATAGCTACAGGAAACACAGAAACTCGATGGAACAAAGAAGTGTGAAATCTGCAAATCTGTGCAGTCAATTATTTTCCGAAGGAGAAATGAAGAAGTGAAGCACGTTGTCCCCTGCATCGGCTGAGACAAAAGTTTTATTGAATTTGATATAATAACACGGTGCAGTAAGCACAAATGTCAATCACAAAATGTGCAATCACTGGCCAATCACTGCAGGAGTTTGATGACAGTAACTGTAAGTGGAGTAGGGGAAGTGTGGAGGAAATGTTGCACAACTAATTGCAGGAAGGAGTACAGGAAGTCTTTGTTCCTTCTTCAGTCAATCACTATAAATAGATGGCATCCTCATCTGCCCCTCACCACCTACCAGCCCAAGAGATGGACCAGGCATCAAACCCCCCTCACCACTACCACCTGGGGGGATATCCACACTCTCCAAGTTCTTCATCATGGACCTCAAGAAATCCTTCATCTGACATGGCCACTTTGGGTACTCATACTACATCGTTGGAATCATGAATGGGCAAGGAGCAGGAGAACACCGAGTCACTATGAGATGGTGTTCTTAAGTTTCTCTCATTTAAAACCAAAAAAACAGTCACCACTGCTAACAGGCCTTCCCCATTCATTCTCATTGAAGGTTCAAAGTTTAAAATTTTCCAGAAATTGTCCCTTTCAAAGAGTAGAGACCTAAGCAAGGTAACTGCCCCTCTCCGAGAACGCGGTTATAATATAAATGAGGATTTCCATTCTGCCTGTTGGCTGAGGTTAATGGGAGATTTCACATGGTGAGAACCCATGGACAACAGGAGGAACCACCTCCTAAACTTAACATACACCCCACCTCATCTGATCCTCACCTTGGCAAGTCTGACCCTGCCTCTCCAACTTAATGGGGCTCCCTCAGCTGTTTGCCATATCCTTTATGTAGTTATCCATGCCACTTTCTGCTTCCAATAAGTCTACCTGTCCTATGAGGGCCATTCTTTATAGTATCTGAACTGTGATTTATAAATATAACACTATTATACTATATATATATAATCAGTGGCATAATTAGGGTATTTGGAGCCCTGGGCAAATTGAAAAATGCAGCCCCCCCTATGTGTGCGCACCGCAGGTTCGCACACTGAAAAATGGGCGTGGTCATAAGGGACATGGCCACTTAAAAATGGCGCTTGTCAACATGACACACCCCTTTCTCATCACTCTGGGAACATTCCTTTCCATTCCATATGCACCTTAATGTAGTGTCCCTTATACAGTCCCCCCTATGCAGTGCCCCCAATAGTGGTCCCCCTTCTGCAGGCTCCCAGTAGTGCCCTTTATACAGTACCCCCAGTAGTGGTCCTCCTTATGCAGCCCCCCATTAGTTCCCCTTATACAGTACCCCAGTAGTGGTCCCCCATATGCAGGCCCCCAGTAGTGCCTCTTATACAGTGCCTCCAGTAATGGTGCCCCTTATGAAGGCTCCCAGTAGTGATCCCCTCTATGCAGTGCCCCTTATACAGTGCCCCCTGTAGAGGTCCCCCTTTATGCAGGCCTCCAGTAGTGCCCCTTATACAGTGCCCCCAGTAGTGGTCCCCCTCATGCAGGCCCTCGGTAGTGATCACTATTCAGTGCCTCCATTATTGGTCCCCCCTGTGCAGTGCCCCTTGTGCCCCTGGTAGTTAGCCCCTTATATAGTGCCCCCAGTAGTGGTCCCCCCTATGCAGTGCCCCTGGTAGTAGTCCCCCCTATGCAGTGGCCACAGTAGTAATCCCCCCTATGCAGTGGTCCCAGTAGTAGTCCCCCCCTATGCAGTGCCCACAGTAGTAGTCCCCCCCAGTAGTGGTCCCCCCTGACGCAGTGCCCCCAGTAGTATTGTGCCCCCAATAGTGGTCCCTCCCAATGCAGTGCCCCCAGTAGTAGGCACCCCTATGCAGTGCCCCCAGTAGTGCAGACAAAGACACACACGTAAAAAAAATGAAAAAAACCAATTACCTGAATCCCCACTCTGGCTCCTGCTCCCGAAGTCATCCGCTCCTCCGTCCTCCCGGGCCTGCCCACTCTGCATTATGGGAGAGACGTCATGACGTCTCTTCCATCCATCACCCACTGCGGGAGCCAGAAGATGGAGCTCATCAGTTAGCTCTAGCCCGGCTCTGACAGTGGGCGCAACAGTCAAAGAGAGTCTGTCTAACTCTCATTTGCTGCTAATTAAAACAAACACACAGCCAGCGGCGCCAGTGGTTGTGTGTTTGTTACTGTGTAGTGCTGACAGAACTCCGTCCAGTCAGCACTACACTGACCACAGTGTCCTGGACCATGGCCAGGGCACAAGCCCTGCTCGACCCCCCCTAGTTACTCCAACATATATAATCAGAGAAGCCCTATCCATCGGTCTCTATGCCCAGTTCAGCAGTCCTCCGAAAATAGATGGACGAGGCTGGAGATCTCTCAACCCTTCGGTCAGGGTCTACACAATTTATTCTACTCCTCATGACACGTACATGCACATTGAATTATTTCAATGCTGTGCTTCCTTATCCCAAACAGCATGCCATTCATCCATCTCCCAAATTTGTGGTCTGACCATTCAATCTTGGAGGTCTCATTCAGTCTTTTTGAGGTGACTGCAAGCAGACCGTCTTGGAGGCTGAATGAATTGTTGTTGAAACTTTCTCAATTCCAAGATATGGTCAAAGACTGCCTTCGGGAATACTTTGAGCACACCCTATATGAAGACAGACCTGTACCTATGGTTTGGGAGGCACACAATCCAGTGATTAGGGGGCATATGATACATTTTGCTTCTCACCTCAAAAAATGTAAAGAGTCTATGATAGCATCCTTAACTGGCATATTTCACAACTTGACCGAGAACATCTGTGCACTCACTCAAATACAGTCCTTGCCCAATTGTGCAAGAAGCGACATGAGTTACCAGCTCTCATTGCTGAGCTCATGAAACTGAGGACCTAATTCAGCAAGGACCGCTGAGACAATTGCGGCTGCGATCGCATACGCAGGTGTGCTGCGAAAGTATGTTGATATGTTCAATCGCAAAGTGCTCGCACGGACAACATGCAGATGCCCACTTCCGCTCTTGCACATCTGTAAAACCTTGTAATCCAGCCAAAACATCAGTAACATCGAAGTACATCGTAGCCGCTCGCACATTTACAGCAGGTCAGACCTCACTTATAAATTGCTAACTTTCCTGTACGCAGTGAGCACTCAATATGCATATGCCATCGTAATGGCTAATTTATGCATGCCTCTGTAATGGCATTCAAAAGCGCTGGGACCCCTACGTTTCTCCGACCACCCACTCATCTCCACCCCAAAATGGTACTTCCTGGCCCACTTGCAATGGGTATGCATAGTCACTGCGATCGCAGTCCCGAAGGCAGTGGGGCATTTGCGCATGCACACTGCGATGCATAGGTATGCGCACTACGCAACAATCATCCATCTGCGTACGTGATCTCATCAGCGATCCTTGCTGAATCAGGCCCTGATTCTCCAAACATTGCTGGCGAATAGACTTAGGGCCAAGAGACCTTTGCAGGCTATTTATTACATTATAGATTCCTCGGGGAATATGGTCTATTACCCTAAACAAATGAATGATATATTTCCCCAATAGTATACAGCTCCCCACAATTAGGAGGCTCCTTCTGATGTGGCCACCCATTTCCAGGGGATATGGCAATACCTAGACTCCGTCATTCTCTCTGCCATAGCTCAGTCCTCTACCCATTTCTTAAATGTGGTGTAGCAATACAAATCTAGGTGGCGATAGTAAGCAACGGATTCGGGGCCTGATTCAGACCCCCTCGCGAGCGCCGAGCGCTCGCAAGCAGGTCGATGTTGGCCCAGTGCGCATGTGCGCGACGGACACGGCTCCGTTGTGCGCATGTCGCGAGACCCGGATAGCGATGGCCAAACCGTCGCAATGGGTCTCGTACCAAAGGGGGCATGCTGTCATTAGTGAGTGACAGCACGCTCCCTTTGGTGGGTGTGCCGGGGACGCGGCTGCCCAGACGGAGGCAGACTGACATCACAAGTGATGTCAGTGGGAGTGCCTTCGGCTCTGATAGATCCGAAAGCACTCCAGGGCTTGCGGCAACGAGGCCCTACCACAAGGGTCTCGTTGCAATCCCGATGGTCTCGATGGTCTTGACCATTGCGACCATCTTTTTGGCTGCTCGCTATAGCTGTGGGTGGTCACCCACAGCTATTCGAGCGGCCAGGAGGCTGCCCTAAAAAAAGAGAAGGCTGGCCCTGATTCAGAGCGAGCGCTCTGTCAGAGCGTCCGGCTCTGAATCATGGCCACTGTGTGGGGCTGCTGGGTTCCGCCCACACAGGGTAGAAATAGCAAGTGTGACCAGTCAGGCTGCCTTGTGCACAGAGCTCAGGTGAGGCTAATGAGGCAGACCAGTCAGGCTGCTGGGGGAGACAGTCCAAGTGGGACTGTGGCAGCTACAGAGTCCAGTGTGCCTGGAGGCCAGTGGGGGCTAGAAGGCCAGTGTACTGACCTGCAGTCAGACAGGGAGGATCACAAATCTCTAAGACTGTTTGCATGAACCTGTAGCAACCAAGCTGCCAGTCAGGAGGCCAGTGTCCATACTTGCATATGGCGCAGGGAGGACCACAAGAGAGGCTTTGTGTGAAGGCCAGGAGGCCATGTCTGTACCTGTGAGAGACAGGATTGAGACTTTTGAGACTGTGTTACGTTTGCAGACTAGCCGCCCATAATAGTCAGGGTTCAAGAAGTGAGTTAGTGCCCTGAATGGGGGCTAGGTGTTTGTTATTTTTGTTCCTGACTGCTGACAGTGAAGCTCCATTTAAACCTGAAAAGCTGCCTGTGGACCCTTATTATGCACTTAGGCACTGCACCACTGACCCATCTACCAAGCTAATTACCCCAGGTTATCACAGTGGATATTACAGAAGAGGAATTTTACTTGGCTCAAAAATCCCAGAAACCTTTAAATCCCCTGGTCCTGATGGGTTACCGATGGCGTGCTACAAGACTTGCCTTACAGTTCTCCCCTCAGATGATACATCAATGTGGTTTCACAATGGGCTCCGTTCCATTTTGATTTCTGCCACTTCCAGGATCATTGTATTGCCAAAACCAAGCAAAGATCCCTCTGCATGCTCCATTTTATATCCCATTTTCTATCTAAATACAACCTTAAACTTTTTGCTAAGATTTTAGCCAATCAGTGCTGATCAGTGTCTATGACGATGCTCACAGTGCCCCCTAAGCCACAGCATGAGTGAAATGCTGAGGCCGTTGGGGGACCGGGAAAAGAGTGGCAAAGGGGAACATTTTCAAAAAACAGTGAGTGTCACCCCCATTTTGGAGGCAAGCTGAGGCCAGCGTTTACTCCGATGTAGCTTCACTGGCCCCGGAAGCGTAAATTTCATGAAGGTTACTCAGATGGCCAACGGTGGGCCTGATTCAGAGATTTATGCTGATGCAATTGCAGCTGTGATTTCGCATGGAATACAACTGAGGAAATATACTAATGCCTTTGAAAGCATAGACAAGCATAGGGATGCCCACTGCTGCTTCCTAACAAGACCGCTTCCAGCATCGCGTCCCCCACTGCCTATACAGCTGATCCTTGTGTGTGTGCAGAGGAGGCACAAAGCGGCACACATAAAGAGCAGGTGGGACTACCAGCAGGACTCATAGTGGAAGCGAGGACACACACATAGAACTGGGTAACTCTCAATCCCAGTTGTCTGAAGTTATTATATCGCCGTTGCTGCAGGATTTACTTCTCATTTACAGCTGTGAATTCGGCAGTCACCCTAAAGTGGAATTCTTTGCATAGATTCATCAAGTGCCCATTGGATACACAATGTGCAGGTCAAGTACTGATAGAAGGGACAAGATATAGCAGGCGGGTTGGGTATGATATCCCGGCTATTGGGATGCCGCTGATCTAAATACAGACAGTGGCATCCCGACAGCCTGAATACCGACACCCATAGGACGCTAAGGTAAGAACTTTTCTAACCCCTACCCTAACCCTCCCTCCCCAGTGCCTAAACCAAACCCCTTCCTAGTGCCTAAACCTAACCTCCCCCTCACACCCTAAACCTAAGACCCCCTCCCTGGTGCCTAAACCTAACCTCCCCCTCCCCACACCCTAATCCTAACCCTTCCTCCCCGATGCCTAACCCTAACCCTCCCCCTAGTGCATAACCCTAACCCCGCTAGCTAACACTGCCCTCACCCTAACACTTCGATACTTACCTTCGGGGATGCCGATGGTCAGGATACTGGTGCCTGTTCAGTTCTGCATTTTGTGTTAGGACTAGGGATGTGCACCAACCCCCGTGTTTTGGTTTTCGATCTGTATCTCCTTCCAGGTTTTGGATCTGGATTTAGTTTTACAAAACCACCCTTGCGTGTCTTGGTGTTGGATCTGTATTTTTTCTAAAAAATCATAAAAACAGCTGAAATCACATAATTTGGGCCTGTTTTTGTTACTACAGTTATTAACCTCAATAACATTTATTTACAGTCATTTACAGTCAGTTTTGACCACCTCACAGCTCACATTGATTTCATCCAGTTTAGGCCAAAAGGTTGCATAGAGCTACCTGGCTGACTAAGTTGCAGTGGACGGCACTAACATGTGGCAGTTAAGCTGCCAACATGGCACAGAGTGACACTGCAGTGGCAGACAGGATGGCAGTTTAATAAACTAGAAAATAAAAAATGTCAGGCAACAATACCCCAAACAGCACATAATGCAATAAAAAGAGTTGCAAGATGGAATTGTCCTTGGGCCCTTCCAATCACTCTTATGTTGTATATAGTAAACAGGACATGCACAGTTTAACAAACCAATCACTTTAGCTAACATTGCTGGCAATGATGTCTCCATGCACAAACTGGCTTTACAGAGGCAAGATGTTGTCACCATCATCATCCGATTCCTCACCCTCATGAGTGTGTACATCATCTTCACATGATATTAAGGACCTCAATCAGAGTCGGTCATTGCAGCCGCACGGTGGTAAGGTAAAATGGGCAAGATATGCAAATGAAGCGCTCGCAAGTTAGCGTCGTTAGCTGGACGAGTGAGGGGAGGATGCGGCCGTAAGACTAAAAATACGCCCACTTCTCGTTCCCATTACACGTCATCTCCGGGCATATAACGATTAATCGAGACCATCGGGAACCATTGGAGCTGGTCGTAGAGCTTAAGGTTGACCATACCCTCTCTTAAGCAGTAGGATCAAATCAGAGTGATAACCTCCCATGTCACATGTGCCATGACACTACTTAGTTAATTATGCACTCCCATAAAATGCCGTTTGCATAGTCAGGCACGCCTGCGTTCGGATCTCTACTCCCCCGTTCACAAGCACCTTCCCCTGTTACCACCCACAAATGCCTCATCCTGTCACTCAAACTAACGACCTGGCCAAGTTGAAGGAGAGAGCAATTTCTGATCATAATAGCTAGTTTGCGCATGCGCACTGTGAATTTTACGAATGCGCAGTTTAGTGAACATCAGTGGCGTACGACCGTGCGGCCACAACGACCGACTCTGAATGAGGTCCTAATTCTCCCTGCTGTAATCCACCATTACTGACTCAGGTGCCTCTGTAATTTTTGGATGTAATTGGTGGTAAAGGTCTTCCTCGTGAAATCTGTAGTTCCTTTTGATGAACATTATCTGTTCCACATTTTGAGGAAGTAGCCTTCTACGCCGATCACTGACAAGGTTCCCGGCTGTGCTGAAAACTCTTTCTGAGTACACACTGGATGGTGGACAGCTCAAGTAAAGCAAAGACAATTTGTGCAAGGGCCTCCTAATTGCCTTTTGTTCCTGTCTGTAGTGAAATGGACTGTCTGACATGCTTATTTGGATGCTATCATTAAAATAGTCCTCAACCATTTCTTGAATGGTAACCATATCAGATGGAGTCACGTTAGAGGTCTCATTAATTCTAGGCAATTATTTTAGACCCGACCAGATGTTAGAACTTATTTGTTTTGACTCATCCACATCACCAGTGGATCTTTTTTTGGGAAAGTTTAGTTTGTTCCTGGCAGCCACACTTTCTGGAGAAACTGATGGAGGAGCCATTGCTGCATCATGTGCCACCTGAGCTGACAATTTCCTTATCAACAACTCTTTGCATCTCTTTAGATCAGTGTCCGCTGGGAAGACATGATATATGACTTAAGCCTAGGATCCAGCACAGTTGCCAAAATGTACTGATCTGATTGTAAGATCCTGACAACCCTTGGATCCTGGCAAATCGAATAAAGGACTTGATCACTTCGTTTCAGCTCCTCCTTCAGTTTCTCAAGCTGCTTTCCAACAGTCTAATTAGGGGAATTACTTGACTCAAGCTGGCAGTGTCTGAACTCACTTCACAGGTGACTACTTCTAAGGGTTTCAGCACTTTGCACAACAAGGAAAGTATTTTTCACTGAGCTTGAGTAAGTTACATTCTCCCTCTTCTTCCTATGTCATAGTTTATTGTGTAGCTTGGATGGCTTTTTTGCTGTTCCTCCATCTGCTGAACCATATAAAGGGTGGAGTTCCACCTTCTAACTACCTCTTGCTTCAGCAGGTGATAGGGCAAATTCAATATTTCTTGCAGGTGCTGCAATTTTCTACATGCACCTGCTGAATGGCAAAAATGTCCAGAAATATTGCAGGCCACAGAGAGCATCTCCTGCATGGCTCTGTCATTTTTAAAAATATTTGCACCACCATAGTTGATTGTGTGAGCAAAACATGGGTTGTGTTGGAATTTACCCTGTTGTAATGCTCTCACAATATTGGTGGCATTGTCAGAAATCACAAAGTGAGAGTCCAAGATGGGTAAGCCATTTTGCAAAGACTTCCCTGAGTTTTTCTAAGAGGTTGTCAGCTCTATGTCTCAGTGATACACTGAATAGCCTGACTTTGAATGAAAGTCTGTTTCTTAGATGCTGCTGCAGCTGTTGGTGCTGCTGAATTCAATGCACCCACCAAGTGGGCTGTTACAGTCCTGTAATCTTGCATTTGCTCTGTTCCACTTGTCCACATATCTGTGGTTAAGTGGACAATAGGTACAACTGCATTTTGGAGGACACTAATTAAGTTATTTTCAACGTCCCTGTACAGACTGAGAATTGCTTTTCTAGTGAAGTGGAATCTAGACTAGATTTGGTAGCAGGGACACAGGTCCTCAATTAACTGTCTAAAACCCACTGCATGAATGGCAGATATTGCATGCACATCTAATACCAACATAGATGTTATGGCATCAGTGATCCGCTGTGCAACTTAGTGACTGCTGTCATACTTGCTCCCCCTTGAAAAGGAATGTTTAACAGTCAATTCTTTTTAAAACTACTACTAGTAGTCTTCCTGGGCCCCTTTTAGAAGATCCACTCCCAGCAGCAGCATGTGTAGTGCTCAAGGATTCTTCTGAGGAATCCAGGATAGGGGAGGACAGAGTTAGCCTTATCAAATTAGATGCAGGGCTAGTTCTGATCATAATTGAGGATATTGTTGGTGAAATGTGTTGGAGGTGAAGATGCCAGATGCTTGGATCTAGCAGAGAGAATGGAGCTAGCTGATGCTGGACTGCATGTTGTTACTTTTTTAACCAAAGTTTCAGAATTTTGCAAACACTTTGGATGGATGCGCTGTAGATGAGGTAATAGGGAGGAGGTTCCTAAATGGTTATGGTCCCTACCTCTACTTACTTTAGTATGACAATGGGTATAGATGGTTTTACAATTGTCCAGATTTGGGTAGAAATGATTACACACATAAGAAGTGGATTTTTTTGTTTTATGCCCAGGCATGACAATAGGCTTTTCCTTATCATGGGCAAAAACAGTTTTCCCTGATTTACACAAACAACATCCTCATCACCAGCATTCTCACCATCAACATCCTTAATAGCATCAGCTACACAAATATCCTCCTTGTCACAATATTTTTTATGAATAATACACTGCGCTACAACATACAGTGTCAATTTTTTTATAAATACACTGCGCTACCATTTAAAGTGTCACAATACATGTATATTACACTGCAGTTCCACTTACAGTGTAACAACTCACAACATCTGCATGAATATTACACTGTGCTATGACTTACAGTGTCACAATACGTGTATGAATATTACACTACGGTATGACCGACAGCGTCACAGTAAAAAAAATAATAATATTGTGCACTAGGGTACAGCACAAAAATAGATATATATTACTTTTTTAAATTATATTATTATTGTTTATTTTTTTTACACTGGGCAACTTTGGAAGAATAGAGTACCCCTGGATGGACACAACAGCCCCTGCCCCTGGATGGACACAGCAGTTCTTGGATAGACACGGCAGCTCCTGCCCCTGGATGGACAAAGCAACCCCTGGATGGACACAGCAGCCCCTGGATGGACATGACAGCCCCAGTCCCTGGATGGACACAGCAACCCCTGGATGGACACAGCAGCCACTTCCCCTGGATGGAAACAGCAACCCCTGGATGGACACAGCAGCCACTGCCCCTGGATGGAAAAAGCAACCCCTGGATGGACACAGCAGCCCCTGCCCTGGACAGACACAGCAGCCCCTGGATGGACACAGAAGCCACTGCCCCTGGACGGACATAGCAGCCCCTGGATGGACACAGCACCCCTCTGCTCACTACACTCTCCACAGACAGAGTAAAATGGCACTGATGACGGGTACCATTACAGTGTCCAAAACCTGCGAGAATCCGACAGCAGGAGGATGACATTTTGCCTCATTTTGGGATCCAAGTTACACTGGGCACCTTTGGACAGACAGAGTACCTCTGGATGGGACACAGCAGCCACTGCCCCTGGATTGCCAATGCAATCCCTGGATGGACACAGCAGCCTCTGGATCAGGGTTGTCATAACAACCCTCCTGCATGCCCATCAGACCTCCCACACATAGAGAGACTCTGTCTGAAGCCGGCGGATGAAGTGAAACTGGGACTGAGGTGAGTACTCATCTCCGGGGTGAAGGGGGGGGGGTGTTAGATCAGAATACAGTGCACCAGCGCATGGCTTATAAAAATATCACAAATTTACCAACTGGCCGGGCTGCAGGGGGGCAGGTTGGTGGGCCCCTACAAGCTTCGGACCCTTTGGCAACTGCCCAACAAGCCCAAAGGAAGAGATGGCCCTGCCATGGATGGACACAGCATTCACTGTCCCTGGAAGTACACAGCAACCCCTGCCCGGCATGGACACAGCAGCCCCTGGATGTACACAGCAACCCCTGCCTGGCATGGACACAGCAGCCCCTGGATGGACACAGCAGCCACTGCCTCTGGATGGAAACAACAACCCCTGGATGGACACAGCAGCTATTGCCCCTGGATGGACACAGCAGCCATTGCCCCTGGATGGACACAGCAGCCACTGCCCCTGGATGGACACAGCAGCCATTGCCCCTGGATGGACACAGCAGCCACTGCCCATGGATGGACACAGCAGCCACTGCCCCTGGATGGACACAGTAGCCCTGGAAGGACACAGCAGCCCCTGGACTGACACAGCACCCCTCTGCTCACTACACTCTCCACAGCTGGTGTGAAAATGGCACCGATAACCGGGTACCTTAACAGTATCCAAGACTCGTGAGAATCCGACAGCGGGAGGATGACGTTTTGCCTTGTTTTGAGATCTGGGTCATGCTGGAAAACCCGGGCCAGACTCGGATCCCGGTCCGGATCGCGAAGTTTGGGTGTGTCCGGTTCTCTGAGAAATGGACCCATTCATCTCTAGTT
This sequence comes from Taudactylus pleione, assembly GCA_031769625.1. Taxonomy (NCBI): domain Eukaryota; kingdom Metazoa; phylum Chordata; class Amphibia; order Anura; family Myobatrachidae; genus Taudactylus; species Taudactylus pleione. The sequence goes on from JAUIMM010000188.1 coordinate 13,353,428, forward strand.
AGGACTGCTAATTATAGAACTATTTGTTGCTCATAGGACACTGGATCCAATCATTACATTTCACTTTAATAATTTTAGAGAGATAAAATTTTACCTATAATGTATGTGTCATTTTATAAAAGATACTTAATTGAATTATTTATTACAAAATATGTTTAGTCATTTTATTTGGTGAATAGATGTTTTAATGAACATACAATTCAGTTCAGGTTCCACAAACACCTTGTGACTTGTACATCATTAATAGTTTTATTTATAAGAAATGGAATTTCACGCTCATATTACTAAAACAACTGAGGGTCCTATTCATCATCCATAAATGGCCCGGTAACCATGCAGAAACTCTAGTTCCTGCTTTTTTTAGTTACCAGGCTAATCATCATCAGGGGTCCCAAATGGACCACCTGATATTCAGCAAACTCCGAAAACTGAAAGTTTTCGTAGTTTGCTTCCGAGAACAAGCGCCATCTTCAGATGGCGCTTGTTCTTGGATCCCTGCTTCTTCCTATTGGAAGGAGTTATGGGGATGCGAAGAGGGATCCAAGCGGATCCATCTGCCGCCCCCTTCACTACCTCCCTGGTGGCTGTGCACATGCGTGACCTCGGGGAGGAGATAAGTAATGCTGCTACTTCTGTAGCTGCCATACTAACCAAGGGGACAACTGCTTTGCAGAGCAGCTGTCCCCGCACCGGAGCAATGATGAAGTGCTCCGGGGCCAAGTTTCCCCCACTGGGAGTTGGATACTTAAGTATCCCTCACAGCAAGATTAATACTTAATCATCCGATGAATAGGCCCCTTAACTCTTTATTAGCACCAAATACACATGTGAATACTATTTGGATATGTCTGTTTGTGGGCATCCTTAGATTGATTTCTCTAGATGTAACTATCTAGTACTAAGTCCTCTATACCGTAGTTGGGGATGGCGATGACACTATTTACAGTATATATGGAATCGGTATGATCTCCCGGCGGCCGCATGGCCGGGAGTTCGATTCCCGGCTGCGGCAGCCCGACAAAACAGCAGAGGCCGGAAGCATAAGCCCGACAGCGCTGGAAATCCCGATCGTCCTAAGGTAAGTATCTACTAACCTAACCTAACCCCCCTAACCCTAACCTTCCTTAGGGGTGCCTAACCCTAACCCTAACCTCCTCCCCTGTGCCTAACCCTAACCCAACCCCTTCCCCGCTGCCTAAACCTAACCTCCCCCTGGGGGTGCCTAACTCTCCCTCCCCCTAGCCTAACCCTAACCCTCCTGGGGGGGTGCCTAACCCTATGTCCTCCCCTGGGAGCCCTAAACCTAACCCTCCCCCCCAGCAGCAGTTCGCTGGCGGCGCCCGGCATCCCTTCAATCGCCTGTCATTTAACCCTCGCCGGCATAATGCAGTCGGGAAGCTGGCTGTTGGGCTTACGTCAGCCGGCTTCCCGATTGCATCCCATATATTTAAAGTAATAATGAGAAATCTTTATTCTAGTTGTATATTTTTAATATCTTTGTAAATGACCTTTAGTTACCAGGGGCCTTATTCTGAGTAAGAAGCAAAGTGACTGTACGGTATCTGCTGGAAGCCGCACAAGCCAGAATTACTACTCTCTCTTAATGTGTTTATCCATAGAGCTAATGCACGGATATGTACAGTGTCGGATTGGAGCATGAAGGGCCCACCGGGGGAGTGCAATGGTAGGGGCCCATGCTTTGGGGTGTGGTCAATTTCTACAGGGGATGAGGCCAGCCCCCACAGAGGTTTGGACAAACATTAGAGACCATGTAACTGATCTTCTAATAGAGTAACAATGTTTAATTGAAGTGCACAGTCTGGAACCTGACATTAGAGCAAGGGGTGGGGCCCTCAGGCAGTGGGGCCCACCGGGGATTTCCCCTGTACCCCTGTGGGCCAGTCCAACCCTGGATATGTATGGATTCCACACCACCCACTGTTTATTCCCCTCAAAGCCGCGACAGTCATTATTAGTATCGCCACTTGTACCTGCCTTATGCTGGGTGCAAGAGACCTGTCAGACAAAAACAGGCTTCTCTTTGTCATACGCAGGACTCAGAATGGCCCGGAAGCATAGTTACACTCCCATGACACTCCCACGAGACAGATCTCTTGCGTCTGACCGCAGAGCTCCCACCCAGTTGCCAACAGGAACCACCAATTTTACAGAAAAAGAAATGAGGGTCGGAATCACTCAGAGACACACAAGTAAACATTCATTTGCTTCAGCGCATGCACAGCTTGCTAAAACTCGCTACTTATAATGAGATTAAGCAGTGCCTCTGATTCAAACCCTAAACGTGCATACACACACAACGATTGAGTTAATGAACGATTTTAGTAAACGATTTTCTACCTTGAAAAAATGAACTAAAATCGTTTACTAAAGTAGTTCATTTACTATGTTCATTTAATGTAATGAACGATTTTTATGAACTACAAACGATTTTTGCATATTAATGGTGCATACACACGATCAGATTTTTTCTTCAGATATGGACGATAACGATTTAAAAATCGTTCAGTCGTTCATATCTGATGAAAAATCGTTCATATCTGACATGCCTGAACGATGGACAATCAACAATGCGCGTTCCCGTTTGTCAGATAACGATATCTGACATCTGATGGGTTTGCAGTCAGACTTGGACGATTCCATTCATTTTAATGCAGTTAAAAATCGTTCAATCGTTCAAATCGTCCAAATCGTTCAAATCATTTAATCGTTCAGTCGTTCATCTGACAAATCTGACAAGTCTGACAAATCTGACCGTGTGTACGCTCCATTACCTAATGAAAATCGTTGAGTTGACAAGTCTGACTGAACTACAAACTACAAACGTGAACGCGCATGAACAATAATCGTTCATCGTTTGACTCAGAAAGTGAACGATTTTTTCAAACGATTATCGTTAAACGATATCGTTAAACGATAATCGTTCAAAAAATCGTTGTGTGTGTATAGTTACTAAAGTGAGAGTTTCTAGAAGAGGAGATGTTGCCCGTAGCAACCAATCAGATTTAGCTATTATCTTCTAGAAGGTGCTAGTTAGATGTTAAGTAGAATCTGATTGGTTGCTATGGACAACATCTCCCACTTCTAAAAACTCTCACATTAGTACATATAACCCCTAGGCAGTGGCGGGCTGGGCCGGGGGGCAGGGTGCCATGTGCCCCCCGGGCCGCAGCGTCATGCGGACCGCGGGCCGGTGCAGTCTGTGTAGCGCTGACCGGACAGAGTTCGGTCAGCGCTACACTGACAAACACACAGCCGCCGGCTCTGGCAGCTGTGTGTTTGTTGTAAGCAGCAACCAATGAGAGTCTGTCAGACTCTCATTAGCTGCTGCTGCAGCGCCCACTGCTGGAGCCGCTCCATCTTCCAGCTCCCGCAGTGAGCAATGGGAGAGACGTCATGATGTCATATGACGTCTCTCCAATAATGCAGAGCGGCCCGGCCCGGGAGGACAGACGGAGGAGCAGATGGCAGCGGAGGGAGCGGGGATTCAGGTAAGTGTTTTTTTTTATTTTGTTTTTTATTTTATGTGTCTACTGGGAGGGGTCTGGCACTACTGGAGGCACTACAAAGGGGGGACTACTACTACTACTACTACTGGGGGCATTACAAGGGGGTGGGGGACTACTACTACTGGGGGCACTACAAGGGGGAGGGGACTACTACTACTGGGGACTACTACTACTGGGGGCACTATAAGGGGACTACTAGTACTACTACTGGGGGCACTACAAGGGGGTGGGGGACTACTACTACTGGAGATACTACAAGGGGGGACTACTACTACTGGGGATACTACAAGGGGCATTGGACTACTACTACTGGGGGCACTATAAGGGGACTACTACTACTACTACTAATGGGGGCACTACAAGGGGGGTGGGTGACTACTACTACTGGGGACACTACAAGGGGGGGACTACTACTGGGGCACTACAGGGGGAACTACTATTACTGGGGGCACTACAAGGGGGGGACTACTACTAATGGGGGCACTACAAAGGGGGGGACTACTACTACTGGGGGCACTGCAAAGGGGGGGACTACTACTATTGGGGGCACTACAAAGGGGGGGCCTACTACTACTGGGGGCACTACAAGGGGGGGACTACTATTGGGGGCACTACTGGAGGCCTGCATAAGGGTGTTCTCTCCTGTGGCACACGGGGGCACTGCATATGGGCACTGCGACAGGGGGCTGCCATAATCTTTATTTTTACCTTACATTAATCCCATATGGACCCGCCTCCTCCCTGGAACACTTGAGGGGGGGGCGCCGTAGCACGCATATTCTTCGGACACCCTGGCTACACACTACTCCTCTGCCAGGGCCGCCTGCATGCATTTGCCCCCCAGGCTGAAAGTTGCCAGCCAGCCCCTGCCCCTAGGAGGGTGACACATCAATGAAAATATGGAAGTATCTACATTATATTCTGAATAAACAGAGGTAGCCCAATCTTCAAAGAGAGGGAAAACATATTACTGCTGGCTTTATTAACAATTTTTGGGGGACTTTTTTGTAAAAAAATTAGAAATAAAAAAAAGTTCAAGAACAATGAACAGTTAAAGTCAGTACCGTCATGAAGCGCTCGGCGTAATAGGCCGGAGAATAGTTCCGGGAACAGCGCCCGGTGAATGCAGGAGGTACTGTAGGACAGGATGTTCACCTTTATTTTTTCATATGAACTGTTCATTTTCAATATTGTTTTCATGCTTCCCTGAGTCTTCTGAGCCAGTGTCTATATCTTCTATTCCCTCTGTCTGTGAGTCTTCATCCAAGCATTGAAGGACTGTAACCTGGTAAAGATGATGTAGCAATCAGAGGAGCGCTCACCCAGCCCCCGGGGTGCACAGAGGTGTGAAATTGAAAGAAACCGGCCATTAATGTCTTTACATAACGGAATGGAATTGCTGGGAATTGAAAACAGGTTCTGTGTATAATATATATCAGTGATTCAAGGAGGACCCTGCAGATCATTACCAGCAGCAGAGCAATGGTCTCTCTTTTTTTTATTTATTTTTTTTGGGGGGGGCAGTCTTTTACATGGCCCTAGCTTGTTTTTAGGGGGCCTCCTCATTTTCACTTATGGGCCCATTACCAGTGGCGTAACTAGGGTATTTGGAGCCCAGGGCAAATTTGAAAAGGGGGCCCCCTCCCCACCCGATATGTGCGCGCACCGAAGGTGCGCTGGGAGAAAAATGGGCGTGGTCACTTAAAAATGGGGCGTGTCAATATGACACACCCCTTTATTTTCAAGCTGAACATTCCTATCCATATGCACCTTAACCCCAGTAGTGCCCCTTATACAGTACCCCCAGTATGCAGTTGTGGTCCCTCTTATGCCGGCCCATAGTAGTGCCCCTTATACAGTATCCCCAGTAGTGGTCCCCCTTATACAGCCCCCAATTAGTTCCCCTTATTCAGTGCCCCCAGTAGTGGTCCCCCCAAATGCAGTGCCTCATGTAGTGTTCACCCTTATACAGTGCCCCCAGTAGCAGTCCCCACAATGCAGTGCGTCCAGTAGTGGTATCCCCTTATGCAGTGCCCTTTATATAGTGCCCCCAGTAGTAGTCCCCCCCATGCAGTGCCCTTTATATAGTGCCCCCATGCAGTAGTCCCCCCCATGCAGTTTTCCCAGTAGTGGTCCCCCTTATGCAGGCACCCAGTAGTGATCCCACCCTATCTAGTGCCCCCAGCAGTAGTCCTCACCCATGCAGTGCCCCCAGTAGTGGTCCCCCCGATGCAGGCCCCCAGTAGTGATCCCCCCTATCCAGTGCCCCCTGTAGTGGTCCTTCCTATTATTGCCCCCAGTAGTGGTCCCCCCAGTGCAGTGCCCCTAGTAGTAGGCCCCTTTTATAATGCCCCCAGTAGTAGTCCGCCCCCAAGTAGTAGTCCCCAGTAGAGGTTCCCCCTCCCGATTAAGTGCCCCCAATAGTAAAAGTAGAGGTCCTCTCAGTAATGGTGCCCCCAGTAGTAACCACCCCCAGTAGAGGTCCCGCCAGTAGTAGCCATCCCCCTCCCCCATTGTGCCCCCAGTAGTGCAGACAGGTTTAAAAAATATATATATACAAATATACTTAGCTGAATCCACGCTGCTGCTACGGACCGTGACACCGCTCCCGCCGCCGCTGCCCGCCAGTCCTCCCGGGCTGGTGCTTTCAGCATTATGGGACAGATGTCATGATGTCATGACGTCTGTCCCATTACCCACTGCAGGAGCCGGACGGAAGCCCGGCTCTTGCAGTGGGTGCTGCAGCAATCAATGAGAGTTTATCTGACTCTCATTGGCTGCTGTTTAACACACGCATCGCCGCCAGTGCTGGCTGCAATGCGTGTGTTATGCACAGCCTGAGCCCGCCTCCTGGCGCTATTTGGCAAGCGCTCAGGGGGAGGGAACGGGCTCAGCAGTGCAACACAGAACCGGCGCTGGAAGCCACTGGCTAACTAGGGCGGGCCGGTACCGTGGCCGGCGGCACCCCCCCCCGCGCGCCACCGGTCCCACGGTGCCCAGGGCACGTACCCCGTTCGCCCTGCCCTAGTTATGCCACTGCCCATTACACACACAGAAGCACTTATTTCTGCATGTTTTTGGTAATGGGCCCATTCCATACTTTTGAAAAAGCATTTCAAGGAGATTGTGAAAGCAGCACCTATGAGCGTGGCGAAAAAGTGGAGTGTACTGCTACATCTGAGGGGCGTGTCATAAACCTGACTTACATCCAAATGTAAATGAGCCCAAAAGCAGTTAGTAAGATCTTTTTGTTGATAAAAACACACTAAAAGTTTTCAGAAAATGCATAGGGATCATTGTGCCTTGTATCCAATGCATGGAAATGACACTAATGAGCCCATTTGAATGTATATATCTGTGTTTTTAATTTAATATAACAGCATCATAATGGCGATAAGGTGCAATCAGGGAGATTATTAGTGGTAAATTTACTAAGAATCGAGTTTGGTTGAGTTTTTGTTTTTTTTAAAGTCTCTTTGCCTTGTCGAAACTCGGGTGAGTTTACCCTTTTACAACTCGCAAATTTACTAAGAAGTGAGTTTAGCTGAAAGTGATTTGGCCAATGGTGAAGCAGATCAAGATTTTTCCCCTAGTTGCTAATTTAGATGAGATTACTCACCCGAGATTGCAGTGTTTTCTCTCTGCCAAACTCACCCAAGCAAGCAGCCAGCACACATTAGAGAGATATGTGAAGGCTGCTTGTGTTTTGTACCTGTAAAAAATTGGTTAAATGTTAAAAAAAAAAATTACGTATGCCCCCCCCCCCCAAAAGCATAACCAGCCCCGGACTTGTCAACCAGTCCCGGTTCCAAAAATTATGGGGAACAAAATGATTAGGGTTCCACCGTAATTTAGGAACCAGAACCTGGCTGCAGGGCCAGTGTTGCTTTTAAATATAAGAAGAAAATAAATGTGTGGGGTTCCCCCTATAATTAAAACCCAGGGCTCTTCCCCGCACCCTTGGGCTGTGAGTACAGGGGTAATAAAGTGTAAAATACTTTAAAACTATTGTATTTTACAGTGGAACTATAGGTGCCAGCATGCCTGCCCTTTGGCACTTGTGGAACTACAAGTGTCAGAAAGGCGGCCGGCACCCGTAGCTCCACTGTAAAATAAATAGTTAAATAAAGACAGTATACACAAACCCTTAAATAGTCAAAGTTTATTACACACCTACCTCACTCACACATACTTACCTGCTGCCAGCTGGTCTGTCCCCTTGTCCAAGTAGAATCCCGTTTGGAGGACCTGAAAAAAATATCCTATACTCACCTCTATCCTAGCGCTGGTCTCTGTAGCATCCGAGGGGGTCTTTGCCAAACAGTGAGAACAGTCAGGAGCCGTCAGCCAATCAGCGGCCACTAACTGTATATCAGCCACTGATTAGCTCCACCTCCGGACAGTTCCCGCTTGGGCTGACTCACTGACCAGTATCTATCTATCTATCTATCTATCTATCTATCTATCTATCTATCTATCTACAGTATCTATCTATCTACTATCTATCTCATATCTATCTACAGTATCTATCTATCTCATATCTATCTATATATCTCATATCTATCTATCTATTTATCTATCTACCTCATATCTATCTATTTATCTATCTATCTATCTATCTGTCTACTATCTATCTATCTATCTCATATCTATTAATCTACAGTATCTATCTATCCACTATCTATCTCATATCTATCTATCTACAGTATCAATCTCATATCTATCTATCTATCTATCTATCTATCTATCTATCTATCTATCTATCTATCCATCCATCTCATTATCTATCTATTTATCCATCTCATTATCTATCTATCTATCTTTTTATCATATGTTATAACTAGTATTTATTTATTTAATAAATACTTCCATCAATTTATGTTGCACTTTACAATTTGGTAATAAAAATATAGTAATAAAACAAGACTGGGTATTAATTAGAGATGTGCGCCAACCCCTGTGTTTTGGTTTTGGATCTGTATCTCCCCTGGTTTTGGATCTGGATTGGTTTTGCCAAATCCTCCCTTCCGTGTTTTGTTTTTTGGTTTTGGATCTGGATTTTTTCTTAAAAATCATAAAAACAGCTAAAATCACATAAAATGGGCCTGGTTTTGTTCCTACAGTATTATTAACTTCAATAACAGTTATTTCCACTCGTTTCCAGTCAATTTTGATCACCTCACAGCTCACTATATTGTTTTCATCCATTTTAGGTCCAAAATTTGCACCAAGCTGGCTGGCTGACTAAGCTAAGCAGCAGCAGTGGGTGGCACAAACACATGGCAGTTCAACTTCCAACATGGCACATCAGGAAACAAATATTTTTATTATTCAAGAGAGGCTTGAGGGAGTTGGAGTTGGAGTATGTATATAGTTAAAGTCTGGGACAGGAAGGGTAGATTGGTAGTAATTTTTTTTTACATTTTTGATCCCAAAGTAAATTTATGAAGGAGGGGAGGCATTTACAAAAAATATTTACACATTCACATCAGTCCTTACCCAGAAGAATCCTTGAGCGCCATGCCTGCTGCTTGGAGTGGATTTTTTTTTATCCCAGAAGGGGACCAGGAAGACATCTAGTAGTGCTTTCTAAAACAATTGCCTGTTAAATAATCTTTCGCAAAGCTTCCACATGAAAAAACATTTCCCAACCTGTACATGGACATTAAAAAATATATAGTTAGTTAGTGGCCTCCAAACTGCCACTTAACCAGCACAGATATGTGGACAAACGCAATATTTAAGATCTTACGTTGTGTCTTTCTTGAGAATCCTGTGCCTGCTTCTGCTGCTAGGAGTTGATTTTCATCCCAGAAGGGGACCAGGAAGAGTGCTACTGCTTTCCAAAACAATTGACTGTTAAATAATCTTTTGCAAAGCTTCCACATGAAAACCATTTCCCAACCTGTACAGGGACATAAAAAAACTGCCGTTGTACCCACTGTCCACTTAACCAGAGCAGATATGTGGACAAGCGGAACAGAGCAGCAAATGCAACATTTCAGATTTAAGGTTTAAGTCTTACATTGTGTCTTTCTTGAGAATTCTTGAGCACAAAGCCTGCTGCTTGGAGTGGATTTTCATCCAAGAAGGGATGAAGACATTATTTTGTCTTTCCAACAGACACAGATATGAAGAGATGTAAAGAACTACTGGCAGGAAAAAGAGGCAATTTGGAGGCCCTTACACAAACTACCTTTACTTTACTTGAGGTGCCCACCTTCAAGTGTGTACTCAAAGAGTTTTCAGCACAGTCGGGAACCTTGTCAGTGATCGGCATAGGAGACTACTTCCCCAAAATGTGGAAAAGATGAGGTCCATCAAAATTAATTACAAATTCTACGGGAAAGACCTTTACCGTCAATTATATGCAAAAATTACAGAGGCACCTGTAATGGTGAATTCCAGTGGGGACAAATTAATATTGTGTGAAGAAGATGATGTATACATCACTCCAGATTATACCATCACCCAAGCCTATATTGTCATCCCATCCTGTGTTGTGTATAAATTACAGCTGTGCTCCCTGTTAGATTGGGTATTCATTGTCCACTTTAGTGGATGTGAGCTCCATTTTAGTCCATATCACCACACCCCCTACACATCTTCTGACCTGGGCTACAGGAGGAGCAGCTGCACTCTGGAATATGGTTGCATTGAGTTGCCCCTCTGACTCACTGAAATTCAGGTAGAGGGGCCATAGGTAGGGAGTAAGGACACTATAATCAGAAGATGCAGGTTTAGCTGCTTTATTCCATTTTTTAAACCATATCCTCTATACTCACCTTTTGAAAATGTTTATGCAAATTTCAGCTGAGGCATTTATGATGTCATGGTTAACGTGTAAACACACACAGAAAAAGAACACTTTGATTGATTCATTCATTGTTTTGGCATTTGGGGGGAGAGCACTTCTGAACGAGGCAGCAGCCCCTTGATAAACGACACAGGCAGCACCCTTGCGCTGCTACGTTGCTGGTGAGAAGTGTGGCTAACGCGCACACACACAGAAATAAAACACATTGACTGATTGATTGATTGGTTTTTTTTTTTGGTACTTGGAGGGGAGAGCACCCCTAAACGAGGCAGCAGCCCCTTGATAAATAACACAAGCAGCACCCCTGCGCACCTACATTGCTGGTGATAAGTGTGGCTAATGCGGAGGGAGTTGAAAGTGGCAAAGAGATGCCAGGTGTTTGAGGACTGGAAGTAGATGAGGTTTTAGAAACATGATTGTTTAGAGAGGGAGAGGGCAGCACTGTAAGATTAGGAGCATAAATAGAGGAAATCTGCTTTAGAGCGAGATTTTCTCCACTGATGCTTGGCAGTTCGTGAACACTTTTGCAGGTTGCTGGTGCATTGGAATGCCAGAGTTGAGGTGTGGATCTTCAGTGGTGAGTAGTGATCGCTGGAGCAACAGAGTCAACAGCAGCAGTAAGGGTGGCATTGTATAGGGAAGTGGCTTCCTCAGGGCAGGAGAGAGGATAGGGGAGAGAAGGTAGTCAAGCTGTTGACTGACATGTGGGTCACAGCCAATCAGCGGCCACCTAATGTAGAACAGCCTCTGATTGGTTGGCGGACCGGAACAATAACAGAAGTCTTGAGTCTTCTATCATTCCATGCTGTATAGATATATGTAATAACACATATATCTATACTTGTCCGATGGATCAGGAAGTCATTTTTTTTTTGCCAAGACCCCTGGACACTACTGGAGAAGGGGACAAAATCTACGCCAGGAGGTGGGTGAGTTTTAATTTTTTTTTCAACAGGTAAACCATGGGAATTCTACCTGGACAAGGGGATGTGAACATCTGGTAGAAAGTAAGTTTTGGTGAGTGTGTTAGGTGTGTAATAAAATCTACGGTGTGTGTGTACTGTGTTTTTTTTACTGGCTTTTTTTACAGTGGGGGTACGGATCCCGGCCGCTGATGACACTTGTAGTTCCACAAGTGCCACAGGGCAGGCACGCTGGCACCTGTAGTTCTGCGGCTGGTCATTTAAAAAAAAATCCATTTACGTAACACTAAAAAAGCAGAAACATACACAGATCACAATGATCTGTGTATGTTTCTACTAGACATGCTGCTCAGGAGGGGATCTACTTGAAAGTTCTATTTTGACACCGAGTTTGGTTTTATTACACCCGTTATTATAATCACAATTTTTGGTAAATTCTTGTGTTATATTGCTGTCTAAGGAAAGTACTGCCGTGTTCAGACGATGGTGTATTCATTTCTTTTTGTATTTTAGGGTTCATTTAAACTTTAAAATCGTCCGTGATCAGCTCTAAAGATACGGACTCCCATTCTTAGCATAGTAAATTCCTGTGTTTGCTAAAATGACTAAACACTCCCATACAGGCAAAGTTGGACTTAGTAAAATTACCCGTGATCTCACATTTGTTGATCCAACTTTGGGCCTGATTCAGACCCGCTCGCGAGCACAGAGCGCTTGCAAGCGGGTTGATGGCACTGCGCGGGCGGGAGCCCCGTACCGAGTGAATTTTCACTCACTGCGGGACTCACTACAAGATGGGGCGGCTGTCGATTGTGATTGACAGCTCATCCCGTTTTGTAGGAGTGCAGGGGGGGTGGCTGGACAAACGGAGGCGTTTGTGGGCGGCCCTACTGACATCACCAGTGATGAAAATCTAATAGAGCAGGAAGTTCACTGGGGCTTGCAGTGGACGAGACCCTACCACAAGGGTCTTGTTGCAAGCCCGAAGGTCGCGATAATCGCGACCTACCGCCAGGGCCGCCCACTAAAACTGTGGCTGGTCACTCACATGTTAGCGAGCGGCCTGGAGGTGGGGGAAAAAAACAAAACCGCCCTGATTCAGAGCGAGCACTCACAAAGAGCGTCCGGCTCTGAATCAGGGCCTTTGTCCATACTGTATATAGTTTAAGTTGTTGAAAGTGTGAATTTTGTTTGTGAATGTGGGTGACAGGTCAGATAACAGTACTGTGAATATTATTTATAAGTGTGGCCCCCCCCCTTCCAATAAAAAATAATAATAATTGCCTTTTGCTCTCTAGCAAGAAAAAAACTACTTTGTATCCATTGTACTAATCTCTGGGATACTAATATCATACATATGTATGTGATTATTATTACATGTATGGGCAAATTTGAGACCCCTGTGTGAAAGGGCTACAGGTGAGGTTGTGTCTGATTGTGCCAGCCATGTTCCTGTGATCGAGATTGTTTGAGAGGAAGAGGTCATAGATGGTGGTTAGTTTGCTGAACACACATTGCCTGAGTTGCATGCAAGTCACATTGCCCATTGTTCCAGCTGATTTCAGCATGTGCCAATGACAGATATCGGCTCCTGTTCATGTGTCGGAGCAGGAATACGCACACGGACAGAGTTTGCCAGTGCGTATAAAATTATACATTAATTTCGTTATCCACAATATAGGCAATTCTGGGTGGTAAGTGGGCGGTGCCCATTCAAGGACACATAAATGTTCTGTCTTGTGGGAATGTGGTGGGCGTGTATGCCATCTTCTGTGCTTGATCATAGCACGTGGATTGCGATGGCACGCCTGTTTGCATGGGGTGGGTACAGATATTAATGATGATGGCTGCAGACATATAATCAGTGGGCGGGATCGGCTTCCACATGCTGACGCACATATTTTTAGTAAACATGGGGTGATTCTCTGATTAGCAGAAGGTAAAGTGTGTACCGTGGCAAAATAGAATAGCGTTTGAGCGTGCATTCAATAGGGCACAGTTACAGGATTTAGAGGGGGACAGGTAATAATTTTGAGGTTTGATCAGAGTAAGTATAAGTACACAAACTGCTGTATGAACCAACTTAATTAAGACCCCATTGGATGAATCGTTAGTAAGAGAAAAATCCATTTAGTTTCTCTTTGCAGAGGTGTTTTTCTTTTCCTACCTCTACAATGTTTGTGGTCCCTGAAATGTCTCGCAGCAGATTGATCACGTGATTTTTCTTATAAAACCTGTCTGATACTCAGGGGCGTATCTACCCAATGGCCAGGATGGCACTCGCCAGGGGCACTGACCAAAGGGGGGGGCGGCTTCCGGCAGTGCCACCAGCAGGCAAGGGGTGGACAAGTCCCTCGGCCCCGCAGTGAGAGTGGTCTGCCTACACAGCGGCGGCTGTGTGTTTGTAATAGCAGCCAGCTAATGAGAGTCAGACAGACTCTCATATGCTGCTGCGTTGTCCGCGGAGGGAGCCGACTGGAGCTCCGTGTTCCGGCTCCCCGCGCAGCATGTGATGGGAAAGACGTCATACATCATGACGTCTCTCCCATGCAGGAGGAGAGCGGGCCGGGACTCAGAGCGGACAGCTGCAATTATGTCAGGAGCAGGGATCAGGTAAGTTTAATTTTTTTTTGTTCTTTGTGTGTGTGTGTGTAAGCCTGGCTCTACGGGGGGGGCACTGAAATAGGGGGTGCCCGCTACTGGGGGCAATTTAGGGGGGCTGGCCACTACTGGGGGCACTGTATAGTTGGGACTACTACTGGGGTCTACTACTGGGGGCACTGTATAGGGGTGGCCACTACTGGGGGCAATTTAGGGGGGGTGGCCACTACTGGGGGCACTGTGTAGTGGGGACTACTACTGGGGTCTTCTACTGGGGGCACTGTATAGGGGGGCCACTACTGAGGGCAATTTAAAGGGGGTGGCCACTACTGGGGGCACTGTATAGGGATGTCCAACTACTGGGGGCAATTTAGGGGTGCTGGCCACTACTGGGGGCACTGAATAGGGGGGACTACTACTGGGGGCACTGTATAAGGGGGGCTACTACTGGGGGAAATGCTGCATAGGGGGGGTAGAGGGGAGTCAGTCCATTACATTGCCAGGGGCACTTGGATCCCTTGATACACCCCTGCTGATATTGGACCTAAGTGAAGCCATACCCTCCTTAAATTCCCTTGTGGTCTTCCCTATACAGAAAAGGAACACTACATACCTGCTGCTGGTGCATTTTGATGGATGGGCAATGTTGTATTTTTCACCCGAGCATGGATGTGTGCACATATTGCCAAATTGCCTCAATGGTCCTGGACATTCAGTACATTTATAATGACCAGGTTCCTAGGTAAGAACATGATGAGGAGGGTTAGGTTTGTGGTTAATGATATCAATATGTACCACTACAGTATGTTCCTGATCTTTTTTTACTCTCCTAAACCACCGGAGTATCGGTGCAGTGTCGGACTGGCTCAACAGGGATCCCAGCCAGTGTATGCCGCGAGGCACCTGTTTTTATGTACTCACACCTACAATGTTGACTGATTGTGCCATCAGCAATGCCGATTCTATGAGCGGGAGTGGGTGCAGAGTCCAGAGGGGACTCTAAACATTGTCCAGGAAAATGCAGACTGGCAGAAAATCCCCAAAAAAGCTACAGTAGTCAGAGTCTGTTGGCATAAAATCAGTATAAAATCTGCGCTTACTTTGGATAGTGTAGCTGCTAGCTGCAGGCACTCAGAGATAATCCAATTCTCTGTATATAAATAGCAAATATATGTAATAGTGCCTACGCTCAGCTGGCACTATTACATCGTCATTATTGTAATCAACTACTTCCTGGTTGATTACAATAATGTCAATGGTAAAATAATATTATTTACACTACCTGATCTCACAGCACATATACAAAATGATTTATGTAATAAATTGTTTATTAATATGATCTGGAGTCACAAAGCTCCTGTATTATGAAATGTCATTGGAATAATTACTATGTAGACACTTAGGGCCTGATTCAGGGCAGATATTTTTTTTTTTAAATCCGCCTCCAGACCGCTCGCATAGCTGTGGGTGACCACCCACAGCTTTTGCGAGTGGCCTGGCGATGGTCGAGATTATCTCAACCATCGGGCTTGTGGAGAGACCCTTGCAGTAGGGTCTCAGTTCCCGCAAGCCCAAGTGAACTTCCTGCTCTAATAGAGCAGGAAGTTCACTACTGACATCACAAATTATGTCAGTAGGGCCACCCACAAACGGCAGGCATTCCTTCGGGAACGCCTCCGTTTGTCCAGCCACTCCCCCTCCCCGCCTACAAAACGGAGTGAGCTGTCGATCAACATTGACAACCGCCTCCGGAGCGAGTGAAGTTCTTGCATTGTGCACGCCGCACGTGTGTACTGGCCGACCATCGACCCACTTGCGAGTGCTATGCGCTCATGAGCAGGTCTGAATCAGGCCCTTAGTGGTCTTGGGTAATGAC
This sequence comes from Taudactylus pleione, assembly GCA_031769625.1. Classification (NCBI taxonomy): domain Eukaryota; kingdom Metazoa; phylum Chordata; class Amphibia; order Anura; family Myobatrachidae; genus Taudactylus; species Taudactylus pleione. The sequence continues at coordinate 13,369,172 of JAUIMM010000188.1, forward strand.
CAAAGGTGTGTCTATGGTAATAAAGGTATCAAGTCCCTATATAGGTTAATCCTATGTGGGTATTAATGTCCAGGGGGTGTTGCGCTCTGGAGGGGCGGCAGCAATCCTTTGATCTGTGTCTCCTTCTTGTCTCCTCTTTAATGCCAGGTGTTTGTGTTCCACTGCCTTCCTTGAAGTGTGTGCCCAGTTACACACTCTCTATTCAGCCCAATGTAGTACACCAGCCACAGCGAGACTTTAGGGTCCCACGCTCTTACATGATCACATGGTTCCCGGCCGCTTGCTGCCACAACTGGCCTCCTTACTTAGGGCCTGATTCAGAGGTGCACGCTACTTGCATGTGCTCACTCTGAATCAGGGCATCCCTATTGTTTTTATTCCAGCCTCCAGGCTGCTCGCACAGCTTCAGGAACACCTCCGTTTGTTCAGCCACCCCCCCCACCCACCTACAAAATGGGGCAAGCTGTTGTTCAATATCAACAGCCGCGCCATTTTGCTGCGAGCCCCAGAGTGAGTGAAGGTCACACTCACGCACGTGCATTGTGCATGCCGCATGTGTGCACCGGGCTACCATCGACCCACTTGCAAGTGCTATGCGGTTGTGAGCGGGTCTGAATCAGGCCCTTAGCTTGGATGGTGACGAGTCTTAGGGGCAGTTGTACAGCCTGTGGTGGATTGTGCTGAGCGCACAGTGTGTGCCTTATGGATGGTCATGGTTTATGGCCGATGTCGAATATTTTCCCATCGATGGGGGAAATCAGATGGTTTCCATCCATCGATGGAACAGAATAACAGAATAGTTTTTTTTATTTTTTCAAGGTGCCTGGACACGGAGCATAGCTCTGCTCCTCAACACCCATGAAGCCCTGCCACCAGGTTCTGATTGGCCCACAGGCCAGACAGTTAAAGAACAGGGCTGACCATCGGTTGGTGAAACCATCAAAGGTCATACATTGCATAGTTAGTGACCATCAATGGCCACTTACTAAATGGCCATCGATGGTAACCAACGATGGTAACACCACTGATGGCCATCCCTAGTGTTCCTGGTTACACACTCTGTGCTCCCCTGTGCACACTGTGGTTCTGTTACTTCCAGGTGTATCCCGGTATCGTGAGAATTTGTGGTCACTATGTGTCAGCTTGTAATTAAGATGCACTGATATATACACTAATTAAATAAGTCCTCCAAATGTTTAGTCCAATAGTAAGGTATTCCAATTGTAGTAGGTATATAAAGTCAGATGCGTAGCGGCTTCCACGGCCTATCTCAGGGACAGGGACATAATTATCATGCAGTGTGTATACATGTCTGTTGGCATGTATAACAGTACTGGCAGTTCTCAATTTAAATAAGGTCCATAAATCTCTTGCCAATGAAATAAAGTTGTTGCCAGCTGTAGTTTAGTAGTTGACCAAAATTATTTTGTCCTTCAGTTATTATTTGCTGGCATAAGTTTTGTGGTTTTGGGTAGAGCCAGAACTTTTTCCTTTGCAATCTTCAGCAGTTTGGTATAATAGCCCCAATATTTCACTGTCATATTGTCAATTTGGTTGATTGCATCAACTCTAGCAGTGAAGTTTCTGTATATTCTTAAAAACCATTTAAGGGCTGGCGGATGGTGAGTCCCTGCTTGTAGAAATATATTTATGGATTTATATAGTACTGATGTATGTAAGCCATTGTCCCTAAGGGTTACAGCTACATCCAAATAATAACAATGCAAATTTAATAAACAGGTCAAGGACATTAATTATATCCATTGACTTTAATTAAATGCTCCTTTTGACCAATCCACAAACAAAAATATGTCATCAATGTATCTACAGTAACTTGAGATATCTTGTGCTACCTCTGGTTAACAAAAAAAACAGGTCTCTTTCATCTTGAAATATGAACCCATTAGCAACTATGGAGACTACACAAGAGCCCATAGCACAGCCCAAATGCCATGTAGCCTCAGGATGAATGACACTTAAAAAATGTGGGTTGCATTTGTACCACAGGCTGTCCAAGAACTGTGAAACCATATGAGTAAAGGAGTTTCTGACAAAGATAATGGGTCTGCCAGATGGCTTTTATTTAAAAATTTTTGTGTAACTTAGGGATGGTCTAGAGGACCAGTATTGATGGACATTCCTGTATTATGGTATCCATAGTTTTCTTGGAAATTATCATTTTCTCCACCACTATCTTTAGGATCTCATCTAGTTTTACTGAACATATTGAGAGCAAAATTTACTAAGCGGCGGTTTGACAGTGGGTTCTATTTTGTTCTAAACCCCAGCGGTTTGACAGCGGGTTCTATTCTGTTCTAAACCCAGGGGGTTTGGTGGCGGTTTTGCAGCGGTTTCTAAATGACAGCCCTGTTCTATTCTATTCTAAAATGTGTTTTGATGGCAGTTTTGCAGCCGTTTTTGCCTTAGTGAATCTGCAGATAGCAAAACCGCCGCCAAACCACTGTCAAAACACATTTTAGAATAGAATAGAACAGGGCTGTCATTTAGAAACTGCTGCAAAACCGCCACCGAACCCCTGGGGTTTAGAACAGAATAGAACCCGCCACCAAACCGCCGTTTAGTGAATTTTGTCCTATGTCTTTGTAATCACCAATATTTTTTAAAAAGCTATTTTTTTCCATTGAGGACAAATTCAGGGAAATATCACTTCTCTCGCTGGTCGATTTCTCTGTTTCCTTGTTTAACCAATTAGTAAAATATCTGATGGCTGCATTTGTTGATAGGGGGTCAACATTTTATGTAGTATCTGTATGCATATATACCATGAACCTTGAAAGTCACTGAGCCCAGAGCCATAGTCAAGACTGTTCCAGAGATCCAAATCAGAGTTCAGGGTGCATAGCCACAGAAGCAACCACTGAGGAAGTCCAGGCAGTAGAAGCAATGAGTCCAAGAGAGCAGTCACCAATATAAGATTGCCTGATAGCCAGCAGCACATCTGTCTGAACAACACCTACACAATGATTTTGGGTCAGCTGTAAGCACATTCATCACGAAGAGCAGATCAGCAAGGGGAAGGGGGTGAGACACTACACCTCTCTAGAGGATGATGCTGGGACACAGCAGCTATGATCAGGCTTGGCCTGTGACAGCAACTGTTCTAGACATGGAGACCACAGGGAAACACTCCAGATGCCAGGGAGGCAGTGGCAGGTGAGGATGACCCCAAGAAGAAATGGGTAGCCAAATGGATTCTGGACCACCTCCTAAGAGCCACAGCTGATGCAGCACAAAGCAGTAGGCCGAGAAAGGTAAGAAAACAAGGGAATGGATGGTGAGACACAGTATGAGCCCATTAGTTACTCTCCAGTACAGGAGGGGGTGGAGATAGATGGAATAGGAAGGAGAGAGCTAGAGAGAGAATGGGGAGAAGAGAGACAGAATGGGGGCCAAACATTCCACAGTGTGTGTATGCATGTGCGTGCGTGTGGGTGTGTATGTGTGTGTCTGCACAATGGAGACCCTTGAAGGCAGACATTGCGATGTTGGCAAGTGTAAAACGCTACTTACGTACATCTGTAAACTTGATAAATGACCATAATGTTTACAGTTGTACTGCAGTTGTGTACTTAAAATGCTTAAATAAGCATTTAACGCTTGCTGACATCCCAGCAATCGCTATCTGGGGTCCACTTACTGCTTGTCGACAAGCCCTACGTATCCTGCCTGTGTGTGTGCGTGTTATAGTCAAATACTTTACTTTTGAAAAATAACAAAATACCAGTTATGGCACATTTTACATTGACAGTCATTTTTTATGCTACTGTTCATTGTCCAATTATTCTTTTAATTCTAATTTAATTCTTAAATCACGGGACTTATTGCACCCTAAACAATACGCTGGTATTTTTACAGTCTTCAGCATCTTTAATCAAAAAATTATTCTAAAATCCGGCAGGATAAGTGTACATGACATTTCCTCGCCCATAATAGAAATATATTTTTCATTTAAATTTCTCAGTTAATGCATCTTTTATGCACTGGGCTCCGCGACGTGTGAAATGTATTACAGATTTTTTTTCTCTCTCTTCTTCTTCTACAAAATAGAATGGCACCAATTAAATGATTTCTGCAGCTTGTCCTTAATCCAGCAGGAATGATTATTCCAGGAAACAGAAAGGGCTCTAATTGACACGTAGTATCTGCAAAATATGTCCTTTACCGGAACCCCTGTCACAGGAATATTGATATGCTAATACCCAAAGCTGGCTGAATCTCGTCATAAAGAGGGACTTGTGGAGATTGAATTATTTCATTTTCGGTAGCTAGAAATCCTGTGATCTGAGTGTATCTGTGGCTAACTAGGTTCTGCGCTGTAGAAGAGTAAACAGCTGTACTGTAGAGTGTTACCACGGAAACAGCTTCATTCGCACAATGGCCAGAGTGATGAAATCATTAGCAATGTGAAATGCACATTCAGGGTGACAAGTGTACACTCCAGGACCATTTTAGCAGCATTAAGTGAAGACTATTCATTTACATAATTTCAGCGTTTACCCATGATCTTATTACCTTGAACAAAAACGGCCTCTTATTGTTGCAATTTTACATATAGATAGGAAAACAAAAACTTATACAGTTTACATGCAGATATTTATTTCCCCCATGTATTAAATTTCCCTATGAAATTAAAAAGAGTGTGAGATCTTTAAGCCAGAGACATCTTGATATCAATAATAAGTAAAGGTAAGTGAATCACACCTGGAAGTGACATCACAATGAAATGACGATTTATGAAATATATATCCTAGATTTATCTTAGATTGAATTATTCAAGTTACCATATTACACACTTAACTGTTATAATGTTTGAGCAGGGAATTGGAGATTAGAATTAGCGGTGAAGCTGAATGGGGGTATTTCACAATACCCCCTTTCACAAGCCCCTTGTCTCCTGATTTTCCCTTTTTTTGTATTTATGGTGTGCCCTTCTTACCTGTGCCACTATTGTATCTGTCTAATTCAATCTCATCCACTCTTGGTACCCCTCCCCCTCTGAACTCACTTAGCATAAAGGAATTTGCAGCTTGACCCTTAGGATATGGTCCTGATCACTGGCATGCGTATAACATGTGCCAATGATTTGAGCTTCATGTACTGTATGTAACATTTGCAGTATCTGAGAAATGTATAAGCAGCATTAATGTGCAAGTGCAATACAGTAAAGGGTACTCGGATGCCCCATTGAGATACATCTGACTTTGAGATTCATGTATCTCTGAAATCCTTTCTTTTCCAAGCACAATTTCTGTGCCCGAGACAGCGCAGTTTATTAGTTGATGATGTTGACTGTCTAAAGGGTTTACAGGTTGAGCCTCCCATATCCAAAATGCTTGGGACCAGGGGTATTTTGGATAATGGAATATTCCGTATTTTGGAATATATGCATATCATAATGAGATATCTTGGGAATGGGACCCCAATATACACTCAGAATGCATTGATGTGTTATATACACCTTATACACACAGCCTGCAGGTCATTTTATACAATATTTTCAATAATTTTGTGGCTCCAACAAAGTTTGTGCACAGAAATGAATTTCATTTAGGTTTCATATACACCTTATACACACAGCCTGAAGGTAATTTTATACAATATTTTTAATAATTTGTGTCTTAGACAAAGTTTGTGTACACTGGACCATCAAAAATCAAAGGTTTTATTATCTCAGTCATGCCAAAAAAATTCTGTATTTCGGAATATTTGGATATGGGAGACTCAACCTGTATTACATTTGTTCAGTATTTAGCAAACATGTTTATTACTGTACCGCTTACCACATCTATAGATGATGTAAGCAGTATGGGTCCCCGTTGCATGCAGCCTTTCAGGCTTTGCTGAGTCCCCCCTGCTGAGTTCATGCACAATGTGCAATGCGCAGACAGTTGTCGTACATGTGCAATTAGCTAACGGCCCGTCGCCAGCAGTGGCAGGTCACCATCAACTCAGCAGAGGACACCGCAGAGAAGTTGGACACTGGTGAACCTCTCCGGACAGATAGGTCATGTTAAATACCGGTGGCATGTTAGTAAGTATCACTATAATACTAAATTATAGACCGCCGATATTTGGTATCGTACTTAAATGGAGGCCTTAAGGAGGAAAACTGACAGCAACCGCAGTGACAGTTGACCGACATGACAACTAAACTGACTTGGCATAGAGGCTGAAATTATATGGTTTTCAGTAGACTTTCTAAACATCATTGCCTTTGGTGTAAAGCCAATACTTGGGATAGCCACAAAAACTTCCCACTACGTTTACAAATGTTGGGATGACTTAGATATGTGGGAAGATTATTATGTGCTAGGTTGAGCTCATCCAAAGTGCAGTCTTCTCCGAATACTCTTCACATATCATAAATGGTGGTGATTTGCTATGCTTGGATTAATTTCTCTGCTACATGTCAGAAGGAAGGACGAGTGGATGTTCTGCAGGTTCCGGGATCCTCAGATCACAGATCAGGGGGTGATTCAGATATTTCACCTGAACTACACTTGCAGGAATCAATGAGATGATGAGATGGATGGTGATTTTTTTTATTTTTTGGGGGGGCGGGGGGGTGTAAGGGTTAGAAAGTAGAGATTTAAATGGGAATTAGTCATTATAGATTAGGAGAATTACAAATCACAACGTGAATCCTTGAACCTCAAAACCCTGCAGTCAGACTTAATAATATACAATGACCATATAAGAAAACATGTATCTCAGTGACATCTTGTTACAGGTTCCAAAAATATAAATGAACACTATCAAAATGCTAATTTGGTTAATTTGTCTCACAGGGGGTAGAGAGGGACAATATATACTTTATATCAGATTTTTAGTAGCTGATTTTATTAGTAGCTAAATGTTACCAAATCCAAGATAAGGTTTTTTTAGTAACATTAACAGATAATAATAATGATTTTTTTTTAAATCATCTCCCAGACAAGGTCATCCTAACTGCTTGGCAGAGAGGCAAGGGTTCCCCAAGCAGACACAGACAATGAGAGACAAAACGTATGCTAAAGCAATCTATATCTGTTTCTAGGAACCCAGAATTACTGGAATGGGTCACTGCTATATACTGCAATAAGAAGATTGGTTCAATAAACAATAAACACAAAACAAATCACATGAATTACAATATCACGAGCTACTAACTTTTTTCTTATTGAATTTTCCTTGTACTAAATTAACAATGTTCATTACACATTAGTAGAATGTCCCAATAACCTAATACAGATGATATATCATTGATAACCTATTAATAATAATATATAAAGTTGGAGCTGTGTCTATGGCACACATAACTGTTGTATGTAATAATTGGTTCCTCTCACCAAATCTGAGGACCTAAATCATGTTGGGGCTTCTTCTCATAAAGGTACTGTAGGCCCAGCAAACGAATGGACAGTACTCTCAGCTTTGCTTTCTATGTGGCACTACAAGTCCCAGCCACTCATATTTGTCTCTCTGTCAGCTGCTATCATTATGCAATGGTGTCCCATCAGCTCTCCTCTCCCAGCAGCTCCTACTGTGACTCCTCCAAATTATCATTTTAAATCAACTTTTCTTTAAAATGACACTGACTTCAGCCACTTTCCAAAATGGCAACTGCGGGGTATCACCAGGGCCGGTGCAAGGTTTCTTGGTGCCCTAGGTATTTCTTCAGCCTTACGACCCACCCCCTGCACCCACCCTTGATAGCTACACAAGCCCTTATACAGTGCCCCCAGTATGGCCCCCCCCTATGCAGTGCCGCCAGTAGTGCCAGCAGTAGTGGTCCCCCCTATGCAGTGCCCCAATATAGTGCCCCTTATACAGTGCCCCCAGTAGTCATCCCCCACCTATTCAGTGGCTCTTATATAGTGACACCAGAAGTAACCCTCCCTATGCAGTGCCCCCAGTAGTGGTCCCCCAATGCAGTGCTCCCAGAAGTAGTCTCCCCCCAGCAGTGCCCCCAGTAGCAGTCCCCCCCAACAGTAGTCCCCCCAGCAGTACCCCTAGCAGTAATCCCCCTCTATGCAGTGTCCCCCAGTAGTGGTCCCACCAGTGTGCAGTACCCCCATCAGTGCCCTCAGTAGTACCCCCAACAGTGCCCCTAGAAGTACCCCTAGCAGTGTCCCTAGTAGTACCCCCATCAGTGCCCCCAACAGTGCCCCTAGTAGTAGTCCGCCCCCCCCCAAACACACACACAAAAAAAAACCTCCACTTATCTTAATCCCCGCTCCGGCATCTGCTCATCCATCCGGCATCCTCCCGGCCCGGCCCGGCCCACTCTGCATGATGGAAGAGATGTCATCACGTCTCTCCCATCAGCCACTGCGGGAGCCGGAAGATGGATCTAATGAGTGAGCTCCAGCCCATCTCCGGCAGTGGGCACAGCAGCCGATGAGAATCTGTCTGACTCTCATCAGCTGCTAACACAAACACCCAACTGCCGGTGACGGCGGCTGTGTGTTTGTTCCTAGTGGTGTAGTGCGGACTGCACTTATGTGCCGTCCACACTACCGCCCTGCAGTGGCCGGCGCTCCTAGGAAAATGCCTAAGTTTGCCTAGTGGTAGCGCCGGCCCTGGGTATCACATATCTACAATGTATAATATAAATCTATTTGCATACATAAGAGATACTGACTATATTGGAATACAGATCGTCATTTTCCAAACACATTATCCCAATGACGTTTTGCGACACATTGCAGAAGACAATAAAGAGTAGCAATAACGTTCCACTTTGTAATAATTTAACAAACAAGGGTTTCATTATCTAGCTTTGCGCTCCGTGAATTACTGTACGTCTTGTCAAAACTACACTACAGCTGTTTTATCCTTATTCTCCTGGGCTGAGATAATTATCTCCACAGATAATTATCAGATATAAATGCTTCTAATTCACACATACATGAACAGTTCAACATCTATTGTTTTGAAGTATATTTAAGAAAAAAATAAGATGTTCCCCTAAACACAGACAAGGCTATCACACCAAAACCGTAGGGGACCTTCCACACTAATTGTATCCAACAGCGCACTCTACTCCGCTGAAGAAAGTCTTAAATATTCAAATTAAATTTAATAGTTTAAATGTTCGCTTGTACACTTTACTTAACAAAATGTGAAATTACATTGTAAGTTTAATTTGTCTGTTGTCTGGGTCAGCCGTTCAAAAAAACTGCCATAACCATTGCAGCTAGTTCAACCTTAAAGCAACCTGATGGTGGACAACAAGGCTTTCTGTAGGATTAGAATCAGAAATGGATTAGCACTACCTCAAAGTCAACTCTTTCTCTCAAATGTACACTGCCCTTGAATTCTAGTTTAGTGTTAGGATTTCACAGCTTGACCTAAAGATAGACAGGGTGCATTTGAGAGACATGTTTCGTCATGAGGTGTGGTACAGTAAAGATTGTTGACATTTAGCCATACTTGCCGACTATTAAATCTTCCTCCTCGGGAGAAAGTCGGGGAGGTGAAGCAAGTAGACGGAGTTGGGGACGGGGACGGCTGGATCGTGTCATTAAGCCCCGCCCCCTCATGGGAATTCACCGCAAGTATGCATAATTAAAATAGGGGGCGGAAGTAAATGACACAACTCTCGTAGAATTCCGCCCCCAATGCTCAGAACTGCCGATCCCCGTTAATATTCTCCCCATTCTGCTCACTTCACTAGGAAGTGGGCAGAATGCGGTAGAAGTACCTACCATTCTGGGGGTGCGGTGGGTTACCTGAAAAATCGGGAGCCTCCCACGAGGTTAGGCATGTATGCATTCAGCATGTAAACACCAGAATGTTAATATGGTCTGGATGTCAACAGAGTGTCTATATGGAAGTTATGTTAACATAACAAATGTCAACATTCCCAATGCCATAATGTTGACATTGCCAAACATTTGCAAGAGGAACCAAGTAGGACAGCTGCCATTCTGTTGCACAGCCATTCACTTGAAGCCATGACATATGTTAGCATAAGATCTGCATCCAATATCCACCATCAATTCATCTAATTTTAGACAAAGACTTGAAGTCATGTGTCCATGCTACCAAAATCTATCTCGATTCTGTTTTACCAGAACAGCAATTCCGTACCTGTACCAGGAAGTAAAAAAAAGTAATTTTTTGCCTAGAAAATGCCTTTGTACTGACTATTCACTTAACTCCAGATATGTTGACAAGCAGTACTGGTCAAACTAAAGATTACATGACTGTGACAGCCCACTGGGTGGGTGTATCGCCTTCAGCAGCAGCAATATCTAACACGCACCAGCTTATTTACAGTTAGGCTACTGTCACAAGCCGCCGTTGCATCTTGTTGGACAACAGTTCTCCTAGCAGCTCTCTCAGGACCGTTGCTGGGAGAAGTTGACGACGTGCTGCTACTCCGTGAAGTCCTCCTACCTGGCTGCTCCGTCATCTCTGCCTTAACTGGATTGGTTCCTTCTCCTTTTTCTTTTCCGCTTGCTGGTTGCTCAGATGTCAGTGATAGCGTTCAGTACAGTCATGCTTTCTGGTTCCTGGGTGTGGAATTCTTGTTCCTGTGTGTCCTAGCTTCTCATGTCTAGCGTGTATAACAGTTTCAGTCGCATTCCAACGTCTGAGTGGACAATCTGTGGCAAACATCTCAATGGTCTCAGCCAAATTTCAGTGTCTTAGTGGACAAACTGTGTCAAACATTAAAGCAATCTCAGTCACACAGCAGTGTCTGAGTAGACAGTATGCTGCAAACATCTCAGCAGTCTCAGCACACTTCTGTGCCTGTGTGGAAATTCCGTAACTACCGTTATGGCACCTCAGTCAAGTTCATCAGCCCTCAAATCTGCAACTTGGCCCCAAGGCCACACCTCAGCCAAGTTCATAACAGCCCCCTGGGCTACAACTCGGCCTCAAGGCCACACCTCAGCCAAGTTCACAACAGTTCTCAAGGCTGCAACCCAGCCTCAAGGCCGCACCTCAGCCAAGTTTATCAGCCACAAGGCTGCAACTCGGTCCCAAGGCTGCACCTCAGCCAAGTTCACAACAGCCCCCAAGGCTGCAACTCAACCCCAAGGCCACACCGCAGTCAAGTTCACATCAGATCGCAAGGCTATGACGTGGTCACCAGACCATCACCCCGCTAAGTATCAATCAGCCCTCAAGGCTGCAACTTGGTTACCAGACCACAATCTTGCCAAACATCAATCAGCCCTCAAGGATGCAACTGGGATACCAGCCTCACTCCTGACAAGGACTATCTTCTCCATTGTCCCCATCGCTTCATATAATCTTCAGCACTATTGCTTCAACTTTGGGCTACCCAGCCTTACTCCTTTTCAGTTGTTCCAATAGCTTAATATAATCCTCAGCACTATTGCCTAAGTCTAAGGTGAATCTTCCCCTAGATTCATAACAGCTACTCTCTGTATCACTGGCTTCACTAAGAGGCCTACAGGTGTCAATCTGTTTGAAAAACTCAGGGATGAGATAGCAAAATGACATACCTTGCTAAGACTCTCCTCAGGATTTGTCATTTTCAATAATGGAAGTAACATTGTATTACAACTGGGAGATGTTCAACATGTACCATAAACTTGTCGGTTCAGAATTTCTTATAACTGACAGGTCAATCCAGGACATGCTGGCTTTGGCCCAAAAAAATTCTGGGAATTTTTGTCATTCAGCAACCGCATATAGAACACTCCAGCAGCTGCAACAGTATAATTTGCCATGCCACCAACTGAAGCAAGAGGTAGTAACAAGGTGGATTTCTACCCTCTAAATGTTTCAGCAACTGGAGATACAGCAACAAGCCATCGAAATGTACACAACAAACCATGACATAGAGAGAGGACAAGTTACCACCTTACTTCTGCACACTGGAAAATATTCTTGCTTTTATGCAAGCTACTGAAACCATTTGAAATTGTAACCAATGAAGTGGGTTCAGACACTGCCAGCCTGAATCAGGTCATACACTTAATTAAACTACTGGAAAAGTAGAGAGGGAAACTGAAGCAGTGAATGAATGTAAGTGATTCCACTAAGTATGTTTGACTTGTAGATCAAGTTCTTAATTTGCTTCACCAGGACTCAAGGGTTTGCAAAATATTGCAATTGGATACTACATTTCAGCAACTATGCTTGATCCTAGGTCAAAATCCTATGTAATGTATTTCTTTCCAACTGACACATATTTTAAGAGATGCAAAGAGCTCTTTGCGAGAAAGTTGTCAGCTCAGGTAGCACATGACACAACAAAGTCTCCTGCTTCAGGTAATCACAAAAATGCTGCTGCCAGGAAAAAGCTGGCCTTTTCCAAGAGCCCCACTGATGATGATGATGATGATGATTGATGAGTCAGTTCAGTGCACCAAAATGAAACATTATGACATCTGGTCAGACTTAAAAGAATTCTCCACATATATTGACTCCTCTACCTTGACAGTAAGCATCAATAGAATGGTGGAAGATTACTTTAATGATAATGTACGAATCTGCATCCCACACATTCCTTTTGAATACTTGGGAGTAAAAAAAAAAAGCACTTGTACTAACTGGCTATGGTGTACTTAAGCTGCCCATCCTCCAGCCGGTAGCCTACTGGGCAGTCAGCATAGAAGGCTACTTCCAAAAAATGTGGAAAAACTGATGTTCATAAAAATTAACTACAAATTCTATGAGGAAGACGGTTGCCACCAATAACAGCAAACAGAGACTATAACAGAGACTATAACAGTGGATTCCATTGGGGATGAGCTAATATTGTGTGATGATGATATTAACAACAGTGATGAGGATGATGATGAAGAGGAAGATGACATCTTCCAACTATGAGGATTAACAACACTGTTAACTGCCTTAAGTTCATTGGTAGCTTGGTATAACCAAATCACTATGATGTTTTCTTTTGTGGGGACCCAAGCAAACTAAGCACTTCTGTCACAAAAGTGGCGGTCCCTGTAGTGCTTGATTTGTTAAAATGTGCATGTCTATTTTAATAACGGTGGGTGGGAGGAACCAAGAACAATTCCATCATATACCACTTGTCATTATGGGATTTTCCCACCTTACTGTATTTGTGCAAAGACTACTGGCCTGTTACTCCATCTCCACTTATCTGTACTGGGTTGGGGTCTGTGAATTGCTCTTTGGAGAAATGTGTTGGTAATACATTATATTTTCTACCAGGCTTTTACTTTTAAGCATTTTTGTTTTAGGCACATTGGGAATGGCTGGGGCACAGGAACACTTGGGGATGACTGGGGCAGAAGCACACTTGGGGAGAGGGACAAATGCACTCTTGGGGAGAGGGGCATAGGCACACTTGGGGAGGGATGGGGTAGGAGTCACACTTGGGGAGGCTTGTGGTCAGGAACACTTGTAGGGCAGAGGCACACTTGGGGATGACTGAGACAGAGGCACTCTTGAGGAAGGAGACTGAAGCACACATGCTGAGGCATGGGATCAGAGGCACACTAGGAAGAGGGGTCAGAGGAACACTTGGTGAAAGGGGTAGAGGTACACTTGGGAAGGGGGCTGTGGGATACTTGGTGAGGGCAGGGGCAGAGGAACACTTGAGGAGGGCTGAGGTAAGGGTAACTTGTGCTTCTTTCTGTGGAAGCTGTATGGAAAGCATAGCAGGTTCATGAATTGAAGGGGTTGGGTAGGGAATGCTGGGGCTCGGGATCGAAAGTGGTCAGAATCCTGTTGCCAGCATCCCAACAGGGATAGGACACCGACACCTGTTGGTAAGTACCCTAACCCTACCTTTAACACTAACTCTCTCCCACCTGCAACCTAAACCTCACTTTCTCTATCTCTCCAAGATTTGATTAATCTCCTCATCATTCTTTTCATATCAATCGATATTTAACATTTGGGCCAGATTCAGAGATGTATGCTATTCTCATCGCTGTTGCGTCCAATGATGAGAAAATATTCTTATGCTGCAGGAGGCGTCTGAGGACAACAGATGCCCCCTGACAGCATCGCAAATCCGAGTACTGCGACCAAAGCCGCCGCAGCAGCGGATCACCAATGCGACCATCGGTCTTGATGGTCCCAGCCAGTGACCATCTGAGTAAGACTAAGATTACATAGACTGGCCACAGGAACTGTTCAGCCGGGGGCCAGGAAATCTGCGTTGGAAGATGCAGAACCTGGCCTAGGCACTCCCAGAAATTAAAGGTGGCACGCCCCTGTTTTTGGGAATGCTGGCCTACCCCGCCCATTCCCCGCCCCCGAAACGGATGCAGCTTGTTAATCATACTGCGGCTTAGGGGCACTGTGAACGCAAATGCGCAGATCTCTAACAATCGGACTAGCACGCAAATCGTCAGGTCCAAATTAGGCCCCATGGTCCTCATTTATCAACGAGTGATATTGTTGTTGTGATGCAGTTAAGATGCCAGCGGGCGGGCTGCCGGACGTCGGTATAGTGATGCCGAAATCTCAATGCCCATCATGGAGATACCAACATTGGCATCCTGAATGCAGACATCCCGAAGGTAAGTATACTAGCCTTAGCCCGGGGATGGAGGGGTTAGAGCACCATTTAGGATTGGTAACGAGTGATAACAAGAATATCACTGGTTGATAAATGAGACCCTACATCTTGAAAACATAAATTCCAATGCATATTGATTATAGCATGAAATGGAAATGAAAACACAAAGGATACAGGCAGAAGGTGAACAACTACTAAGAAAATGACAAATCTGTCAGTTCTGCTTCATACTTCAAATGGGCTGTTATCGCTTGGGAGACCCACAGAAGATTAAGGTTCTGAAATGACACATGAATCATATTGATCCAGTAAACAGCATTACAGGCTTGATGTAAACTGAGACTACTGTGCTAAGAGCTAGAACCGCAAAGAGGCCGGCTGACACTGTAGCCCAGGATTAGGGATTCTGAGGGAAAGTATGCCCTAAACCCTCACCAGAGACTACAAGCTTAAAGCAGATCTACAGCGCATTGATTTATGTGGATTCATAGGTAAAGCTAACTTTCCAGCTGAGAGGCTCTTTCATCAGATCTCTGCTGTAGAGGGGCGCAGGCACTGGCTAATTATAATGCGGTGCACACGGGCTCCTGGGCACAGGGCATCATTTCTGGACAGGAAACAACCAGTGCATTTCTAACTGTGCAAATACCTCAACCTACAGTATGCTCCTTGTGGCGACATAGGTGAGTACCCACACTTCAGTTGCTGGAACGTCCCCGTTCTGCACCAACTTTTACAGGGTGATGAGTGCGTGTGCAAATGAACATGTTAATGAACATATTAGCAAAGTCCAGCATGCTAACACTTTAGGACCATTGTAGTAACAGTTGCGGCCACCAGACAGTGTCACCCTGCGCTGTAGACATACCAGGGGGTGGAGGAGGGCACTTAAAGGGTTCAATCTTTCACATCCTGAAAGCCACTCATTCTGGAGCCCCCTTGGATGAAAGATGGGAGTACTCTCATTCAAATGATGTGCCCCCATCTAGTTCTCAATAACACCCCATTATACAGAAAGCCTTAAGAAATACATATTTGGAGGTTATAATGCCCGAGTAGCCCATGTCATGGCTGCTATAACCGCAGGGGTGCCCTCATTTGATGAAATAAATGGTCTACATTTTGAACTGGCATGCCCAGTTGGACTACCATCTTATACCCACCATTTATTCCCGCCATTTTAGCGTCTTCTGCCATAGTCGCGTCTGGGACTTTAGGCTAATGCTAGTAAAAGCCCGTCCCCTGGTGTAGAACCATGCATCTGAAAGTGGGTGCCTGTTTTCAGCAGCTACAGCCGCAACCATCCTACTTGCTGCATCTCTAGACACCATCATCGGAGGCACCATCGAAACTTACACCAGCCCCATGCTAGGCGCAGTTTCTCCAAATGTAAGTGATTAAGCGTCTGAGTTCGCAGCCAGTTTTGCAACACCCATAAGACGCTATGTCTCGATGCATCTCAATGGCCACCTCCCAATCACTGTCCAAATACATTTGCAATACATTTCTGAGACTGTGTGTCTCAAACGAGACACTGGGCCTGATTCAGACCCGTTCGCTAGATGCGGGCGCTCGCTCCCTGCGTATGAAAATTCAGCTAAGTGACGTCAAGACAGGCGATCACTCGGCAAGGCATAAGCACGCCCACTGTGGCTTGGTCAGCGATTACTTTGTGTTTCTAGATGTCCATTAGCGTATGGTGAGACGCCCACTAGCGCACGTCGTCTCCAGGAAGTGTTTTAAAACATCGGTACATCAAGGACCATCGGAAGCGATAGCAGCGCTTGTGGTTACCTCTACCCTACCGCAAGCACTGCGAGGATTTCACTGTAAAAAAAAAGGCTGCTGACGTGTACTATGACGCTGCCTGTTAATTATGCACGCCTCTGAAACGGCGTTGAGACACTCAG
This sequence comes from Taudactylus pleione, assembly GCA_031769625.1. Classification (NCBI taxonomy): domain Eukaryota; kingdom Metazoa; phylum Chordata; class Amphibia; order Anura; family Myobatrachidae; genus Taudactylus; species Taudactylus pleione. The sequence continues at coordinate 13,385,570 of JAUIMM010000188.1, forward strand.
GCATTTCTGCGTTCATACCTTCACTCCCCCGTTTCCACCGGACTGCCCCTGTTACCACCCACAAACGGCCTCTCACGTCACTCATTACACTGGGCTGTCTTTGCAGGGCGAGCGAGCTGGATCCGATTGCTATGAGTAGTTTGCGCACTGCGATGCATGCGCAGATTACCAAACATCGGCAGCAGCGAGCGGACGCTTGCTAGCGACCGGGTCTGAATCAGGCCCACTGTGCGCGCACACACCGGGGGACACTTGCTCTGTGCAACTTTTAACTACTTAGATACATGGGCAGTTGAAAAACATCAACTGTTTTCCGCATTGGCATTGCTAGTACCTCAGAATCAGGCCCTCTTTATTCAAACTAGCAAAAAAAAAAAAAAAACATTTTTAAGTGGTGAATTTAATATGAAATGAGTACAGTAGATTAATATTTTTGCTATTTTACAAAGGTGGATTAATGCCAAAGCAAGAACCACAAAGTTTTTCTTGGTAGTGTTCATAAAAAGTAAAATCCCATTTGTTTTTAGGGTCTGATTCAGCCCGGATCGCACAGCTGCGTTCGCATGCACCCGTTAGCTGCGGAAATATACTAATGAATGCAATCGCACGGCAACCGCAGCACTACACCATCACTGTATAAAGCCTCCCACTTCCCATGACATGTATCTGCAAGTCAGCGAAAACATCGGTAACATCGGAACCATTCGCACACAGGGCCTGATTCAGACCCGCTCGCAAGCGGGTCAATGGTTGTGCATTGCGCACGTGCGGCATGCGCAATGTGCGTGTGCAAGCCTCGTAGCGAGTGAGAAATTCACTCGCTCTGGGGCTCGCTACAAACGGGCCGGCTGTCGATGTTGATCGACAGCTCGCCCCGTTTTGTAAGTGGGGGTGGCTGGACAAACAAAGGCATTCCTAAAGGAACGCCTGCCATTTGTGGGCGGCCCTACTGACATCACCAGTGATGTCAGTAGTGAGCTTCCTGCTCTATTAGAGCCGGAAGCTCACTGGGGCTTGCGGCAGACGAGACCCTACCACCTGGCCACTTGCAAAAGCTGTGGGTGGTCACCCACAGCATAGCGAATGGCCAGGAGGCCGTTTTTGCTCAGAGCGAGCATTCACTTTTTGCGAGCGGCTCTGAATCAGGCCCACAGTTGTGGTTGACCTGATCCTACCACACAAACTGCTAAACTTCCTGTCGCCATCTAGACCTCTGTTAGCGTATATAATCGCAGGGGCTTAATTATGCACGCCCCTGAAGCGCCATCCAAACACACAGGCACACCAGGGTTTCTCTGACCACCCTCCGTCACCACCCTGAAACGGTCACTTCCTGTCAATCACTGTGTGAAGACTCTCCATGCTCACTGCGATCGCTTCCCGATTGCTGCGGCCGGTTTGCACATGCGCAGATTGCAAACATCGACCGGCTGCATGTGAACTTAGCTGTGCGATCCTTGCTGAATCCGGCCCTTAGATCACTGTCTTGGAGTTTCAATAAAAAAAACACTATTATTTTGTCATTTTGGGTAGATTTTATTTGCTATGTCTGGAGGATGAAATTAAATGACTGCTGTTTTCTGAAAATGTATAATATTATGTAATTTAAAAAAAAGGTGAAATTTGTGTGAAATCCATAAGAAATGTAACTGATATTGACGTTGGAATGTGACCAGCCCAAAAAGTGCGAAAATAGGCTCAGTACAGGGGTGAGAAAAGCCTCAGTGGCAGACAGATGAGAATATTGATCAGTCCAACTTTATGTCCTAAATAAATCATGAAAAGGAGGAAACATCAGAACTATCTGCATTACAGTTATCACTATGGTAAAGTGTTTTTATTATATTGTTTGATATACAGCAGATGCTTCTCTCATAAAAGTTAGCGTGGTATGGGCAGAAATAATACCATTTAAAGTAGGGATGTGCAGGCTCGGATAGGTTCGAGTTTGCACGTGGAGTTCGGATTTTTCCCTCCAAAAAAACGGAACTCAGAAAGAGGCAAAACGTCATCTTTGTCCAGGAATGATGATGTTCGTCCGTGCAAGATGACGTTTTGCCTCTTTCTGAGTTCCGTTTTTTTGGAGGGAAAAATCCGAACTCCACGTGCAAACTCGAACCTATCCGAGCCTGCACATCCCTAATTTAAAGGATAGTAACTTGACGTATTTCCAGCGCCACTGGGAAAAAATTAGGTTATTTTGTGTAGGAATAACGTTTTGCTGCATGAATCAAAACCAGGAGCACCCCCTTAAAGTAATAAAAAAATAAACCAGGGGGTAATTCCTTATAAAGTATAACACTAGTAATCCTGGGAAGGAAACTGAAAATAGTTCAAATAAAAACATAAACGTTCTATAGATTAGTAGTGAGAAGCACGTTTTCAGCAATTCAAATAGAGCTTAAGGGCCTGACTCAGACCCACTCGCGAGCGGCCGTCCGCTCGCAAGTGGGTCGATGGTCTGGACTGAGCATGCGCCAGACGCGACGAGCGAAGGAAAGTCCTTCGCTCGTTGTGTCTGATCAAAGGGGGCGTGCTGTCGATGTTGATTGACAGCACACTCCCTTTGGTAGGCGTGCCTCCCTGACGGGGGCGTTCCCAAGGGAACGCCTCCCGTCAGAAGCCGGCCCACTGACATCACTAGTGATGTCAGTGGGAGTGATTTTGGCTCTGATAGAGCCAAAATCACTCCGGAGCTTGCGGTTGAAAACCTCAACCGCAGGCTCCGGCTCGCAGTTTCGATGGTCGCGATGGTCACGACCATCGCGGCCATCAAACTGCACGCTCGTATAGCCTGTGGGTGGTGACCCACAGCTATACGAGCGTCCAGGAGGACGCCCCATTTTCATGGAGGCCGGCCCTCATTCAGAGCGTGCGCTCTGCTCAGAGCGTCCGGCTCTGAATGAGGGCCTAAGATCACTAAGTAATTTATAAATATAAACAGTTATATAAATATAATATGTACAAACATTTTCTCTCAACTCCAATATGAGAAAACCACTAACACAGAGAAACGTGTCAGGAAGCCCGACGCCTATCATTAGCCCCACTATGGGGGCAGGGTTAGGTTTAGGGACCCCCGGGGGGGACTTCGCATTAGGCACCCCCCAGGAGGGTTAGAGTAGGGGGAGGGGGGTTAGGGTTAAACACCACTAGGGGGGGTTATGGTTAGGCACCCCCCTGGAGCGTTAAGTTTAGGGTGCGGGGAGGGGTGTTAGGTTTAGGCACTAGCGGGGGGAGGTTAGGGTTAGACACTAGGGGGGGAGGTTAGGGGTAGGCACCCCTAAGGGAGGGTTCGGGGGGGAGAGGGGAGGGTTCGGGTACTTACCTTCAGCTGTTGGGATTTCAACCCACCGGGCTGCCACTGTCGGTATTTGATCTGGCGGCTAAACAGCCCCCGGCATTACTTACCGATTCCCTCACATACATATACTGAGCGACAATACATTGCTACTATCAGCTTTATTTCTCTGGTTAAGTTTGTATTTATACTACTTATGATCTTTAGAATAATAGTATCATTTTTGGAAAGATTTTTATGCAAAACAGTTTCATGTTTCATGGTGGCTCCTACACCAGCAACTGGAATGGCTCAGTGAGTATGTGTGGTCACACGTCTGTAACACCTCCTAATACCCCCTAAAGTCACTTGCTATGGATCAGTCCTGTGCTTGGTAGCAGACAGAGGGTGGAGCTTGGAGACACTGGGTTCTGCCGCAGAACAGCTGGATAACGGAAGATGCATGTAGATGTTTAGTTTAGCTCCAAATGTCTTTAAAAAGACCATTTTCTCTCTCAAGGTGCTTGGGCATGTCACAGTATACAAGATAGTACAGAAGTAGAGATGTGCGGGTCCGGTTCTCAGAGAACCGATAACAACCAAATTCAGGGTTTCTGAGTCGAAGCAAGTCACTTTGGGGTACCAAGTCCCAGTTCAGATCTTCCACTCGGATTTAAAACCTGTTAGCTGTTTTATGTTTTTTTAAAGAAAATACAGATCCAAAACCAAAACACGAAGATGAATCCAGATGTAAAATCAAAACACGGTGGGTCAGCGCACATCTCTACTTTCAAGATGGTCATTAGATGACAGATAAAATAGTGCTCACCGATCATAATCAGTTCCAGCCTATAATGCAGCAAGGGGTAATTCCATCACTTTAACCAATAAGGATTACTTCACAAATCTAAATCTAAAGGCTTGTGCAAATATTTACATTTATGGTCAGGAAATGAAGCATGCCCGATTTGGAGTTCCACCCAATTGAAAGCAATCTGTTACCTATATATCCTTTGAGTACAGCACAGGAATGACCCCCTCTGTTTTACACACCACACTATTCCGGTTAAACAGCAATTTGATTTCATACAACTGTCTCTTTCCTTGTTCAAGACGTCAAAATAAAACAATCCCAAAAGACACGGCGACACCGTTGCCCCCACAGTGAATAAAGGCTTATTTAACATCATAATATTTGTGCCTGTGTGGCATAATTAATAACCAAGAATTATTATCAAATTATTATCACATTATTATCAAAACAATGTTTCCATAGTCCCAGCGCCCAGTGCTGAGAATGAACTCCCTCGGTGGCTCAGCCAACAAGACACCACTCCTGCCATGTTGAGTGTGTTACTCATTTGTTTGGTGCTGGCGGGGGTTAGTCCACATGTGGTACAGCTTATCCGGGTTTTAGGATTATTGAATGAGGTAGAAAGACAAGTAGCATAAGACACAGGGATATGGTGGGTATAGCTGTAGCATACAGAGCGGCCTGGTGCTTTAGTCAGGGTCACCATTAGGAGGGGGCTGGAGGTGCACGTGCACCGGGTGTGCCACTTCTCCCGCCGCCAGTGTCCTCCAGCCCGGCGCCTCAAGGGGGCTCCAAGCCGGACACCCGCTGAGATGTTATTACCAGCGGGCGCCCGGCTCCTTCCCTGCAGCGCCGCGGTAGCCGGAGGCTGGAGTTCTCTTCTGAACTCCAGCTTCCGGTTCTCCCCATGGGCATTATGGGACGTCATGACGTCTCTCCCATAGTTCCAAGGAGCAACCGGGCAGACCGGATGGTGGCAGATGCAGGAGCGGGGTTTAAGGTAAGTATTGTTTTTTTATATTTTGTGTAAGCGGCACTACAGGGGCATTACTATGGGGGCATTACCATATGGGCACTACTACAGGGACATTACTATGGGGGATATGGACCCAACTACAGGGGCATTACCATATGAGCACTACTACAGGGGCATTACAATGGGGGAATTACTATATGGACACTACTACAGGGGCATTACCACTTGGGCACTACAACAGGGGCATTACTATGAGGGCACTACCATATGGGCACTGCTACAGGGGCATTACAATGGGGGAATTACTATATGGACACTACTACAGGGGCATTACCATATGGGCACTACTATGGGGGCATTACTATGGGGGGCACTACTACAGGGGTATTACTATATCGGCACTACTAAAGGAGCATTACTATGGGGGCATTACTATATGGTCACTACTAAAGGGGCATTACTATGGGGGCATTACTATATGGGCACTACTGCAGGGGCATTACTATGGGGGCTTTACCATATGGGCACTACTAGAGGGGCACTACTACAGAGGCACTACTACAGGGGCATTACCTCAGGGGGCATTACTATAGGTGCACTGCTGCAGGAGGAATTACTATGATGGAATTACCAGGGGGGTTGCCAAATTACTGTCTTGCCCCGGGTGACAAAAATCCTAGTTTCGGTCCTGCTTTAGGGTATCGGTTGGCGTTGTAGTGCGCTGGGCATCTGAGCGGTAAATGCAATATTCCCACACATTATAGTGGTGTGGATATAGTGTACTTATTGCTGTAATTCCCCAATAACACTTCTCCATTAATGTCTGATTCATCGATTCTGAGCAGTGTCTGGTGTAAAAAGAATCCAGTTAATAAACAGTTAATCCAGTTCTATTAACACTCTGCTTTTTAAAAACATAAAGACCATGTAATTTCCTAGCGCTCGCTACAGTGTTTAGCATAAACCATTTATTTGTCCGTGTTTAATCACTAAAACAGGGGCTTCAATTAACGCTGTAAATCGGTTTTGTGACCCATAGTTAAGTGCCTAATTAATAACAAAAGTCCCCTTAATTACTTTACTGTTGTCTATTGTGGGCCTTGTAATAAATAATAATAATATTAAACTTGATTAATAGTTTGTAAATTGACAGAAGAATATACTGTAGGTGTACTGAAAACGGATTAAAAGGATAACTGTATCTGGCATGATTACTCTGTACTGTGGAACCAGCCCGTGGATGACCAAGAACTAAGGGAAAGTGCATAATTTTAAACATCCCAACAAAAACAATTCCCAGACCTTGGACACAGAAAGGACCTGTCAGACAGTCGGTGGGGATTTTCTGTATGAAGAGACATGGGGGAAATGTATCAAAGCTTGGAGAGATATAAAGTGGAGAGATAAACTACTAATCAATCAGCTCCTAACTGTCATGTTACAGGCTATGCTTGAAAATGAGATTTAGAAGCTGATTGGTTGGTACTCTCTCTCCACCTTCTTTCCAAGGCTTGATGAATCTCCCCTATGGTTGTGCATGGTTTGGTGGGATTGTGGGTGTGCTTTGTTGCCCCTTAAATTTATGTAGAGGATCCTTATTCCAGCTTCACTGCACTAGTGCAACATGACAACATGACCACCCACAGCTTTCGCGAGCGGCCAGGTTATGGTCACGATGGTCACGACCATCGTGCTTGCGACGAGACCCTTGTGGTAGGGTCTCATCTGCCGCAAGCCCCAGGTAGCTTCCTGCTCTAATAGAGCAGGAAGCTCACTACTGACATCACTCGTGATGTCAGTAGGGACGCCCACAAACGGCAGGCGTTCCTTCAGGAACGCCTCCGTTTGTCCAGCCACCCCCCCTCCCCACCTACAAAACGGGGTGAGCAGTCGATCAACATCGGCAGCCACCCCATTTGTAGCGAGCCCTGGAGCGAGTGAATTTCTCACTTGCTCTGGGGCTTGCTCACGCGCGCGGCACGTGTGCAGTGCCCCACCATCGACCCACTTGCGAGCGCATAGCGCTTGCGATCGGGTCTGAATGAAGGCCCATGTCCACTGTAGTTCCACCATTGTGGATTTAAAACATATGGGTATATTCAGTCTAAAATTAAATGACTAAACTTATGAGAACACAACCAATGATCTTAGGCAGCGGTTTGCAAATTATTTCGACCGGTGAGTTGGATCTAATTTTATTTGCGAAAGGCAGTGTAAGGAAATACTCCACCGCACTTTACTCTTTCACAAATCCGCAGTGTAAATCCGGGGTCAGACTGAGAGCAAGATTTGTTTGTGCAGTATTCAGCAATGTAGAATTCGCTATGCCATTTGAGAAACAATTAAGAAATAATTGAGATATCCCAAGTAAACAACTGTTAGATAAATGATGCTGTCGCACATTAACTTAGATGAAGAGAAGGTGTTGAGTGGCTTTCTATAAAAACATGGAAAACAGAAAGTAAAAATCGGAATAATTACAATATGTGCCAGGAAAGATATTTCTGGATAAAGAAACATGAGTGTCAGATAGATAGATTCAAACTAATAAACTGTCAAGAAAAGCTGAAGTACAGCGTAACATACAGTAGAAAAGGGATCTAATTATTACGGTTCTCATCTCTAGCAGAATAATACAATAATATTAAGCACAAACACCTCAAGTGTCAGAGGCATAATAGGGATAAAAGATATTACATTATACAATGTTACATTTCTGAAATAATATCTTCATAGATTCAGGGTCACATTTGCAATTAAACAGCTGAAGTGACTTCATTATGTCATCTCCGAGTGTAAAACGCTCATCCCTAGTCTCACTCCAATAAAGATCTAATACATTCTTACACCGTAGCGACTTCTCAGGTGCTCAACTGGTTAGGTAATCATAAGGTTGTCGCCACGGTCCAATGATACGGGGAGAGCCTGTCTTTTCAGTGGAGATATTTGGTTATCTAGCTAACCCTGGCGTCCTCCGTCCATATATATTATAAAATATATTATTTTATTTGCTTGTTTAAAACAAAAACTTAAAATTTTACACAATTGTCTGTACTGTACTTTACTACTAACATACAATAACAAGCCTGCACCTACAGTACATACAATAACAATAACAATAGCACCTACAGTACATACAAATCTTAGTTACCTTGTGTCAAAATATCTCCCTACATGCCCCCTCTGCTCTGCCCGATATCTCCACCTCTCGTCCACGCTCACTACCGGATTCTGGGCCTGATTCAGAACCATTCGCAAGGCTGCGTTCGCACATAGCCGGCCAATGTTTGCAATCTGCACATGCATACTAGACGTAGTGTGCGCACGCGAACTAGCTCATGCGATCGGGAAGCGTTCGCAGCCTGTACACAGACGGACTGCAAGCATGAGTAACAGGACGAGCCGTTTGTGGGTGGTGACAGGGGGTGGTCAATGGTAACGGGGGTGTGGCGGTACGAAAGCACAGGCGTGTCTGTGCATTGGAACGCCATTTCAGGGGCGTGCATAACTAAGATGCATCGTCAGCGTAGACGTCACATGGCTGAATTACACACAGCAGCACTCGCAGGGCTTGCAGTAGGGTATGGTCAACCACAAGTGCTGCGTATGGGTCCGATGTTACCGATTGTTTAATACACTTCCTGGAGATGACGTATGTTACTAAGGGAAAGTGGGCGACTTAAGACAGGCTGTTGGGCGTCTAAATACATACTGTGATCGCAGGGCAAGACATAGTGGGGGTGCTAATGTCTTGCTAGCGATCGCGGGATTTGCATACTTTGGCTGCTGGCGGCTGCGTGCGAACACATCCTAGCGAGCAGGTCTGAATCAGGCCCTCTATTCCTAATTCTATAACTTTTTTCAGATTGAACCTACTGGAAGGAATTCCCTCACTTTACAATAAGACAACTAAGCTGCTTTACCTGATTACCACCGCTTTACATTGTTTATACAAGAATTAAATTAATTATCTTTCTCTATTGGAGCAATGTACTAATATCTAAACCAACATTGTTGTTTCCCATTGCAATCTGGAAGCACCAATGTGTAATCTCTGACGTGTAACCTTATGTATACAGGGCCTGATTCAGAGCCGGACGCTCTGACCAGAGCGCTCGCTCTGAATCAGGGCCCTCCTACATGAAAATGGAGTGGCCTTATGGACGCTCGCATAGCTGTGGGTGACCACCCACAGCTTATGCGAGCGTCCATGATGATGGTCAAGATCATCGCGACCATCGGGCTTGCGACGGAGACCCTGCGGTAGGGTCTCGCTGCCGCAAGCCCTGGAGTGATTTAGGCTCTATCAGAGCCAAAATCACTCCCACTGACATCACTAGTGATGTCAGTAGGGCCGGCTTCAGACGGTAGGGATTCCCATGGGAACGCCTCTGTCCGGCAGCCACGCCCCTGGCACGCCCCCCAAAGGGGGCGTGCTGTCAATCGACATCGATAGCACGCCCCCTTTGGTGCGAGAACCGGAGCAACGGAGAGCCCGTTGCTATCCGGGTGTCGCGCATGCGCATGACGGAGCTCCCTCCATCGTGCGCATGTGCAGTGGGGCAACATCGACCCGCTTGCGAGCGTCCTGCGCACACCCCCACAGTTCCTACTTTCCTATACTGTAGATTCAAAATTTCCAAGTTCATCCCTCTTATCTCTTCGTCTGTTAATGAATACTCAGGGCCTGAATCAGCTTGGATCGCAGTTGCTAATACGCATACAATCGGCCAATCGTTGCGCACTGCGCATGCATATAAATCACAGTTCACATGCATGAACAGGTTCGCAGTGACTACGCAGACCCATCGCAGAGTGAGTGACAAGAACTGCCATTTCTGGGGGGTGACGGGGGGTGGTCGGGGAAACGCAGGCTGTAGTTAGCAATTCCTGGGTAAGGTCAGGGCTTGGGCAAGTGTGCATGAGGCTGCGATGGTACTCGATTGTACCGATGGTTTTGCAGTCTTGATGAACATTACATTACGGATGTGTGTAAGGTAAGGTGGGCGTCCTTGTGTAGTGCTGCAGCGGCATAGCGATGAATTAGCATACTATCGCAGGTGAACTGCATGAGTAATCGCAGCTGCGATCGCAATAGCGATCCTTGCTGAATCAGGCCCTCAGTCTTGTTTTATTATTATGCTTGTTCCCTATTGTAAAATGCTGGCACTATGCAAATAAATGTTACTGAATAACAAGAGGAAGTCCACAACTTTCAAGAGTGCAAACAAATGTTTTCAGTCACAATCAGTGATTTAAAATTGGAATTTTTAAACTCTGAGAATGAATTTGTTACCTGTAGAATACTAACCTGATTCTGTAGAATGCAGGTCCATATGCAGCTGTATTAGGAATGTGGATGGAGTGCAAGCAAAACGCTAATGTGACTATACAGTAGGTATGTTTCAGAGGGGATGTAGTTATGAGACCTCTCAATACCGACATCGGAACCCCAACAAGGGACATAAGATAGGCGTTGAAATACCGACGCCTATCTTAATCTCGACGCCGGACTGCCGAAGGATGCCAGCCCGTACTAGGCAAGTCCGTGGTGCCCATAGCATTAGCCGCTGGTGGAGAGGGTTAGGTTTAGGGAGCGTAGCAAGGTGAGGGTTAGGTTTGGCGGGGGAGGTTCGGGTTAGGTACCCATAGAGGGGAGGGTTAGGATTAGGCACCCCCAGGGGGAGGTTAGGGCTAGGCAACCCCCCGGGAGGGTTAGGTTTAGGGTGTGGTAAGGTAGGTTAGGGTGAGGCACCCCTGGCGGGAGGTTAGGGTTAGGCACTAGGGGGGAAGGTTACCACTAAGGGATGGCTTGGATACTTACCTGCCCTGTCAGGATCTTCCCCCTTCAGCCGCCGGGACTTCATACCCATTCCTTTCAGAACATAGGTGATACTCTGTAGACAAGACGGTAAAGATGGTACAGTACTTGTGTAAAAGTCAAAGTTACAGCCTCACTTCTTCCTTCATGGCAACTCCAGGCTCAGACCATGCCATGACAGAGAGGCAAGGGTTCCCCAACCAAACTCAGACAATGAGAAAGTGGTATCTGTGCTTTTCACCTTCATCTGGAGCACCCAACTCATGTTCTCCCCTCCCTTGGCTAGGTTGTGTTGATTCTTGTTACAGTTTTATTTTGTTTTGTTCTGAACTTTCTAACTTGGTGAACTTTCATTGCAGGCTTGCTCAGGAGCTCTAAAAGTCTGGTGTGATAATTTGATCTAGTAAACAACATTTAGCCTCTCGGGCACCATTGAAGAGACAGGGATGTTTGGTAGTTGGGTTTACAGGATATATGGTGGAGTGGTCTTTTAGACCCACTATGGGTGTCTGAGGTGCAGTTGGGTCCCCCTGACTGGGTGGTTATTCACTTAGGGGAGAATGACATGGGTACTTGCAAGATCATCAAGCTCATCAATGCTATTAAGCATGACTTGCAGGCGCTTGTAGCTCATTGACCTAATGTAGGTGTAGTTTGGTCTTAGATAGTACTTCATCATTTGCAGAGGGGCACACAGGGGGGCACACCACTAGACAGGGTGCAATGGAAAGCCAATGCTGCCATATCCCTGTTTGTGGTTGTATAGGCGGGTGAGTTATTAGACACACATCTTGACTGCATTTTCAAAGAGGTGAGTTTTTATCGGCCGGATGGGTTCCATCTCAAAAGTGATGGCTCTGAAATTTTCATTACGAATCTTTGTTCCTTTAGTTAAGACAGGTCGCTTTATGGAGGCAGGCCGGGTTCTGTGAATCTGGCTGTGGCAGAAAGCAATCCTCCTCTGTGGCCTATTAGGGTGTTTGGGTGGCATTTCTTACTTGAAAGCGGCGAGTTGGTCACTACCTCATGGGAGCACCTGGTCTCCATCTCAGGGAGGGGCCAAAGCTGGGCCAATTAGAGGGAATTGGTACTGTCCAATCCGGTTTCTGCTGGGGCGTGGATCCGCCTCTGTTATTTAAAGACATCAATAGACTATGGCTGAGGTAGCAGTGTTTTTTTCCACAAACATAACATTCAATTTGATCAATAAATTAGGCTGCTCTGTTTTTATTCCAATCCCCCGAGTCAGTGTCCTTATTCCTATAATTTAGTTGAGTTAAGTTAACATGATGAAATAATAACACCAATGGGTAAATTATTAGATTAGGGAGGAGTGTGTTCTAGCTCAAATTTAAACAGCAGTTTAACAACAGTAAAGCAGTCCAACATATGTGGGCTACATGCAAAAGCAGCCAGTATTTACCCTACCTGCAAAAAAGTAAATGTCTTTGCACCTCTTGCATTGCAACATGGTTAGTCCATGTGCACAGGGCCTGATTTAGAGATGTACGCTAATACCAACGCGGCTGTGAATTTGTACGCAGTGGCTGTGCGAAAATGGCGCAGCCATTAGGATTTGTATTGACACAACCACCATAGGTCAGTTGATTATCGGAATTATAATCGCTCAAACAGTTGCATTGCGGCTGTCTCCAAGTCAGGACCACAGTTACCTACTCTTACTCTGAATCAGGCCCTTAATTACAAATTCTTTACATAAACTCATTATATTGTCGGTGTCAGAACGCAAAATTCTCATGTTCAGGAATTATTCAGAATGACTCACGACAGTTTTTGCAGCATTTAAAAAAGGTGGATATAAGTTGTGACAATTCTCTGGAACATACATGAAAATAATGAGTTATACACGGCACCTATAATTGTTGTTCAGTTTTGTTTCATTTGTTTCTCTCTCTTTTCTGGGATCAGTAAGCTCTAAAAGGCTCATTGATGCTTTATTAAAATATTTCTCAGCAGCAGAGTTCTCTGCGTGTCTTTTCCTTTGTTGGATTTTAAAAGAAATCACAAAAATAGATTTACAGCGTTTTCTATTTCAATAAATCTCAGGACTCCCACGTGCCATGTCCGTTCTTGACTATCTACAGCTCATGTTTTATTCCATCCTCAGCGCTGTTAGATTGTAAGCTCTTAAAAAGAGTGACCATTATACCTGTCTGCATTTCTGTCCCAGTTTGTTGCGCGGTAATGGTTCGCTTTGCTCATGCGATTAATGGCGTTTTAAAAGCGAGACTCCGCAGCACGTCTTGCAGAAGTTTGTAAACACAGAAGCAGCATGTTATACTGTTATGTTTGGTACCCCTGATAATAAATTAACCATTTATTTTTGTTTCTCCTGCGTGATAAGGTCGGGGTAGGGGGTCCCTCTCCTGGGATAGGAGGACACCACCTTACACACAGCAGCCAGGAAATAGCACTCCAGTCGTGGATTTTCATACAAGCTGGTCGGCACCAATTTTTATTGTGCAATATCAATAATCAAAGAAACAAAACAGAAAATAAACCCTAGCCTGGCTGGGCACTAACTAGACAGTAAGTTCCCTCTTTAACAGAACACTAAATAAATCCCCATCCACAGTACCTTCTGGTTTGTAGCCAACAGTGTCTCAGAGCAAGCTAACCTGCGGGCCTGCTCTCCCAGGTATGAGACACTCAGCCCTAACTAAACCCAGCATAAATCAGCCATTTCCAGGTGCAAGCCCTAATGATCCTGCAACCAGGCTGAAAGGCCCAACACCTGGAGTGGCCTGTGGATGGAGCCATACCTCTCCTCACATCCACACCCCCAGGACCCATTCCAGCTTTTCACAGAAGTCGACATTTCTAGTCTGCTTTATCCAACAGACTTCTCCTGGGAGTTTTAAAAGACATAAGACAGGAATCTGGGACAGATATAGAAGCCATTCCATACTTCTCCAGTGCTTCTATCACAATATACATATATAGAGAGATTTATAAATTCAAATAGGATCATTAGTATCATGTCCCTGCATTGGTTATAAGGCACAATGATCCCTATGGCTACATGCATTTTTTGAGAAGTATCAGTGTGTTTTCATCAACAAATAGGTCTTACTAACTGCTTTGGGGCTCATTTACGTGTGTATGTAAATAAGTTCTATGACACGCCTCTCAGATGTTGCAGTACACGTCCACTTTACCGCCACAGGTGTTGCTTTGGAATGTAGTTATGAGACCGGCGGCCTCTATGCCCCCTGTCTCAATACCGACAAGAAAATCCCAACAAGGGAGTTATGATAGGCATCAAAATACCAACGCCTATCTTAATCCCGATGCCGGAATGCCAGCCCGAATGAGGTAAGTCTGGGGTGCTCTTAGCGTTAGCTGTGGGGGTGAGGGTTCGGTTTAGGGGCATAGCGGGGCTAGGGTTAAAAAACAGCTAAAATAATGTAATTTTGACCTGTTTACATACAAGTTCGGTTTTTAAATCCAAGTTCCGAACCGCGGGAAGATCCGAACTGGGACTCGGTTTGGTACCCCAAAGTGATTCCGAACTCGGGCTCAGTTTGACTTGGAACCCCTAAATTCAGTTGTTGTCGGTTGTCTTGGAACCGAACCTGCACATCTCAAGTATCAACACTGAGTGCACACTCTTGGGGCACTACAAGTATGCACATCACCAGCACATATTTGTACTTTTAGTAATACAAAAACCTGCACTATATAAATTGTCCCACAGAACACAATATAAATAATATTGTCCCCATAGAGCGGGATGTACTAAACAGAAAAATGCATTAAAACCCCCAAAAATTCAGTTTTCTGGGGTTTTTACTGCATTTTCCATATGTACTGAGCACCCTTTGTCCCGGTGGGCAGGGGTTAAAGTGGGCTAGAATGGGTCGGAACTGCGTTCCATAAGTTCTGTTTGGAAGTGGAATGAGCATGCATGTGTTCCAGACCACTTTACCCAGCCAGTTGGAGAGGTGCTGGACTTTATTACCAGCGGGCGCCCGGCTCCTTCCCTCCACTGGGGGCCCTACTAATGGGGGCATTACTACTGGGGGCTCTGCTAATGGGGGCATTAACATTGGGGCCACTGCTACTAGGGGCACTACTACTGGGCAATTACTACTGGGGGCACTACTAATGGGGGCACTACTACTGGGGGCTCTGCTAATGGGGGCACTACTACTGGGGGCACTACTAATGGGGTCATTACCATTGGGGGCACTGCTACTGGGGGCATTACTACTGGGGGCATTACTAATGGAGGCACTACTAATGGGGGCATTACTAATGGGGCACTTCAAATGGGGGCCTTACTACTGGGGGCACTACTAATGGGGACACTGTATAAGGGGAACTACTACTAAGGGTACTGCATAAGGGGCACCACTACTGTGGACACTGCATAAAGGGCAACACTACTGGGGCACTGCATATTGGGAACTACTACTGGGGGCATTGCATAAGGGGCACCACTATACAGTGGACATTGCATTAAGGGCACTACTGTTGTGGGAATTATGTGTAAGGGGCACTACTGTTGTGGGCTTTGTATAAGGGGCTCTACTAAAGTGGGCATTATGTGTATTAGGGGCACTACTACTGTGGGAATTGTGTATAGGGGGCACTACTGTGTGTCACAACATGATTAAGGGACAATACGTGGTGTAATGTGAATAAGATTGTGCTACTGTGTGACATCATTTCAATTGGGCATACTATTGTGTGACCACGCCCCTTTAATTTGAGGCCACGCCCCCTTTTTTGCAGCTCACGCCTACAGTGCGCTGTCCCTTAATTAAAAAAGCGCAGAGGACTGGGGGAGGGGGTGGTGTTATCCAACAGTGGGGTTACCCAATAGAAGCCTATGGGCTTCTTTTCGGGATACCTCCCATCTTCCGCCCATGGTACGCATCCTTCTGCACATGCACAGAAGGACGCCAGAGGGACTTCTGGGTGTTGAAGATAATACCTGGAATCTGATTGGTTGCTATGGGCAACATCACTTCTTAATAGAACTCCCATCTTAGTAAATTTACCCCTTATTGTGATTGCACATATCACCGGCTGCTGGAGAGGAGGAGGACCCGCTGCCTGAAAGGGGTAAGTGTGGGAGTGGATGGACAGGGGTAAGATATGGGATGGAGCAGTGGGCATGGAGATGTTCTGGGAGGGGCAGAACATCAGAGAGGGGTGTGTGACTGGCAGAGAGGGAGGGCGGGGTGCAGCAGAGGCGGGTAGATTGGGGTGACCTGGCATATGCCGGTTCCAATAAGCATTTTGTGACTCCATTAAGGTTCCAATGTGGCACTTGTCAAATTTTGCCAATTGGAAGTATGGAATATCTCAAAATACTACAGTTTTGAGATTAACAGATTCGCAAATTGCCATTGTAGGGATATGGAAACGCTGGCAATGATTCCTCCGCTCACCCCCTCACAGCCTAAATTCTCGCCCCTAACTCGTGTTTTTTTGTACATAGGACCTGATTCAGACCCAGTCGCAAGGCTGCGTTCGCACGCAGCCTGCCGATGTTTGCAATCTGCGCATGCGAACAAGATGCAGGGCGCGTGTGCGAACCAGTCACTGTGATCAAGAAGCGTTCGCAGCCGGTACACAGATGCTCCGCAAGCATGAGTGACAGGATGTGCCATTTGTGGGTGGTGACAGGGGGTGGATGATGGCAACTGGGGTGTGGTGGTGCGAACGCAGGCGTGTCTGTGCGTCTGAACTCCATTTCAGGGTCGTGCATAATTAAGATGCAGCATCAACGTACACATCACATGGCTGAATTACACACAGCAGCACTCGCAGCGCTTGTGGTAGGGTATGGTCAGCCACATGTGCTGCGTATGGGTCCGATGTCAGCCGATGTTACCGATTGTTTAATACACTTCCTGGAGATGACGTGTGTTACTAAGGGAAAGTGGGCGTCTTGTGTCATGCTGGTGGGCGTCTAATTTCATACCGCGATCACACGGCAGGACATAGTGGGCGTGCTAATGTCTTGCTAGCGATCACGGGATTTGCATACTTTTACTGCCGATGGCTGCGTGCAAACGTAGCCTTGCGACCGGGTCTGAATCAGGCCTATAGTCCTATGGGGCTGTGAACAAACAGGCACGAGTTTGGAGCTACCATAACTGTGACATTTTGCCACACTTTCGGCCAAGTGCATCGACCCATAAGTGCACAGATGGTTACAGTCCTTTAGACGCAGTTGGGCTTATTCTGAGTGAAGGCAGACATTCGACCTCATTCAGAGGCTCTCGCTAGGGCACGCTCGCTCGCTGGGAGCGATAATCACACATCTGTGCATGCGTATAGTTCGCAGTATGCGTGCGCAAGTCATTCATTGCGATCTGATTTTGCTAGCTTGCAAGCCAATTTCAGGTTGCTGTTTTGAGTGACAGAATGTGCCGTTTGTGGGTGGTAACAGGGGAAGGTGCTTGTGAACGGGGGTGTGGATGTGCGAACGCAGACATGTCTGACCGTCAGAACGGCGTTTAATGGGTGTGCATAATTAGCAATGTAGCGTCATTGCACACGTGACTTGGTTGTTTTTTAGCCTGAACTGCTCGCAGTTCTTGGGGTAGGTTAGGTCAACCACAAGCGCTGCGAGCAGCTCCAATAGCCCTCGATGTTCACGATTAATCAGACTCTTCCCAGAGATGACGTGTGCTGCGAGTTACAGGTGGGAGGTTTAATAGTCCAGCGTACGCTAACTGCCGTCGCTCACTAAGACATAGAGGGCGTCCTTACAGCGCAAAGAGCGATCGCTTGATTTGCATACCCAGCCCCTTATTGCAAGCGAGCAATCGCATCTTGCAAGAGACTCTGAATGAGGTCCATTGTCTTTATGCTAATGCCATCTCCAATTGAATTTATATTGAGATGCCCACTTGTAGCGCCTTGCGGTGGTGCACTTCAGTCTCAGTGCTTTTTAGTTGTACCAACGGTGCACCAGCCCTATGGTATTTGCAGCTTCTCCATCTGAGTGTGGCCTTCTGTGTGAGCGATTGTGCGTCTTAGGATGCAGCCTCTTACAGCAACACGCTAACTCTATCCCTAAACCTAATCATCCCTCCCTGCAGCCTAACCCTACCACTCTTCCCAGCCTAACTGTAACCCTCCCCCCCACAACTTAACTCTAACCATCACCCCAGAGCCTAAACCTAAAACTCACCCCGCAGCCTAAC
Source organism: Taudactylus pleione (assembly GCA_031769625.1). NCBI lineage: Eukaryota > Metazoa > Chordata > Amphibia > Anura > Myobatrachidae > Taudactylus > Taudactylus pleione. The sequence continues at coordinate 13,403,648 of JAUIMM010000188.1, forward strand.
CCTACCCCTTCCTCCCGCAACCTAACCCTCCCCCGCAGCTTAAACCTAGCACTCCCACCCCGCAGCCTAAACCTAACCTGCCCTTCCCCACAGCTTAAACCTAACCCTCCCCCCCACAAAACCACCCCCCTGCAGCCTAAACCTAACCCTGGTGCTTATCCTCTAACCCAATCCCTCCCCACTAACACCAATACTTACCATCGGGATGTCAGCGGTAGGGATGCTGGTGCCAGGATTCTGGTGCATTCTGAGTGCTGGCATCCAGAGAGCCGGGATCATAACTACATCCCACAGTGAAGGTATGCAGATGCACAGAGATTTACCGTCTTATGGGGGTGTTGCAGGCGTGTCGCGGAACTTGTTGCAAACTCAAAATGCTTAATCACTCACATTAGAGGCCATACTCAGACAGAAGGCAGGATGTACTACACATCACACCGCGCCTTCGGGTACATACAGCGGTTCATTACCTCGGTATGTACCTAGAGTATCTCAAAGGACAGCTTTCCCGATAAGAGCTGTCCTTTGTGATGGCTCTGGACAGAGGGACTTCAGGGCCACGGGGGGTGATGGGAGGGATCCGAGGGGGAGCGTCCCGTTAAGAAGATGCCGTCACCCATCGGGATAAAGCTCCAGAATGCATCGCATTCCAGTGCTTTGTACATATGGGGAATGCAGTAAAACCCCCGAAAACTGCATTTTCTGGCGTTGTACCACATTTTCCCCTATAGTACATCCCATCCTCAGAATCTGCATCCTGGCATCCCAGTCCTTGCGCAGTCAGATGCACGGCGGCTCACATGGGAAGAGACTATTCTAACATAAGCATAAAGTCGCAGACTTGACTGCAGCAAAAGGCATTATTGTGCGACTCAGGATCAGTATCAGTGCTCAGCAGAGATGGGATCAATCAGGTAATTGTCTGCTCCATACAGTGTGTAGCTATAAGCATGTCCATGGCAGTTTTATGGCATGATTTAGGCTAAGCCACTGTACCTCATTTACCTCCACAAGACTCCTCGGACAGGATTATTTTATACGCTGCCTCTCCCGATAATGATCCAGTGATGGAAGGAGCCCCCCCTTATGGGAAGTAGTTCATTTGCCACTGCACGGGATGCTGGCAGGCGATATCCCGATGCTGGAATCCCTACCAGAGGCCAAAATCCCGACAGTCGGCATCCCGAACATAAGTGTAAGTATAGTGGGTGGGCCAGGTTATCTTTACGCCATGGGGGGGTGGTGTGGTTAGGTTTAGCCACCACCGGGGGGGGGGGGGGGTTAGGCTTAGTCAGTGGAGGGCAGGGGGAGATTAGGGTTAGGCTGCAGGGGGGGGGGGGCAGGGTTAGGTTTCGGCACCACCGTGGCGTGTTAGGGTTGCTCCTTACCCATGGGTTATGGCTGGCCACCCCCTGAGAATATGTTAATGTCTTTTGCAATGCTTTCTTCATACTGTATAAATGAAAAACTACGGGTACCGAGCTGGCTGTGTCTCCTAATGATGATTTAAATCTGAAATGTGTTCTCAGCAGCATATTAATGAACTATAAATCTTTAAATTAATCAGGGAAGAATAAAATGTGTAGATTTGGGACCCACTCCATGAACACCGCCTGGGGGCCCTGCTGGGATTAATTTGCCACTGGCCTAGATATTCAGTTAAGTAAATATTCTGCATATTGTAAGTGACCCTAGACTGGCATTAATCCATTGATCTAATGTTTAGCTATTATCCATTTTCTGCACACAGACCGTACGCTATGTTTATAGCCCACACAGCTAAACCGGTTGTCAAATCTTTTTCCACTTATTTCGGGCAAACAGCAGCTGCAGGCGTTTTAATGCCTGGAGGTAAGAATCAATTAGAGCCTTTACCTGAATTTTATTTTTTCCTATCCAACCTAAACTCTTGTGAACTTTAATGCATCATTAATGTGCTCTTTTCTATTGCAGGGTCTCTCAGCAGCAGAGAGACAGTTCAGCAGAGCAGAATTAGCTACGGATATTGTGTATATGGCAGTTTCTGTTGAAGCCCCTGCTGCAAGGTGACACATTAGTGAGCAATTATAAACCTTCTATGTATTTCTACCCATTACTCGAGAACACAAAGTTTCATTATGCCGAGGCTCAGGCAAATCTATCCGCTGTTAGAAAGTACAGCGCGATCATTTGTCACTGCTGAATCCGCTCATTGCTCCTGAATGTAAATTACCCAGGGAGCCGATAAATGATGACTTGGTAGATTGCTGATGTCAGTGCAGAACGCCAATTCGCATCAGGCAGTTTTCTCTGCGCTGTTAAAGCACAAGCAAGACATACTCAAGTAAAGACATTTACAGCCAATTTTTGCTCGTTATTTAGAGGGCAGAGCAACATTACACCAGCACGAGAGAGGGAGAGATTATATATTCCCCATCATTAGCAAAAATGTGGACGCTCGGATACACATGAAAAAAAAGTAATAAGCTAAAAGCAAAGTAAAAGGTAAAATCGACCAATTATTGTTGCAAAGTCAAAATAATATATTAATAAAAATAAAACACTTATTGGTAGGTAAGTATCCTCGTCTTTCTATAAATGATTTAAATATACAGTTCTAGAGCCAGATTCAATTACGGTTTAGTTAGAACCTTTCACAGTTTGTAACTGCAAATAAAAACGAAGCAAGGATACTATATCCAGCTTGGGTAACCTGAATAGTATAAGGGCAAGAGGACCAGATACATTAATTACTCTTCTTAACGTTAATTACTATAGACTTACAGGCTAGGTTTAGTGAGATAACCAAGGAACCTGTGAAACAATGTCAAATAAGAAAATTAGGTAACAAACTATGGGGGAGATGTATCAAAACTAAACAGGACAGGTGGAGAAATTGCCCAGAGCATCCTTTAGAATGTCAGCTCTCACGAGCAGGGCCCTCATCCCTCATGTGCTTCCCTTACTTATAGTGTCATCTACTCTATACTCCCTCCAATGTCACCTAACCTTTTGTTTTTGCCACCTTGCTGCTTATTTTAGTGTTATGGCCTCTAATGCATCAATCTTTATAAACCATGTCCTTGTCCTGTAATGTTCTGTACTGTAATACCCCTTTTACACCGGAGCTAAAACCTGGGTTATTGCAGGGTTAACCCGGGTAGTTCTTTGGTGTAAAAGGGGAGAGGATTGGATCGCCGGGTCGAGTGACCCGGCAATCCAACACAGGTAACTTGCAGGGTTTAACACGGGCGTAACTCGTGAAAGTCTGCAGTGTGAACAGCGCGCTCCAGGTCATGATGACCCAGAGCGCACCGCATGCCGGGCAATTGGGTCGGCTTCATTTGCTTTTGGACATGACGTCATCTCCAATCGTCCACTTCAATGCCGGAAAAGCCGGGTCTATGCAGCCTCAACTCCGGTGTGAACAGTGCCAGCTAAATTCCAGGTCTGATCCGGATTGGAACCCTGTTCCAGCTCTGGGTCAGACCCGGAATTTAGGTATAAAAGAGGTATAAGTCACTTTTTTCTTTTTTTGCTCTGTTTCTGTACTTTGTTATGCGCTGCAGAACTGTTGTGGCACTGTATAGTAATAGCAACCAATCAACTTCTAGCTATCATTTTATAAATTGTACTGGATAAATGATAGCTAGAAGCTGATTTGTTGCTATTGGAACACCTCAACTTGTCCTCTTTGATACATCTCCCCTGTACCAGGTAGAGTAATTGACTATACGCATCAACAGAACAGTGGTGGAAAAATATCTTTGAGTCTTATTGGGAGGAATGTGCAATATAAACAACATTATTGTTATTATTCATTGCAGGCTGTTCATACTGTATGTTGGCCAAGCTTCTACCTGCATGCTCCTTCAGGGGACCAGAGGATCCTGTTTATCATTTTTCTTCTCCCTGATGAAATTCATACTGATGATTATTCTTTCTATATCATTTTAATGCAGAATTTTTAGTCACAAGTTTCCAGCCAGTTGAGATTACAATCTAGTTATTGCTGCCTGGCATACATTAATCTCTCCAAGGATTTCAAATTACTTGTAGTCTCTCAATGTCATTATTTTGTGGTTAGCACTAAGGGTGCAGTCAGATTACAGCCAGCTAAGACAAAACCCTGCTACATTGTTACCAGGACATAGAGAGGGCACAAGAGGAAAACAATATTACATCTGCATGTGTTGTACCTGCTCTTAAGTCTTCATGTACTTACTGTATAGTGCTAAATAACTAGTTATATATGTTATTAGGTATCAGTACTATGTTTACACTTCCTGATGATATGTCAATGTTATTCAATCTACTGTACATATTCTATTTCATGCTGGCCCCAATTTCAATTAATTCACAACCTCACTCATAAGTCCAGGAACAATGGTGGGAAATGTATGAGGGTCATATAGGGGACAGAGGGAAATGTGTGATCCACCTTATTTGCATGGGATCTAAAAATATACCTCCACTAACCAGTTTTACTAAACAGCCATGGGGATACTGGTGATGATGCACGGGCACTGGGAGGCTGTTACCTGCTCTTGCTGCAGCTGCAGCCAAAGCCTATGGTGGGAGAAGCTATTGAGGTTGCACCACCTCGGATGCAAGTGTGACAATGGGTTTGATAGGGGTTGCATTAGGGATCAATAATTTTCTAGGCAACATAAATTTTGATGGTGGTGGTAACGATTATGATGTAGGTGATGACGATGATGTGTGTGATGATGATGATAATGATGTAGGTGATGATGGTGGTGGTAGTGATAATTATGTAGATGATGATGTAAGAGATGATGATGATGTAGGTGGTGATGATGTAGGTGGTGGTGATAACGATGATGATGTAGGTGATGACAATGATGATGTTTGTGATGATGATAATGATGTAGGTGATGGTGGTGGTAGTGATGATGTAGATGATGATAATATAAGAGATGATGATGTAGGTGATGGTAATGATGATGATGTAGATGCTGGTGATGATGACAACAATGATGTGATGATGATGACAATGTAGGTGATGATGATTATGTAGGTGATGATGTTGATGGTATGTGATGATGATAATAATGATGTAGGTGATGGTGGTGGTAGTGATGATGATGTAGGAGATGATGATGAAATAGGTGGTTATGATGATGTAGGTGATGGTGATGATGTAGGTGATGATGATGATCATGATGATGATAATAATAATGATGCATGTGATGATGGTTGTAGTGAGGATGATGTAGGAGATGATGATGTAGGTGGTGATGATGTATGTGATATTGATAATCATGATGATAATATTGCTAGGTGATGTACGTGGTGATGATGATGTATATGATGATAATAATGATGTAGGTGATGGTGGAGGTAGTGATGATGATGTAGGTGATAATGTAGGTGATGATGTAGGTGATAATAACAACAATGATGTAGGTGATGATGATGTAGGAGATGATGATATAGGTGGTGTTGATGATGTAGGTGATGGTGTAGGTAATGATGATGATGTAGGTGGGGAGGATGATGATAATGATGATGACAATGATGTATGTGATGATGATAATGATGTAGGTGATGGTGGTGTTAGTGATGATGATGATGATGAGGGTGATGATGATGTTAGTGATGATGATGATGTAGGTGATGATGATAATGATGTAGCTGAAAGTGATGATGATGGAGATGCTGCTGATGATGTAGGTGGTGATGATGATGTAGATGATTATGACGTATTGCCATGGCCAAAAGTTTTGAGAATGACACAAGTTTTGGTTTTCACAAAGTTTGCTGCTTCAGTGTTTTTAGACCTTTCTGTCAGATGTTACTATGGTATACTGAAGTAAAATTACAAGCATTTTGTAAGTTCAAAGGCTTTTATTGACAATTACATTAAGTATATGCAAAGATTCAATTACCCTTCTTTTTCAAGACCTCTGCAATTCACCCTGGCATGTTGTCAATTAACTTCTGGGCCACATACTGACTGATGGCCACCCATTTGTCAGAATTTGTGGGTTTTTGTTTGTACACCCACCTCTTGAGGATTGACCACAAATTCTCAATGGGATTAAGGTTGGGGAGTTTCTTGGCCATGGACTCTTAAATTTCAATGTTTTGTTCCCCGAGCCACTTAGTTATCACCTTTGCCTTATAGCAAGGTGCTCCATCATTCTAGAAAAGGCATTGTTCGTCACCAAACTGTTCTTGGATGGTTGGGAGAAGTTGCTCTTGGAGGATGTTTTGGTAAAATTCTTTATCATGGCTGTGTTCTTATGCAAAATTGTGAGTGATCCCACTCCTTTGGCTGAGAAGCAACCCCACACAAGGATGTTCCCAGGTTTATGTAATAATGGTCACAGGTATAAATCCTTTATACTGATTATCACATTCCTAGAGAAAGGTTGTTTTTTTTAACCAATAAAGTTTCAGCATTATATAGACTGAAAGGGTCATTGATTTAAAATATTTCAAAAGTGAAATACGTTTAGACTAGCAGACAGCTATGTACAATTCAACGGATGGGTTAGAACAGACGAATGCTCTACTGTGCCCGTAATACAGGGCTCATATTAATAGTCAATTCTGATGCCCTTCTTTTCCACCATACGCTGTATGTAGTCACTTTTTATATTATGCAGTCACCTATCCCACCACATTTGGATGTACACCACAAGAAAAGTTATGTTATCCTAACACATTTCTACACCCCTCATGTTATATAATACAAACTCACTCAGCCCAGTGAAGATCATTGGTTCATAGAGGGGTCGAAATCCCGGGGGTTTCAAAATTTATCTGAGCGAGTGAGATGGTTGTGGTACCACTTAGTAAAGCATTATGACCATCTAACCCCAACAAACACCAAACAAGTTGGAAAAAAATCTTTATAATATCAGAGAACATGACTCTTCGGATCCCAGAAATACCATAACCAAACGGTTGACACTTGGATGGGAACGTAAGCAGTTAAAACAGAATACACAGCATTGGCACTGATGCGTTTTAACCCACCTGGGATCTTTGTCAAAGCCAGGAAGTGTTTTTTAAAATGGGGGTCATCATTTTATGTCACACTTCCTGTCCTTTGAGCCTATTTAAACATGTTCCCTCCACACAGCAGATTAGCCTTGATAAGATCTCCATTGGCTTATTGCTAATCAAATACCTTAAGCATCTTTACTTAACTTATCTATTAAATAAAGAGACGGACACCATAACAGCTTGGATAAAAGGTCACAGCATTTATTTCTGAATTAATTAATTCACCTAACCAAGGTGGCCAGGAGACGCTGCATACTCAGCTCTAGCTTTCAAAGTTGGAGACACACGGGGAATGACTAAAACGCTCCCCCTAAAAACGCACTTACATTGCAAAGGTCCCACATCCCTCGTGGGCCAGTCTACTCTGATCGCTTCCGTACAAAAGCGTTCAGGTCCCCTCGTATGAGAAGGACAGACTCGTCATGTTACATCGAGGTCCAGCGCCCTCACAACGTTCTCTTGCGCCACAATAAAGCCACTGAGATGCAGCGTTTTCCCGCCAAAGCCAGACTCAAACTGAGACTGTCCCGCCACCTAGAGAAAAAAACCCACTAATCCAAAAGCAAGCAACCCCTTAATAACAAACCTAAAACCAAATTATTAAAATGAACACCATCTGGACGATAAATTCTGGCTAAATCCGAACCCTAAAAGCTATGCCTGACTACCAAGCCACCAAAGGACAGAACATGTGTATTCAAAGCACCAGTCGCGGCACTATTTCATCAGACCAGACAATGCGCACATCCGGCCACAACAAACGCACCGCATTCACCAACTCTCTCAGCCGAAAAGACAACTCTAACCTTTCATCTTACAAAGATCATTCCCACCAACATGCAGGACCAACCAATCAGGCATCCCCCATTTATCTGCAGACTCTACCAACAAACCTTGAACAGATGCGCACAGCAGGCCATGCACACCTATCCAGCAAACATGCTTACCACCCAACAACAAACTGGCACGTCTAACCAAACCATGACGTTCAGCCCAGGAAAATATAGCAATGGCCGACCAGTCAAACCTACTCTTCTCCAAAGTCTATAAGAGTGGGATCCAAGATGGCCACTGCAACCAAAACGGCAACTAAAATGGCAGCCGAACCTGCCGTGAGGCCGGGTCCACGGCGTTGGGGAAGAAGACTCAGCGCTCCCTGAAGAGGGACCAGGGGGGGGGGCAGCAGGACATCTGCCGGGGCACGTGGCGAAAACTAGCAGAGTGCCTGGCGGGAGTCGCGGCTGCGACTGCTCCCGCCGGTGCAGCGGAAGCACACAGTAAAGCAGAACTCGCCGCCAGTGCCAAGTCCTGCACAGGAGAGGGCCACTGGGAAGCAGTGGGAGTTGCCCAGCGGGAGTCGCAGCCGCCACTGCTCCCGCTGGTACAGAGGGAACCACAGTAAGCAGAACTCGGCATCAGCGCCCAGTCCTGCAAAGGAGAAAGGGCGCCAGTCCTGCAAAGGGCAGAGCACTCACGCGCCGCTACAGCACTAAATGGACAGGCAAAGATAAGCCTGGCACTGTGGGGGGGAGGGAGGAGAACCTGCGGTGGGCTAAAGAGGAGGAAGACGCCAGTGGAAAGGAAAGAGAAAGACAGGAGCTAGGGGGGATAGAAGGGAGGGATGACAGGGAGGAACAGGAGAGAGGTTTAAGGAAAAGAAGTAAAAAAGCTGCAAACAGCTAGATACTCATCAGTCCTCTAGAATCTCCAGAATCAGCAAAGAGACAGATCACATGCACACCACCTTTTTTATACCCCTAGTCACAGGCACACCCAGAAATCACAGCATTGGCCAGCTAAACCACCTGACCACCTAAACCCACTTAATCTGCCTAGTAACAAGGCTGTCAAGACAGCCGATCAGCAAAACCCCCAGGATTCTTATTTCACTCATGTCTAGGTAACCTTCGATTTCTATAAAGACACCAGGTGAGTTAAAAAGCATTGGCACTGATACTGTGTGTTCTGTCATAGCTACTTGACATTGTCCCCATCCAAATGTGAATCAGTGGCTGCTAGGTGATGGTATTTATGGGAACTTAAGGTATTTTTACTTACAGGCATTCCGGACACTGCCCTCTGTTCTCATTTGGAGTAATAATCGGGAGCCAACAAAGAGGTCAGCCTGTGTTGTGCACAATACCACCATTCAAACTAACTTTCATAGTGTAATATATACAAGTGATCAAGCTATTCATTAGTTTTCCTTTCTCATCATCTGGGAACATTTATACACCTCTAAGATTGGACTGAGGTATAAGGACATATGTTCCACAGAGATATATTCAGATTTATCGGTCAGTTTTATAATCTGACCACTAAACTTCATACAGTATATTTATTTTATTTTATATGTATTTTTATGTTTAAATTTATTTTCACAGTATTGTTGATTACATATTATCTATACAGATATTGTACTAATATTGTGGACATATATATGGTCCAAGTTTATTCATTTTTGACATTTATGCTATAGCTATTTTAATTCAATATTTTTATATATTTAGTATATTAATTTCATCTTCCATTGCGCTTTCTCCATTTCTATTTTTTTTTGTTTATTCCATTAGAGTGGTTAGTAGAGAGCAGCAGACGGATCATTTGTTTATTATTGTTGTAATGACAGCGCCCTTCTTTGTTGTGTGTGTTTTTACTTACAGGCTGCCTACATCTCTCCGGTAGGGATCGCTTATTTTCACCTCAGTTGGGGATTGCTTTATTTCTCTAGCAATTCTCAAAAAAATACCTTGCAATAGATAATGCACTGTTGTGTTTCTCTTCTCATTCACATCTGATCCATTATGTAAGGGAGTGATGGTGCGGGGAGGACAAGATTGGAAAACATTGGTGTAGGTTGTCTTGTTTTCTTTTAGCCTAATGCACCATAAGCATAAGTTGATCCACTTTTCTTGGGCATCAACACTAAGGGGGGAAGGGAAGAGAAGGGAAGGTAAAGGGAAAGGAAGGGAAGAGAAGGGAAGAGAAGGGAAGGAAGGCTTCTTCCTTTATCTGAATAAAGCATTCCCCCTGATTACCTTCTGTATTTTATCTAACTTTATCAGCAGCTGAACAATGACCTAATCTGCATGTATAATAAATACAGTTGAGAACAGGAGTTGCAATAGCAAAATGACACGTCTAACTCAACAACTGCTTCTCAAACCAGACCCATCTTGGATCTAATGTCCTTAAACATTGGCCTTGAAATTGGCTTTGTTAATACATCTGCCAACATATTTTCAGTTTCACAGTTTGTCAGCAGAGTCACATCTTGCTCCACTAGATCACAAAGGTAATGATGCCCCACATCAACATGTTTGGTTCTAGCGTTTCACATCTTCTCACTGGTTGCAGGCTTTATACATCCATAATTGTCCTCAAACAATACTGTCGGTTGAGCTACTCGCTCTCCGAAATCCTGTAGTAGCTGACATAACCCAAGAACTTCATGCCTGGCCAAAGCTGCTGAAATGTATTCTTCTTCTGTTGATGATAAAGCAACTGACATTTGCTATTTACTGGAACATGAGATTGGACGGTTCCCAAGGTCGAACAAGTAGCCAGTTGTTGACTTGCGATCCCTGTAATCACCAGCCCAGTCTGCATCTACAGTACATTTACTAATATCAGCTTCGAGTTCTGCTTGTGTTTAAGATATGCATTGCTCTTTTAATTGCATTCCATATTCGTAATGAGGTTTACTCACACGTCTACAAAGATGGCTACTGGAATATCAGGCCTGATAGTAATTGCCACATATAACCGTGCCCCCACTGCTTCTCTGTACTGGGCATTATTTGGTAAGAGATCATCATCTTCTTTCATTTCAGATATGATGCGTCCATTAGTGTTGTTGCACATTTTGCTTCCGACATTCCAAACTGATTGCCAATTTACTAATTTTAGCTGACTGATTGCGTAGAGAATTTCCATCTTCTTTTTGCTGTATCTTTGCATATTTGTCACAATAATTTGTTTCAGGTCTTCAAACAAAGCTGCATACTAGACAAAGACAACCTGAATAAACACACAATACGGATTTTAATTTATTATTATTTAATTTAGTGATGGAAAAAAGTTATCTAACACCTATATCACCCATGTGAAATAATAATCCCCTCCCTAAACTTAATAACTGTCTGTGCCACCTTTAGCATCAACAACTGCAAACAGATACTTCTGATAGACTGATCTCCAGTTTTCACATCACTGTGGAGTAAGTTTGGCCCAACTCTTATTTGCAGAATTGCTTTAAGACATATTGGAGGGTTTTTGAGCATGAATTGCCTATTTGAGGTCCTGCCACAGTATCTCAATGGGTATCAAGTCAGGACTTTTACTAGGACGCTCCAAATCCTTAACTTTGTTTATTTCGAGCCATTCAGTGGTGGACATGCTCTTATACATTGGATTCTTGTCTTGTTGCTTAACCCAAATGTGCATGAGCTTCAGATCACAGTCGGTTGACAGGACATTCTCTCACTCAGAATATTATTAGAGAGCAGAATTCATCAATTACAGCAAGTTACATTATATGTATAATGATTCATTCTTAATGGGTGTTTTTTCCTCTGATGTGAAACAGTTAATTAATAAAAAAACAAACAAACAAGAAACTTACCATCCTTGCGAGCTGTCTTCTGCAGTTTTCATTTGTGATCCACCTGTCAGGGCAAGACGTTGCTAGGATTCCTAAGCAGAAATAGTTCATTAATACCAACAGGTTGTCCTCTCCCTTATATATTTCCGTATAGGAGGAACTTGTTTCTCTTAGTGCTATTTTTTTATTTATCATCAATAATTTTTATTAGAAGATTAGTCCATGAACCAATAGAAGGGAAGGGATACAGAAAGGAAAAAGGAAGGGGGAGGGAGGGAATAAAAAAAAAAAAAATCAATAGCACAAATTCAGAAAATAGATCACATGTCATAACTACAGCAAGTAACAAAAATAATAGCACAGTAATATTAATGGAGAACAACCTTATTGGGAAATTAAGGTCAAAATCCATCCATCCCCTCGACAGGGCATCAATATGCTTTACAAAGGGCTTAAAATTAATTTCCGCTAAATTAGAAACAAATGTGAAATAAATAAGAAATGGAGTTCTTCTTCCAATTATACTTATGAAGGAGCTTAAGTCTAGTCAAAGTGTCAGGCGGCAAATTAAATGGTAAGGCCTCAGTTTTGGTGGTATTGAGTTTGTAGTAGGAACCCTCACTACAATATATTGATCAATAATGTCATGTAAGGTAGGAAGAGAGGAGACAGGGTCAGTGACAAAAAGAATCACATCTTCGCAAATAAACTCAATTTATGTGGAGATGTGTCTACTCGAATCTCAGGAAAGGAGAGAGAGTTGCGCATGGCGTCAGCAAATGGTTCAATAGCAAGAACATTCATAGACGGTGAAAGGGGACACCATTGCCTGGTACCATTCAAGATTACAAAAGGTGGAGATACGAAGCCATTAATCAGTACTGTATCAGTAGGACAGCTATAAAGTGCAGAAATAGAAGACGCTATCTCTCCCTGCAATCCAAACCTTAACAGAACCGCATTAAGAATGTCCCAGTTAAGACGATCAAATGCCTTTTCAACGTCTAGGGAAAGAACTATAGATTCACAGTTCTCTCTTGTGAATAACTCTGTCAGGTCAAAGACCCTGTGGGTATTATCGGATGGCTGCCTACCCCGTACAAAACCTGCCTGGTCCGGATGGATAAACTGGGGGATATACGGGGATAATCTGTTAGCAATTCATTTGGAAACAAATTTTGTTTGTCTTAGTTCTTAATCTCAACGCCCTATTAGATGTAATGTGTGTAAAAGTCAGATCTCACCAATCCTTAAGGTTTAAAAGGTCGACACATGGTTTTTCATGATTTTTAAGTTTGGTTTAGGGTTAAAGTTAGGCTAAAATAACAAAAAAATCATGTGTCAACTTTTCTTGTGTTGACCATTTGAGTGTCAACCTTTTTACCCTATCGACCTAAGTCATTGTCAACCAATTACCTGTTGACCTTTTAACCCTATTGACCTACTGTCTGGTGTCAACCTACTGACTGTCTAACGTCAATGTAGACCTATGAATCCACATCCCCTCAAACACTAAACGCTAAATCTTTTTCCTCACCTTTATCATAACTTGACATCGAGCTTCCGCTACTTAGTAATTATGCCGTGGATTGCGATAACAATACGATTGGCCATAATAACTATGAGAATGTCCAGTTACAATTAAGTGTACATGAGAGCTTGCAGCAGCTGGAAGATGGGGCTTAAGAGGCGATACTGCGGCATGATATTCATTATCATTCAGAAGAAGAGGAGCCCAACTGGGGGGTGAAAATACAGGTAAGGGGGAAAACTAAGGTACAGTATAACCAAAACAGGAAAAAACTCTCAAACACTTCTTCATCATAATACAAATTTTTTCCAAACAAGCAGAAAAAATACCTGTAAACGGTATTGCTACTGCTCATTGCATGTACGTGTAGGTTATCATCACCAGAGGTCTGCAGGGTGACAAATGGGCATCGATATCGGTGGCAATAATATAAGGCTAAAATTCAGCAGAAGTGAAGAATATATCTTACAAAATTTGCGCCCACCGACTGGATCACTGATGATCATTCAACAAGAAAAAAAAAAAACATTCCCGTCCACAGAAAATGTACCCTATGGGCCTGAATCATTACGGATTGCAACTGCAAAAGCGTACGCAGATCGGTCGATGGTGCGTATGGATATGCAAAGCAGTGCGCCTGCGTGAGTTAGCATTGTGATGGCTCTGTGATCACTCATGCAGGAAGAAAGCCATCGCAGAGTGAGTGACGTGAGGTCAGCATTTGGGGGTGGTGACGGGAGAGTGGTCGAAGAAACGCAGGCGTGCCTGTCCGTTTGAGCCCCATTGCATGGGCGCGCATAAATTAGCTACTGCGACGGCATACGCAGCTTGAGTACTCACTGCGTGTGATGAGGTTAGCAATTTGTAAGGTCGGTCCTGCTGTAATTGTGCATGAGGGGGCGATGTCACTCGATGTTCCCGATGTATACGCAGGACTGCAAGTTATTACGGATGTGAGGTAGTGGGAGTGGGCGGTAGTGCGCGTCTCTATGCTGCGGTTTGATTTATTGTAATCTACTTTATTTTAATTGTGAAATGTAATTGTCTTATAAACAACTGTCATCACTCAAAAAAATACCACAGAATTTGTGAACGATCAATAAGCTCAATGTAATTCAATGTGACTACAACGTATAAAATCTGTGAAGTATAACAAACAAATGCACTAATTTAAACAGCGAAAACTAAAATACAGTTCTGGCAAACACCTTCCCCAGCGCCCCCATCAGACACCTATTTCATGTTTACATTTTCCTCTGTTGAGTTGTACCGTAGCTGAATCTTTTATCGGGAGAATGAAGGATGGAGGAATCAATCTTGACAAGAACTTACTGTAGTAATTGCTGGTTTAATTCGCCAGTTGACCAATCCACAGATTTACAGGTTTCATGTTATAAATAGTGCATCAGTCACAAATTATTTGCGGAAATTTCCTTTAATCAGTCAGACTTTGGCCTCGGATGAAAAAAAAAAAGGGTATTTTGAGAAGACTCAAAAATGCAGCTCTATAATGCAAATGCATTGTCTGCCCATTTTGCAATACCGTGCAACTTTTTTGTTTTACAGTCTTGCCCCAGTGTGAGCCGCTAAGCACTAGAGGTGGGTGCAGACCCCGGTGAATTGGTTTTGGTTCTAATAGAGTATCCCTGAATGAGGCAGCATCCCCTTGATAAACGACACAGGCAGCAATCCCTGCGCAGCTACGTTTTTGATAAGTGCGGCTAACGCGCACACACACACAGAAAAAAAACACTTTGATTCATCTTTTTGTTTTGTTTTTTACACTGGGGGGGGGGGGGGGAGAGCAGCCCTGATCGAGACAGCAGCCTCTTGATAAATGACACAGGCAGCACTTCTGCACAACTATGTTGTTGATAAGTGCAGCCACTGAAGCCCCCTCTTCTGTCTGCAGCACAGCTCCTATAGAGCATAGAGTGGACAACAACACAGCCCTTATGGCAGACTGGCCAACTCCCTCATTGTCAGGGAGACTCCCTGAAATAGCAGCAATCTCCCTGATTGCACCTTACCCTCATTATGAATATATACATTCAAATGGGATAATTAGTATAATTTCCCTGCTTTGGTTATAAGGCACAATGATCCCTATGGCTACATGCATTGTGTGAGAAGTATCAGTGTAGATCTTACTGCTTTGGGGCTTGTTTACATTTAGATGTAAGTCTATTTTATGACACGCCCCTCAGATGTAACAGGACACGCCCATCACATGTATGGCACGCCTCTCAGATGTAACAGGACACGCCCATCACATGTATGGCACTCCTCTCAGATGTAGCAGTACACGCCCATTTTACCGCCGCGCTCACAGGTGCTGCTTTCATAATCTCCCTGAAATGCTTTTTCAAAAGTAGGCAAGTATGCCTAATGGACAACAGCACAGCCCAGCCTTGGACAACAGCCAGCCCCTATGACAAGTGACAACAACAGCCAGATCCTATGCACAGCAAGACAGCAACAGCACAGCCACTATGGACACCAAGAGCACAGTCCCTCCCTTTCTTCCTCTTCACTCTCCACAGCCGGAATGAAAATAGCGGTGAGTGCGGAACCTTTTATACAATCCAAAACCCACGAGAATCCGACAGCGGGATGATGACATTTTGCCTCGCTTTAAGATCCGAGTCAGGCGGGAAAACATGAGCCGGCTTGGATCCGATCCGGATCTGCAAAATTCGGGTGGGTTTGGATCTCTGAGATCCCAACCCGCTCATCTCTAGTTTAAATCAATAAAACTTGATAAAAAAATCTATTAAAAAAAAAAGCTAAAATCATGCAATTTAGACCTGTTTACTTTACATGCAATCCAAAACCTGGGTTTGATTTTGAAATCCAATTTCCAAACAGGGCTTGATTCACTACGGATTGCTATTGCGATTACTCATGCAGGTCCACTTCGAAAATATGCTAATGTTTGCCACCACTATTCCGTCGCAGCACAACATAAGGACGCCCACTTCACCTTACTCACATCCGTAATACTGTACTTTGCAAAACAGCGAAACCATCGGTAACACGGAGTACCATCGCAGCCTCACGCACACTTGCACAAGGTCAGACCTTATTCAGAAATCACTAACCTCATCGCACGCAGTGAAAGCTCAAGCTGTGTACGCCATCGTAGTGGATAATTTATGCCCGCCCTGTAACGGCGATCAAACGCACTGACACTCCTGCATTTCGGCAACCACCGCCCCCTCAACACCCCCCAAATGCTCACTTCCTGTCAATCACTCAGTGATGGGTCTGCGTAGTGCCTGCAGGGTGATCACAGTGAGACCTTTGCGCACTGCGATGCATACACATGCAACAATCGCAGTTGCGATCTGTAATTAATCAGGCCCTTACAGCAGACCCAAGCCGTGACTCGATTCCACTTGGATCCTCAAAGTGATTCTGAACTGGGACTCGATTAGACTCGGAACCCCTAAGTTTGGGTGTGTCCGTTTTCTGGGAAAACCACACCGCACATCTCTAGCAAGCAAAGTCCTTATTTGACATGAAGAATATCCTGGAGTAGACATCCTGGTGGGTGTATGGTCAGTGCCATGATACTTAATGCAACACAAATTGCGTCAGAATACCCCACATTAACAAAATGATGGGGATCTGGGAGGCTTACCTGCTCTAGGGCTGTAAAGAGGGGTCTGTGACCGGTGTCACTGCTCAGCGCACAAGGCCGTGGAAGCAGTACTGTCACTGAGACGGCACCTTGTTCTACCATATGTTGTGTCTGGAGAGCGCCCTTAGGACATGACCGACCGGCACATTCCTGCTCCTAAGCCGCTTCTCTGGCGCTTGCTGTGTGCCGGTGGTGCCGGACCAGGGCTATGGCTCTGATCTACTCTCCTGGATTTAAGAGTCTCCTGGGCATTTCTGGAAAGTAGCCAAGTGTGGAATTGGGTGCTTGCACCTGATATTGCACCCATGTATATACTTTTTTTTTTTTTTGGGCTGCAATATTTTAAATGTTTAAATGAGATTTAAGGAATGGAGCACACATAATTAGGGGCATTCCCTGTATAGCAGATGTATGCAGAACCTTTTTACCCTGACAAAATGATTTGTCACCTGTCCTCATGTGGTCACAGAGATCGGGCATCAATAAATGTTCTTCTAGAACTCTTTCGTACCATCAAGATGCACAATGTCGGGGAAAGTATATCCACTCTCTCAGTGCGTCCCAATAGATGTCTTGGAGCATGTGATCCTGTGTTGCATCAACTTTTTTGTTTGACAAATTAGGGATCCAAACCCTTAGAATACCACAGGAAGAGGTGTATCTGGCAAATCCATAATATACAGCATCAGCCAAAAATTCATAAAAAGGGAGCAACAACTGCAGTAGGCTTCCGGGTCATGGTGAATTAGTCGATTTATGGCTAGAATAATGATAGCAAATGCATCTTATACTGGGTACACACCGGCCGATATATCGGCCGATCAATTGATCAGCCAATATATCTGCTGGCCGTCAGGCAGTGTGTACAGGTGATATTTCTGTGAACCGCGTCGTTCACAGATGTATCGCATTGGCTGTGCTGCACAGCTGATCGACGGTATGCAGTCGGGAAGCCGGCGGACCTAATCCAGACAGCCGGCTTCCCGACTGTCATATCCCGGCAAAGGTCTAAAGACAGACGTCGATATGCCGACACCTGTCATTAGACATACGGCGGGAGCCCAGCACCCAGGATCCCGATCGAATCGAGGCCGAGCGCGGATAGCTCGCGGGGGGGGTCTAGGGTTCCCAGGGGGGACTTAGGGTTAGGCACCCCCCCGGAGGTTAGGTTTAGGCTAGGGAAAGGGGGTAGGTTAGCGTTAGGAACCCCCGGGGGGGACTTAGGTTTAGGTGGCATGGAAAGGGGAGTTCGATTTAGGCACTTAGAGGGGGGATTAGGGTTAGGCACTGGGGGGGAAGATTAGGGTTAGGCACCCCTAAGGGAGGGTTAGGGGGTAGAAATAGGATAGTATATACTTACCTTTGACGATCGGGATTTCCTCCTATGCCGGGATGCCGCTGTCGGGATATCTGCAGAGATATCTGACCAAAGGCAAGTGTGTACGGGCGGTCTGCAGAGGGTTAGGGTTGGGTACTAGGGGTAGGACTAGGGATTAGGGACATGGCAAGTATGCTCACTGGAACGCTGCTCCGTCATATGACTCCTCCAAAAGTGACACTCATAAGACTACCAGAACCCAAAAGATGCTGCTGCAGCCATAGGGAGCTGGTACTGTAAGTCACTGCTGGCCCACCAGAGATGATATATTGCCATTCTAACATGTCAAGTATGTACACCATGACTTTAAATGAATGTTGACACTCTTATGTTGACATTATCAATATTGACTTTATGACTGTCGACATGTAATACTGAACCACTGTGGGGGTTTCCCTGCCGCCTACTTGATTCATTTCTGAGCACAGCGAGAGATCCTGAAATGTGACACGTGTAAGAAATGTAACCAGCTCGTCACACACATGAAACACGAGCCCCCGTAATCAACATTTCTGAGCAGAATATTGTGAGGACACATTTTACAGAAATACATCATTTACTCGAGATTTACCGTACGCTTCTAAATCTGTTATAAATAATTCAATCTGTTAGGATACATCGGAGGCAGGAGCGCAGTGTTTATAGATTTCTTACTCAATTAATCACCCAGTTTTTTTTTCTCTGCCAACGTTTTATGTAACGGTATACAGAATTCTGCCAGCACTGTAACAAATAACACTAAACCAAAGGATGTGTTTGCATGCAGATTATTGTTGTAGACGCTGTTAATATGGAGGGAACTTGGCTTATTTTTAAGATAAAATCTATAAGGTTATAAAATGTAACTTTCACGGTATGTGTCTTGTGGTTATTATAATATTTATTTTGCAGGTGCCCTTAATGCCCTGCATGCTGGTACGGTATCGGTATGAATTACCGCCAGACCTAAGCCCGGTGGATGAAATACCGACGCTGGAAGTCCGGCACATGAAGATCCCAACAGAGGTATGCGAGAGGGTATTTTTATATTAAATGATCAACTTAAGATCTTTCTAGAGTGGTCGCTCTCTTTAGCAGAGCTTATTATCAAATAGTATTTTTTTTTATTTCAACGTCTTGGAGCTACCCAGGGACAGTGTTCCCCGAAACCATGGCCAGCCCTACCCTGTGATGTCACACAAGGGGCCAGGGTCTGCAGCAGAAGTGTGGAGAGCTGCCCAGATGCTTCGGGCAGCTCTACACACTGCAGGGTGCGTACCCCGAACAGCATTGACGCTGCACTGCTAGCCACAGGGTGCCATTTCAAGCCCTTTTGCAAACCAGATGCAAGGACCATGGGTCGGCAATGGTGCCACCCTCAGGGCCCTTTGCATTGAAAAATGCCATCATTCGTACGCCTACGGCCCTGTCTTGGAGTGTCATTAATGCCCGATATGCATACACAGAGTGTCACTAATGTGAGTCAATATTTAGTTCTCTTTCATGTGAGCATATTACATAAGCTCCCCAGCCATTATGGCCTCTCTCTGCACAATGTTTATTCTTGGTCGACAATTAGAAAAACAGCAGTAGGAGCCTGGAGGACAAGGTTTGCTTGAGGTGACTACCACAGAACAATATGCCCCACACCTCGTTGAGGAAGAAATCATTAGTTGATCTTGTAGAACGTTTGCAATTCATGTCCAAAGCAAGTGCAATACCTTACCCTCAGGCTCAATAATCAGTGTCATCAACTTTTTCTATAAGTTTTTCGCTGTATTTTTATTTTGAAGGGGGGGTGCCTTTTTATGCAGGAACACCCCTGGCATCCGATGTGTCTTCTGCAGCAATGTTTTATGCTTCATCCCTTCCAACAGCAGCCATTGCAACCGTCACGGTGAAGTACTTGTCCTTTGGCGCCAGTTATCCCTTCTTCTACATGTGTTTTGGAACTCTGGATACAGGAAAACTCTTAAGGTGATTCAATAGTCATTGTTTTATTAATGGCAGGGATAAAGATCAGGTGTGGCTCTAGAACAGTGTTTCTCAAACTCGGTGCCCATGGAACGCTAACACTGCATGTTTTCAAGGTATCCTGGGTTAGAATTAGTACCACCTACACAACTGTTGTGTTACTCAGTTGAGACACCTGTGTTCCAGAAGGATGATCTGGAAAACATGCACTGTTATGGTTCCAAGAGAAACAGTGCTCTAGAACCTGACTATAGTTACCCCCCCAGTTGATTTATGCCAACAACCTCTTCGTGTTCCTCATGAAACCGCAGCAAGTTAAAAGGTCAGTATTAAAGCGAGGTCACATTACAACAGAAATAATAAAAATAGAATAGTCTTAGTCGCCCACACACCTAGTGGAGGCATCTGTGTGCTGAACCAGTTATGCAGCCTATGACTTCCCTAGTAAATCATTGAGGCATGGCCTGCCTAACATTCATGAGGCCCTGGAACAAAGTGAATTGCTAAGATACATTCCCTTGAATATTATTGGCTCCATTGTCACTAGCGGACAGGTCCACTGTAATTACAAGCTTTAATGTGCACAAATGTAATTCCACCCTCAGTAAATGAATCAGGTGTTAGCGTTCATTTTCCAAACTGTGCTATGAAACAGGACAGAGCAAAGCTGCCATCTGCTACGGACAAATTAATCCAGGAATGCCGTTAAAATCTGCCTAGAAGCCATATTGTGGGCTAAAGTCACCAAAATAATCCGACTTTTTATTTTTTATTTTAAAGTTAAACTTGTAATTGTACCGTGATGCATAACACTCATTACAAAGAAGGTACTACACCGAAATACATAGGTCTTACACAAGCTGTGTGAAGATGACACAAGTTAATTTTCAGACATTAGTATCCAGATGGTAGATAGACAGCAACTAGATAGACACCAGAAGGTAAACCGTGAAAAGGTCGACAGGTAAATGGTCGACATGGTTAAAAGGTCGACATAAAAAAAAAGGTTGGCATAAACTAGTCGCCATAAAAAAAGGTCAATATGCTTTTTCATGATTGTTAGGATTAGAGTTAGGATTAGGCACTTGGCGGAGGGTTATGGTTAGGCTGCGGAAGGGGACGTTAGGGACCATGGGGAGGGTTACGGTTAGGCTGTGGAAGTGGACGTTAGGGACAATGGAGAGGGTTATGGTTAGGCTGCGGAAGGGGACGTTAGGGACCATGGGGAGGGTTACGGTTAGGCTGTGGAAGGGGACGTTAGGGACCATGGGGAGGGTTACGGTTAGGCTGTGGAAGGGGACGTTAGGGACCATGGGGAGGGTTACGGTTAGGCTGTGGAAGGGGACGTTAGGGACCATGGAGAGGGTTATGGTTAGGCACTAGGGGGAAAGTTTGGAATCAAAATAACAACAAAAAAAGTCACCTTTTTTGTGTCAACCATTTGCATGTTGACCTTTGACCATGTTGACATTTTGACCCGGTCGACCTAAATCCATGTCAACCTTTTAACCCTGTGGACCTATTGCCTGTCTAACATCTGGTGTCTTTCTAGATACGGTCCATCAATCCACACCCCGAGACATTGGACGACCATTGGATGACTAGGCTTGGGATCAGATAGGAGAGATCTTTTGATGTGAACCAACGGCCGGATGCAATTGTTTGTATGGTTGGAAAATGATCATATACACATGGAGATTACCTACACCAGTCAACTGAGTGCCTGATTCAATAAGGATTGCTATTGCAACAGCGTACGCACATACACAGTTGGTCGATTGTTGCATACTGCGCATGGGGGTGGTGATGGGGGAGGGGGTAATCAGTGATATGCAGGTGTGCCTATCCATTTCAACACCGTTACATGGGCGTGCCCAAATTAGCCATTGCGATTGCATACGCAGCTTGAGTACTTACTGCATGTAACAAGGTTAGCCATTTCTAAGTAAGGTCAAGGCTGCTGTAATTTTGCATGAGGGGCCGATTGTACTCAATGTTACCGATGTGAACGCAGGACTGCAAGGTATTACGGATGTGAGATAGCGGTTGGCAGTGGGCGTCTCTATGCTGGCAGTGTGACGGCATTGCCATAGCAGTCATTAGCATATTAAATTCAAACATTTTTATCCAATTCAATTGTCTTTACTGTTTGGGGGCAATTTCAGTCCGATTTGGTCTAAAATAAATAAACTAGAAATGCCAATGAAACCATATAAATATAAGAAATGTAATCCCCAATATAATCAAGGGGGAAAAAAATGATGCAAAATAAAGTAAATGAATCCACAATGTAAATGAGTCTGAATTGAAATCATTTAATTTCACACAATGAATAACATATGAATAGAATTTTTTTTGTTTTGTTTTTGTTTTTTAGTTAAGTGCTCTATAATGCTAACCCGATTTGGTAGCGAAAAAAAAAACTGAGCTTTCTTTTAGAAAAAAAAAAAAAAGTTTAAAAACCAACATCTAGGTTCATGACATAGCGCATGACAGGAAAGCATGCCTGATGTACCTATGCATCATATAACAGCAATTCCATATTCATTTTGTTTTTGTTTGTTTTTTTTTTAAATGTACAAAAAAGCATCATGAATAAAAACTGTTACAAAAAAAGAACATTTCAAACAATGTACAATTTTTTTTCTTGCCTCTATATTCAATAAAATACAAATACATTTTTTGTTCTAAAATATGTTTACATACAATCAAAGTAGAACATGCAAGTACACTTTAAAAAAGGCTTTTAAAAACCACTTATGAATACAAACTAAAAATTAGCCAGCACGATTTGTAAAACAATTTTGTGCCCCATTCTGTTTTTTTTTCTTCTTAAATATATACATATATATATATAACATTTCATGTGCATTACTTAAGAAATAGCTTAGAAAACAGAGCAACGTGGGACTGAACCGTACATCCCAAACGTCGATAGATTGGCAGCTCATTCACTTATCGATTTATAGCATCTTCCTTTCCTTGTAGTGTAAATATAGGCAGATTTGGGAAGGGTTAGCTGGGAGGGGAGGAGGCCAGAGGGAGGTGAAATGTGCTTCAAATTGAATTGGAAACTTTATTTTAGTCAATGGATAAAACTTGCTTTTATAGCCTTTGAGTGAACTACCGGTGACATGAAATAAAACTTTAAAGCCAGAGGGAAATTTTTAATATTTAACTAAAATAAAAATAGATGTCTTTGGGGACATGCAACATTAAAAAATAATAATAATCTGGACCGAATACCTCTGAATTTTAATAGCATAATTAAATAGCCTGTTATTGTCATACTCTAGTTAGTATACTGAATTAAGCTGTACATATGTGATATTACCGTTATACAACAGAATTCAGCCAGTTGCTTGCTTGTAACCCCTGAATACTTCCATTCGTCCCAATCAAGCAAAATGCTAAATGCAATAACACTGTTTGAACCTATTTTAAACCATCAGCATGCTTATTTACAGTTAACAAAAATGTACTTTTGTACTCTGTAATGGATTACCAGCAAAAAATTCAACTTTTATTTAAAGCAAAAATGTGCGACAAAGTTTACATGCTTACACAGTTTAGTAAAAACTTCTATAAAGAGACGTATCTTCAATGAAAATTACACCTATATGGGCATATATGGAGCCTCTTTAGTGCATATATAGTAACCAAATTGGTCCAGGAGAAGAAGAAAAAAAAATTTGGATTATTTGCAGTTTGTGGTATCTTTTTTGGACATAAAAATGGTCGTATATCTTGCACCTGAGATTGGGAGCTCACACTTTTTGCTACAGCCTCCATGGCCTCATAAATGTCACTATGCATGTGATGATTTATTAAATACTAGCTGATCTCTGTGGTCCTGAAGCTCTTATAAAATATCAATTATGGCTTTGTCGATGGGCGAGAAAAAAAAAAAAAAGCATCATTTTCTGCAAAAAATCTGAGACACCTATCTGTAGATGAGGATGATCTGTGATACATGGATGTGAAGACACTTTTAATCATCCAGAGGGCAATTAGTGATTTAACTACAGATCAGTAGTAAATTCTTTATGCCCCCTAGCCAGTTTATAACTTGGGTGATTATAAATGGATCGGAAGGCTATCTTTAACAGGCGTCTCCCGTTTTAAATTAGCTGCTTTATTAAAAAATAATGCTATATTTTCCAAAGATATATCTGGCAGTATTTTTGGGCTTAGTGCAAAACGGAAGCACTTTGTCCGGAAAAAAAAAAGCCCATTATTGTCTCTACTGAAAGTATTTTCCCTATTTCAAAAATTTAATTTAAAAAATACAGGACTCTCATTTCTACTGCAGAGGCTATAAGAAAGCAGCTAAGAAATTACAGCTGATATATTAATGTTTAAACCTCATCTGCAAAATAGAAAAAAAAAAAAAGTGCGATTATATATGGTGCTAAATTTTTGTTCACCGATATGATAAAAAAAAAAATCACCAATAAAAGACCGGGAAAGCAATCGGTTGATTAATCTTGCTGTATCTTGTAGTTCCACAAAATCTGGCAAGTCACCGGTTGCCTATCCCTGCAGAGGTGTCCATGAAATAGTATAGGCTTTATGCATAAATTGCTACAGAAATGTGACATAATTAACTCCCTCCTGTAGAATTAGTTGCTACTCTGTACCTCTCCTCCATCATCCTTCTTGCACTGCATAAACTGAATTACCCAATGTTTTAAACTACTATCTTTTCCAAATTACAAGTATATAAGATGGGCCCTTAAAATCAGGTGCTGAGTCTTCAGATTTTAAAGTTAAACCAATGGCTAACTGACTAATAAACAGACTTTAAGTCACAGACAGTTTGCATTCATGCAGTCTGATAATGTTATAATTACATTATGTACAAAATAATAAAAAAAAAATAAAAAAAAAAACTTTATTAAGGCAACCACAGTTTGGGTTTCTTTTAAGCCCAAACGTGGCTTAAAAGTTTGAACAATTGTGAAATCCTTTATGTATTTAGATAAGAACACTTGCTCTATTGTAACAAACGATTATCAATAAACCACCATCATCTGCAGGTCGGTCATACTGAATAATGATACTCGACTTAACTATTTAGGTGGGGCATTCATTATTATTTTTTTTAATTTTGTGTCAAGATATAAAAAGGTGCCGGCTTGAAAGGAAATTTTTTGAGCATCTGCGCGATACAGTTTTATCCCCTGCAAACCTTATACCCAACACTAGGGTTCCAAAATCAAGACAAACCTCAATAACTATTTGATATAATTAGGCACCATAAGGTAGGTGTGGGCTGACTTGTCAAAGGGATATGCACGTTTCCTATGTGACTTAATGATCCTCAAGAGACCAGAGGTAGAGCAAGAACCGAAAGCCGCTTGATCCTGCACTACATATTCCATGATTGCAAAACAATTATAATGTAAAACATTTGTTGACCTGCTGATCATTAATGATCAGTGGGGTACACCTTGTAAAATTTGAATGTGCTGTGTATGTTTACACATATATTGAGGATACACTCATGTTGCTTGATGAAAACTTATAACACGAACTACAAATCCACCTGCTAAAGGAAACTACGCTGGGAGAGGGAAGAAGATTGCATAAAAAAAGCCAAGATGGTTAATTTAAAAAGTTTTATGGGCATTTTTTTTCCCTTCTTACTGGCCAAGACATTGCCAGAGACCTTTTGTGTTAAAAGTGAACATGAACAGAACCTTTTGCCAGGTTCTGGAATGCAGCGTACATCACTATCCTTAAACGCAAAAGGTACATTTCTGAATATCCAGCACAGGTTGTCTTCTCTACAGATGAAGTAACAATTGCATGTGATATAGCCTGAAGTTACAGAATGTGAAGTCTAGTGCCAAGAGATTCGTACACCAACCATAGTACAAAGCTGTCATCTTGTCATGTTAGTAAAAGGAAACAAAAATAAATTGGTTGCTGCAGCCATTTTTAGGGTGTCTGTACCCCATTTACATCAGTTGTTAGTCTGATTATCAACTTTTGTAGTGATCTTATTAGGGAGTGTGTTCAGGTTCCCCACGTCTCCTCCTCTGCCGTTTCACTTTCACTTCCTCCTCGTCACAAAATCTCCTCTTTCCCATCCTTGGCACACGAGAATTTTGAGTTTCCCTTGCCATGTGTATGACCGCTTCAATGGTGTCCATTACCGCGTCTTGGCGGCTTCCCTCCAGTTCTTGTGAATGGAACTTTTGACCTCGCTTGTTGGGGAGGTCAACACACTTCTCCAGAACAGGCATTTGGTCTCTAGAGTCGTCATCGAACACGACTGGCTGTTTCCTTGGGCGGCCTCTCTTCTTCTTCACAAAGTTATTGCCGGTCTTGGATTGTCTCTGTAACCTCTTGGCCTTTAGGATTTTGTTCACGTGATCCATATTTTTTTTGGTGGACAGAATTTTATTGTAGTTGCACATCTTCCTCACCTCGCACTGGATCGCTTCGATTTCGCACCGCTTGAATCGGTTTCGCAGAGAAGCGTTGCCTGTAATGAAACCAAACAGGAAGAAAAAGTGGTTATTAGAAATGTTATATGGCTGGCAGAGCATTCTGGGAGTCTGCTTAACAAAGTTAAATGGCAAAGTTTTGCAGCAAAGTGTTAAGCTATGTTGGTGAATTTGACCTGTGATCAAAAGTCATGCATCCTATCAGCTAACATTGCTGCCGGTTTCCAGAGAACTGACTCTATGCAGAGGCGGATCTACTGTGAAACTAACAAAGCTTAAGCTTTAGGGCCCCTAACCCCGAAGGGGTCCTGAAGCAATTTTTTCAACAAAAATAAATGGAGTTTTTTAAGTTTGTGTTATTAAAATAAGGGTATGCTAGTGCTAGAATCATAAGCCAATGGGTTGAAGTACTTAATATTGACCTTATAAAATGCTCTAAAGTAGTAGGGGGGGTGGGGGGTTCTGAGTACCCAGAAACCTCTCCTGATCAGTACTGGCCTGCAGACACTATCTACAGCTCCAACCAGAGGATGGCTTTTATGAGCCAGCCAAGCGCAGAATAGAGAGCTGCTGTCAGTGTCACTGCTGAGTGCAGTACTGTCAGGTGCCACTAGATGCTCCTGTTTCCATTTGTACTGTCCCATCTGCCAGAAGTTGGACCTGCAATGCTGACCACAAACTGAAAGCTGAACTGACTGAGGGATGGCACGCAGCTCGGAGGCGGGAGCAAACAGCATGGGGGAGATACCTGACTCAGGGAGATTCCAGAGATCCCACTCAGGAGGATCAATAACTGGGTTCTTACAGAAGACGGGCATAAGGTTTTGTATGTGATCTATCTACAATCTCTCTATGTCTTTGGGGTTTCTACATCTATATCTATCTATATATATCTATAGTCTCTCAATCTCTGTGGGTTTATACATCTCCACCATTTGGCCTCAAGGTCCTTACAAGGGCACCAAAGCCCTTTGTACCTTGTTGCATGTTATCCTATTATTGGTGGTTGCAAAGGGGCCCCCATAACAGTTCAAGCTTCAGAGCTCCAAAAATGTAGATCCGCCACTGATCTGCACGTGTTGGAAGATGCAATGTGTGTCTCCTGACTGTCACAAGAGGGTGCTGCAGGTGTAGCCAGTTCAAATCGGAGCCAATCAAACTATCCAACAAGACATGGACAATTTATGATGTGTAACTCATTTCATGTCAAAGCTACAATTGCAAGCATATTTTTTTTCTATTAAAATGTCTCAGATAATACAACCAGAAACATAGAAGTGCCATCATTCTAAGATGTATTTAAACCTATAAATATATTTCAACATGTTATAGTAGATGATGAAATCTAGATTTTACCTCCTCCAAAGTAGCTCCATTTACAAAGTAGATCATTTGTAGTGCATACTGTGCAGTCATATAGCTTTGAAGTTTAAATAAATTCTCAAACAGGAAAGAAATATAGGCAATTTCGAAAGAAAGTTTAACAGTTATCATAGGATTTTTTTTTTGGTCATAACACACATTGAGCTAGATCATGACCGCAGCCGCCAGCTGGCAAAAATGGAATGTTAGAGAGGTTCAGGTCCACCAGTAGTGTGATACACAGCCTACAGATCTTGAAATATGTAGTTAATATGAGAAGCAGTGTAATGAGAGTTAGAGAGTCACCCAGCTGTTCTAGTGTAAATATGTATATGGATCGCTGGTTCTCCAACAGGTTATGTTCTGTATTTTCCACATGCCGGCTCAAGCGGCCTACGTTTATGAATTGCAAGAGGATTGTTGAGACCGGGGATGGCATGATATCCAAGTTTGGTCTTAATTAGTTAATGTCATGCATCAATTTGGTTTCACCTCAGGGCATTTTGAGGAAAAGATCTCAGTTTTTGAATAACATCTGGGTTTAGATTGCAGATTTCATTTCAGAGAAGACGTTTTCAAAGAGATCTTCATTAATTACAGGAAACTCTCAGTGCAGTCCAATTTCCCATTAACAGTTTTTTGTATATTTTACTAAATTATCCCAACATCTGGACTGCAGATAAACCCAACATTTTAATTTGCGCTCTCTATAAATAGATTTTTTTCTCCATTTATTTTTTTATTCTTGAGCACGTACATTTGTAAATATAAGAAAGCAATTATGACAATTAAAAAAACAGAAGAGTAATCTATAGCATAACAATCGTTTCGAAATGGAACATTATAATATGCATGTAATCCAAGTGCACCTATATAAATTATTAATTTACCTAAAATATTGTTAAAATTCAGTGGCCTTTTGCACCATTGCTTCCTGGGGCTGCCACATCCTTTATGTTGGGCAAAGGTCATTTAAAAAGGATACGTTACTTACTCTAAAATCATTTTGAGATCTTGTTACAGAACACAAATGCAATTTATGACTGGTTACACCAGCTTTCAGGAGACAGTCAACCACTACCCCTTACCACCACCACCTCCACCTCCCTTCCCCCTCAGCACTGTAAATTACACTGCTTCAAGGCTAAAAGAAGGGAGAAGTGTACAGGTGTACTGCAGAGACTGAATGGGCGTCACCGCAGCAGACATCACTTGGGGGGCAGCTCTAACAGAGCGTTTTACGGGACTGACTAATGTATTTCATAGGCCTCATTGCCGTATAAGCTGGATCCGCAAGCAGTATGATCACACAATGAGCGGCCCTATTGGCACAAATCTAGCAAATCAAGCTGACCAGCTAAGGTAGTTGCTTCCTTTCACTGCCAGATTGATCATTCACTTTCACTCGTGGATACTTCTGGAAGTCAACTACATTTTTCTGCCCTGATGAAATAATTTCTATCAGACGGGATCAAATTCTGATCTTATTCGATGGGGCCAGAGAGGTTGCTTGAAATGGCCAAAACGTTAATCAATTGAATTAATTGAAAAGGTATTGGCCATATTTAGCAAGGAGTTGATAGAAATATGCGCCCCCAGCTGTTTTAATAGTCTACAGGTTGAGTCTCCCATATCCAAAATGCTCGGGACCAGGAGCATCTCAGATTTTGGTTTTCGGACCACCTGGAGGAGGGGGGGGGGGGGGATTTGGCGGGTGTCAAGGGAGGCCTGGCAAGTGCTGCGGGTGAGTCCGGCAGGTGTCACGGAGGGGTGGGTGCTGCGGGTGTCGTGGTGGGTGCTGCGGGGGGGGGCCAACAGGTGCTATGGATGTCGCAAGGGGTCTGGGGGGTGTGTTACGACGGGTGGTGCGGGTGTCGCAAGGGGACCGGCGAGTGACACGGAATGGGTCCAGCAGGTGTCGTGAGGGATCTGGCGGGTGTTGCTGGGGGCGGTTCGGCGTGTGGACCACACCCCCACACCGCTAGTCATTGTCCATTGATACTAGTGACGTCAGGTCACGTCATGACGTCACAGCATGCCCTGAAAATTCTGTTTTTTTTATATCTCGGTTTTTAGAATTACGGATATGGGAGACTCAACCTGTTATCCCTAAACCATAGGGATGGTTTAAAACTATTTTTAAAGGTGGGAATGGTTGCTGAAGCCCTGGTGTTGGACCACGGGCCACAATAAGCTTGGCGACGAGGGTCATAGTGTTCCACCGCTATATACAAATTCCCTCTACAGTGTTCAATGCTGACCTGATTCACTGGATGATGAGAAGAAGGTCAGAAGGGGGTTTGGAGGCGTGGGCGCTGACTCGGCTGCCGGCTTCCTTTTGGTCATGTTGGAAGAAGTATTTTCGTTCTTGTTATGCTGATTCATCTGGTCAGCCTTCTGATGAGCGCTTGTTTGACCTGCCGACAAGAGAGAATAGATTTTATTTACAGCTAAAGAACAGACATTCGTCATCTGCCAACAAAAGACATTACGAATAGGAAGTAAGCGAAGTTATGTTAAGATGAGAAAACAAATTACACCATCATCTTGCCCCATAATAGTTCACAACTCAGTAGGAGTGTCTGCAAGGGTCTAATGAACACAGTAAGGATGGCGTGCACTGCCATCTATTGACCACAGGCAAAACTGCAGCTATTGGACAGAATAATTTCCCCACAGACAGCTGTAATTCCCTATAAAGCGGATGCTTCATAAACTCAAATGAGCTGAAGAGTTAGCATCCGTAGAAACATAATCGCTTTAAGTAAATTGTAAACGCGAGCAACTGTGAGCAATGTTCTGCAGGGGTTTATGGGTGGCACTTTAATATTCCTGTCACGGAATAATCAACTGATCATGCTCGTAGATTATAATGACCAGAGAAATCAGTTCTTGGTGCGTAACGACCTGTAGCCACAATAAACCATTATTTATAGATATGTATTCGAGAGTAACAACGATTCCCTGGCAGTAAACTCTATGGATACTATGTTATTATTACTTTTACAAGACATCTACACAACCAGTCGAGATATGCAAAAATAGAGTCAATGCTTACAATTTAATCCCTTGATATAAAAGCCCCCATGAGCCACCTCTGCTTTGATTTACCACACCTAGAGGACCCTGCCTTTCACATTCCCCATACATACGCATGAAGGTCTGTTTCTTGTTACCATAGACACAGATCTACGTCCAAGGTTAAACTGCTCTGAAATCAGAACCGGTGACAGGCTTCATGCTGTAAGAGCAGTACTAGGGACTGCTAAAGATGTTAAAGAGGTCAAAGAGCTTTTCAGTCCCCAGAGAACGAGGGGGGATATTATTAATGGCTGAGGAGGAAAGAGCGATTTAGGTCATTAGCAAGGTCGTGCAGAAGCGGAATGCAAAAATGGTTGTTTAGCACAGGCGCCAGTATTTTATAAGTACAGTATCATCATTTATACTTTTGGGGGAATACACACCCAGGTTTTATACCTGCTGATTATTAGTAGGCTAGTAAATCAGCATAGGCTTCATGATGACGCTGGGAGAGGCTTTGTATTCTTGAGCATGTGGTCTTCAAATGAAAATATACAAAAAGTAACCCTTAAATCCCTGCATGAGAAAATTATCCATTTGGGGTTTAAAAGTATGAAAAGTGCCAACAGGATGCCCAATGGCTGCAGGTAAACTAAAACATGGAGTAACTGGCTAACGGCAATAATTTTGTGACGTATGCTGGGTACATACTAGGCGATCTAGTGTGCGTACAGCTTTCAGTCCTTCTGGCCGTGTGTACACACACTATATCTGTGAAAAACGACCTTCACGGATATATTGCATTGGCCCGGTGCTGCACTGCAGATGCTTGTGTTTATACACGACCACCCCATATGCTGGCCACAGGAACCAGCGATAATGGCATCACAGTTGGGTCTTCTGGCCAAACAAATCGTGTGGCCAATTGGTAAATCGGGTGACGCTCCCGGCTAGCCAGTAGAGTAAGTAAGTCTTCCGGAGCCGGCTGGCACCTTCCTGCACTCCAAACCCCCCCACTTACTGAGCAGTCCGGGTGGGGGTGGGTTTGATGATGCGATTCAGTCTGATTTGCATCATCGTATCTCTCCCCCCCCCCCCCCCGATTTACAGCGCCTGTAATTTCCCTTGCTATGATTTTAGGATAATGAAACCTAAAGTCCAATAAAATATAAAGCTATATACACACTATATATGCCAAGAAATAAACTTCAAAAGTGCCGTTTTCCCCTTAGCAACCAGACTTCCCTGTTTATAAAGGTCTAAAATCTGCTTTCAGGCAATTAGGTAATAAAACAGCCTGCTGGATTCTGACTAATCAATGACCAACCATGTTAATAACAATGATAATATTGAATTTAGTAATGATCCCTTCTTGAAATATATATGTATCTCTTTTGCAAGCAGCTCATCGATAAGAGGCCTACGTATGGGACTATAGGAGAAAAAAAAAAAAAAAAAAAGATCACCAGAAAAGATTGACTCAACTCTGTTTGAAAAGAAGGATTGTTTACATGGCAAGATAACGGATGACGCGGAGAGTCCCGATTATTCATTTAATCTCCATTAATCTTCTGGAAAGCAGATGATGGATTCCTGTAATACCGCCTGTCACCATAAAGTGCTGTAAAGATGTGGTTTTATTACAGTGCTGTCAAACGAGCCCTTCCACACAGCGTGCTTAATAATAGTGCAGCCTGCACGGCTCTGTGGGCTAGAATGCACTCAGGACACATGTATTGTGGGTAACGCGCTAGATCTCACTCGTGTATATTGTGACGCTCGCCTCCTGCATCATTGTCTGTTTGCAAACCCATTTTTATTTTTGAAGGGGTCCAAACCGTTTCCTTGATTGTACAATGCTGCAGAAAGTGTGTGTGCATTATAAATTATTTAATAAAAAAAAACAATTTATGAGCAAAAAACAAGTACATTTATTTTTCTCGCCAATTAGTGAAGGACTCGGCCTTGTCACAAGAATCCTCCTCCCTGGACTTCGCGCCATTAGCTGCAGGCCCCCCTCCCATGCTGCAAGCCGTACATTCATTGCACAGATTAGCAATGAGAGGCTTCTGTAGTGGAGAACACAAAGATTTACCTTCTACCACAAAAACCTTAGAAGAGTCATTACACAGCTCACCCCCGTCTTTATCTTAAGCCGCTTACTTAGAGGCACTAACACAGTGATGATAACCGGGGGAACCTCTCAGGAATTAGATGAGAGGAGCGATTGTGATGAACTCCCAGTTAATAAACCCACTGAGCTCATTCCAGCAGAATGATCAATTTCAGCATGTCCACGGGCGCTGACTCACTCCTCCTAATGCTAATAAAACGGAGCCTTAACGTTGAATCATTGGATATAACCCAAACAATCAATCACTGCTTTTACCGATGTACTTTGAATTTTTTTTTTGCAAAAGAGTTAAATGTGGAAATAGGCTTTAACTTAGCCACTTAGCGATGTGAGACAGAACCAGAGGACGCAGACTGGACCACGCATAAGGGCTACATTTTGACGTAGTAGATAAACGCCATTCATAGCGTTTGTACAGCGAATCGGTAACTGGGAGGTGATGACGAGATCATCTGCGAATTGTGTCAACGCGACCCCCGTACCC
Organism: Taudactylus pleione; assembly: GCA_031769625.1. NCBI lineage: Eukaryota > Metazoa > Chordata > Amphibia > Anura > Myobatrachidae > Taudactylus > Taudactylus pleione. The sequence continues at coordinate 13,437,229 of JAUIMM010000188.1, forward strand.
TCGGTATGAAGCCGCATTGCATTATGGGGTGGGGGGAGGCACATAATAGTGGCATGGGGCACCTGCGTCTTCCTCTGGGAACTCTTGGAGCAGCGATAAATAAATGGTTACAGAGATGCCAGGCGGCTATGCGGGTTGCAGCCTGCCCTTGATGCCCAAGTGATTGTGACAGATCTGTTTATGCTAAGGGAATAATGTTAGATCTGGAAAACACACCCTGAGGAAGGACCTATGGTCAGAAACGCGTTGGTGTTACTGTCGCAAGTTTCCTTGTTGCTGCTATTTCTCTATTCTTTTACTGGTTGGTTCTCCATACTCATTCATTTGGGGTTTTCGGAGAGAATTTCTATTACTTACCTGTAATAAGGAAAGAGGACTCTATGCTTGGATTTTATTTTTTATTTTTCGTTTTTTATTTGTTCCTGTACTGTACCAATAAACTTTTGACTTTTATATGATTCTTGGATCATTGTATTGAAAGGAGTGCTTCTAGCTTTTGGAATGAGGAGTGCTCTGTTGGACCTAAAGAAACCCTGATGGGAACGTTTATACCTGGTCCCAGGTGAGTGTTTTTACATAGGGGAGGTCCAATTGGGAACGTATGAATACCTGTATTTCCACTGTAAGCTGATGCAAGACAGACAGATACCTTTATGTGAACATATTTCTCCATTTGGAGGGGAGTCAGAGGCGGAGGATTTTGAAGCCCTAAAAGGGGTCCATGTACTTTGGATTTAATTTCTTCTGCATCTCTCCTTCCACTTCGACAGAATCAATTAACAGAAGATTGCGCTTTTGGAATCACTCTATTTTTCTTTGTGCGTGAAACTGAGACAATGATGCCCCTGCCAACAATTTCCTATAGGCGCTATTCAACAGGCCAAACTAACAAGATGGCAGAGGTTTGCCATTAAGGGGTCTATTTAAACAGAATTGGGAAATAGTGTAAAAAATTTTAGTTGCTGTTCAATTGGAAATTTTGGTGATGTATAATGGCGAGACAGGCCGTGCGCTAAAGGTCCGTCTCACTGAGGAGGTATCTTTCACAAATGCGAAAGACGGCACCATAGGATTCTTGCCCGACGGGCATGGGCAGAACAGATTCTCAGGGAGCACGATGCACAGCGGGTGACTGCAGGAAAAGATTCTTCAGTGCTGGCAGACATAACGCCATTGCTGAAGTGCCTGGACTCCATCGTAAGCTATCAGGCTGGCACTTCCACTGTTTCTACTTTTGTTAAATATAATGAAACAAGCAGGATAAAAGGTCTTTATTCCTTTTATTAATAGTGATAGATATATATATATTATATATATATATATATATATATATATATATATATACACACACATACACACACACACGTACACTAGCTGATGTACCCAATATCACCTGGTTAGACCTTAGATATTTACGGTTTCCATTTCCATCTCAGCACTCCAGTAACACATTAATCCTTCACCTCTACATAATGCTGTTATAGTAAGACATAACCTTCCCTCACCAGTGTACTAACACATTCCACACCCTCACCCGTGTAGAAATACAGTCCCTCCCTCACACCTGTAGTAACTGAACTCCAATTGTGGCAACAGTGGGGGGAGCTGCAGAGACGTGGGATGCCCCTAAAACATTCCAGAAGCATACTTGCCGGCTATCTGGCTGCCCCTTCCGGGAGGGAGCAGCCAGATCGGCATCACAGGGGAGCGTGGCCAGCAAACGGGGGCGGGTCCAGACAGATGACTAGGGTTTGCAGGCGGGGCGGGGGGGCGGAGCCACGCGAGTGCGTCATTTTGGCCCCGCCTCCGCTACACACTGCCGATATTACAGGCAGTGTAAAGCAGGGGGCTGGGCCAAAGTGACGCAATTCTGCGTGAATCGTGTCACCGCCCCCCCCCCCCGCTGCGGGGGTTTTACATGGAATTGCGGGGGGGATAAGAGGGGTCTGCGGCAACCAGGAGGCTTGCTTGCCTTCCCAGGGGGGGCACCCAATTTTCGGGAGGCTCCCGACCAAATCGGGAGGGTAGGCAAGTATGTCCAGAAGCCCTAGGCATTTGCTTACAATACTTATCCTTAGGGCCGGCTTTGATTCACCCTCCAACTGTCCAACCCACCTGTTAACATGAAGACTCTCACAGCCAGGGCATCATCCTTAGCACTATCTTTGCTTCCAGTGCTCAATTTATATATATAAAAAAAAATAATAATAATAATAATTACTGGACTGGGATTAGGTAATTATCTGTCTTTAATCTGAATCTATTCATTACATTGGTGGCAGTTGGCTGTGCTGTGCTGTTGACATCACTATGATAACTTGTTGAACATCTTGTGCTAGGTGGCAGCTTTCTTGCTGTAATAGTATAGTCAATAAGAACGTATAATTAATAGATATTTAATACAGAAGTGTCAGTATAATAAGTAAACTCCCGTACATAATATCTATGTAAAAAGGTGATCTCTGAGTCATGACTTTAGAGTTCATTAGGGAAACTTGAGTATTATTTCACACCTCCCAAATGTCCCTTTTTTAGGGCTTGGGAGGCATGTTACAATGCATCTGGAAAGTATTCACAATGCTTCACTTTTTCCACATTTTGTTATGTTACAGCCTTATTCCAAAATGGAATAAATTATTGTCCTCAAAATACTATACACAATACCCCATAATGACAACGTGTAAAAAGTGTTGTTTTTTTTTGTAGAGATTTTTGCAAACTTAAAAAAAAAAAAAAAACACTAAGAAATCACATGTACATAAGTATACACAGACTTTGCCAAGAAGTTCAAAATTGAGTTCAAATGCATCCTGTTTCCACTGATCATCCTTGAGATGTTCCTACAGCTTAATTAGAGTCCACCTGTGGTAAATTCAGTTGATTGGACATGATTTTGAAAGGCATACATCGGTCTATATAAGGTCCCACACTTGACAGTGCATATCAGAGCACAAATCGAGCATGAAGTCCAAGGAATTGTTTGTAGACCTCCGAGACAGGATTGCCTTGAGGCACAAATCTGGGGAAGGGTACAGAAAATTACTGCTGCTTTGAAGGTCCCAATGAGCACAGTGGCCTCCATCATCCATAAATGGAAGAAGTTCGGAACCACCAGGACTCTTCCTAGAGTTGGCCGGCTGTCTAAACTGAGCAATAAGGGGAGAAGGACCCTAGTCAGGGAGGTGACCAAGAACCCGATGGTCAATCTGTCAGAGCTACAGCATTCCTCTGTGGAGAGAGGAGAACATTACAGAAGGACAACCATCTCTGCAGTAATCCACCAATCAGGACAGTATGGTAGAGTGGCCAGACGGAAGCCACTCCTTAGTAAAAAGCACATGGCAGCCCACCTAGAGTTAGCCAAAATGCACCTGAAGGACTCTCAGACCATGATGAGACAAAGATTGAACTCTTTAGCGTGAATGCCAGGCGTTATGTTTGGAGGAAACCAAGCACCGCTCATCACCAGGCCAATGCCATCCCTACAGTGAAGCATGGTGGTGGCAGCATCATGCTGTGGGGATGTTTTTCAGTGGCAGGAACTGGCAGACTAGTCAGGATAGAGGGAAAGATGTATGCAGCAATGTACAGAGACACCCTGGATGAAAACCTGCTCCAGAGCGCTCTTGACACTGGGGTGATGGTTCATCTATCAGCTGGACAACGACCCTAAGCACACAGCCAAGATATCAAAGGAGTGGCTTCAGGACAACTCTGTTAATGTCCTTGAGTGGCCCAGACTTTAATCCGATTAAACATCTCTGGAGAAATCTGAAAATGGCTGTGCACCGACGCTTCCCATCCAACCTTATGGAGCTTGAGAGGTGCTGCAAAGAGGAATGGGCGAAACATCCCAAAGATAGGTGTGCCAAGCTTGTGGCATCATATTCAAGAAGACTTGAGGCTGTAATTGCTGCCAAAGGTGCATCAACAAAGTATTGAGCAAAGGTTGTGAATACTTATGTACATGTGATTTCTTAGTTTTTTTTTTAATTAAATTTGTAAAAATCGCAAAAATTTTTTTTTACAAGTTGTCATTATGGGGTATTGTGTGTAGAATTTTGAGGACAAAAATGAATTTATTCCATTTTGGAATAAGGCTGTAACATAACAAAATGTGGAAAAAATTAAGCATTGGGAATACTTTCCGGATGCACTGTATGTGGAATAATGCACTCCCTACTTTATTCAGAGTTGTAAAAAATATTTGGGATAATGTACCCCCTTTAGTTTATAAGGCTGCCAATCTGAACACACAGGTGTCTATTTATCAAAGACAATAAGCCCTAATTCCTGCAAAAAGCCGCTGTTTTCACAGGATTTAGGGCTCATGCATATTTCTCAAGTCCTGCGGCTGCGAGGGGCTATTAACTTTCATCACTGGCAGGAGCCATTAAAGGGAGATCCTGCGATAGCTTCCTTATAGCGATAGCTGATGTGGTACCAAGATAAAAAAAAATGCTTTGTTAATCAAATAAAGAATTTTCTCTACTTCCATCTATATTAAAATAATTTTGATTTCCTAACTTGTTTTATTTTTTACTGAATCGGCACCTGTGCAGCGCAAAATACCAGGTCACGTATGTGTAGAAGAAACCGTGACTGGCCAGCGACACAGTTAGTCACCACTTACATCTGCCAGTCTGTATCACCTGCTGATTTTTTGGGTGTAAAGTAGTACGAGATGAACGGTTTGATTGCTGCTGAAAACCGAAGACACCCAAGTCAGAGTGCCGACTCTAACTTTTGGGGTTCCGAGTTGAACAGATTCCTGGCTTGGACCTCGGATCTAAAAACTGTATCTTGTGTTTTTGATTGCATGTAAGTCGCTGCCTCGTGATTTCAGGTGCCAAAATTGGTCAAAATTGACCGAAAATGACTGGAAATTAATGTTATTGATGTTGATCATGTAAAGAGGAACAAAAAACAGGTCCGAGTTACATGATTTTATTTTTATTAATTTTTGAGACAAATCCAAAACCAAACACAAACCAAAATGCTTGAGGGTGGTTTTGCTAATGGAATAGGTATGATTTACTGGTGGCCTCATGGCCGGCGGTTCAAATCCCGACAGCGGAAGCCCGGCAGGGGTGAAGATCCCGAAGCTACAAAAGGTATGTATTAACTAACCTTTGTTTACCCCTAACCCTCCTTTAGGGGTGCCTAACCCTAACCAACCCCCCAAGTTCCTAACTCCCCTCTAAGTGCCTAAACCTAACCCCCCCTTCCCCGCAGCCTAAACCTAAGTCTCCCCGGGGTGGTGCCTAACCCTAACCACTCACAGCTATTGCGAGCGGCCAGGATGATGGTCGCGATGGTCAAGACCATCGGGCTTGCGACGAGACCCTTGCGGTAGGGTCTTGTTGCCGCAAGCCCCAGAAAGCTTCCGGCTCTAATAGAGCAGGAAGCTCTCCCACTGACATCACTGGTGATGTCAGTGTGGCCGCCCACAAATGGCAGGCGTTCGCTTGGGAACACCTCCGTTTGTGAAGTCACCCCCTCGCCACGCCTACAAAACAGGGTGAGCTGTCGATCAACATCGACAGCCGCCCCTTTTGTAGTGAGCCACGGAGAGTGCTTTTTGCGCTCGCGCGTGCGAGCGGGTCTGAATCAGGCCCACAGTCCCAAGACAGATAATTGGGGTAATAGATATTCTAATCTTTGTTGGGACGGCTGGATAAACAGACCCCACAGAGAGATATAATGAGTCAACGGACACAAGCCGTTAACAGTGGGATTTAACTCGGTGGCTTGCAGCAAGTCTCTCAATGTCATTGTCATTCAGCGCAATTAATCACTGTGCTATTCCTTCTCCTCCAGCCACCAAGAGACCTCATCTACGCGTCTCTGAGTGCATACAGTACCTTTATTTCTGGCAGCTAAAAATACCTCGCTCACGTGTTTGAAAATGTGCAATCCAGGCCACACTTCACCAATTGATAAATGATGTTCGAGCTGCAGAGTGATTAAGATCTGCACATTTTACGGCTAGAGGGACTCTGCAATCTAGTTAATGCTTTTAAGCAAAATCGCTGCGTGGGTCAAATAATTACAAGTCTGCATAGTGAAAAAAGCTCTAATGACAGACGCTGAACTACTGCACTGCACAAGGCAGCTTAGCCACGGAACTACCGTACATCCCTGGCAGGCTTGATGGAGAGCAGCAAAGACCTTCCCCCATTGCTTGAATTCTAAAAAATAAAAAAAAAAAGACACTTCCTAATTCTAACCAGAGCCAACTCGGAAAAATAAACCTGCACTGGTGTGTTAGTCATACGCTCCGTGGGGAATGGGGAGCAGGGAAAGGGAGGGAGGGAGGACACGGAATATGTGTATAATCTAACAGCGCCTAGAGCTTTGGAGATCCGAGACCACTTCAATAGCGCAGGCCGGATTCATTAAAAATCCTGGCTGCATTCCAGCAGTGAAAATTGAAGCAGTATATTTATTGCATTTTGCTGAAATAAATCTGAAAACGTGTGAATCATATTCCGCAGAGAGATGGGGGAAGAAGCCATAAACAATCTCTGACTAATACGCACAAGCAGAAGAAGATAAAGAACAAATAACATGCGGGGGTCAGCGCTGAGAATGGCGTTTTGTGGATGCAAATACTAATGAAAGTGGGACGACTAAGGTGCATTTTATAGTAGGTTGTGTACAATAAATCACAAATAAGCTTTGTGGTTTATAAAGAAATTCATATATATGGATCACGTTTCGAGGTCTACTTAGCATCACAAAGCCCCGCAGCCGGCAATAGCCATTGGCAGGTAAAGCCGGCGGTGGCCATCGCAGGGGCGTGACTGCGTTACGGCATATTACAGAAGGACAGCGGCAGTACCTGTATCACTGACTGCCCTCCTACGCACTCATCATGGGGCCCATTTATCAAGAATCATGTACTTAACGTGTTCTGGGCGTGATATTAGCGCCCATGATTCCATTGCAAAATGTGATATTGCCGACCGAATGTATTAAATTGCACGTGCAAAGAAAGAGGCTCCGATAAGAAGCCCGTCCCCGCAAAGTGCTTGGCATGGAGGGACCGCATCAGTGGTCTCTTCACTCCTGTATCGGGACTTCTGCGCAGTCTACAGACCCCGCGCTTGTTCGGCGGCCATCGCCAGAGAGGGTTCCATAATTTTGCAAAGTCTGACCAGCATATTATGATTGCGCCACTGTGCCCCCCCACCCCCCAAAAAAAATAAATAAAAATAATTGCCCCAGTCTGTGCCCCCTTGAACACAACATTAATCTGGCTTCTTGCCCCCAGGATAAACGCTTCAATACAGCATGTGCCCTCTGCAAAAAAGCATTTCAATGTCCTGCTGCCTCCACAAACAAGCCTCATACCAGTGTGTGCCTCCCAACCCCACCAAAAAACAGCACTGGTCCAGAGCCTGCCTCCCTGAGAGCACACATTGAACTAGCCTGTGCCTACAACATAAAATAATTACACCAGCCTGAAAAAGCAAACAAAACCCAGGAACATTTTGTACAAACACAAACAGCAGTAAACACCAAGTTCTGCCACGAAAAAAGCATTACAACAACCTGTATCAATCCCCCTCCCCAAACACTTCCACACCTGCTCCCAGGGGATCCTGATATATGGAGCCTCCATTTAAGAATGAGTCACAACCCCTTTAGCGCTCATTTTTGATGCCAAAAGGGGTTGTGCCAATAATCATTCGGTCAGCTCAGATTGCAGTTGTTTATGGTTGTACCATTTAGACTTACGCCATCTATAGCTGCTATGAGTGCTAGGTGCCCAGCGAAGACTTTCCAGCCTCAGGGAAACCTTCCATGCTTTGCAGAGTTCCTGCCAGTTTGAAGCACGACGTGTATTTGCAGACATCCATTGAGCATGCACATTAGAGAGCGGCTCGTCGCCAGTAGTATTAGGCTACCAGCAACTCAGCAAAGGACAGCGAAGGAAGACCGTGCTGGATCTCGCCGAATGATAGGAACCTATATATGTTGGCGGCATTCGGTATCATTATTAAATGGACATCATAACATTCTGCACTGTACATGTTTCTCACCACTATCGCAGATGGGACCATCGCCGGTGCAGGGAAGGAGGGTGTACAAGCTTTTCGACATTACTAGCGCTATCTTAGGATGCTGTAAGTTATATCCGACATAAAGCTGGAGCAGCTTAGCTGGATAAGTTTTACCAGCAGCATTAGGCTACTGGTAACCAGAAAACCCTCATTGAGGAGTAGGGGTTTCGCAGGAGCTCAGGGCATTGGAAGTTAGAATGGCTGAACATTATGTGTCACTGCGATAAGCAGTAATAGATGATGATGGTTACCGCAGGCTCTTGGTAAATCTACTAGAACTACCCAGCCATCATTAAGTATTCTGGCATCCTCAGCTGAGTCCACCTTCATACAGAGACATCTGAGATGCCATCACTAAGTCCACCTTAATACAGAGACATCTGAGATGCCATCACTGAGTCCACCTTCATACAGAGACATCTGAGATGCCATCACTGAGTCCACCTTCATACAGAGACATCTAAGATGCCATCACTGAGTCCACCTTCATACAGAGACATCTGAGATGCCATCACTGAGTCCACCTTAATACAGAGACATCTGAGATGCCATCACTGAGTCCACCTTCATACAGAGACATCTGAGATGCCATCACTGAGTCCACCTTCATACGGAGACATCTGAGATGCCATCACTGAGTCCACCTTCATACAGAGACATCTGACATGCCATCACCTTCTTATTTTTCTGGATTTTCTCAGGCATGAACACACAAATGTAAGCAGGTGAAAAAATAAATCCCATTGCTCAATGACCGCATACACACTGAAAAGTTTACGAAGGTGTAGTTCTGCTGCGTCTCCATTAATTTTAGCCAGACACATATTGATCATCACAAGCAGGGGCGTCGGAACGATTTTATGTTGGGGGGGGCAACATAAAATCGCTTCGGCGCCGCCCCCTCCGCTCTCTTCTCCTCCCCTCCATCTTACCTAAGGGGCGAACGTGGACTGTCAAGGGCTGTGCTCTATAGTAATAGGCTGCACAGCCCCTGCACTGCACGGAGGAGGAAGTGTAGTGTTTTAACTTAAAGACCCCACATTGTTATTATTACTTTGTCAATTACTATAAAGCTGCACAGCCCAGAATGTGCGCGGCCACCTCTCCTTTGAAATATTTGGTGGGGGCCACACCCTTGCCCCTCCCCTTCTTCTCCTGTTCCACTGCCCATGATCACAAGTAACCACCTTTTTAAAAGATTTAGTAACCTCAATAGCTCTACTGACAAACACGTGGCACATGCATTTTTTCGTTGACATGCTTTTAATGCAGAGGGAGAATCTGGATGAGGAAGGCCCTAATTTATTGGGCGGGATGTACTAATGTTGCGGTGACCAGTCACTGCAACCTTACTAATCGCATATGTACTAACATATGCGATTAGTATCGCAAAGGACAGCTCTTGTGATAAGAGCTGCCCTTTGTGAAGAAGCCGGCACCAGGTGAGGGGGTCTCTGTGGGACGCTGCCCCCTCCGAGCCCCGGGAGCTTCCTGCTGGTCACATGTGCAGGAAGCCCCTGGCTCCTCCACCTCCTCCCTGCACCCGTAAGAAGATTAAGCGGATGAGGAGGCGGCTGACCCAGGAGGAGCGCGGGTGAGTGGGGGCCAGCGCTGGGCGACGGCGGCGAACCGTCGGGAGCGGGGTGCGGTAAGAAGCCCATAGGCTTCTATAGGTTAACGCCAGGTTTTTCTGGTGTTACCCTCCGTGCTGAAAAAATGGTGGCCAGGGCTTAGTACATAAGGAAATTAGGTAAAACCCCCGAAAAGGGGTTTTTACCGCATTTTTCCTTTAGTACATCCCGCCCATTGTGAGTGACCTGTTCTTATGTTGCTCTAGCTCCGATGCGGTTCCCCCAACCCTGAACGTCGGTATACAGATCCCAGGTATCTGCTGGGCGACTGTAACCCCCCCATTGACGTTGCCAAGAAATCCACTAGCGCATACCAAATTTATTGACATTTCCCCCACTAGAAAAACTCCAGGAAAGTTAATTTTTAACACTTCTCTGTCTTGTATACAATTAGGAATGTCCGGAGGGCAAGTATGTTGTAGTCATACACTCGTGTTTGTGTCATTAAAATCTTCAATATTTATATTTATTATTATCCCCACATTAAGTCCTATTTAATTTCTTATTGATGAGTGACCAATAATTTTTCCTGAGAACCCTAAGTAATGATATTGCTCAAGACCATGGTTTGGTAATCTCACGGTGTCCTCAGACATACACTTAGATTGTAAGGTCAGCAGGATTGTCTGTCTGTGTAACAGTGCATAAAACAAGAGCTGGACTGTTGCTATAAATCGGGCTCCAGAATATTATCGTGACAACGCATTTCACTAATCTAAGAGTGGTTTTCTTCAGTTATTTAGGATGTGGACAGCTTTAACCCCTTTTTTTTATAAATATTGGAACTGTTTGAGGTGTCTTTTCAGTTGGAGCAAAATAGATGTGCCCTTATGTGACACCACGTTACAGAGCTGCACAAAATGTTTTCACTGTCACAAAACACCGTGACTCTGTCCCCTGTGTGCTGCTCCCCGGAGGCTTAATGAATCTACAGCAGCAACTTTGCAGTTTTATATTTTTACACAACCTTGAACTAAAGTCACAGATCTCACATACAATTTTTTCCCTTCAAACCGTCAGCTTTTTTTAAAAAAAAAATGTTTCTCCTTTTTTTGGCCTAATAGTAATGGAGTAGACTTACTATAATCCCTCTTTTAGGGGTCTATTCATCATCACTTAATTTCTACAAAAGCAGGTGAAATGTAACATTTTCACCTGCTTTTGTAAAAATTAAGTTTTTGGGCCATTCATCACAAATACTGCATCTCCTGCTTACCTTTCTCTCCTGGAATGGCCCGCTGTCCCCATACACTAGTATCACAGATATGTCCTGCTTACCTTTCTCTCCCGGAATGGCCCGCTGTCCCCATACACTAGTATCACAGATATCTCCTGCTTACCTTCCTCTTGCGGAATGGCCCGCTGTCCTCATACACTAGTATCACAGATATCTCCTGCTTACCTTCCTCTTGCGGAATGACCCTCTGTCCTCATACACTAGTATCACAGATATGTCCCTGCTTACCTTCCTCCCCCGGAAAGGCCCACTGTCCCCATACACTAGTATCACAGATATCTCCTGCTAACCTTCCTCTCCCGGAATGGCCCGCTGTCCTCATACACTAGTATCACAGATATCTCCTACTTACCTTCCTCTTGCGGAATGGCCCGCTGTCCTCATACACTAGTATCACAGATATGTCCTGCTTACCTTCCTCTTGCGGAATGACCCTCTGTCCCCATACACTAATATCACAGATATCTCCTACTTACCTTTCTCTCCCGGAATGGCCTGCTGTCCCCATACACTAGTATCACAGATATCTCCTGCTTACCTTCCTCTCCCGGTATGTCCCGCTGTCCCCATACACTAGTATCACAGATATCTCCTGCTTACCTTTCTCTCCGGGAATGGCCTGCTGTCCCTATACACTAGGTATGGGGACCGAATTCATCAAGTTCAGAAAATACAATATTTAGCTTGACTGAGGGAGCATTCTCCATCTTCAGATGGTGTTTGCTCCTGCACTATGGGAAGGAGTCCCAGGTTGCGAAGAGGGATCCTTCTGGATCCCTCCGCCCCTCTCCGGTTCCTTCCCCCGATGCTTTTGCGAACCTGCGTGTCTCCACACCCGAGCAATGATTAATTGCTCCGGCGCTCGCATTGACTTAGTATTAGGTATGTGCGCCGGACCATTCTTACTGGATTTGGTTCAGATTCATCGTCCGGCTTTGGATTTGCCAAACCTGCCGTACTGGTTTTTGGATTTTTTTTTTACAAAAATTGAGAAAAAAATAAATAAAGCTAAAACCACATAATTTGGGCTTTTTTTTTTGTAGAGTATTATTAACCCCAATAACATTAATTTCCAATCATTTACAGCCAGTTTAGACCACCTTGCAGCTCACAATATTGTTTTCACTATTAGGCTGCAGTGCGCTGGCTGGTTACTAAGCGACAGAGCAGTAGCACAGACACCGCAGTTTAAAGCACATCTATGAAACATTGCCATGCACTGACACTCACTACTGAGTTACAGTACTTGTTATGGACACACAGAGGGCTAAGGCTCAGGGGGTCAAGGTGCTTGTATACACAGTTGGCTATGGCCCAAGGAGTCATGGTGCTTATACACACAGAGGGCTACGGCCCAAGGAGTCACGGTGCTTATACACACACAGAGGGCTACTGCCCAAGGAGTCACGGTGCTTATACACACAGAGGGCTATTGCCCAAGGAGTCACGGTGCTTATACACACAGAGGGCTATTGCCCAAGGAATCACAGTGCTTATACACACAGAAAGCTATTGCCCAAGAAGTCACGGTGCTTATACACACACAGAGGGCTATTGCCCAAGGAATCACGGTGCTTATACACACAGATGGCTATTGCCCAAGGAGTCACGGTGCTTATACACACAGAGGGCTATTGCCCAAGGAGTCACGGTGCTTCTACACACAGATGGCTATTGCCCAAGGAGTCACGGTGCTTATACACACACAGAGGGCTATTGCCCAAGGAATCACAGTGCTTATACACACAGATGGTTATTGCCCAATGAGTCATGGTGCTTATACACACATATGGCTATTGCCCAATGAGTCATGATGCTTATACACACAGAGGGATAAGGCCCAAGGAGTCACGGTGCTTATACACACAGAGGGCTATTGCCCAAGGAGTCATGGTGCTTATACACACAGAGGGCTATTGCCCAAGGAGTCACGGTGCTTATACACACAGAGGGCTATTGCCCAAGGAGTCACGGTGCTTATACACACAGAGGGGTATTGCCCAATGAGTCATGGTACTTATACACACAGATGGCTATTGCCCAATGAGTCATGATGCTTATACACACATATGGCTATTGCCCAATGAGTCATGATGCTTATACACACAGAGGGATAAGGCCCAATGAGTCATGATGCTTATACACACAGAGGGCTATTGCCCAAGGAGTCATGGTGCTTATACACACAGAAGGCTATTGCCCAAGGAGTCACGGTGCTTATACACACAGAGGGCTATTGCCCAAGGAGTCACGGTGCTTATACACACAGAGGGCTATTGCCCAATGAGTCACGGTGCTTATACACAGAGGGCTATTGCCCAATGAGTCACGGTGCTTATACACACTGTGGGCTATAGCCCAAGGAGTTACAGTGCTTCTACACACAGATGGCTATTGCCCAAGGAGTCACGGTGCTTGTATGCAGTAACAGTACACGATGGGATACAGTACACAAAGAAAAAATTTTTATTTTTTTTTTAAATTCCTTTTTTATATACTTTAAAATGGAGTCTGGACACAGGCTACTACAGCCACTTTATTTAGCAGAGTAGAGCACCATACATCAGCGTGCAGTCTTCCCCCTACCTTACAGTCACTTAACAGCATGGCCAATGGAGTCTCTGGAATCTATACAACTTTGCAGAGCTCTGCGAAGCGTGTGCTTACTAACAAATGGCGCCGATTCCACGGCGGCTTATATAGATGCCGAACGTCATCCAAGTCTCGCGAGAATCAGACGTTGAGAGGATGAGGTTCGACCTCGAAGTGGGATCAGAGTCAGACGGGAACACCGGAGCAGCGGCTTGGGTGGACTCGGTTCCCCGCTGTTAGGAGCAGTTTGGATTCCACAGAATCCGAACCACTCATCCTTACTTAGTAATATGTTAATTAACATAATGAATAGAGCCCTTAATGATAACAAAAACCCTTCATTTTGAATGTTTAAATTAAAATCCCGACGCCTGTCATTAGACCTTCGTTGGGAGCCCGAGGCACGGCATACCAAACAAAGGTAAGCAAGGCGTGGATAGCTGCAGGGGGGAGGGTTAGGTTTAGGCTAGGGGAAGGGGCGGATAGGGCTAGGCACCCCCCAGGGAGACTTAGGGTTAGGCTGTGGGGAAGGGGGCTTAGGTTTAGGCACTTTGGGGGGAGGTTAGGGGGGAAAATAGGGTTAGTTATACTTAACTTATTAGCGATCAGGATCTTCACCTCTGCCGGGCTTCTGTTGTCAGGATGCGGCTGACGGCCATACATACTACACCCATTTGAAAGACACCAATCTAACGCACAATCTGTCTGGCCAGAAGAACCAGCTGTAATGTTATTATAGCTGGTGTCTGTGGCCATCATATTGTTCAGTCAGTTGGACGCCCGTGTACACGCACACAGATGTGAAAGATATTGCGCGTACACACACTGCCATTTGGAGTGAACGATATATATCATTCGTCGGCTGAATGCATGTCACCTCGCCTAGTGTGTACCCGGCATAACTTCAAACCAAGTGATGTGGCAAAATGGGCAAGGTCCAGCCAGTCAGCACTAGGGCAGAGCAGCAGTATCCCTTCGGGGCCTGTTAGTGTGGTGGGAAGATGATGGAGCAGACAAGTAGATATAGGTGATCTCCTATACGTATGTATATATATGATAATGATCTAATCTAGTTTGTTGGTACCATTATTGGACCCCACGCAGTGATATTAGTTACAGACTCACACAGTGTGCTGTAGGCACTTTATCTATGCAATGCCTCTATCTTATAGCTGGACAAATTCCCAGTCGCTACGTAGACTACAAACTGCAAAGGAAAAGTGCTCTTTATTAAACTGACTCAGGTTACACCCCGCCTGTATAGGTCTATGGAAACGGCAGTAAGGGGGCGGAAGAGGTGCAAGCAGCAATGATTTATCTGCAGTTTACCTCTTGGTAAATTGTAAGAAGCAGAGATGAGTCTTTTCTCCAGCGTCTCGGGCATATCTTCGCTTTATAAATAGGCTCCTATATATATTCAATCAGAAAACAAAAACGATTCAATGATTCGGCGCTATTTTGCCTAATTTCACCATTCTCCAATCCACCAATTTGTGCCCGTCCATTAAAGATAGTGAATTGCAGATAATTTTCAGGAAAGACAGATCTACCAGTCGTGAAAGGCTCACCATTTTACTAGTAACGGTCTGCAAATCAGCCGATCGCCACCATACACTAGCAATCTACAGCCCGATTGGTCAGTGAAATCCAACATGTTGGACAACCTGATTTGCCAATCACTTTTTTTTTGGTGGGAATCGGCAACCGGCATTCCCCATACATTGCAAATATTTTTACGCAATCATCTGCAAAACGGGGAATTGCCCCCAGTTGAATACTCATGTATGCAGGGCTCACTCCAGAGTTCAGTGCACCCTGTGCCAGCTCTACAAAGTGCGAGTCCAAAAATGGGGCGTGGACTAATTACCATAGGCCACACCCTCTATGTGATGTTATTTGGAGACGTGCCCACATGGCATGCCTCAAAATAACATCAGGCTGGGGGGGAGCCTAACTAGTTGGGCTTCCCCCAGCCCTCTCCAGTCACTGAATGGATGCCGCGCGCAGACTCCGGGGTTCGGTACCGCCGTGGCGGTGGGGGTCTATAACCTCCAGATTTCATCGCCCGTGGGCCACTTCGGCCCACGGGTGAAACAGCGGGAAAGTACTGTCCCGCTGAAATTGGGATGTTGGGGAGTGGTGTGCCCTCTATGGGTGGCGCCCCTGTTCGACCGCACTGGTCGTACACCCCTAGAGCCGGCCCTGGCTGTATGGGCCCCATTAGTATTGGCAATGGTGTACAGCAATTAGAGCCTTGTTCTTCTATTCGAGGTCTAACCTGGTTTAAGTTAAGCAATCTTAACAGAAAACTCCTACCATTGGCCGCTACCATCTGTCTCTAGAACGGTTCGAATTTTGCAAAGAGTGCACATACGGTATTTGGGCTCCGTATACTCTAAAGATGCAACAAATTAACTTTTGTCAGTAAGAAAATGTGTACACAGTGTGTAACGTAAACTTGATCAGAGTCTTTGTAAAAGTTTTCTCCCATTGTTATTACTGAAAATAAAATAAAAGGTTAATAATAATAGTAATACAATAATAGTAATACCTGTAGTAATAATAATAATAATAATAATAATAATAATAATAATAATAATAATAATAATAATAATAAATTTGTTTGAGGGAGATACTAAATAACAGCCCAATCTGCTCTGGGCTAAAATTAAAAACAAAACTAAAATGAATTTCATAGATAAAAAAAAAATTAAATTAAATGAATGGCAAAACCTTGGCCTCCCACCAAGGTACAAAACGCCCAGTCGTTAAGAGGTTAAAAATGTTCTAGTAGAATTTCACAATGAAATGATGTTCAGGAGTGATTATTTTAACTCTTTAATGAACAGGAATGAGGTGAAATTAAACAGCCGTCCAGAACTGGCATGGGGTTGGCAGGAGTGACTAGCTGGCATGCTAGGAGATGGCTTGGTGCCCGCGAAACTTAAATTCATCTCTGGAAGGAAAATTACCAGGAGAAAAAATACCTTTTCCACCACAAAAACTACTTTCGAGCAGAAATCCGGAAAGCATTATTATCGAGTACTAGGAGTCTTACCAAAATAAACAGATCTAAAAATCCAAGAGATTGAAAAACACAAACTCGAGAGTCAACAAAGAACATGCCCCAGACGTCGTCATAGCTCAGTGAGACTCCAAGTCTGAGAGACGACTCAACCGTCACCCACCGAGCGCTGCTGACCTCGTCCTCACCTGCGTTGCCATGAGGACTTGGCAAGATCTACCTGTGCGGAGAGGAGTAACCTTCCCTGGCAGTAAATAAAAGTAATTGCAGAGTTTGTTTTAGTGCCAACAGCCGGAAGGAAAACTCCTGTTACCTACTACAGCTTTTAGGGCTCTTGGGGAAGGAGGCGGGGGGGGGGGGGGGGGGACGGGACAGATTTTATATCCCAATTAAGCCAATGTATCTGTTCAGAAATGCAAAGACGGAACCAGGTGATGCACACCTGGAAGGTTCAGACTTCCTGAATGTGCAATAATTACATTATAAAACAAGTATGACCAAGATGTTGATATTCATTCGATGGATTAAAAAAAAAAAGTTTATGTAAATGTAGCAGTTTGGACTCGTACACATTAGTGTAGAAAAACAACGCCTACTAAAAGGGTAGATAAACCTTTGCACTTTTCCTCCAATATTAACAGAGCATTTATAGCGTGTTCTCAAGGCCTGTGTTAGATCTATTAAGCACTTTACTTCATTTAGTGTAAACCTTGCAGAAACTGCCGTCTCTGCATGCTGTGCAAGGCCGAAAAGCTTGACAAATAGTTTCCGCTCAATCTCTTGATTGGTTCTTCTAACATACTTCCTACTGTTTGCTTATACTGCCATCTGCACAGAGGTGCCGCCTGGTAAGGCCAAAAATAGGTTCTGCATATTCTCATTAACATCCCCCCACAATGCTCCCAGTTTACCACAGCAAAGCTACCTCAGTGGCAAACGCAGGATATCTAGAGGGGGGTTTCCAAATGCTTGATTTTAGAGTGTGTGTGGCCAGTCCATAAGTAGGGTAGAATTAGCACTTAACCAGCTTTAATATGCGTCATACAAAGTATATTCCAGCATATACAGGACCAGTGATCACAGTAAGCCATTAGATGGGGCAGTAGGGCCATCCTGCCTGAGGTGAATGTTTTTATTTTAGATGTGGGCATCATTCCAGAGCATGAGAGCAAGTCCAGGAGTCTGGGAGCAGCAGAGGAACCTAGCACTGCCCTGGACATATATGTACATATTGGGCTCTATAGCAGCACATCCCTAACAGTGAATGTTTTCCAGATCTCCTAGTTGGTGCACAGGTGTATTTATTACTGGCTGATACATGTTAAAAGATCCACAGGTGGTGTTATTTATTTCACTTGTGATACTGAGAAGAACATGCAGCACTAGTAAAATTATATTATATGACTATTTCTATTGTCATGGTGTGGGCTGGGGAGGGGGGTTTCCAGGCAGACGGAAACCCCCCCTGCGTTTGCCTATGTACCTGGTCTATTTGGAGGAATGTTTCCGGTTGTCAATTTGTCCCCTAATTGCCAACCATAAAATGGGGCATGGCTAGCCCAGCCGCATCGTCAAGCTTATTGCAGTGCGGCATGGGTTACATAATTCTGTGGCCAGGCAGCAGTGATGACGTCGCTATCGGAGACAGAGCTGTGATTGGAGCGAGGCCTAAGTCCTTGGAAAAACAGGGCTTGATTCAGACCGGTTCGCACGCAGTCTGTCGATGTTTGCATTCTGCAAATGCATCGCAGTGCGTGTATCGGCCGCTGCCATCGGGAATCGACCGCAGCGAGCACACAGAACCTCCATACAGTGATTGACAGGGCCTGACCGTTTGAGGGAGGTGAGGATCTGCCCAAAGCACAGTCATACTTCTCTATGGTGCACACAAAATGGAAGCGCCTGACTCTTTCCTGGCCCTCAGAAATGTGACTATGAGGAGCTATATATCAATGTGTATTTTTATACACACACGGGATCAGCTTGTATATACTACAGAATGGTTCTTTAAGGCAGAGACGTTTTGGTCACTACAGAGCACTCTGTATGCTGATTAATACTAGTCATCTTGAGAGAAACCGGTCCTACCGCCGGCCTTACTGATTTTGCTCATAAGTATCAGAATTGGATGAAGAGTGCCTATCCATTAGGTGACCTGAAAGTCTGAACGTCTAGTGTTCAGACCGTCAGGTCGCCGAGGTGCGATGCCCACACTGAACGGGGTCCAGTGAATGTCATTCAGTGAAGGAGCCCGACATCCTATCTCTCAACATGCCGAACCTGACGAGCGTCATCAGGTTGACGGGCATGTTCAGTAGACAGTTGGGGACGGCAAGGACCCAGCGTGCACGCACATCGCTGGTCCTTGACGGCTATCCATTACCCGACTTTGTGAACAATGTGACCAAAACCTCCTAGTTTTGGCTGGATTGTTTACAAAGTCGGGTAATGGAAAGGCCCCTTAAGTGCTGCATAAGATTAGTTAAGTAATACAGGTTTACGTTTATATGTCCTTAAATTTCGGACAACATCATCAATTTGTTAGTGTGATCGGCATATAATATCCCATAATCAGAAGCTTATACGTAGAATACAGAGGACACAATCTATAGCCTCAGACATTGCGCAGAAATGCTTCAGTCTTCACAATTGAATTACCTAACAAACACTCCTGGAAATAGAAAAGCCAAAACAACCTCAACACACATATACTGTACTTGCATCATTTGCTATGTTCTGACGTAAGATGTAATGCAATGGAGACGTACTGTATTAACAAGAGAAAATACAGCTAGAGAAATTGAGTAGTGTATTTTTAACAAGAAAAGTCTTTTATTTGCTTTTCTAAGCCGGTTTATATGGTAGCAAAATGGACCCAGTGGTGCACTACTATATAAGATGCAGGAATATAGTGCACTTTGCACTCATAAGGGCCTGAGATGGGACTTCTTGTACTCACTGTAATAACTAAGCACCCATCCTTGGCCTGTGATCGCTTTTGTGGGTGTCTATATAAGGATCACAGTGATACAGGTACCAACCTAAACCCTCTTATAGATTATTATATATATATATATATATATATATATATATATACACACATACACACACACACACACACACATATATATTTTATTTATTGAAAGGAAAGTGAATCGGGAAGCCCAGATCCACATTTACAGCATGCTTGCCGACATTCTGGCTGCCCCTTCCGGGAGGGAGCATCCAGATCAGCATAGCAGGGGGGCGTGGCCTGCATAGGGGGGCGCGGATCTCTTACCCGGCATTTGTGGGCGGAGTGGGGGCGTGGTCATGAGATCGCGTCACTTTGGCCTTGCTAAACAATGCAGAGATTACCGGCAATTTGTGAAGCAGGGGGTAGGGCCAAAATGATGCAATTCAGCGTGAATCGCGTCAAAGGACTCTAGCATGGACACGACAACATAAGCGCAAAAGAAAGTAGTATCGCTTAGCGGTCTCTGCTAAATGTTATTGGAATTTCTCTTGCTGCGATAGCAGTGACTAAAAACATCTGTACGATCATGGGAATTAGGAAAGAGGCCTTTAATATTTCCATTACATACATACAAGGAGAAAATGAGAAGTAAGATGAATGTGCCTTCATACATAGGGGTCTATTTACTGAGCAGTGTTAGGAGACAGAGTGAAAAGTGATAAGGTGCCAGCCAATCAGCTCCCAACTGTCATCTCACAGGCTCCCAACTGCCATCTCACAGGCTCCCAACTGCCATCTCACAGGCTGTGTTTGAAAAATGACAGTTGGGAGCTGATTGGCTGGCACCTTATCACTTTTCACTCTGTCTCCTAACACTGCTTAGTAACTAGACCCCATAGAGTATAAACAATGGCTGCATACTAAATCTTTCCTTCATAAAACTATGACAATACATAGACGATACAAGCATTTACATGGGCACTCTCACTCTAATACACAAGATGATCCAACGCTGAAAACTCTGCATGTTTACATCTATTAATAGTATTTTTTAAGTCTAGCGGAGCTTTAAGACACATATTTAAGTGAATTCTACTTTATCACATGGAAAGGAGCGAATGATTGTTGACATTTGTGTCTGTGCTTCACTACCCACTGCAATCCCTTCCCGAACGTGTTTACACAGAGGATGATAAATTCAGATAAATATGCTTACATTAGGAACTGAGGAAGATGACATTTATACCATCGCAGGATATAGAGAAATAGGAACAGTGTGTACAAGTTGGTCAGTGAGTTGGACGCTACACTGCATTCCTCAGGATATGACGTGACAAAATCATTTGGATCGAATCACATTAGATAAAAAGAAAAAAAATATATATAATTTTGGAGCAGAAAGTCAATTGTTACAGTCTGGTCACTTCCTAACAAACCGATGTCTCCCCCGACTGACCGCAGATCACAAAACAGGGACAGCAGCAAGAAGCACTTGTAGAATAATATAGAATAAAACTGACTTAAATGTACAACAGTTTTGCTTGTCGTGGTATTTCCTCAAATATCAGATGGGATTATTATTATAAACCTTTATCTAGGAAGCGCCACAATTTTCGGCAGTGTCATACAGAGCAAAGATACAAAAGCAGGTAGACAGTGATAAGCATTACAAATATACAGTCAGGTGTATAAATATTGGGACATTGACAGAATTTTCATATTTTGGCCTCTATTCACCACCACAATGGCTTTGAAATGAAACAAACAAGATGTGCTTTAACTGCAGACTTTCAGATTTAATTTGAGTGTAAATACAACCAAATCAGGTGAACGGTGTAGGAATTACAACGGTATCTATATGTGCCTCCCACTTTTTAAGGGGCCAAAAGTAATGGGAATATCAACTCAAAAGCTATTTCATGGACAGGTGTGGGCTATTCCCTCGTTATTTCATTATCAATTAAGCAGGTAAAAGGTCTGGAGTTGATTCTAGGTGTGACATTTGCATTTGGAATCAGTTGCTGTCGACTCTCAATACGAGATCCAAAGAGCTGTCACTATCAGTGAAGCAAGCCATCATTAGGCTGAAAAATCAAAACAAACCCATCAGAGAGATAGCAAAAACATTAGGTGCGGCCAAATCAACTGTTTGGAACATTCTTAAAAAGAAAGAACGCACCGGAGAGCTCAGCAACACCAAAAGACCTGGAAGACCACAGAAAACAACTGTGGTGGATGACAGAAGAATTATTTCCCTGGTGAAGAAAAACCCCTTCACAACAGTTGGCCAAATCAAGAACACTCTCCAGGAGGTAGGTGTATAATGTGTCAAAGTCAACAATCAAGAGAAGACTTCACAAGAGTGAATATAGAGGGTTCACCACAAGATGTAAACCATTGGTGAGCCACAAAAACAGGAAGACCAGATTAGAGTTTGCCAAACATCATCTAAAAAAGCCATTACAGTTCTGGAACAACATCCTATGGACAGATAAGACAAAGATCAACTTGTACCAGAGTGATGGGAAGAGAAGAGTATGGAGAAGGAAAGGAACTGCTCATGATCCAAAACATACCACCTCATCAGTGAAGCATGGTGGTGGTAGTGTCATGGCGTGGGCATGTATGGCTGCCAATGGAACTTGTTCCCTTGTATTTATTGATGATGTGACTGCTGCCAAAATAAGCAGAATGAATTCTGAAGTGTTTCGGGCAATATTATATGCTCATATTCAGTCTAATGCTTCAGAACTCATTGGACGGCGCTTCACAGAGCAGATGGACAATGACCCGAAGCATACTGTAAAAGCAACCAAAGAGTTTTTTAAGGCTAAAAAGTGGAATGTTATTCAATGGCCAAGTCGATCCCCTGACCTGAATCCGATTGAGCATGCATTTCACTTGATGAAGACAAAACTGAAGGAAAAATGCCCCAAGAACAAGCAGGAACTGAAGACATTTGCAGTAGAGGCCTGGCAGAGCATCACCAGGGATGAAACCCAGCATCTGGTGATGTCTATGCGTTCCAGACTTCAGGCTGTAATTGCCTGCAAAGGATTTGCAACAAAGTATTAAAAGTGAAAGTTAGATTTAGGATTGTTTAGTTTGTCCCATTACTTTTGGCCCCTTAAAAAGTGGGAGGCACATATAGAAACCGTTGTAATTCCTGCACCGTTCACCTGATTTGGATGTAATTACCCTCAAATTAAATCTGAAAGTCTGCAGTTAAAGCACATCTTGTTTGTTTCATTTCAAAGCCATTGTGGTGGTGAATAGAGGACAAAATCTGAAAATTCTGTCAATGTCCCAATATTTATGCATGACAAATAAAATTATAACCAGCAGAGACTACAAGCCCACTGGCCTGTTGGATAGACCGGGAGAGGCTGCACTTGAATGACAATGCAAGATGAGAACTCCAGAATATTTAAGATGAACGTAGGAATTTAGAGTTTTTATCTAAATAGACCTGCTATACAGGAGGAGTTGCCTTCTGAATGCTTTTGGACGCACGTCCTAACAGAGCGCTGCAAACTTTTCTCTCCTTTAGCAAGAAATCTAAATGCGAAAGTTGATAATTTAACAAAAAATAAATAAAAACCTCCAATGCCGCATGAGAATTATAAGCACTTCGCCTGAACCTGTAAATATATGCAATTCAAAATATCAAAATGTGTTGATCAACTGAATAGTTAGAATTTTCTTCTACTGTATTTAAACACTATGGAAAACTATACTTAAGAAGAGAAGTATAGTCACCATTAACTGATTAGCAATGTCCCCTTCTTCTTCTAGATCTCAGACTGGTTGTTGTTATGGGGACCAGTTTGTGGTAGTAAAGTAACGTAACAAATATCTACTACCTGAAATGAGAACGCTAATTAAACAGAAGACAATTATGTTAAGTTAACTTTTTTATTTTTGTAACTATAGCTTAACATTTGCCAACTAGGTATATTTTTACCATATACAACAATGTATTATGCAAGACTTTTTTTTCTATCTAAATGTACCCTAAATGACCATAAGGTGCCTGCAATTTCTGCCCTGTCCCTTGTTTTATCTAGGGAAAACAGAATAATCTGCTTATCAACAGCAAGAGAACGTAAATGGTAACAGGGCACTATGCGTGTAGAAAGTGTTGAATTAAGACAAAAAACATAAATACAATGGTTTGGAATAAAACAGTTGGAGTAAGGAAGACACTGACCTAAATAAACAATACTCTCTTAATTGAAGTGACATAAAAAATAATCTGAATGCAAGTTCATAGTATAGTGTGGGTCAAAAACTACACAAACACCAAATAGTAATCAAATGTAAAATTGATTGGCTTATAGGCTTGTTGGTAATTCTGCTCAGACGATAACCGCAACTGGTCTGTGTGTGGTCATATTCTGACCACTATAATAGATAACAAAAAAACATTGAGAGACATGTGCCGATTGGCCAGATTGCATCCAATTTAGCCACTGCGTGTAGCAGGGAGGGCTTTCGTCTGGCCCAATTAAGTGATCTTTATGGTCAATTTATTCAGTGTCCATAAAGCTATAGACCACATGTACACTTTCTAAAACCTGTTGAACGTTTACATGTTTCTATATGTTAAATGCAATCTCCCTAGGGAATTCAAAAAATATAAAATAAAAAAAAAAATTATTAAAAAATAAAATAAATGCCATCATCACAGTTTCTTTTGTAGAACGAGTTATTTACAAAGATACTGTGCGGGAGAGTTCTTGATGACAAGTCTAGATTTCATTATATTTAATTACTTCCAATCAACACCAAAAGTAGTTTTGGTGAAGTTCAGCCAGTCTCCTGAAGCCAGGAATGGTCCAAC
The DNA here is from genome assembly GCA_031769625.1 of Taudactylus pleione. Lineage (NCBI taxonomy): Eukaryota > Metazoa > Chordata > Amphibia > Anura > Myobatrachidae > Taudactylus > Taudactylus pleione. Next base: position 13,461,582 of record JAUIMM010000188.1, read on the forward strand.
GCAAGAAATCCGACAGCTAGCAGCTTGCTGGATACACGTCTCTTTCGGATGCTCCCCTTCTGTGAATTGAGAGGGGATGGGTCTTTGACAATACTGGTAATTTGTAGAAGCTCGATAAAGGAAAGAGAAATCCCTTCAATGAGCTGTTACAGACATTGGGGAACCAACCAAAATTACTCCTGCTGGATCAGAGGCCAATAAGATCAAAGTCAATTCCACCCACAACTAAAGATTTTGTTTTCGGTCGATTTAGTCTATAAAAGATAACATTTACATTATTTTACAGATATACACTATTGAATCTACAAGCCTAAATAGTAAACCTAACCTTTATATCTGGAGTCAAAGGAACAGAACTTCAAGTGTACGAGCAATGAGAAAATTGTACAATGGTTGCGCTATCGACCAAGTAGGACATTTAAGCAAATCATCTCCCAGATATAGCTGTACACAGTTTCTTTGCAAGATAGTCCACATATAGTAGAGCATGGGCCTAAGGTTCAGAGAACAAGCAAAACATGATAATATGTAATTATATCCGGTCTGAAAGGCGTGAAAGAAATGACTTGATTTAAGAAGGATGAAGTCACCATCTCAATACCTGCTGTGGCTGCTTTGTTTGTGAGAAGACTTAACCACACAAGACCTGGCCGCCCACTTCTCTTCATACTGTGGGATCACCCCGAAAGAAATGCTGCAATAACAATGTACAGAACAGCAAGAAGTATTTGATAATGGACATGGAAATCCAAAGGGGGAAGAAATCCAGAATAGTGGCCAGAAAGCAGGACTTAGAATGCTTACAATTACGAGGTCAGATTGGAATATCCCCATGTGAGGCAATATCACCTACAAGTTCGTGTATATCTGTGGTTTGGGAATGAGAGCATTGAGGTTTCCGAGGTTGTTGTCAATGTGAAAAACAGGAAGTGAGAATACATTGAGTGAGTTAGTGTTCAGTGCCAGATAACTGGGCTTCTCGTATTATCTTGTACAAACAAAGGCGTCGGTGTACTCAATCAGAGCTTCTCCGATGGCCACGCAAATAGATAAAAGATAAAATAGACTCTTGGAAACGCTCAAAAGAATAAATGGAGAAATGGGGAAGGAGCAGAACGGTAGTTCAATGCCCTGACCGAAGCAATGTGACTAAGCCGAATTCCGGTGGCAGATGTTGTGTATCTATGAAGGAATCTGTGCATGAAACAAGATTCTGAGCACAGAACAGTGTAAATGAGTACAAATAGCACTTCCTACTGCATTAGAAGTGAGCCCTATACCTAGCTGGACCCCTTGTGTCAATTTTAGAATATACTGCATCTCCTAAAAGCAATGAAACCTGAAAGCAGATTCTAGGACTAAAACTTGGGGTCCGACCCATAGTTTGCACATCTTAAATGCTTGAGAACGGTATGTCTCACCAGAAGATGATCAGAAACTGCGCATGCGTCAAGGTACATTACCGTTGTCGTTCACAGTGACTTTTTACTTGCAGTGTGATTGACAGTTAAGCAAAAAAAGAAAAAAGGAATCCTGGCGCCTAGCCAACCTGGCACTTATGGATACAACCAATATGTTTGCTGCAGCTATCTGTTGTATATAAGGGGATCGCCAACCCTTATTGAAAGATACAATTGTAAAATAGCAAAAATAACAGATAGCGCTGCAATCAATAGGATAATCCACACAATAATTTTAATATGTAATATACATGTTTATTAATACAATATTTAAAATAATAATAAAATTGGCCAATATTGAAGAGAAAAAAAAAAAAAAAAAAACAATTATAAAAAATGGACAAACATTGTATGCAAGATTCCACTTGTTCTAATTGACAATGAATATAAACTAATCTCTTATAAAAACACCATTAACATGGTACCATCAATTAGTAGCTATATACTCCACACATGCAGAGACTGCACATTGAAAATGAGCATATATGTTTTAGATAATCAATAATTACTGGTCATGCTTTTTTATGCAGGGCTGTATAAAATTCCAAGGATAATGCTGCTTTTTTGTGATTATAAAGAGAAAAAAAACAAACATACAGTCCAGCACTTGGATTGTTAGCACACTAAGGTGCAAGTCTCAATAATTCAATTGTTCGAATGATTGACACATTAATAAAAACATACGTTCCAGTACTTATATGGTTAACACGCTGTAGTGTAAATCTCAGAATTCCATCCTCTTTGGTTTTTTTTTTTTTTTATAAGCCCATATCAAGCATTTGAGATATTTATCACACTGAGGTACAGATCACCGTATTAAATGAAGGTATGCAGTCCAGCGCTTTGGTGGTTAACACACTGTGGTGCAGATATCAAAGTTCAATCCTCTCAGTGTTTTTTTAGCACATATCCATGTTATAATATTCACTAGATACAGATCTCAGAATTGAATCCTCTTAGTAGTTGCTATAACACATATCAAGCACTGAGATGGTTATCACACTGAGGTACAGATCAACATATTAAATAAAAGCATGAAGTCCAGCACTTAGATGGTTAACACACTGTGATGTAGATATCAGAGTTCAATCCTCTTAATGGCTTTTTTAGCACATATCCATGTGATAATACTCACTGGGAACTTAGCAGAGGGATATTGTAATACTCCTTCCCAGGCTTAGTGTGCTTTAAAGCTGAACAGTCCTTGCTGCAAGCAACAGGTAACGTGGAGCATGCACGTTGGTAGGTATAATGTAACGCGTTTCCCCGCCTCTCTCAGACAGAGCTCTGTCTGAGGAAGCCGCTGAGACTCTGAGAGAGGCGGGGAAACGCGTTACATTATACCTACCAACGTGCATGCTCCACGTTACCTGTTGCTTGCAGCAAGGACTGTTCAGCTTTAAAGCACACTAAGCCTGGGAAGGAGTATTACAATATCCCTCTGCTAAGTTCCCAGTGAGTATTATCACATGGATATGTGCTAAAAAAGCCATTAAGAGGATTGAACTCTGATATCTACATCACAGTGTGTTAACCATCTAAGTGCTGGACTTCATGCTTTTATTTAATATGTTGATCTGTACCTCAGTGTGATAACCATCTCAGTGCTTGATATGTGTTATAGCAACTACTAAGAGGATTCAATTCTGAGATCTGTATCTAGTTAATATTATAACATGGATATGTGCTAAAAAAACACTGAGAGGATTGAACTTTGATATCTGCACCACAGTGTGTTAACCACCAAAGCGCTGGACTGCATACCTTCATTTAATACGGTGATCTGTACCTCAGTGTGATAAATATCTCAAATGCTTGATATGGGCTTATAAAAAAAAAAAAAAAACAAAGAGGATGGAATTCTGAGATTTACACTACAGCGTGTTAACCATATAAGTACTGGAACGTATGTTTTTATTAATGTGTCAATCATTCGAACAATTGAATTATTGAGACTTGCACCTTAGTGTGCTAACAATCCAAGTGCTGGACTGTATGTTTGTTTTTTTTCTCTTTATAATCACAAAAAAGCAGCATTATCCTTGGAATTTTATACAGCCCTGCATAAAAAAGCATGACCAGTAATTATTGATTATCTAAAACATATATGCTCATTTTCAATGTGCAGTCTCTGCATGTGTGGAGTATATAGCTACTACTTGATGGTACCATGTTAATGGTGTTTTTATAAGAGATTAGTTTATATTCATTGTCAATTAGAACAAGTGGAATATTGCATACAATGTTTGTCCATTTTTTATAATTGTTTTTTTTTTTCTCTTCAATATTGGCCAATTTTATTATTATTTTAAATATAGTATTTATAAACATGTATATTACATATTAAAATTATTGTGTGGATTATCCTATTGATTGCAGCGCTATCTGTTATTTTTGCTATTTTATGATTGACAGTTAGGAAGCATTTGTGGGAGGTAACGGAGAGTGGCAGTAAAAAACTTAGATGCGTTGCACCAGTTTTCGAGGCGTGTCACATCTTGCATCTGCGATACGGTATAGAATAAAAAGGTCTCTGGCGCTACAATTCCCACAGCTATCCTGGATAGAGTTACTCAGAACTTCGATAATGCAGACGCTTGGATTGTAACACCGCAGGTGGGCGTCTCAATACAATCCTCTGCGTCTGCGACATTTGTAAAGGCCCGGTGTGCAGAGGTTCCACGCTTTCAGGTAAATACAGGGGATCTTTTTTTTTAGTTCCCTTTTAGATGTGTTTGAATTATATTTTAGCTATTCTATCATCACATGGCCAAAAGAAAATTATTCCAGTCTCCAAGCTCACTGTTGAACACCAAAGTCCATTTAATTATGGTTTAGTTTTCACTGTAGTTTTTAATTAAGGAAACATGTTTCCAATAGACCCGGAGTAATATCCTTACAAAGAGCCATCACACGAGTTGCAATCAGAAAACCAATGAACATTTTAATTGAACTGCCTTTTTTCCTGAAAACATTAAACGACCTGAAACATAACACGGCCCCTGTTTTAATTACATTGAAATATAATTATGCCCTGAAAGTAAATGTATACGTTAATTTAAATAATCCTCACCAAACAACTACACCCACATTGTGAGTTATTCATAATTAATATTAAATAATGTACAGTGTAATTTTTTAACGGCATTATGCTGGAATATTGGAATTCCCGCTGACAACTGTATTTCAAAGCAAAGGTGCAAAATATTATTTTTGGCTGAACCAGTAATACACAACCTGGTTTCTGACCAGGAAATAGCGATAGTGATACAGGTCCTGATTGAGAGGTGGACGCAGGCGCGGCTGACCCTTTTGGGGGACCCCTGTCTGCAACTTTATGCAAATGCCACTACACAGTCCTTCCCTGGTGTACATTGGTGCGTATGAATGTGCAAGGGCTGAGCCGCCCACTTGGAGGCACTGTAGATACTGTAACACCGCCTGATGACTCTTTAAGCGCCTATAGTCCTATAGGAGGTGCAGATTTTCCATCTGGGTATGACCTCCAAAGTGAACGATTGAGCGTCTTTTGTACGCAAACGCTTCCCAAAAAATGGACCATCTCCGTGCGCCTGTTAGTCACCGACCAGGAATGCTCTGCACTTTTCCCAAACATTTTTTGATCCTGTGTATCTCAATCGTCGCAGCTTACACCCTTTGCAACGTGTGTCATAGGAATTTTGGGGGATTTTCATGCACGTTGTCGAAGCTGGATTATTGGCTGAGACAAGATCAGTTTAAAATTGAATCACAGCAACACCATCTTGCGACTGGCCGCAAGACGCCATCTTGGAAATGAGATCGCAAGACGCCATTTTGCGAATGGCAGCCTAAGCGCCATTTTAGATAAACTCAGACTTTAGTACATGTGGCGATATTACTATTAGCATCATGCGATTGCATCTGTGACCATCGCCATAAGTTACGGCGATTCACCAAAAGCCCATTTCATGACTTTACGTAGTTTGAGTGCTCTGGATAAAGTGTATAGTATTATAATTCCCCTAAAGTATATATTTCAGAAACGGCTTTACAGTATGTCAAAATTGGATTGCATTAGCAACAACAGAGCAAATGGCCACGTGACAACTAGCCTGTGTAGACAAGCTTCCTGGATAGAACGTCTGCTCTCACTCCAGGTGGCCCTGCTCGAATACACACCTTACATTAGCAGGCTTCCTGCAATAAAATACCTTCAAAGCCAAGAGTATTATCTTAGGTTTGGGTCTTGTAGCTGTGCTAATTTGTATTTACACAAGAACCTGGGAGAACAAAGGACTTTACTTTTGAGCCTGGGAAGGGTGGGGGCTGCTGAGAGAGGGGGGTGTGTGGAACTATAAGGCTCAGCATTCCACACTGCTAGGTGTTCACTTAGTTTAAGTGAGATTTAAGTGCACCATTACTCATACACACATTAATTTGCACAATTGCGCTGGTAAATAATCGCATATTAGCGAATGCATAAGATCCTATATGAAAACACTGTTCATTAGCTTTATGCACACGCATCTGCTCCAAGTTAACTAGCGTCTTTATATCAAACCCTGCATACTCACACATTACATATCCACATACAAGGTTCCATAAGCTTTAAGGGATAAGATTTAAGTTCGTTCATTTAGTATAAATGCTGTGAAATAAAGATTATTTGGTAACTAAGGTTTTATACATGCTAAGTAAGCAGTGTTTGGTTTTGTACTGATGCGTACTCTTTCAACAGAATTCCGGTATTATCGGTGTGGATATCGCATCATGCATTCTCAACTTATGGACCGCAGAGACTTCAAGCAACAAAATGTATATTATATGAACAACTGTTAGGATGTTACATGGGACGGGAAACCAGAGACCCTCAGTTGTTGGAGGCTGGGTTGTGTCTATTTGAATCAGCCTGTTAAATGCTCTGTAACAGATGTATCCCCCTTGAGGACCAATGGCATCAGCAACAAACTTCTCTATTGTGTTGTCTATTACTGGGGGGTATAAATATGTGTGCTCCAACACTGGGTCTTAGTCTTCTTGCTGAATGCTGACTGATGAGGGGTTTCTTGCTGATGCCTAACATCTGGACCAGAGAGCGCTGCGTATGTATAATTGTACTTGGGTCTGTATAATCTCTTTGCGCTTAGATTATATGAGGATCATAGCGTGTAACTGCTGTACTTTTACTTGAATAATACTTTGTGCTTTGGAACCACAGATTCTAGGTCTTAAGTCTTTATTTACTGTATGACTGCGTACGCAAAATAGCGTCATCCTTAGAGGTTTATAGGTAGGATATTAGAAGGTATAGGCACCGGTATATAGAGGTTCTAATTCAGTATCGTTAACGTGCAGTAACGCAAAAAAAAAAAAAAAAAGATGCTCAACTATGTGAATATTGGCATTGCCTGTGTGTCAGAAAAAGGCCCACAGTGAGAATTTTTTTTTTTTTTTACCAGGGCAAAGGGCGGGAGTGATCCAGATCTCCAGGGGTCTTGGAGGCTTTACCCCCGTTTCTCTACTACAGGGGTGGGGAACCTTTTTTCTGCCGAGGGCCATTCTGATATATATATATATATATATATATATATACATACACACACACACACATTTATATATATATATATAACATTATTCGCAAGCCCGGAGCAGGCCACGCCCCCTCGGTGTGATGTCACACAGGGCGGGGCCACAATTTCCGCTGATTACAGCAATGCCCTGTAAGGGCAGCAGTGTGACTAATGACAGCCCAGACGGCACTGCTGCACAGATTCTGGCTGCAGGGTACCATTCTAGGCACCCTGTTAGCCAGATGAGGCCAGCAAAAAGAGGCTCCAAGTGCCAGACCAAATGATTCTGGGGGCTTTATACGGCCCCCGGGCCTGAGGTTCTCCATCTCTGCTCTACTAGATGGGTAATAAAAAAAAAAATTAAATCCAATTGCAATTTTCATTCATTCACTGTCCACAAAGTAACCATGAAAAGACTAACATACCCGAAGTACATGTTGTAAAATATATCAGAAAGAAAAATTCTACACGAGATGACTTTATACAAATTGTTGTCACCATTGAGAGTACAATTTCTGATGCAGTAGCTCTCAAATGGGTGTTGCTAGTAAGCGATAAATTCATCTGGTCAAGTACAAACCAGTTTTCCATTATTGCTGGGGAACAACACTGGACTGCAGTTAAAATAATCCTAAAATATCTCAAGGGCTCAACTTCCTTGAAGCGAAAATTTTTAAAGTACTTTATAGGAATACTGAACTGAAGTCTTTCTGTGTTGGCGGCTGGGGATCAGATGAGGATGACAGCCATTTTTACACGGGATATCTGTTTGCAATGGTAGGCGCAGCAGTCAGCTGGGTGAGCAGAAAGCAACCCACTGTTGCCCTATCCACCACTGAGGTGGAGTACATGGCGCTTACAGATCGTGCCACAGAAGCCTTATACTTAAAAGATAGGTTATATATGAATTAGGTCTTCTGAATCATGATGAGACTATCAACTTGTAGTGTGAGAAAGCGCCTTAAGACATAACTTCATCCATGAGTTAATGGAGAAGAAGTCTGTCAACAATACCTTTGTAGGGAGTGAGGATAATGTCGCTGATACGTTGACTAAGGAACTAACGTCACAACTCCTAAATGTGTTCCTAAGAAGTGCAGACTGGAACATAGTTGATGTGTGTTGATAGGACTTATCTGCTATTGTTTTAACACATATCCCTAAAATGTTTTCTGGTTACAGGAAGGACATTGCTGACATAGTCACGTGAGGTAAAATATTACGTGTTTTATGTAACTGGAGGTGGCTCAGGGTGAGGTGGGTGTTGGAGAGTAGTGTGCTCCAGCATTGTCTCCTCTCACTCCGGGCACAGTACCGACACAAGTATCCTAACCCTTCCCTAACCCATCTTTCCCGCAGCCTAACCCTAACTCTCCCCCCCACACCCTAGCCCTCCCCCTTGTGCCTAACCCCCCCACCAATCCCAATACTTACCATCAGGATGCCAGCAGTCGGGATTCCAACATCCCTACAGGCACTAGGACCCAAAGCATGCAAGAGGTGTGACCTCTGACCCAGCGCATGTGCATTCTGAAGCATGTTACTGTATAGGGTGTCACAGTACTATGCAGATAACCCAGGTCCCCATTTAATAGGTCATATCAATTACTTTTCTATGGTTTCTAGAGGCTACAAAGTGCCACTATGAACTGTGTAAATTCTTAAATGTGACCAGATTTGCTGTAATTCTGACAATTAGGTCATTGCTAGACTGGACTGGCTCAATATCATTGTTTCAGTGATGCCAAGAGACTGATCCTAACCTACATGGGATTGAGGTTAGATGGCATACAGCACTGGCAGGAAATGTAGTTGCAGAACGTCCAAGATCTGACCCTGTGACATCAAATTGCCGCACCAGCTGGTTTATGTTCACTTGTGTGGCCAAATTGAAAAATGTGCCATCATTTGTGGTAGGTGGTCACATGTGCCCGCTGTGCATCATTTACTTTCCTAAAGACTGTTCCTGTCAGCCAGTAACTCTGTGCCATGGCCTGACAGGAACCATCAATGGTGGGCACACAGATGGCCATCCCTAATCCATTGTAACAACATTTATACCTTATAAACAGTTCTCTTTGTGCATGAATATTTTAATTAAAGTGCCCTAATATACAGCATGGTACAGATACAGTTTTATTCAGATGACACACCTTTACAGGCAACAAGTATAACAAAAAACCCACTAAAAAAACAAAAAACAAAAACCTAACATTGCACTCCAACCAAAAGTAGAAAAAGCTAAATCACTGTATACACATACACATCATAGCCCCAGTACTAATGCACATCTAAGCCTATATAGGATTACAAACAGGTCTTACCTGATCCTAAAGCATCAAAAGTATTTCTGTCCTTCTTGTTCATTCGAAATGACTGAATGTCCTTTTCTCTGTAGGATCCAAACCCTTCAAATGTCCTCCTTTTATTGCCATTCAATTCACCATCTCTCTTGTCATTGGATGAATTAATTTCCCCAAACAGGTCGGAAGACTCCGTTCGGGAACTGCAGTCGTTCCCAGAAAACCTTTTCAAACAGTTATCGACAGATTCATTGCTTAAGTCATTTTTATCTTTCAATTGAGTCCAGTGCTGACTATCTGAAAGTGATAACGATGAAAGAGTGTCCACTTCAAAGGACGACTTTGGACCTCTTTGTCCGGTTTCACAATGCTGGTGCTTCGGCCTCTCTTTGTATTTGCTTTTATCGTTTGCAGAGGAAAGGTCTTTGCTAGAACTGCTGCTCAGTTTCTCATTTGCGGCATGACCTGAAAAGCTTGTGGACTTGCCTGAAAAGAAACCACTGAAATCACTGTGTCCCCCGAGGACACGGTCATCCTTATGCTTGTGCTTATGTTTGTGTTTCCTTTTGTGAAGCCGGCTGCTTGAAAGTCCAACAGCTCCGGTTTTGGATGAGGCCACGTCACCTAAGCCCATACCTACGGAAGTCTGCAGGTGTACGCCATGTTTGGTTTTATGCTTGGCGACCGCAGACATTTTCATATGCGAGGATGTGTGGAACTGTGGTGGTGGAACAGAGGGCCTCATAAATGGAGAAGTTGCCCCAAGCGTGTGAGACAGATACAAAGGAGCAGGATACTGACCATAATAACCAAGGTTCATCATAGGCATTGATGTGTAAGGCATTCCATATGGTGCATAGTAACTTCCACTGGGAATAGGGTACCCAAACCCTTGTAAAAAAGGCACCTTTGTCATGGTGTCATTGGTTTTGGCAGGTCTACCACGCTTTTTCTTTGACTTCAAGTCAGAGGTCCGGCGAAGGTAGAGCAATGGGTCATACTGTATATATGGCACTGGGTAATAGTGATCAAAGTTTATCCTGAAGATACTGGGATAAGGATTTTCATGGTAGAACGTGTAACTCCTGTGGGAAATTCTGAAGACTTGAAACTTGTTTATAAGGTCTTCAAGATCTGCAAGGAATTGCAGATTGTCCCTGTTCTGCAAACCTTTCCTCTTTCTCTTGTGCTTTGGCTTTTTAACACTTTCATGAACAAGAAAGTTATCAACGATGAGATGTTTCTGTCGGTGGCCATGCTTGCTCTTTGTGCTGGTTTCAGATGGAGTAACCTCTGGATTATCCAGGGTGCAAAAATCAAAGGAGTACCTTCTACGAGATTCTGAGCTCTTCTCAGCTTGGTCGGAAGTGCTGTTGTTGTCTGTACCAATTCCGCTGTCACTCGGGATGGTCTCTTCACTGTGAGACTCGCTTACAGGAGACAGTGTGACCTCTTTTAAGGACCCTATCTCACACAGATGAGAAGGGGAGTGAGCCATTAATCTTGGTGGTGACAACTTCCATGAACTTCCGTGTATTCCTTTCTGGGCTTTCGTTGGAAGAGCACTGATTGGCTGAAGATTTGGCATAGTTTTTAAATCTGAAAATATTGTGTCAGTGCTGGCAGGACTAAGATTTCCATTAGAACCTATAAACTGTGTTGCAAAACTGTGAATAGCTGCTGGTGAAGATGCCACGAATGACTGCAAGTTGGAAGGCACTGTTGGGATTTCGGGCTGGCTAGAAACAGGCTTGGTCTGTTTAATGGCTGTTCTGCGGTCATTTTGCTGGGGAACCTGCTCTGCTCTCGGCTTTCTCCCCCTTTTCTTTCCTATATAGATTGTTCCCCTCTTACTGACATTAATCTGCTTGCCCAACCTGGCATCAAGAGTTGTCGTTACAGTTGCTATTGCATTTGACTGTGGCTGAGATTTAGATTTCAAGGCTATGCTGCTTGAGCAAGACAAAATTTGGTTTAGGATATTTTTTCTTTTAAGAGTTTTCATTTTGTTGATGGTTCTTATAGTTTTTTTATCCAATATTCCAAGCTTTCCAACTTTTTTGTGAAATTCTAACTCACTGATTGATTTTTCGATGGAAGGAGTTATTTGAACCAGGTCAGCAAGGTTATGCCTACCCTTTCTCTTATTCATACCAAGGAACTCTCGGTTGATGGGACTTACTGGGCTTGTAGACGTTCCTTCATGGATTGTCTCAACAGTAAGTAAAGGTTGTTTCTTTGGTCTACCCCTTTTCTTTTTCACAGGTGTAATCACTGTAAGGCTATCTGTATTCGTATAAAGTGGGCTAGAGGGAGTTATTGGGTAAGCAGACGGAGGATCTACCACAATTTTCTCAGAAAGAGAAACCAAATTTTCATGGGGAGTATTTATTTTAGGCTTCCCGCATGCCCATCTTTTCTTTGCTGCCAACTTGGGATGCTGTAAATCGGGCACCTTAGACCTAGAGCTATCAGAAATGGCTTTTGATACAGGCAGGGCAGCTGATTTTTGCAAACGGGTCATGCCATTTATGAATGTTTTTCCTACACTTCCAGTTAGGTCCATTAACTTTGACGGCGGTTCAAGACTGGTAACTTTACCCTGTTTTACTACTCTGCTGTCTTTCCTGTTTGCTTGGGGTTGAGAAATGACTTGGGTGCACATTTCATTAGTTACTTGCCGCCCAGAAGGCTGGTCCTGGTCTGGTACCTTTTTGTCTATAGCTGGTTTCAGAGATGGTCTCTTTTTCCTTCGATTCAAAGGTGGATCGATTGTTGTGGATTTTATAGGAATTGTGATGCGCACATGACTCGAATCACTTTCGCACATATTTGCAGATGCGACGTCTGGCCTTTGCTGCGTAGCTGGAAAGCTCTCGTTATCTTTCTTCGTTTCTGCAGTGTCATGACTTTTGGGATCAAGTGCTTTTGGATTATTTTTTGCCCGCTCAGGTTCTGTCACCTGTACATTTTGATTTGGCTCCTTTTTGCCAGATTTCTTTTTTGCACTACCAAAGGGCTGCTCTGGTGGGTCAGCGGCCGCACCTTTTTGGTCCTCTAAGGGCGAAAGCCCATTAGTTTCGGCATTGTTGGAAGCCGGTAAACCGCTGCTGCTACTCGGCGATGAGACAGAACTGCCGGTTGGACTTTCCTTTGAAGCTGAAATGTGACTCCAAGGACTTCCCACATTAATTTTTTTTGATTGAGATTTGAGAAATGGAGACGACCTTTCCGGATTTGGACTTTTGGTGACATTAGAGGCCTCTTTGCCTGTTTCTGCATTCCGAAAACCACTCTGTGTTGACGGGCCAGAGTCTGGGCTTGGTAACCAGTCAAGATGATGCTGGTTAGTTTTCTGCTGGTGCTTTGGTCTTAAGGTGTCAGTGGTGATGTCTAGAGGAACACTGGAGTCGTAATGCAGGCCAGAATGTTTCTGTAACTTTTCATGCACCTAGAAAGGAAAGGAAAGGGTCATTATTCATGCTTTATCATTGCAACACTTTGACATTTACAGTGACAAAATCGTAACATTTAGTTGCATGAAACGGTTTATTATTACAGCAGATGTAAAAATAATAACTATTTTTCTATACATAAGTCCATTAAGAATGCACCCTTTATTTCCTTAAATTCCTGGTATAAAGAAAATAAACACTTGTCTGTTTATAGAAGTGCAAGGCTGAAAACCACAGAAAAGGACCAAAAAGTAAGTATCGGGGGGTGTGGGTAATCTTATTAAAATGTAAAACAGTTAAAGCTCTCCTTTTAGTGGTTACCTGGTTTCTTTACTCATAATTAGATTAAAAGCGGCCACCTCATTTAGTTACTACGTTCCATACTATCATAAATAAAGTTAAATAGAATACGAATATGTAAGCAAAAAGTGCAGTAATAGGGGTGTGTGGCTGGCGCTGCTGCACAGAGCACAGGGCACTGTGGGGGGCAACGTCGCTATGCCAAGGGCACCCTGCAGCCAGTAGCGCTACAGACTGGTAATTTGGAAATTACAGGAAGGCACCCTACCATGTATAGGGGGAATTGGTATGACATACTGCCGGACATAAGCCCAGCGGATGTAATACCAACGCCAAAAGGCGGAAGACTGAAGATCCCGACGGTAAGTATTTTACTATCCCTAAACCTCTCCCCCCCCCAACCCTCATTTAGGGGTGCCTGACCCTAACCTCCCCCTTAGTGCCTATCCTCCACCCAGGGGTGCCTAAACCTGATGCCCCCTCCCCACACCCTAAACCTAACCCTCAAGGGGGGGTGGGGGTGCCTAACCCTAACCTCCCCCCGGGGGTGCCTAACCCTCACCCCCCCCCCCCTTCCCCAAGCCTAACACTCAACCCTCCCAGGGGGTGCCTAACCCTAAGTCCCCCCGAGAGCCCTTAAACCTAAAACCCCCGCAGCCGTACGCTCACGACACCCGGCTTACCTTTGGTCGGCATGCCGGGCATTGGAATTTCGGCGGGTGGATAATGATAGGCGTGGGGATTTCGATGCCTATCATTAGTCCCGTGCTGGGATGTCACAGCCGCATACCGTATAGAGCTGCACTAGCGTCTAGTAGATGCTCCGTGAACTGCCGTGCTTCTGGGTGCTGGCTGGTCTCGACTCTATGTGCGATGTCATGCGTAAAGGGGGCGGGGCCGACACAGGACACATTAAAGCCCTGTTATGGCACTGGGAAGCATTCTTCCATATTTAATGGAACAAAAAAAAAAAGGATGGCATAAATTAATTTTACAAAAAACTAAGTTTAAGGAACAACTACTTTGTACAAGCTAAATATCTTAGGATAAAAAAAAAACCTCTTATTTTCTTTCATTTCTACAATGATTATCAATAATTAATTAAAACGAACTATTCCTGTCATTTTAATTGCAATATTCAATCTAAACCGGCCCCAGGCACAGTCAATGGCCACCTGTTTACTGGAACCTGCAGCCCGTCTCGGTATCAATGTAAAAACATCGAAATAAGGACATTTAAACCCCATGCTGTGGTCTACGATTAGACATTATATATTTTTTTTTATACATTTTGAAGGAATCACGGGGAGCGCACAGATCATCCTCCTCCTCAGATGGGGCGAGATCTCTACTTCAGATATTCCAGAACAAGAGACAAACAACAATTAATGAATGACACTTCCCTTCCAGTGACTGTGATGCTTGACCTAGAACCCTATGTTCCCTCAGTGAAGAGGGACTTTAATCCAACGTGAGAATTAAAAGATGATACGGTCATATTTACTTCTCCATAGACGAGGAGAGATTGAATATCCCAGTAGGACGTGGGCGGTCTAAGCGCACTAGATGTCACCCGAGACATTCCGGTTCTCGCAGTCCTAAGTCTATTTACAGATTTATTGGCACAGTCGAAAAGTAATTATTGCTATCTAATTAAGGAAGTGGTCTATTATTCACACAGATTTAACCTGTTATATACTGCCGCCATTAATCTCTAGGAAGCTTTGTACGGATTTTAATAACTCCTTATATTTCATACTCCTAAAATGTACTCACAATCATCAGCTCATTTGCAGAGACCCGAGAGTCCCCAGCAGTTATGGAGTAATAATTGTAGAACAAAATCGTCCTTAGTATGGTATTGGGGGCACAGTTTCCAACAGCAAATGGCCTGGTCTTTGCCCCTAACAGAACACCCCCCTTTATCCGGGATGCAGTCAGAAAGCCGACGGTGGAAATGCCGACCGCCGGCTTCCCGACTGTCTAATCCCAGCAGGGGTCTAATGACAGGCGTCGAAATCCCAACGCCTGTCATTTTATCTACACTGGGTGCCCGACGGCCGGCATCCCGAATGAAGGTAAGCCGGGCGGCGGGCGCGGACAGCCGCGCGGGGGGTATGTGGGTTAGGTCAGAGGCTCCCAGGTGGGGATTTAGGTTTAGGCACCACCCCGCTAGTGATAGGGTTAGGTTAGGCAAAGGGTTATTAAGGTGCGTACACACACAGCGATTTTTTGGACGACTGAACGATAACTATATCATTGTCGTTCAGTCGTCAAAAAAATCGTTCAGTTTCAGCCCCAAAACGACTGAACGATAAATACCAATGCGCGCTCCCGTTTGTAGTTGGTAGTTAACGTACATTGCCCGAACTTCCTGTCCAACCTGACGATATTGTCAGGTTGAACATGTTCGGTGATGAGGGAGGGAGCCCGGCAATGAACAAAATCGTTCTTGATTTCGTTCAGTGTTTGTGCTCATTGTCTTTAACGACACATGTATATATACACACACACACACATATCTATACCTTTATCTGTCTCTATACTGTATATATACACATATAATATATATGTATATCTCTTACAAGTCAACGCTAATACTCCAACGCCTCCTCTCTCAATCACTTGCAGTTCCATCTGTGTAATGGCTCTGCAAGTGTAATTCCCTATTAAGAGGCTTTATCTGGAGAGATAAGCAGCTGGCTCTCATGTCACTAATTGCTGTCTGCTGTGATTTTAAAACATCTGCAGCATTGTGTGTCTTTCATTTTCATATTCTAATCATCCTAAAAAGTTGAAAAATGGATCATCACTGATGGCTTCTGCGGGTTAATTACTGTGCGCTAACTGCGTAGAGGTAATTTAAAAAAGGCAGGCAGAAACCCAATCAGCAAGTTTGTTTTAAAAATTAATACCACCGCAGGAGCTGAAGGGAATATCAGTAAATGGGGAGAAAAAAAAAAGTGCAATACAGAAGCAGTTCTATAATTATGCCAGGTTAGTGACAGGAATAGCGGTCTTTGGTGCAACAGTTTAAGTACACACTCATAAAAAGGTCAGTTAAGACATAGGCCCGTATTCAGTTACAGAGCGAAAGTCCATGCTGGACTTTTCGCTCCACATCGGAGCTTTTCTGGGGATAAAGTATCGGGGCGCGTGCCTGCTTTATTACCGTATTCAATTTGGAGCCGGCAATAACAGGAGCCTGCGGAAAGGTAAGTATCGGGAAAAATCAGGGAATTTTCAGGAATTCATCCTGGGACCCCCCTAATGATGTCCAGACATGGGGGATCACTGTGGGTACCCCCGTTAACCCTGAAGAATGTGTTCTGCATTTTTAAATAGCCGCGGCAGGTGTTTTTTTCCCCGACATTAAAGAAATGATGCAGAATAGCAAATTTGGGGCACATGAAAATGGGGATAAGTATATTTTTAAGTCCCTAAACTTATTTTTTTAAATTGCAGAATACCCCTGAACCGATTGCACTATTTTTAAACTCTGTTCCCCATTTTTTTTTTTTTACCCCAAAATGAAAATAAGTTTTTTGCGGTGTCCCTATTTTTTTTTTTAAAAAAACTGTTTTTTCATTTTTAGGGGCTTTTCCCAGGGGTGCAGGCTATTTTTTTTTAAGCCTGCACCCCTAAACCCCAATTTTGCACTCTTTTTCGCCATGTAAAACATGGTGAAAAGTTATCCCCGTTTTTTTTCGAAGACTTTTCGAACCTGCGAAAAGTCTTTGAAATTGAATGCGGGGATAATTGAATTAGGCGAAAAATGAAAAATGACGTCATCGGCGATAAATTATCGACTTTTCCCAGCCTAATTGAATACCCCCCATAGTGGGGGAGATCATAGCGGCACGTATCGTGTCATCCTTAGGCCTGATTCGATTATCAGCGCTAAAGTTACCGCTGCTGCTGCAAATTTATAAACAACTTTTTTTACCCTTATTCGCAATCCAGGAGACAGCACTGATTAATTTGAAATGCAAAACTAGTATATCGGTGTGCGATGGAGTCTGAGCCTGTACAACTAGTATAGCGGTGTGCGATGGAGTCTGAGCCTGTACAACTAGTATAGCGGTGTGCGATGGAGTCTGAGCCTGTACAACTAGTATAGCGGTGTGCGATGGAGTCTGAGCCTGTACAACTAGTATATCGGTGTGCGATGGAGTCTGAGCCTGTACAACTGGTATATCGGTGTGCGATGGAGTCTGAGCCTGTACAACTGGTATATCGGTGTGCGATGGAGTCTGAGCCTGTACAACTAGTATATCGGTGTGCGATGGAGTCTGAGCCTGTACAACTGGTATATCGGTGTGCGATGGAGTCTGAGCCTGAACAACTGGTATATCGGTGTGCGATGGAGTCTGAGCCTGTACAACTGGTATATCGGTGTGCGATGGAGTCTGAGCCTGTACAACTAGTATAGCGGTGTGCGATGGAGTCTGAGCCTGTACAACTAGTATATCGGTGTGCGATGGAGTCTGATCCTGTACAACTGGTATATCGGTGTGCGATGGAGTCTGAGCCTGTACAACTGGTATATCGGTGTGCGATGGAGTCTGAGCCTGTACAACTAGTATATCGGTGTGCGATGGAGTCTGAGCCTGTACAACTAGTATAGCGGTGTGCGATGGAGTCTGAGCCTGTACAACAAGTATATCGGTGTGCGATGGAGTCTGAGCCTGTACAACTGGTATATCGGTGTGCGATGGAGTCTGAGCCTGTACAACTAGTATAGCGGTGTGCGATGGAGTCTGAGCCTGTACAACTAGTATATCGGTGTGCGATGGAGTCTGAGCCTGTACAACTAGTATAGCGGTGTGCGATGGAGTCTGAGCCTGTACAACTAGTATAGCGGTGTGCGATGGAGTCTGAGCCTGTACAACTAGTATATCGGTGTGCGATGGAGTCTGAGCCTGTACAACAAGTATAGCGGTGTGCGATGGGAGTCTGAGCCTGTACAACTAGTATAGCGGTGTGCGATGGAGTCTGAGCCTGTACAACAAGTATATCGGTGTGCGATGGAGTCTGAGCCTGTACAACAAGTATATCGGTGTGCGATGGAGTCTGAGTCTGTACAACTGGTATATCGGTGTGCGATGGAGTCTGAGCCTGTACAACTAGTATAGCGGTGTGCGATGGAGTCTGAGCCTGTACAACGGAACTTGGAATGGAAAAAAAGCTGCGTCCGTTGCATTGCGGCACTTCGTATACAGATCATACTTGCCTACCGTCCCGGAAGTCACGGGAGGCTCCAGATTTTTCGGGTAAACCCTCGCACCCCTGAAAGGGTAGGCACTTCTCCCGCATTCTGTCCACTTCCTAGTGAAGTGGGGAGAATATTACCGGGGATCGGCGGGTCCGTGCATTGGGGGCGGGGCCTAATGACGGGATTCTATGAAAATCGTGTCATTTAGTCCAGCCCCCTATTTTAAATATCCGACGTCAAGGTCAAATTCCCGCCAGGGGCGGGGCTTAATGACGCGACTGGGCTGACCCCCGTCCCCAAGTCCACCCTCCTGCTTCTCCCCTCCAGGCTTCTCCCGGGGAGGAGAATTTACAAGTCGGCAAGCATGATACGGATACATACTCGCTCGCACACATATATACAAGTGTCGCATATCAGATTAATCAGCACGATCCTGGGTGCATCTTATTTGCGTCACATTGCGATTAAGACGCATTTTCTGTCGATAAAGATGCAAAAAAAGTCGCTCGGTGCAAGCAGAGTCACACAGACCCAGTGCGCTGAGGGGGGCTGTTTGGCACAACTGCAGCTATAGTGTATGAGGACATACCTGTAGGTCACAGAGGTCTATAATTCTATACAGCGCATGCAGGAACTATTACGCAAGCCGCCAGATGCGCAAAAGTGTGCACATACCAGATCGTTAGTGGAAGAAAGAAATGAATCGCTTACATAAAAAGCTTGCGCGATATTTTCAATATTTCAATCGTGCAGCGTTGTTGGGGTGACACGATGTGAAGACGGGGGGACACCTACTTGATACTGCTATGAGGCCAATGGATTACGACTAGCCCTATGCACAAGTCAGGCAGTGTCAGATGCGCTGATTCCTTTGCAGGAACACACAGAGCATTTCCATATTTCATTTCAGGAACCACTGGAGCTCGCAATAGAGAAGTGACTGCACGGGGAGAGGAGAGATAACCAGGGGTGAAGGAGGATTTCATCACAGTGCGCGACGGATCCCTCACGCCAAGTCAGTCGCTATCTTGGCCGAGCACAGGGCCTAGGCAGCGCAGATTCACAGCCGAGACGTCTGATGGTTTTGTGGCTTGTGAGGGCTGAAATCACATGAAAGCATTTAGGTCCTTATCTCCTCCACTCACAGTTCCTGACAGCTGACAGACGATAAACCAATACAGCAATATTTGTCTACATCCCGATGGCAGATTGTAAAGTGGAATCAATGGGAAAACATCTAGAACCAGTCATTGGTGTCACTATATGAAAGGGGTTTAATTGAAACTTAAAATATTATTTATTTTTTTCCCTTTGCATTGGTCTCATGAAGCTACGCAAACTGTAGGTACGGTTTTGCACCCCAGTGTTCAAAGCGCACCCCTCTCTGAATCTCTAACACTCCTTTCACATCGCTCCTTGGACTTGCCTACTCTCCCAGAAAGGCTGGGAGGCGCCCAAAAAAACGTGTGGCACTCCCGGCCACCTTGAAAAGTGGGCAAGTCTTCCGCACCTCCCTCTAGCTGCCCACCCCCCCCAATGCCACCCATTTGCACCTTCCCCCGGGCGGCAGCCCACTTTCAGAGCACCAGTGGGCGGTCCGGGGGGCGGATGACTGGATTCGCGCTGATTCGCGTCATAGTAACCCAGCCCCTGCCTGCTTTCTCGACATTGTATAGCAGGGGGGCGGGGCCACAATGATGCGAACATGCCACCAGGCCCCCTGCACAGCCCACCATCCTGCCACCATGCCCCCTCTGTGCTGACCTGACTGCTCCCTCTCGGAGTATGGTCGTGTGTATTTGCAAAAAGGTCGACCGGGGTTTTTCCCGAGATCGACCTGGGTCATTCAACCCAGGTTACAGTAAAAGGAGGCGGCAGAGGAGCGCAAGGAGAGGAGTCATCTTTGTGAGCCAGTAAAAATGTCCACTTCTAGTGACTCGCACACTTGGCAGTAGGGATGGGCAGAACGATTCACTACACTGAGTTGAGCCACATGGCTCACCTCAGTGTAGTGTCTCGAGACACGACTCTTTTCGTAGTGCAGTGCTGTAGCCAGCGACTCAGAGTGACTCGCTGACAGCTCCGCCCCCTACACTGCTGATCTGACAGTGCACAGAAGTATGATCAGGTCGAATCAGCATTGTAGGGGGCGGAGCTGCCATTCACTAGGCAGAGAGGCTAGGGGAGGTGGCAGAGAGGGAATTGGTATGAAATACCGTCGGCCGCATGGCCGGTGGTTCGATTCCCGTCAGCGGCAACCCGAAAGAAGCAGAGTGCGACGCAGCGGAAGCCCGACAGCGCTGGAAATCCCGATCGTGGATAGGTAAGTATCCACTAACCTAACCCCCTAACCCTCCTTAGGGGTGCCTAACCCTAACTTCCCCCCCAAGTGCCTAACCCTAACCACCCCCTTCCCCGCTGCCTAAACCTAAGTCCCCCGGGGGGGTGCCTAACCCTAAGTCCCCCCCGGGGGTGCCTAACCCTAACCCTCCCTCCCCCTAGCCTGACCCTAACCTTCCCGGGGGGTGCCTAACCCTAAGTCCCCCCCGGGAGCCCTAAACCTAACCCTCCCCCCCGCGGCGCCCGGCATCACTACGATCGTGATGCCGGTCTCCCGGCGTCGGGGAAATGCGGGCGTCTATATCTAGATGCCCGGCATTTCACCCATGCCGGGATAAGACAGTCGGGAAGCCGACTGCCGGTATTTAGGCAGTCGGCTTCCCGATTGCCTCCTGCAGAGGCAAATTCAGGAGGTGACAGAGAGGCTAGGGGAGGTGACAGAGAGGCTAGGGGAGGTGACAGAGAGGCTAGGGGAGGTGGTAGAGAGGCTAGGGGAGGTGGTAGAGAGGCTAGGGGAGGTGGTAGAGAGGCTAGGAGAGGTGGCAGAGAGGCTAGGGGAGGTGGCAGAGAGGCTAGGGGAGGTGGGTGTCTCGACTCACCAAACACTGAGTGACTCTAATCATTCACTCATCTGAATGATTCGAGTCAGTGTGTTGAGACACTCACTCACTAGCCATCTCTACTTGGCAGGGCAGACACGGGCCCAAGGTGAAAGGGGTGTGAGCAGCTGTGACCTGGGATTTTGGTCTGTAAGTGGAATAAGTGATCGCAACCTCTGCAGGGTACAAGTTTGATATTTCAGCACAACATCTATTTTTTCCTGAATTTACCTGCAAGTAAATATAAAAAGTACACCATGAATGTGGCTTGTGAAAAAGTTTGGGCATTCTTGCAGCTGATTCATTAAGGCATACAATACTTGCCGGCTCTCCTGGAAAGTCCAGGAGATTCTGAAATGATGTGGAGTTCTCCCACACACCTGGGAGGGGATTCCAGTCAGACAATACATGGCAGGGAGGATGAAAGGGACATTGGCATGGAAGATGTAGAAGTGGGGAGCTCGCAGCTTGCCATCTGGTAACTTGTCACCGCTAGAACTAGTGGGAACCAGGAGCTGCGCCCTATCACCAAGGGGCATTGGCAGGGGAGCGGATACTACTTACCTGGGCCTGATGGGGACCTGGATCAGCGGTCGCCCCCACCAATGGCTGCACCTGTATAGCAGCGAAGCGGCACATCAGGCAGTAAAAGCGCAGAAACTGCTGCTGCACTCGTCTCCGATCAATGCCCGATGTGCCATGCGTCTGGGCTGCTGTACAGGCACGGCCAGCGTTAGTGGGCAGAGGTGGGGGCGATTGCACAGATTCCCTATCACCTCAATATCACTGTACCCAGGCCTGACAGAGTTGATGGCCCTTCGGTCAACACATTGGGGTTGAGCTTCCTTACTGACCTTTTCCCATTGGCATGGTTAGTATAGAGACAGCTCATATCATTCTGCAGAACATCATTCTGAATGATGGTATATCATCTGTTTCCCTAGGTGGCGGAGGCATGACCAGGTGATAGAGGGATGTGACCAGCAGCTGCTCCTACCCTCTTGGATGAGGTGGGCTGCCGCTGCTGCGAGAGAAAGGGGCACTGGGGAAATGCTTACCTCCCAGTCGGGTCTCGGCGCCTGTGTAATAGATTGGACAGGCGCCGGGACCGACACATGCGCACTAGCGGTGGGGAGCCGGGCATATGCATATCACCAGTACTAGGGGCTGCATCGGCTGCAGCCCCTGGTAGCCGGGTAGGGCTGGCTGAAATGCAGAGATGCGGCTTGGAAGCCGCTCTCTGCTAATAGTAGCCAGGACTGGCAGACCCAGGAGGAGAAGACACCTCCCCCTGAGACTGCCTGTTGTGTGTGTGACCGACAGGCAGAGCTTCCAATGGAAAGCCATTGCCAGTCACAGTGTAGCCAGTGCATTAACGGACTGCACTGACTACACTGAGGTGGTGGATTTTACTGGGGGGGCTGCAGCCTCTAGGTAAACTCTTCCACTAGTGCTTTAGTTATCCCATCTCCCTCCAAAGCAATACTGTGCATAGGACTGCTTGGTGCAATATTGCTGTTTGGGGCTTTTGGGACTCTACAAGGTAATGGTGCCTCCTTTTTGGGTCTGCTTCAGGTCATGCCCCCCTCTCTACACTCTAACTCAGGTCAAACTTTCCTTGCGTATTCTATATTTTGCCCCATGTTTATATATATCCTAAAAGAGGGCAGCACAGATGGTGTAATGGTTAGCGTTACTGCCTCACAGCACTGAGGTCATGGGTTTGATTCCCACCACGGCCCTACCTGTGTGGAGTTTGTATATTCTCCCTGTGCTTGCGTGGGTTTCCTCCAGGTACTCTGGTTTCCTCCCACACTCCAAAAATATACTGGTAGGTTAATTGGCTCCCAACACAAATTAACCCTAATGTGTATGTGTGTGCGCATGTGGTAGGGAATATAGATTGTAAACTCCACTGGGGCAGGGACTGATGTGAGTGGCCAAATATTCTCTGTAAAGCGCTGCGGAATATGTGTGCGCTATATAAATAACTGGTAATAATAATAATAAATAATAATAAAGACCTCACATTTTACCTTGCAGTCATCCCCCCCTTCCCCCCTACCCAACAATCACCTCTCCTGGCCACCCTTTCCCATCCTTCCTGCCCAATACCCCTACCACTATTACTACACAGTCTCATCCTCCTCAGTTTCCACTAAGGACCACTAAGTCCACTGCCCCACCACCCCTGAATAGATCTTGCCACTTCTACATTTAAAGTTCTTATGGGCAGGGTCTTCAGTAACATGTGCTACACCAGTGTTGGCTAACCTTGACACTCCAGCTGTTATGGAACTACATAACCCAGCATGCACTGCTACAGTTTTGCTATTAGGGCATGCTAAATCTGTGGCAGGGCATGCTGGGATATATAGTTCCACAACAGCTGGAGTGTCAAGGTTAGCCAACACTGTGCTAGACCAAGGGTCTCCAGCCTTGGCCCTCCTGCTGCTGTGGAACTACACATCCCAGCATGCACTGCCATAGTTTTAGCATGCAGTTATATCAAAAACGGTGGCAGTGCATGCTGGGTTGTGTAGTTCCACAGCAGCTGGAGGGCCAAGGTTGAAGACCCCTGTGCAGCAGCTAGACAGTACAGATGGCCAAAGTAATAATGAAAACTTATTATAAAGGGGGTGGGATTGGGGGTGTCAAGTTCTTCACTTTGCCAGGGGAGTCCGGACCCCTTAGTACAGCCCTGGTATAAAACATGAATACCTGCACCTGTAACTTCTAGTTTTTCCCTAAAGTGCCATTGTTTTTGTCTCGTGAAGTAATTATTGACTCGCAGGTTACTCCTGCCATTGGTAACCACTTTATTGCAATAAGTGACACTGTGATCTAGCAGCAGGTGCAGGGGGGTGACCAAGGAGGCAAATATAAAAAAATTAGCAACGCCACTGAAAGTAGGAATCAGAGAAACAGACACACCCTCTGAGGTTGTACATCGCCCGTACAAACAGCATAAAACAGTGGGCCTGATTCAGAGCCGCTCGTAAGCGGCCGCTAGCTCGCTCCGAGCGATGTTCGCACATCTGCACATGCGTACGGGTCGTAATACGCATGCGCCAACCAGTCATTGTGGTCGGAAATCGTGCACTCGCAAAACAGCGAGGGCCTGCTAATTTGAGTGACAGGATGAGGTGTATGTGGGTGGTAACAGGGGAAGGTGCTTGAAAACGGGGAGTGGAGATCCGAACGCAGGCGTGCCAAACGGTCAAAACGGGCGTTTTACGGGTGTGCATAATTAACAAAGCAGCGTCATCGACCACGTCACTTGGTTGTCTTTTAGCCTGAACTGCTCGCAGTGATTGCGGGAAGTAAAACCTACCACAAGCACTGCGAGCAGTTCAGACGCCTTTCGATGTACTCGATTAATCTAATAAATAGCGGAGATGACGTAGGATGCGAACGGCCAGGGGGCGTCTTTACAAAATAGCGAGCGCATGTTTCGTTCGCTCGCTCAGACATAGAGGCGTCAAAAGAAGGCAAAGAGCGAGCGCTCAATTTAAATAGCCGGCCCCTTTTTATGAACCACCGTTCGCAAATAGCGTCCAGCTCTGAATCAGGCCCAGTGTCCAATGGAAGCATGCTGGGGACAAATATAGAAAACTTTGGAAATACCAGTATAAAACATCAGATGCTTAAACACAGGATTCAGTCTGCGGAAGACACCTACATAACATTATACTCAAATAGTACTTGGCCAAAGCATTATTTTAGCTTGAATGACAAATAATGTGACTTCTGAAAGTAGTGTAAATTTCCATGCCATTAGTGCATAAGCATAAAAGGTATATTATTATTATCTTCTATTTATAAAGGCACCACAAAATTTCTGCAGTGCGCTGTACAAGAGGGTAAAACGCTGAAGAGTAAAAAGTAATTTTTCTATGCCAGGGTATTAAACAAAGCATCTCGCTGCCAAAAGCGCTGGTACAATCAACAAGTAAAGCTACGCAACTACTCTTCGGCGTAGGGTTCCGATAACTCCGGCCCGTTGTGACCACATCTACCTTCCAACAGTAAAAAGATAACTGCACAAAATGAAGACCGTTTCCTACACGCTGCTGGAGTTTTGCAGGGCTGCCCCTTTACAAGTGTGGTTTGGGAAAATCCCATATTACACAAGTGAGGAGAATGTCGGCTTTGTTAAAGCAGCTTTGCTGGGACATGTTAATACTATTTATCTGCCTTTAGAACATTACGACTTTGTTTTGACATCTGAATGGAACTTTCAATTAAAGATTAGAGGGGGCTCTTTTTTTAGACTTTGATATTGTTAAAGGCAAAGCAAGCTTAATCACAGGCGAACGCAATAGGGATAAAAAAAAAAAAACAACAAGGAAAGGTTCACCGCATATAAGCCACAACTTTAGAATATTCTACGGTCATTAAAACGGTAATTTTACGCATAATAAACAATAATATTGGGCCTATGTTAAAAAACAAACAAAAAAAACGGCCTGCATTAAAAACCCGGTAACCAATATCTGTTACCGCCATTATTTTACCATGACGGGGCGGCACACCTGATAGGAGGCTGTGCCAGAGACGACTTTGCCCCCCAATAACAGCTCTATCACTGCTTGCCTATCACAGAGGCAGAGGAAGTGTTTGTACTGCACATTCGCAGGCTTTTGTGCCCACTAGGGGCTGCTGGGGAAGGGTCCACAGATCCCTGTCTGGCGATACTGTAGCCCACAGGTTAAAGTAGCTAACCCAGCCTGATGATGCCATTAGTTGTCAAGATCTGAAACGCTAAGCTTGATCAATCGGTGCGGACCGCGAATTACGGGGACTGCTGTATTCTGCGTTACTTAGCTGAATGCAGTAGATATCTCCATTATCTCATTCGCTCGGCCTTTGGTAAATTGCCACAACACTATAAAAGGTTTCCTTAATCAGCTTCATTAACAGGACTTTAGAAATGAAAAGTCCTGATTTATACTCTCTCCATGGATAACGCAGACACTTAAGTTGCGTACACATGTAACGATTTTGTAACCTACGATTTTCTGTCAGATTTCCCCCTTGAAAAAGTGAACGATTTTTACAACGATGAACGAAAACTTTTCCTTCCCTTAATGAAAATCGTTATGTTGGACAGTCTGAAATGGATGATGAACGATAAATACAAACGGGAGCGCGCTTGAACGATTATCGTTCATCGTTATAACTCAGAAACTGAACGAATGAACGATAACGACGTTGTTAATGACAAATCGTTACGTGTGTATGCACCTTTAGATAACGCATGTAAGATGGCTTCTAGCATCCATTCTCAGCTATAATAACCATCAGTAAAGTGTATCCCAGCTGTATGTATAAAATCACGACAGATCAGGAACTCTAAGTCTAGATGTGTCCTACGTGGAGTCCAACTGTCGATGTATCCGCATGCGAAATACTACGTTACAGTGTAAAAGCCACTGACACTGTAACGTAGCATTTTGCATGCACACAGAATATAGGCCCTCATTCAGAGCCGTACGCACTGAGCAGAGCGCACGCTCTGAATGAGGGCCGCCCTCCATAAAAATGGAGCGTCCTCCTGGACGCTCGTATAGCTGTGGGTCACCACCCACAGCCTATACGAGCGTGCAGTTTGATGGCCGCGATGGTCTTGACCATCGCAACTGCGTGCCGAAGCCTGCGGTTGAGGTTTTCAACCGCAAGCCCCGGAGTGATTTTGGCTCTATCAGAGCCAAAATCACTCCCACTGACATCACTAGTGATGTCAGTGGACCGGCTTCAGACGGGAGGCGTTCCCTTGGGAACGCCCACGTCAGGGAGGCACGCCCCCGGCACGCCCACCAAAGGGGGCGTGCTGTCAATCAACATCGACAGCACGCCCCCTTTGATCAGACACAACGA
Source organism: Taudactylus pleione (assembly GCA_031769625.1). Lineage (NCBI taxonomy): Eukaryota > Metazoa > Chordata > Amphibia > Anura > Myobatrachidae > Taudactylus > Taudactylus pleione. Next base: position 13,488,686 of record JAUIMM010000188.1, read on the forward strand.
GCGAAGGAAAGTCCTTCGCTCGTCGCGTCTGGCGCATGCGCACGACGGAGCTCCCTCCGTCGTGCGCATGCTCAGTGCACACCATCGACCCACTTGCGAGCGGACAGCCGCTCGCGAGTGGGTCTGAATCAGGCCCATAGGCTGCATATTCTATTTCCCTATAGATTGTAAGCCTGCGAGCAGGGTCTTCCTACCTATATATCTGTCTGTTATTACCCAGTTTTGTTCTATTACTGTTTCCAACTGGAAAGCGCACTGGAATATTCTGCGCTATAGAAGAAACTGTTAATAAATGAAATAAATATTCAGCAGAAAGTTCTTGTGTGTCCTATCTGCATCACTTTGCGAATAAGACACATTTGACAGAAAACCGTTGCAGTAAAAGATGCTCGATGGTACAGAGTCGCACGACGCTCACGCGTTATGTTTAACGCGACTTGTAGCGCACGGAGAGAAGATGTATGTGGATGCATCTGTGCTATAGTTTGCAAGTTTAGCCCTTTGTATTGCTCCCTTTATGCTGAAATATATATATTTGTCATAAGCATTGATATCTGTGTAATTAAGGGGCTTATTCATCAACACTAAAATAAAGTTTTTAAAGGACATTTTCCTTAATTAACATTATTTTAGAATTCATGAAGAGACTTAACACAGGAGATATCAATGATATCTCCTGTGTTAAGTCCCCCTGCGTTAATTTCCACACTCCTCGTACATTAGTACATTAGTATGGAGGATATGGAAATTATGCTATTCATCAAATTCCGAAAATTACGTATTTTCGGCATTTGATGCAGTTACTATCCGCCACTGTGAGGTGGCGAATAGCAGGTGAGACTTACTTGCTTCCAGCTGGTGAGGTCCCCCGGCGTCTCCCTCCGTCGCTCTGGTCCGTCCTCTGGCTCCAGTGGCTGTTCTGAGACGTGTTCTCCCAGCAGAACACAATAAAATTTAGAAAAGAAAAAAAAAGTTTTTTTTATTTTCTAAACTGTACTGTGTGCTGCTGGGAGAACACGTCTCAGAGCAGCCACCGACAGTGCTGCGGATGCGCTGGTTTTACGGATGTAACAGCGCATGCGCGGCACGGATTCCAGCTGCGGTAAGTTAGTGTAGAGAGGGAAAACTATTTCCCCGAAAAGCTGTCATCGCAAAAATGACAGCTTTTCGGAATAGATAGTTATGGAGAGGAGGAATGATGAATTCCTCCAGTAATTAGGTAGAACTCCAGGCGAGTACTAAACCTAATTACCTCCAGATAATTTTTAGGTATGATGAATAGGCCCCTAAGTGACTGGCATATAATAAGCTAAGTGATTTGTGCCTATTCCAATCATGTGCATTGATATTGTTTTTATTTTCCTTGGTGACTATATACAGTGTCCTTGGTGATTGGTCATTCGGTCTACGCCCGTGGCTGTGGCGCGCTGACGTCACTATTCTGCGCTTCACTCCTGACCAGAAAGCATATTCCCGGCGGTGTATTTTATATTTAATATCCTGATGACATTGCTTAAAACTGAAACTTCGATGAATTAATAAGCTGATTGTTGTGCCTTTTTTTATGTACCACGCAGGCGCACTAGCACTAAAGAGTCAGACTTGGCAGTGCTAATGTTTTAAATCCGTGGTTTTCAAACTCGGTCCTCAGGACCCCACACAGTTCGCATCATACTTGTTGACATTCCGCTCCCTCCTTCCGGGAGATGAATGTCTGCACACAGCAGGGGGCGTTGTGATGCAGGGGGCGGAGCCACGATGTCGCGATTCAGCGCAAATCGAGTCATCGGGCTCCCCCGCTGCGGGGGGTTTCTAGTAGTAGCCCAGGAGGCTAGACGGCAGCCGGGAGGCTTGCTGCCTATCCGTGGGGTCGGGAGCGGTAGCCGATATTCGGGAGGCTCCCGACCAAATCGGGAGGGTAGGCAAGCCTGGTTCACATTTTCCAGGTCTCTTTGGAAGGAGCACAGGTGTATTCATTACTCACCGACACATTTTAAAAGATCCACAGGTGGAGCTAATTATTTTACTTGTGATCCTGAGAGGAGATCTGGAAAACATGCACTGCTTGGGGTCCTGAGGACAGAGTTTGAGAACCTGTGTTTTAAATCATTCGGGGAGACAGGAAATTTTCTGATCAGCCGTCTCCGTGCTGGAGGAATGATGACTTGCTCTGGCGCTCGCTGCGAGTTACAATTTTAATTATCTGGGTCCGCCTGGACCCCGATAATTAACATAATGAATAGACTCCTTGGTGCACCTCGCTCTCACACATTATATATATATATATATATATATATATATATATATAACACACACACAAACACACATATACATACATATAAAGTAAACACACAAACCGTGTGTATTGGAAGAGTTAACGTGTCCTATATAGAGCCCTACACGCTAAGCATTTGGCAGGCCAGGAGACGCACTGAGATCCATTGTTTGTGTTTGATTATCACAGCTACTTTCATTGCTACTGGGGAACTGTCGATAAGGAAAGTGTAAATCAATAGCCCTGGCTCATTTCAGAGAAGTAATCTACTTTGTAGTGTAGATGCAGGGGTCGGCCTATATGCAAGTCGTGTCCCCAGCTAAATGCTAAGTGATTGATGAAGACTATGGACACACTGCCAGGGAGAGCGTTACATGGAGACGGGAAAGCTGGATGCACCATATCCAGTTACTTTATAAGGCATCGCTACGTTTCCTTGGACACGTCGGAGCAGGCAGACATACCTTTCTTTTTTTAGTAACCAATGCGATTTGCAAGTTTTTACACGCTCAGCTTGATAATGAGTGTAAGTTAGGCAGATCCCTTCCAAATACAGGCGGAGTTATACTGGCACTAGCCTTTTTCAGGGCTCATTCACACGTATGCGTTGGAAACAGGAAACATCGTACTTCAGACACATTTCAGCAAAGTTTTTTTCTTTAAATGCCTTTAACACGTCTTTTTATACCTATGTAACCCATTGTACTTTATATTGCCTCTTCTGCTGTGTAGAACCTGAGGGGTGTAATTCAAACTTTTACTGATGTCGGAGATAAAAACAGCTCTTTATTAATTGGCCATGACACGTCAACCAGCGGTTACACGTTTTGATAGGATAAATAGTTCATGACGTTCTCGGCGTTAAAACTCAGAAGGCAATGGTGGGATATAGGACCTCATTCAGAGGCGGTCGTTAGTTGCAAGCGGTCGCACTGAATCAGGGCAGCCGCTTGCATCCTGAACGACCGCCTCCTTGTCGATCGTCAAGCTGGGGGTTACCACCCACAGGTTTACGACCAGACCCTAAGGTTGGGTCTGGGCACTCGTAAGCCCCAGGGAGCTTTCTGCTCTGATGGAGCAGGAAGCTCCCCACTGACATCACTGATGATGTCAGTGTGGCCACCCACAAAACGGTAGGCGTTCGTAAAGGAACGTCTCCGTTTTGGTAACCACCCCCCCGGTCTGCCTACCAAACAGGGCTAGCTGTCGATCAACATCGACAGCTGCCCCTTTGGTAACGAGCTCCGGAGCGTCAGAGTTTCTCTGTCGCTCCGGGGCTTGCGCACGCGCAGTGCGGCCGCTGCGCGTGCGCAGGCCTAACCATCGAGACTGTTACGAGCGCATCAGCACTTGCGACTGACTCTGAATAAGGTCCTTAGTGCCCGTCCCACCCAAAAAAAAATCATCCTATTTTTAATACACTTTCTGGGTATTCATGAATGTCAAAACATATAATCAGCCAGTTGGATAAGCCTTTGACATTCTTGTGTCACAGCTGGAACTCCTGCAGAACTGGATGGGTGTAATTCAAACTTTGGTAGACGTAGATTGAAGGTTCATGAATGGACAACCAAGACCCATCCAAAACGATGGTCCAAACGCGTCATGTTTAACTTTGACGATCGATTTATTTCTCCATGGCACATCCAGATCACGGGGAGCACAGGAAACACAGTGAGCCACGGAAGATCATAGAGACACTAAGAGGCCCCAGGGCAGGAACATGTACTCGAATGGAGTTCTCTTTCTAAGAAAATGGCATTTACATTGCAAGAATATCTTCACAATGAGGATACATTTCTGCATCTGATTTCAATTACCATGCTTTGAACTTGCTTTAGCAGAACACGCACATCGTAAACAGATTGTTACATTAAAAGCTGGTGTTGTGTGGTCCCTATGTAACCACATTAGTTTGGCACAGAAAATGCGGCTCTTTCTTATACAGATGTGTCCTCATGCACCTATCCTTTTTGCGCCATATGGCACAACTAAGATGCTCCGCAGCAGCTAGCGATTCCCAGACCTTTTGGGGTTAATCAAATTAAAAGTGAATGGTGCGAGTTGCCGTTGCAACTGCATTGAAACGCTGTCAATGGACCGGCACATCACACTCTTCGCGGCCCGCTCCGAGCCGGAATTTGCTGAATTTTCCTCGGAGCCCTATGGGGCTGTGAGCACTTTTAAGCGAATTCTGGCTGCCGTACAGTGCGGCCGTTGGCGCTTTGACTCGCACCCGCGAGAGCATCGCGGCTAATTGGATTGACCCCTTAGACTTTTATTCATCGTAGCAGCATACATAATCACTTAGTGTCCTGGACATTTAGGATTAGTGTTTTTTGTCGGGATTGAATTGGTGTAAGGACGCAGATTAAGTACGCGATGCGTGGCACAGCTAACTCGTCATCGGACCTCTGTCCTTTTTTACCCGGATTAGCGCTTGAGTCGCGCACAGCAGCTGCATTCTGCCCCAGCGCCACTGTCCAGGGTACCCGCGCAATGTAATTTTGTTGCCATAGCGATGCGATAAGGTCACATACTGTGCAAAAAACTCTGCGGCGAGACACAAATGATGGAAAATACATCCATAGTGTGGACATAGAGAACAGTGAAATATAATTTTTAAGTGGTCCTTTTCCAAACCGGTTATATGATCCTCCATCGCTAACGAGCATCTAATCCTCCAGAATATTTCTCAATCACTTTCTTTAATTAAAAGGGGGGGGAAAACCCTGAACAAGTTGAGCAAAGAACAAAATGAAGGATTTCTGCTTCTCATCTGTGTTTTTCAGTTCAGGGAAGAGTTTCAATCACCTTTCAGATCTTAATCCTTTAATCCGAGAAGGAATTTGCTCTTGTTTATCGCACTGGCACAGCCATCGTACAGTGAAGATTGCTGAAGGAGGAATGACCTAGGCACCGAAATATGAAGCTGTAGCAGCCAATGGGGTTGAGGGGTGGTGAGAACTAAACACTGATCTTCTCAATTTCCAAAACAAGGAATAGAACATAGACAATGCTCCTTTCACCCGCTGATTACAGGGACATTATTACTAAAACGTTGGAAACTTGACATTTACCTTGTAGAGGAACAAAGTGGATGTCACGTTTTCAACGTTTTAGTTAAAAGGGACACTAAGCCGAAACATTTTCTGTTCTTGACTGGATCTATCACAGGGGGTACGCAGTTGTATGAAGTTGGACTCCTCTAGTCAACGTGTCCATAAGTCTCAAGTGAAAATAAGCCATCACAGCCTCTACATGTCCAACCATATAATGACATACATATGCGCATAGTAATGAATAATTATAATTTTATGAAGTTACTGTAACAGATTGAAATAAAGAAAAACAAAAAGTCGGACAAGTACACAGTAACGTCATCTTCTTGCCTGGACTTTCAACAGATCTCCTAAGCTTCTGACTCCAATTGATGTCTTGGAGAAGGTCTCCTTGGGTTACAGTACTGGCCATACTTCCCAACTCTCCAGGAAAAGAGGTAACTAGTCTCCAGGACTCTGCCCAGATCCCCAGTGAAGTGGGCGGTCAAGGGAATTGACAACATGATTTGCATTATTGCAGCTCCGCCCCCTGCTGCATAATGTGACCAATGAAGGCACGGTAAGGCAGGAAGGGGAAAGGCCATGATGATGCAGTTCACGGTGCCATGATTATGTGGTTCCCGGAGAAGACGTTCTAAAAGTCAGCGATTGTGACACATACAATTGTTTAAGTCCAATAAATAACTCATATGGGAAAACTATAAAAAGTGTGGCAAGTATGCATATATAAACTACAAGCCTAAACAACCCCTAAAAATAAGTGCTCCACCATGCTCTGAATGCAAGAGGGACTTAATTTCCCCGAGGGACCATTATGTCAATCACAACTCAGAGATACCTGAGAATGTAGAACCTCTGTTAACATTCCATACGTATTAGTGTCACATTTGTGGGGAACATGAAACTTCCTTATAAAGGGCTCTATTTATTAACATTATTTTTACTAAACCAAAGTGAAAAAGGCTGCTTTCACAACCTTTTCACATTATTTTAGTTTCACCTAAAGTTACTACTGGGCAATTGGAGTAGAATTCGTAAAATTCTACTCTAAGCCCTAAGTATCACTTATTTTTAGTAAGCAGATCGATATTTCCCATAACTGTAATGGGAAATGTGATCTGGCCAAAGTTACTAAAAAAAAAAATGTGCAAAAATACCGGGGAAAGCCCTGTGATAATAACGCCGTTATCCAGGGTCTCTTACGGTTACTGGACTCCTGCTCTGCTCTAACGGGCAGAGCAGAGACCGGAGCCGGCCCCAGTGATCAGCTGTGTGGTCTAAACAGACCACACGCTGATCTCTGCTATTAAAAAAAAACACTTACCTGAGTCCAGGGACCGGTGATCAGGGCTCCGGGTGATGTCCTCCCTCCGGTCAGCTGGTCTTGCCCGCACTGGGACCCGGTCGTCACCTGACCGGGTCCCAGTGCAGTATGGGATGTCAGCTGACCGGAGCATGCAAGCGTCGACACTTGTCACGGTGTGTTTTGCGAAAATACCGTGACTAGTGTGCGGAGGGGATTCGCAGGGACAGAGCGTTATCGCAAGCTCTGTCCCTGCAAGGGATTTGTAGTAAATCCCTGTGATATTGGTAATATCACACTACAAGCTGCATTACTAATGCGGATTGTAGTAAATAGAGCCCAAAAAGAGAACAGTTTTCCTTTGGTAATATCCTGCGATAAAGTCTCTTACATATTAGGAAGGCATTATGAAACCCTGGTCAGCTCCATCTATCAGCTCCTAATAGAGAACACTAAGGAAACACCAATGTAGACTGCTTTGTAATGGGAGCATTTAATATCCATTGTAATGTAAGCTTAGCTCTAATGCTACTGTGCAACAGCAAGTCCCAGCATCCTGGCAGTGCATGCTAGGACTTGTAGTTCCACAACACCGGCAGAGCGCAAACTCTCCCACAATGGCTGGGAGGCTTCCAAAAATCAGGTGGCACTCCCAGCCCACCCCCGCAGGAGAGGGCAAGTCTCCCAGTCCAGCCGGGTAATCTTGGCATTGTATAGCGCGGGTGTGTTGAGAGGACGCGACGGTGATGCCAGGCACCCGCACCGCCTACCTATAATGCCGCCACACCCCTTCTGCGCTGACCTGGCTGTCCCCTGCCGGAGGGGGCAGCTAAAAAAAAATCGGCAAGAATGAAGTTAGCATTCCTCCGTCAGTTTTTAAAAGGTGAGAAGAATCAAGCGGTCTGCCCTCCACAATGCCCTACTGCCCTCTCGCCCAACTGGAAATCATTATAGCCCTTTCATAGCGACAGTGAAAGAACTTATAGTGACAGTAACACTCAAGAGATCCAGCACAGACGGTGAACTATTGCAGCATGAATTATTGCTGGGTCTCACTGTGTACTCTGCTTCATTGAAGGCACAATAAGAGCTGGAAGCGATTTGAATCACCCTATGCAGCCATAAATACAGTAACAGGTCTGTAATAATAGATGCACGCTGCTATGAAGGAGGAAGAGAGACATATTGAAAAGGTGGAAAGAGGAACGCTGGAGAGCTGTTCCTAGGCTGCATATTGTTCACACAGGGATGATGCTGTGATCCGCCTGCTTCTCCCTTATGGCGTTACCCTGTGATTGGGCTAATACTGTATGATGGCTTAGTAGCAGGAGGTGTGAGATCTGAGAACGGCGGTAAGAAGACAGCCCAATGTCCCAGAGGCCACTTCACAAGACTGTGCACATTAAAGGATTCGGTGACAGAATTACCGCAGCTGTAATCAGTGCTGCGCATGGGCTGCTTTTGTGAACGCAACGGCGCATTCGCACTGATTCCAGCTGCGGTAAGTTAGTGTAGAGAGGGAAAACTATCTATTTCCTGAAAAGCTGTCATCGCAAAAATGACAAGTTTTCGAAATAGATAGTTTTGTGGAGGAGGACTGATGAATCCTCCGGTAATTAGGTAGATCTCCATGTGAGTTCTAAACCAAAATTACCTCCATCGATCTTTTAGTGTTGATGAATAGGCCCCTCCGTCTTTGCCAAAGTAATTGTTATTACACCTCATGCCAGGAACCTTTAGCTTGTTGTACTACAGTGATGGACATTATTTGGACCTCCGTGCCTTCATCTGCAGCCCCCAGCTCTTTCCTACGCCTTTGTCACTTCGGTTTGTTATACGCAGGGGCGTATCTGTAATGGGTGCAGAGTGTGCGGGGAACACGGGCCCCTGGGTCCAGGGGGGCCCCGCACCGCACACCCTGCACCCATAATATTACTTACCTCCCCGAAGTCCCACATCGGCGCGGGAGTCCGGAGCTGTAATGGAGATTTCAAAAATTGTTCAATCGTTCATATCTGAAGGAAAACCTGACATATCTGACATGTTTGAACAATGAACGATGCGCGTTGCCGATGGTCAGATAACGATATCTGATGTGTTTGCAGTCAGTTTTGGACGATTTCAGTCATTTTAACGCAGTCAAAAATTGTTCGGAGTTCAAATCGTTGAAATTGTTGGCAAAATCGTTGAAATCGTTGGTCAAATCGTTCATCTGATACATCTGACCGTGTGTATGCTCCATAAAACGACAGTACACTATAGACTCTGGGCACACTCTAGTGCCCAGGGTCTATAACTCCGGCGCTGGGCACGCACAGCTCAGTGCGCTGCCGGGCGGAGAGGAGGGGTCCGTGTCGGAGACTGCACACGGGCCCCCTCCTCTCTAGAAACGCCCCTGGTTATACAAGATTGTAATGCTCATTTAAAAGGCTTGCTGGTATGTTACTACAGAGAGGGGCCTCTATCGTGCATTTCAATTATTCATTTATCTTCCTACTGACTTTGTTGAAGGTAATAGGACCTCTCAATGTAGACCCCAAAGTGTATCAGGTTGCCCATCAGTGTTGTAAAACATCAATGTATAAATTTACAGTAGGGGGTAAATTACCCCACATACAATCTACCGTGCATGTTCTTAGGGTAGCTGGTTTGTAAAGTAAAACGAGTCCCGCAGAGAGGGAAGATAGGAATATCCTGCAGGCGCAGCAGTGTGTGTGTGTTGTGTAGTCTTACTCCTATACTATAGAATGTTTATTTTCTACCAGAATCCCAGAAGGCGCTCTCTTTCAATTTGTGCATGAGAGAATTACAGTTATTATAGGCAGGTTTAACTTGTAGCAGCTTCCAAACAAAATGCTGTACAAGCAACACCAGAGCTCCTGCAAGCGTGGCCTTTCCCTGCCCGCTGTTATCATTACAGAAACAGATCAATACAAAACAGCGATGCACAAACGTCCAGCATGTAATGAGCGGATAGGAGTTATTGATGTTCCATGGAGACATGCCTGCACTAGAAAGTCATAAGAGAATCGTATAGAACGCCAAGCACGCAGTGAAGGACCACAAGGCTACAGTACCTGAACCGATTCTGCAGACAATGTTAGCCAACGTTCCATAGTCATGGACAGTTATATTAGACTAAATCTAATATTTAATTGTAAATAAAAAGACAAGATTTTTTCTATCCAGATGGAACCGCGCTGTAAGGAACATTATCACCTTGAGGCAGCCATTTTGTGGACCGCTTCATTAGGAATTAGTGACATTGCGAAGGCATACACTGGGACAGCAGGCGAAATGACTGTCAGGTGTGTTACAATAGGGATACAAAAAGAAAAAAGTGCACAACTCCAACATTGCTAATTATATATAAATAATAAATAAAATGTTGCAATAAATAGAGGTTATTAGCATATTCATGGCCAAGGTTATGGGCCTACCCACCATATCCAGGTAACCTCTTTAGGGTAGGTCCCTAACATACTGGGGTTAAAATCTAGAGCGCAGGACACCCCCAAACCAGCCCAGCTGAGCCGCCCCAGGGCATCGCTATAGTGAGAAAGGTGAAGTGCAAATGAGTGTTAGATATATTAGAAGTAAAGTGAAAAATAGAGGTGTGAAAATATTACGTATATAATAAACAATAAAAGGTGCTAAAAGTGCAAGAAAGGAAAAAGTGTGTTATAATGTGATGCCCTGAAGCAGCCCAACCAAAGCAATCCAGGGGACCCACGCCCCAAAAATCAACCCATAACTACACTATATAAATTTGTAGGACTTCCCTATATTGTGCCTTTTACAAAAGTGAATTCCTGCTTAAAACCAATGGGGACAGGTGGGGAGGGATGTTACAATAGGGACCTGAGAGAATCTGCCTGGTATTTTGTGAACGATGTTACACAGTAGAGGGAAGATGTATCAAACAAACCTTCGAGAGAGATCAAGTGGAGAAGTTTCCCGTATTTATCATTTATCTAGCACAGCCAAAAAATGTAAGCAGATCTTTCTTGAAGGTTTGAAACATCTCCACCTGATGGAGATGCAGACTGGGAATCTCTATATAGAAAGCTGAAGAGTGATATAAATGATGTCATCAATATGGCATGTAATGACAGTTGGTGTGTACTCTGGGGGTCATTCAGACCCGCTCGCGAGCGCAGGACGCTCGAAAGCTGGTCGATGTTCCCCCACTGCGCATGCGCACGATGGAGGGAGCTCCGTCGTGCGCATGTGCGAGACCCGGCGAGCGACGGGCTCTCCATCGCTCCGGTCTCGCACCAAAGGGGGCATGCTGTTGATGTTGATTGACAGCACGCCCCCTTTGGTGGGCGTGCCGGGGGCGTGCCTGCCAGATGGAGGCGTTCCCATGGGAACGCCTACCATCTGAAGCCGGCCCCACTGACATCACTAGTGATGTCAGTGGGAGTGATTTGGGCTCTGATAGAGCCAAAATCACTCCAGGGCTTGCGGCAGCGAGACCCTACCGCAGGGTCTCTGTCGCAAGCCCGATGGTCAAGACCATCATCATGGACGCTCGCATATGCTGTGGGTGGTCACCCACAGCTATGTGAGCGGCCAGGAGGCCACTCCACTTTCATGGAGGAGGGCACTGATTCAGAGCGAGCGCTCTGGTCAGAGCGTTCGGCTCTGAATCAGGCCCTCTGTTCCCTCCCACTAGTGTCAGTGATGTCACCACCAGAGTGTAACAGCACAACACACAGCTACAGTCTCCATCACTTCTGTTATTTCCCGTTCTTGTTCATCACACACCATGACATGATGAAAACACAAGTACTCCAGATAACAACCAAATCACAACATACCCACATCCAAACATGTATAAACAAAAGAAGAAAGTCTTTCTTTCTGTGCCTTTTGCCTATGTAGAGTAGAGAAGGTGAGGGTGTCCCTAAAAGTACAATAGTGCGAGAGAGAGTCTAAACGTATAATACAAAGGTGGTATTAATCGTGCAATCTGTATAAATGGTGGTGAGTTCTGATGTCATCACTTCAGTGATCATTAGGACAACTTGTGCTTAATAAGGAATACTGTATACAAAACGTTCATATTATTATAACAGATGTCAGCAGTCACTTCTGATTTCTATTGCCTGCACAAACACTTGTCCTTTCATATGGTCACAGAACGTTATAATGACAAAAACATACAGTCTAATTTACAGTAGGAAGTTCATTATCCCATATATTAAAGCGGCATTCCCAGATAGGTTTATCTTTTTTTTTTCTTTTATAAATAACAAGATAATACCATTTATGCATGCATGAATGCTTAGCTGTCCTACAAATCAGTATCTACTATTTATAATCTGTTTCAAGGGAACAAAGTATGGCTGCCAGTAACACAGGGTCACAGCTCTCAGCAGGTTAAGAGATTAAACAAAATTTTACAGTGTACGGAGCTCATAGGGGCATTCCACAGCCCCTCTGATCACCACATCATGTGCCACGTAACTGTGGTTGCCATGGCAGTTACATGACACTATGCAGAGTGGCAAATCATTAATAGAAACAAACAAACCATCTTTTCATGGGATCACTGCTGTAAACACTGTAAAAGATACTTTTAGTAAATGATATATCAATTTATTCTAGTCTATTTCCACAGCTGGCAGAGTACTAAACATTATAGGTCTCGCAAATACTCCACTGCTGTCATAGTTCTTTAAAATCTTATAATTTCTGGGAGCACTACTGTTACAATACAAATGTATCTCTTTGTAAATGTTCAGCAGGGCAAATAAAACGGGAAGTCTCACTCCCACAGTTTCCAAACCAGAAATGAATAATGAACAAACATTATCGCTCTATGCAGAACTTATTGCTTGTTTTAATTAGTTCTATTGTTCACAGATTACGTAGCATATTGTGTTTCATGCTTTGGAAGTCCCCTCACCATATCAGATACAAAATATTGCACTCAATCTATGACACTTGGTGCATGTGGCTATGATGTCGACACTCACGATATCAACATGGGCATATTGTAGACACGGACGTAATGTCGACAGTACATGTCAGAGTTAGGCTGCCGTTAGGGTTTTTGTACAGTATTTAAACCCTATGTCGACAAGCCGACTTTTGACAAGGATAATGCTGACATGACTATCATTTATTTACCAAGCTCCAAAAGGTTTCACTTTTTGGAGCTTGGGCAGTTAGCTTCTGCCATCCTCGGAGGGCGTCAGCCACTGCACTGGATAACTCGCGCCAGGCATTTGGCACTGCATGGTGTATTGAGGCTAGACGAGAAAGGACACATCTGTGCCTATGTATTGTGTTGGCATTTTTTTTCCAATTTACCCATAGAAAACAGATCTATGAAATGTTCATAATCTATTGCCCTACGCTCGCCGAGTGTGTACAGCACATAAGTCTGCGAACGACGCCTTTCACAGACATATCTGAGCTGCTGTGCAACACAGCAGATGGCCGATGTATCTTTCAGATATATATCGGCCATCTGTTGGTGTGCACGGGCGAACCACCGAATGCCCGTACACATGCTGCGGGGACCAGGCGGTGATTGACATCTCAAGTGGGCGGGCGATTTAAATGCCTGTCCACAGTCACAATTATATTGACGCGCACAAGCCTAATGATGGGTGCAAGAGTTCTGTCTGACCCAGGCTTCCAGTTTCCATCAGCATGACTCCGAATAGCGTGGAACTCTAGCTATACGCCCACGGCGCTCCCACAAGACAGAACAGTTTGGTGCAATCGCACTGTCACAAACCCGGTTTCCGCAAAGACAGAGCAGGCCAAGTTCAACCTGATTCAGAATGCGTAAATTCACTTCTGCGCATTTATGATAAATCTCGCTATTTGTGGCTGTGGAGATGCGCCCAACTGAGAATGAGCCCTCATGTCTGCAAATGCATTCATGCAAAAGGACTAACTGCCTATAAACACAAGATTCAGCATATTCTTACTCCTCACCGACAGAGGAACTTATAGTTGCCGATCTGTTGGTGGTCAGCACTGCGTGGACGGAAGTCTGTCTGAGGTGGGCAAGTCTGGGGGCAGCTATGGGTGGGTCTGGTGGCGTGATAACACAATCGCTTAATTGTTGCCCCGCCCCACGCTATGCAATGCCGACATTCCAGAACAGAACCACGATGATGCAATTCAACGAGAATTGCGTCATTGCCCGCTTGTGCCGCCTACTTCACTGGGTCCCAGCCCCTGGGAGACTTGTTCACCTTTTCGGGTTGCAGGGAGTGCCACTCGATTTTCTGGAGCCTCCCAGTCATTCTGGGAGGGTAGACAAATATGGAGGAACTGCCAAATACCAGATTACACACAGTGCAATGTGGTTGTTTGGTTTCATCAGCCCACCCTACCAGCATGAAATTCAGGTACCCAATTTACAGGGTTAAGGCGGCACTGCAGGTGACCGGACTGGATTTTGGGATGGCTCCTCTGCCCTGGCCTCCATTTCCAGGCTAGCTGATAACCCCCAAAAAAGGTCAATGGAGATTAAACAGTTAAACCACCCAAACAGATCAATGTCAATGTCCTGCATACAGTAACAGTTATCGCAGTGACAGCATTTTCTTAAAATTATGGACATGGCAGATCTGCATCTATGGTCAGATTAACACTTCTAAATTATATATATATATATATATATATATATATATATATATATATATATATATATATATATATATATATACATACAGTCAGGTCCATAAATATTGGGACATTGACAGAATTTTCAGATTTTGGCCTCTATTCACCACCACAATGGTTTTGAAATGAAACAAACAAGATGTGCTTTAACTGCAGACTTTCAGATTTCATTTGAGGGTAATTACATCCAAATCGGGTGAACGGTGTAGGAATTACAACAGTTTCAATTTGTGCCTCCCACTTTTTAAGGGGCCAAAAGTAATGGGACTATCAACTCAAAAGCTATTTCATGGACAGGTGTGGGCTATTCCCTCGTTATTTCAGTATCAATTAAGCAGCTAAAAGGTCTGGAGTTGATTCTAGGTGTGACATTTGCATTTGGAATCTGTTGCTGTCAACTCTCAATATGAGATCCAAAGAGCTGTCACTATCAGTGAAGCAAGCCATCATTAGGCTGAAAAATCAAAACAAACCCATCAGAGAGATAGCAAAAACATTAGGTGTGGCCAAATCAACTGTTTGGAACATTCTTAAAAAGAAAGAACGCACCGGAGAGCTCAGCAACACCAAAAGACCGGGAAGACCACGGAAAACAACTGTGGTGGATGACAAAAGAATTATTTCCCTGGTGAAGAAAAACCCCTTCACAACAGTTGGCCAAATCAAGAACACTCTCCAGGAGGTAGGTGTATATGTGACAAAGTCAACAATCAAGAGAAGACTTCACAAGAGTGAATATAGAGGGTTCACCACAAGATGCAAACCATTGCACAAAAACAGGAAGACCAGATTACAGTTTGCCAAACAACATCTAAAAAAGCCATTACTGTTCTGGAACAACATCCTATTGACAGATGAGACAAAGATGTACCAACTTGTACCAGAGTGATGGGAAGAGAATTAAAGGAACTGCTCATGATCCAAAACATACCACCTCATCAGTGAAGCATGGTGGTGGTAGTGTCATGGCGTGGGCATGTATGGCTGCCAATGGAACTGGTTCCCTTGTATTTATTGATGATGTGACTGCTGACAAAAGCAGCAGAATGAATTTTGAAGTGTTCCGGGCAATATTATATGCTCATATTCAGTCAAATGCTTCAGAACTCATTGGACAGCGCTTCACAGTGCAGATGGACAATGACCTGAAGCATACTGCAAAAGCAACCAAAGAGTTTTTTAAGGCAAAAAAGTGGAATGTTATGCAATGGCCAAGTCAATCCCCTGAGATGAATCCGATTGAGCATGCATTTCACTTGATGAAGACAAAACTGAAGGGAAAATGCCCCAAGAACAAGCAGGAACTGAAGACATTTGCAGTAGAGGCCTGGCAGAGCATCAGCAGGAAAGAAACCCAGCGTCTGGTGATGTCTATGTGTTCCAAACTTCAGGCTGTAATTGCCTGCAAAGGATTTGCAACAAAGTATTAAAAAGTGAGAGTTAGATTTAGGATTGTTTAGTTTGTCCCATTACTTTTGGCCCCTTAAAAAGTGGGAGGCACATATAGAAACCGTTGTAATTCCTGCACCGTTCACCTGATTTGGATGTAATTACCCTCAAATTAAATCTGAAAGTCTGCAGTTAAATCACATTTTGTTTGTTTTATTTCAAAACCATTGTGGTGGTGAATAGAGGACAAAATATGAAAATTCTGTCAATGTCCCAATATTTATGGACCTGACTGTATGTATATATATATATATATATATATATATATATATATATATATATATATATATATATGTATATGTATATATATATATAAAAAAAAAACACAACACTTTTTTTCTGTCCGTGTTCAATCAACCAAAAAACAATGCGACATACACACTGCATAATTTCAACACACATTTAGTATTCTCCAACGGGAGCTTTAAGAAAAAAAAAATAATGAGAAAAAAGGATTAACAGTGAAATGTATAAACAGATGTTAAAAAAAAAAAAAAAGTGTTTGACAAAACAGAAAAGTAATTCTGAAGGTGGAGAACACACTCACTCACTGGTGCAGTAAAGCAATCACCCTCCATGACCATTTACAATCCTTGCACGTTTCACTGCTCTTCAAAAAAGAAAAAAAAAAAACAGATCCGATTCAAAATATTAGTGTGCGGCGCAGGATTCCATGATCACGTTGCTGCAGCTTTTTCTTAGCAAAGAGGCAAAGTTTTGTCTTTTCTCTGTTCCTTGCTCCATAAAGAATGGGGAGAAGAGGGGGTGGGGGCGAGGGGGTGAGGGAGTTTCCATACTTCCCAACTGACACTAATAGGATTCTAAGTTTTAACTTTCCACTGAAAAATGTATTTAAAAAAAAAAAAAAAAAGACCACAAAACTGAATGAAGCATTTGTTCTTTGGAAACCTGGTTTCTCCTTTCTCTGGTTGTCTTTGCTTTTAAGTGTGTATCCCCTTACATAGGAGACAATGATGTGTACCCATCGCTCGCTCAGTGGCGTGGAGTCCGGTGGAGTTGTGGGCACAAGTAGTTCCAGAGTGAGCAGGCTAGACAATTGGCACACCCCGCTGCATGTAACATGCGGAGGGATACCTGCTTTCCTAGGTGATCATACGGCCTCTGATAATTAAGTAACCAACTCTCTGCGAGCAGCGGCGGATACAAGACTTCTGGAGCAATTCTCCATCGCTCCGGTGTGGCGACAGCTGATCCGCGCTGCAGAGTTAGACTCGGCAGTGCACTGCACATGCATGAACGTAGGATCACACAAGTGCGACCTCCAGCGGAAGAAGCCGAATGGGTGCAGAGGGATCCGAATTCCTGCATTTGAAATCATTAGTACAGTGGTTCTCAAACTCGGTCCTCAGGACCCCACACAGTTCACGTTTTGCAGGTCACCCAGCAGATGCACAGGTGTAATCATTACTCACTGACACATTTTAAAAGGTCCACAGGTGGAGCTAATTATTTCACTTGATTCAGTGTGGAGACCTGGAAAACATGCACTGTTTGGGGTCCTGAGGACCGAGTTTGAGAACCTGTGCATTAGTAGATTTGTCTAATATGTTATCAGTCACAAAATACCAATTTGGGATGGAATAAAGCTTGTCCCAGATTCTTGCAATTAGAGATGTGCGGTTCGGTTCAACAGAAATCAAAATCCACCTGAATTTCGTAAATCCGGATAATCCGAGTCGCGGTTCTAATCTTCTGAGGAAATCCGGGTAATCCGAGTCGCGTTTGTGATCTCCTGAGGAAATCCGGGTAATCCGAGTCGCGGTTCTAATCTCCTGAGGAGATCCGGGTAATCCGAGTCGCGGTTCTCATCTCCTGAGGAAATCTGGGTAATCCGAGTCGTGGTTCTGATCCTGAGGAGATCCTGGTAAATCAGAGTTGTGGTTCTGATCTTTTTGCGGTTTGGAATTCGGATTGCATAAATTTTAGCTGTTTTTAAAACTTTTTATCTATTTTTTATTTTAAAAAACCAGATCCAAAACCAAAACACTTGAGGGTGGTTTGCAAAGCCAAATCCACATCAAAAACCTTGAAGGAGATACAGATCCAAAAACAAAACACGGGGGTCGGCGCACATCTCTACTTGCAATGTCATCCCACTATCACCTCTCTCTGACTGTAGGGAGCAGACACTCGGAGGGAACTATTTACAATATGGGGGTCTATGTACTAAGCCTTGGGGAGAGAGAGTCATACCTGCCGACATTCTGGCTGCCCCCTCTGGGACGTAGCAGCCAGGTAGGCGCAGCAGCAGGGCGTGGAGGGAATGGTGGCCAGTGCAGGGGGGGTGGCGGCGTTATGTCATCGCAGCCCTGTTCGAGCTATACAAAGCTGAGATTTCTTGCATTGTAAAGCAGGGGACGGGGCTACGATGACACAATTCAGCGTAAATCGCATCGCCAGCGTTCCCCCGGACCGCCCACTTTTGCTTAGTAACTGAGCGGCTGCGGGAGGGAATGGGTGGGATTTTGTACTGGTGGCGGCCGGGCCATTCCAGGATGGTAGACAAGTATGGATAAGGTAGATGGGGATAAAGTACCAACTAATCAGCTCCTATAATTTTCAGACAGCCTGTAAAATGACAGGAGCGGATTGGTTGGTACATTATCTCTCTCCAAGGCTTAGTACCAGGGACGTGCGGTCAGGGGAGGCAGAGCCTCCCCTATCATACTCCCTGTCATACTCCCTCCTCTATCATACTCCCCGTCATACTCCCTCCCCTATCAGACTCCCTGTCATATTCGCTCCCCTATCATACTCCCTGTCATACTCCCTCCTTATCATACTCCCTGCAATACTCCCTCCCCCATTATACTCCCTGTCATACTCACTCCCCTATCATACACCCTGTCATACTCCCTCCCCTATCATACTCCCTGTCATACTCCCTCCTATATCATACTCCCTCCCCTATCATACTCCATCATACTCCCTGTAATACTCACTGTCATACTCCCTCCCCTATCATACTCCCTGTCATGCTCCCTCCCCTATCATACTCCATCATACTCCCTCCCCTATCATACTCCCTGTCATGCTCCCTCTTCTATCATACTCCTGGTCATACTGCCTCACCTGTCATGCTTCCTTTTCTATCATACTCCCTGTCATACTTTCTCCTCTATCATACTCCCTGTCATGCTCCCACCTCTATCATGCTCCCTGTCATACTCCCAGTCATACTCCCTCCCCTGTCATACTCCCTCCCCTATCATACTCATTGTCATACACCCTGTCATGCTCCCTCCTCTATCTTACTCCCTTTCATACTCCCTCCCCTATCATACTCCCTCCCCTATCATACTCCCTGTCATACTCTCTACTCTATCATACTCCCTGTCATACTCCCTGTAATACTCCCTCCCCTATCATACTCCCTGTAATACTCCCTCCCCTATCATACTCCCTGTCATACTCCCTCCCCTATCATACTCCCTGTCATACTCCCTCCTCTATCATACTCCCTGTCATGTTCCTTCCCCTATCATACTCCCTGTCATACTCCCTCCACTATCATTCTCCCTGGCATACTCCCTCCTATATCATACTCCCTCCCCTATCATACTCCATCATACTCCCTGTAATACTCTCTGTCATACTCCCTCCTCTATCATTCTCCCTGTCATACTCCCTCCTATATCATACTCCATCATACTCCCTCCCCTATCATACTCCATCATACTCCCTGTAATACTCTCTGTCATACTCCCTCCCCTATCATACTCCATCGTACTCCCTCCCCTATCATACTCCCTGTCATGCTCCCTCTTCTATCATACTCCTGGTCATACTGCCTCACCTGTCATGCTTCCTTTTCTATCATACTGCCTGTCACGCTCCCTCCCCTATCATACTCCCCGTCACGCTCCCTCCCCTATCATACTCCCCGTCACGCTCCCTCCCCTATCATACTCCCCGTCACGCTCCCTCCCCTGTCATACTCCCAGTCACGCTCCCTCCCCTGTCATACTCCCAGTCACGCTCCCTCCCCTGTCATACTCCCAGTCACGCTCCCTCCTCTGTCATACTCCCAGTCACGCTCCCTCCTCTGTCATACTCCCAGTCACGCTCCCTCCTCTGTCATACTCCCAGTCACGCTCCCTCCTCTGTCATACTCCCAGTCACACTCCCTCCTCTATCATACTCCCAGTCATACTCCCTCCCCTGTCATACTCCCTCCCGTCATACTCCCTGTCATGCTCCCTCCTCTATCATACTCCGTCATACTCCCTCCCCTATCATACTCCCTGTCATACACCCTCCCCTTTCATACTCCCTCCCCTATCATACTCCCTGTCATACTCTCTCCTCTATCATACTCCCTCCCCTATCATACTCCGTCATACTCCCTCCCCTATCATAATCCCTGTCATACTGCCTCCCCTATCATACTCCCTCCCCTATCATACTCCCTGTCATGCTCCCTCCTCTATCATACTCCCTGTCATACTCCCTATCATACTCCCTCCCCTATTATACTCGCTGTCATACTCCCTCCTCTATCATACTCCCTCCCATATTATACTCCCTGTCATGCTCCCTCCTCTATCATACTCCCTGTCATACTCCCTCCCCTATCATACTCCCTGTCATACTCCCTCCCCTATCATACTCCCTGTCATACTCTCTCCTCTATCATACTTACTGTCATACTCCCTCCCCTATCATACTCCCTCCCCTATCATACTCCCTGTCATACTCCCTCCCCTATCATACTCCCTGTCATACTCCCTCCCCTATCATACTCCCTCCCCTATCATACTCCCTCCCCTATTATACTCGCTGTCATACTCCCTCCTCTATCATACTCCCTGTCATACTCCCTGTCATGCTCCCTCCTCTATCATACTCCCTATCATACTCCCTCCCCTATCATACTCCCTGTCAGGCTCCCTCCTCTATCATACTCCCTCCTCTATCATACTCCCTGTCATACTCCCTCCCCTATTATACTCCCTGTCATGCTCCCTCCCCTATTATACTCCCTGTCATGCTCCCTGTCATGCTCCCTCCTCTATCATACTCCGTCATACTCCCTCCTATATCATACTCCCTCCCCTATCATACTCCATCATACTCCCTCCCCTATCAAACTCCCTGTCATACTCCCTCCTCTATCACACTCCCTGTCATACTCCCTCCCCTATCATACTCCCTGTCATACTCCCTCCTCTTTCATACTCCCTGTCATACTCCCTCCTCTATCATACTCCCTGTCATACTCCCTCCCCTATCATACTCCCTGTCATACTCCCTGTCATGCTCCCTCCTCTATCATACTCCCTGTCATACTCGCTCCCCTATCATACTCCCTCCTCTATCATACTCGCTCCCCTATCATACTCCCTCCTCTATCATACTCCCTCCCCTGTCATGCTCCCTCCCCTGTCATGCTCCCTCCCCTGTCATGCTCCCTCCCCTGTCATGCTCCCTCCCCTGTCATGCTCCCTCCTCTATCATACTCCCTGTCATACTCCCTCCCCTATCATACTCCCTATCATACTCCCTCCTCTATCATACTTCCTGTAACACTCCAGAGTTTTGATCCAAAAACTGTATTTATATACATGTGTGCCTCCCCAGCCACTGACCTCACCGTACCTCACTGCTTAGTACAGGGATGGGGAATCTCAGGCCCGGGAGCAGTATAAGGCCCGCGGAGTCATTTGTTCTGGCCCTCTGAGCTTTTTTCTGCTAGCCTCATCTGGCCTAGAATAACACCCTGCAGCCAGAATCCATGCATCAGTGCCGCCTGGAGCGTCCTTAGGACCCTTCAGACGGTCACACCGCTGCCCTTACAGCTCCCCAGAGCATCCTCAGGATTCTCTGGGCATTGCTGTAATCACCGGCGATTCTGGCCTGGCCCCTGTGTGACATCACACGGAGGGAACGTGGCCTGCACCGGGCCCGCAAATAATGTTCTATATATCAAAATGTCCCTCAGCATAAAAAAGCTTCCCCACCCCTGGCTTAGTACATCGACCTCATGGTCCTGTAAGTAATGCATTCCCTTTGATAGACGACGTACGACCGCAAAATAATCGTTAACTACTTTGAAGTCCACATTTTGGAAAAATTCATCACGCAATTATATAGACTGGGCGGCTCCTCTCGTCCGTCGCATGCCGCCCCCCTGGCACTAAATACCCTTAACATACATCAGAACAATTACTAGTCCACCTTTAATGCACTGGGACAATCTTTCTGCTCACCTGATGAGGACAATTAAAAGCACTTCAACTAAAGATAAGTAATTATCTCTCACTGGATCAAGCTGTTTCTATTCAGGTTGCTAGGACAATATGTTCATTAGTAAAATGTCAGGTCAGAATGTCATTACAATGGAGAAACACTCGATTAACGATTTATCAAGATAAGCTGCATGAACAATGGACCATAAATCAGGTATTTTTTCTTAGGCCCAGTCAAACTAAAATAACAATTCAACAATAAGTCAGGGTGAAAAAAAATAAGTGTATATACTGTATATATACACAATATATTTAATTATGTATATACTTGTCAGAACCGTAACTAGACTTTTTGGTGCCCTGTGCCAGAAAGAGCATTGGCGCCCCCCTCATTTTTCAAAGGGACATGATGCACCCAAAAAAGGGCCATGGCTTCATGGGGAAGGGCCAGGGAAGAGATAGGAGAGGCCAGGAGATGCTGGGGATGAAATAAGAGGAAACTACAAGCAAGAATGATAATAAACCGAAATTTGACAGACAGCGCCCCCTGCCCTGGGGTGCCCTGTGCCATGGCAGAGGTCGCAACCACCCTAGCTACGGCCCTGATACTATTATTACTGATACTATATATTATTTAGCATGGGAGAAATTAATTTATGATAATATTTGGGGGCTTCATAGTCCCCAAACTGAGCATTAAATGTGGGGTCCCAAAGGAAAGTGAAAAAATGCTGGTGGAGGGGGGAGTAATGTTACTTATTAAAGTTTCCCAAACAAGAGATGGAATGATCATTAAACAATAGTGAGAGCTGGAGCATTGAGGACATTACTTGGTCCTGGTACAGAATAAGGCCCGTATTCAATTTGGAGCGAAAAGCCGGAATCGGCGAAAAAGTTTCGCCGATGACGTCATTTCGCCAGTCGGAAAAGTATCGCCGTATTCAATTTGAAAGACTTTCCGCCTCAATGCAATGTAATAGGCGAAAAAGTTTCGCCTATGAATAGCAGGCGGAAAAAAAGTGCAGAATTGGGGTTTTGGGGTGCAACATTGCGAGAACCCCCGTGCAGCCTTCAGACACTCCCCCAAAGGTAAACTGTGTTCAAAATAAAGAAAAAACACTGAACACCCCAAAAAATCACTTTCATTTTAGGGTCGAAAAAAGAAAATGTTGGGGGACAAAGATAAAAACTAGCGAACTTGACTCTGGGAGGGTCCCCAAGTTGCCCCAAGTGTTTTTTTTCATCGCAGGGGCTTGCGGCAGGCAGTTTTTTCACAATTTTTTAAACTTCACTTTAGCAACTTTAAAATATGCCCCCAAATTTGCTGGGATATATTATTTTATGCAAAAAATACTCCTGAATACTATTCTGCACCACTTATACAGAGAAACGCTATTTAGCCCGTTTAGAAACACCAAATACCTTCAGCAAGCCAAATCGGAGAGTACCATAGTGAACCCTCATGTCAGAGCATCTTTTGGGGGGTGTCAGGCTGATTTGCCCAAATCTGACTGGACTTTCTGCTTGTTTCTGTTTCGCCGGGTCCCGTTTTCGCGTACTTTCATATTGAATACGGGGATACGCGAGCACGCGCGCAATACTTTTCCGCATGCAAAACAGGCGAAGTAGGCGGAAGGTCCGGGAGTCGAAAAAGTATCACAGGTGCGAATCAAATTGAATACGGCTCTTTGAGTTAGTTCCTAGGGAATTCTAATCTTGGTTAAAACCAGAAAATGACTTATCTTCACGGTCTACTTCTCCGGGACTCTATAAAGGACCATGTCCATTTTTAGGATTATTTTAGCCCCCCCCACCACCACCCCTCCTAACATGTATCAGAACAAGGGGTGTCCAGGAGTGCTCTTGTTTAGGAGAAAATCACTAGCCTGGTGACTGTTTGAGGTCTTGTTCTCTCTGCAGAAGAATTTTGAAATTCCGCTCTCTTAATAAATTGTGGCCTTTAATGTGTGGAGAGCACCGGAAAAAATATGGGTGGACATTTTTTTTTTTTTTTTTTTAATCAATATAATTGTGTCAGAATGGTCAGCTTTGCTGCCTCACATCACTGGGGTCATGACATATCGAGCAATCCCCACACACAGCGATCTGGTGGCCGACCGCCTGATATGCAGGCTCCCCCCTCCACCACCCGCATAGCGCTGCATGGGATCGCACATCGCATCCTAAGATTAACTGAACCTGCAGTAAGATCTGGGGGTGCGATGTACGACCCCACGGCTGCGCGCTCTGTCCGATATCATGCCCATACACGATAGAGCAGACAAATCATACCAATCCGTCGGATCGGCTGCTTTATCGCACCGTGTATGGGCACCTTACGCCTGCTGCCGAACTGCGAGAGATATCGCAGACCTGTACTGCACATGCATGCGCAGATTCCCAAACATCGGGAACTCTGGGCCTGATTCAGCTTTGGGCGCAGTCAACGGGGGACCTATCAAATGTGTATGGATTGTTTTTAGGAGTCAATGAAGAATACATAAATCAGATACTGTATGAAAAATAAATGTCGGAAATGAAAACTCGCAAGTTATCAAAATGTTCCTGAAAGCCAAAATATTCCTCTGTAGATAAACGTCTGTCATCACCGATGGGTTTCTATGGAATGATTCAAAATGACCCCAAGTAACCCCCGTCCGACAGAAGAATCCAACCACTCACACAGGGTCGGCGCTGTAATATGTGGAAAATTGTTGTTGAACGTTCGGCTGAAACTTCCCCTGGATCTAAAGTAGCGGCAGAGGTTTCCCAAGACTTTCGCTCTAGTGAGCAGCAGCTCCAGGCCAGCTGTGCACATACTGCAACATATGCAGAGCCTCTATCATTACATGAGTGGGGAGTGTACAGAAATCCCTCTCTGTGGTTTCCCTAGTCTGCATTTGGGGTCAGCCTGTACAGTAACCAAATAATGTCACTTTACTTCCTGAAACAACATGAAACATCCAAAGACAGGGATTTCTCCTGTACGGGTCAGCGGTGAGGGCCTCGTGTGGGATTACTTATCATGTAGGTCACACACATGTAATCTGAATCATTTCAAAATGTCAAAGCCACGAGAATAACTGAGAGGAGGCCCTCCAGCTCTCATTGAACTACAAGTTCCAGCATACCCTGCCAGCAAAAGGTTAGGAATAACACAGCACCACAGGTGGCCCCAATCTGGTGTAAACCAACACATTACATACTGCTCATGTTCAAACTATAAGAGGTATATTTACTACGGGTTGGGTATGATATCCCGGCTGTCGGGATCCCGCTGTTCAGAATACCGACACCCATTGGAACGCAAGGTACTTTTTTTCCCTACCCCCCCCTCATCCTCCCTCCCTCCATCCCCGGTGTCTAAACCTAACCACCCCCCCTCCTAGTGCCTAAACCTAACCTCCCCTCCCCGCACTCTAAACCTAAGACCCCCTCCCCGATGCTTAAACCTAACCTGCCCCTCCCCTCCCCCTAATCCTAACCCTCCCCCCTAATGCCTAAACCTATCCCCACTACCTAACGCTACCCTCCCTTTGCACCCCAATACTTACCATTCAGGATGCCGACAGTCAGGATACTGGTGCCGGGATGCCGGCTACATCTCTTTACTACTGTGCGGGTTTATACAAGTGGAGATGTTGCCAATAGCAACCAATCAGATTCTACTTATCTAGCACCTTCTAGAAGATAATAGCTAGAATATGATTGGTTGCTATGGGCAACATCTCCACTTCTATAGACCCGCACTTTAGTAACTATACCCCTAAGACGACAAAGATGGCTATATACTATATTTCACATCCCATGTTTTGCTTGGGTACCCCATCCAGTGAAACAGTGCTACACAAAATGTGCAGGATCTATATATACACAATAATAATAATAATAATAATAATAATAATAATAATAATAATAATAATAATAATAATAATAGTAACAACAATAATAATAATAATAATAATAATAATAATAATAATAATAATAATAATAATAATATCACTAACAACAATAGTAACAACAATAATAATAGTAACAACAACAATAATAGTAATAATAGTAACAACAACAATAATAATAATAATAATAATAATAATAATAATAATAATAATAATAATAATAATAATAATAATAGAGGATTAGTGCCAGCACTCTGAAAGCATCCTACGGAAATGACAACTGTGGCAAATCTATACATATACAAACGGTTCAGAACTGTATGTATTTACTATTTATACATACTCACTGTAGTCACCTTCTTTACCCACTTATAACTGAAATGTTGCCGGAGGGTAACGTGTACATACAATTTTGCCGGAAGTTAACGTGTACATACAATGTTGCCGGAGGGTAACGGGTACATACAATGTTGCCGGAGGGTAACGGGTACATACAATGTTGCCGGAGGGTAACGGGTACATACAATGTTGCCAGAGGATAACGGGTACATACAATGTTGCCGGAGGGTAACGGGTACATACAATGTTGCCAGAGGGTAACGGGTACATACAATGTTGCTGGAGGGTAACGGGTAAATCTTATGTAGAAATGTTTTTATTGGTTGGTTGTTTGTTTGTTTTGTGTGATTGGGGACCGTTGGATAATCTTGGTAATTAAAACATTAAAAAAAGTAAAAGAAAAATTAAAAAAAATGATAAAATAGATCATTATTATTTTTTTTTAAATGCTGTCGCTCGTCCCATTTTTAGAGTGACCCTGGTACTTGCACTTTGAGTGAACAACTATTTGCTGCGGTTGAGTGATCTGCGGTATCAATATAATCAGTAACACAACACTAGGGCAAGCTAATTGTCTACATGCATCTCAGTTACACAGCTGGTAACACAGGGAGCGGAGACTATGTAGGAACGCATGTATACAGCTGTCCAACTTGCACGACGACCTTTGATCGGATTCTTGGTGAAACACAAACCCGGTGCTCATCTGTTCACAAAGCGCTCACCAGTCTATTTGCTGGAAGAATCCCAGCGAACACCCCAGGCTCCAGCTCACCCTTCACCAGAGGAGGCATCAAAACTCCAAAATGCGCTCTCACCAAGTGTAACGTGTGATCCTCAGAAACGTGCTTGGGTGACACTACGACATCCAGCGGCTCATTGCTCCTGGGTTTTTTTTTATTTTTTTAGTTTATACTATTTAGTTTCAGGCAAATGATCAAATATTTTAGTCTGCTGTCTGTACAGCGACAAAATCCATCAAAGGCGGGCGGAAAACATTCTGTCTACATCTAGGAAGAGAGCTACAGAAGGGAAACAGTTGAAATGAAAATGATTCCAGTCTAATTGAAATCACAGAAGTCATTTAATGGCCTTTGATGTCGGTGCACAGTTCTGTACAGAGCTCCTAGAGGAGTAAGAGAGAAAATCTCATACATCCGCCACTATCTGACAAACCACCTTCTGTACAACATAAAAAAAAAGTAATTAGCAAATAATGTATTAATCTAAATTCTAATCTCCGTAACACTTATCAAGCAAAACAAGAAAACTGGAGAAGTCCCAGATTTTTTAAACTTTAAATAAACCTGCAATATGACGACAGGTAAATAACGTTTTCTTTTTTAAATATGGTCTATGTAACTCTGCATAACAACTGGAATCAGTATGTAATGGCAGCTGACGGGATGCCTCCTGCGGCCGGCAGTTCAATTCCCGTCAGCGGCAGCCCGACAAGAGCAGAGTCCCGAGCAGCGGAAGCCCGACAGCGCTGGAAATCCCGATCGTCCTCAGGTAAGTATATACTAACCTAACCCCCCTAACCCTCCTTAGGGGTGCCTAACCCTAACTTCCCCCCCAAGTGCCTAACCCTAACCACCCCCTTCCCCGCTGCCTAAACCTAAGTCCCCCGGGGGGGTGCCTAACCCTAAGTCCCCCCCGGGAGCCGATCACTACGATCGTAATGCCGGGCGACGGTCTCCCGGCGTCGGGGAAATGCGGGCGTCTACATCTAGGCGCCCGGCATTTCACCCTTGCCGGGATATGACAGTCGGGAAGCCGGCTGCCGGTATTTAGGCAGTCGGCTTCCCAATTGCATACCCTCCTGTCAATAGACAGACAGCGACACCCCGATGGTTGGTATCCCGAGTATACTTACCTTCTCCCCCCTTACCTTCTCTCCCTAACCCTCCCTTTTTGTAGCCTAACCCTAACCACCCCCACCCCGCACCCAAACTCTCCCCGTCAGGTTTTGTGGGAGAGGGTTAGGTTTAGGCACGAAGGAGGGAAACTTAGTGCCTAAACCTAATGCTAATCCCGCTATTATACCTAAGCCTAACCCTCCACCCACCGCAGCCTAACAGCTAAGGGCGGGCGGACTTACCTCTTTCGGGCTGGCGTCCTCCTGGATTACGGCTTCAGGATTAAGATAGGAGTCGATATTTCGACACCTGTCTTAAGTCCCCCGACGGGGTTTAGATGTGCAGTATCGTGGCTGCCAGTCTCATAACTGCATCCCAACTTAAAATACACACCACAGTTCTCCGCGCAGGGAGTAGAATTTTAAACTTGTACCTCTCTACTTGAGAACTTTAATTTATTTCAATTACACATTTACCGGTGGAAAGCGGCCCACCGACTGAGCCAGGGTGGAAAGCGGCCCACCCACTGAGCCAGGGTGGAAAGCGGCCCACCCACTGAGCCAGGGTGGAAAGCGGCCCACCCACTGAGCCAGGGTGGAAAGCGGCCCACCCACTGAGCCAGGGTGGAAAGCGGCCCACCGACTGAGCCAGGGTGGAAAGCGGCCCACCGACTGAGCCAGGGTGGAAAGCGGCCCACCGACTGAGCCAGGGTGGAAAGCGGCCCACCGACTGAGCCAGGGTGGAAAGCGGCCCACCGACTGAGCCAGGGTGGAAAGCGGGCCACCGACTGAGCCAGGGTGGAAAGCGGGCCACTGCAGGGGAGGAGAAGGGAGGAGGACAGACTAGATGAGAGACAGTTAAGAGAAAATGTAAAGAGGAAGAATTAGAATGGACCATTGAGGATCAGCCATTGATGTCTGGCTGTTAAATTCACTTTCACCTTGTAAAAAAATCACAAGACAAGACAAGAATGTCTTTACACAAAAAAAAAAAAAACCTGTCATATACTTTCTGGCATATAGCACGAATACAGAAAGAACAAAATTAAGGTTAGTTTCCATTTACTACTTTCATGGGATAATTTTCTTTGGTATAGCCCTTGTCAAGGCTGTAGTAGTCCTGAGTCTGCATTGCCTCTCAGGAAGACTGAACATATTCCTCTTTCATGGTCTTCTACCCAGAGGCACCAACGTGGTCAGTTCTGCAGTCTCCTCTCAATGCCACACTCCTATTTATAAGCTCTAAATCGCTTTTATCAAAGGTCACATTAAATCCCCATGACACTGTCATAAATTTAAAAAATAGGATACAAGATTCTCAGTAACAAGACTTCAAGGAACATTATAACATCATCTGGTGAAGTTGTGGTATATCACCTAATCTGTGCATTTATTACCACTGGCAAGGTAACCCAATCCTTCACAGGGCACTAACGGATGAGGAGATCATGGAGGTCTGAACATCAGGAGACGTTACTGCAACAACCACATTAGAGGCACAATGAAATCAGCATAAAAATGGAGAAACCCTCAGCAAGTCCACCAACACAGAACGTACATCAACGCCATGCCACAACGATTTGTCCACCATTCCATAGCATGACAATCAAACATCCATCATGGATGGACAGCATGTGTATCATCGTCCATGACGACTCTTTCATGACACTACAATAACCAGTACATCTAGAACTTCTAAATTATGAATGGTATGACAAGACAGTGGGGGAGATGTATCAAGCCTTGGAGAGAGATCAAGTGGATCTGCTTCTGTCTTTTATCTAGCACAGTCTATGCAATGATGACAGTTAGAAGCGGATTGGTTGCTTTGATTTAAAGGAGACAATGACTCCTGATATATAGGGGGAGATGTATCAAGTCTCACAGACAGATAAGAGAAGTTGCTCAAAGTTAAAATTGTTTATTTTTAACCATTACAGAAGTGAATAATATACAAGTATTTTTATTCAAAGACTTTTGTTTTGACTAACATTATAAATATTATAAAATATACTACCAAAAAAAAAAAAAAGTTATACGATACTTGTAAGTGACACCTCAAGGGTAGTAATACATTTTTGTCACTAAACTCCACTTTCCTGGGTTAACCCCATGTGGTACTGCAGAAATACAACAATATGAGTGGTCCAAAGAGCGCTGTCCCTCATAGGTCACGTCTTCTCCTATTCTTTCATGGATAATGCAATGATCTCAAAACAGGGAGACAGAATAATACGCGATTATACTCCAAATGATAAGTGTTACTTCCAATGGTCCGCAATTAATGTTAAAGGCTACTCACCTAAACTAGGTGAGATGCGTTCATATATAAAGGTATCTTTTTGAAGTGTTTTACTCTAGTCATAGACAAACACACCAATTTTCATCGCTTATTCCCCACTGGGAATACACTCACCTGAAATCAGGTATAGGCGTTCACAAAAAGGTATCTTTTTATTCCCCTTAGGAGAGTTCCATCCTTGACCCAGATGACTTTATAATAACAACTAAAAGATGATGCAACTCCAAAGGAATAAAGTTTCACTTTTTAATCCAAGTATATAAAAAGGCTGTGTCTATCCTTAGATAATATACAGCCAAAAAATTTACAAAAATCATTTAAAAATACAGTCACAGATGGGTTCCACGGTGAAAAAGGAAACAATTACCAGCTAAACAGGAGCCACTCTTATCCGGAATAGTGTGGAATCCTGATGAGATGCACTGGATGTATAAAGTGCAAAGGTAAGTTCCAGTGCCACCATAGATAACCCCTAAATCCACCACCAGTGGTACTGGGCTCAGGACTTCTGCTGTCTGGGGGTAATCACACGGAAGTAAAGAAGGGACTGAACTGAGTTTTTATTTATTTATTTATTTTTTAACGCATCCAGTTGATTGGATGGTACAGCTCGTCCAATCAGACGCATTGGAAACCATTCACTTTATCCTATGTACTTTCAGCATTCTTCAGGTTCTTATGAGAGAATGACGGTGATCAGTGCTGGAGGGGAAAAGTAGCGCAGAACCAGTAGGGTCACCAATATGGGGGATGGGGGCTTATTAACAACAATACTTTCCTGGATTTCTCATTTAGGATATATACCCACTGACTTGCCATGCTCTTAGCTTGTATTGAAAACTCACATTAAATGAACATGCAGATGTGTTTTATGCGTTAAACTCAAATTGCTCCCGGATTATTCAGAACACTGGGTGTTTCCATGTCTTATTGTGAAGGAAGCACACTAAGGGCCTGATTCAGACCCGGTCGCTCTGACAGAGCGCTCGCTCTGAATCAGGGCCAGGTTTTTTTTTTTGGTTTTTTTAGAACGGCCTCCTGGCCGCTCGCATAGCTGTGGGTGACCACCCACAGCTACAGCGAGCGGCCATGATGATGGTCACGATGGTCAAGACCATCGCGACCATCAGGCTTGCAATGAGACCCTTGTGGTAGGGTCTCGTGGTCGCAAGCCCCAGAGAGATTTTGGCTCTAACAGTTCTCATGGGAACGCCTCTGTTTGGGCAGCCACCCCCCCGGCCTGCCCACCAAAGGGGGCGAGCTGTCACTCAACATCGACAGATTGCCCCCATTGTTGCGAGACCCGGAGCAACGGAGTGTCTGTCGCTATCCGGGTCTCGTGTATGTGCACGACGGAGCCGGCTCCGTCGTGCGCATGTGCTCTGGGCCACCATCGACCCGGTTGCGAGCGCTCAACGCTTGCGGCCGGGTCTGAATCAGGCCCTAAGTACAGTGTATTGCAGTTTAATAAGTTATAAGTCATTCCACATGCTTGCTAAAAAAAAAATGCATATTTAAAAAAACAAACAAAAAAAACCAACAACATTGACCGGACCAGTTTGTAGAAGCAAAGCAGCTCCTATATGTTTTTACTATTGTTAAAAAAAAATAAAAAAATGCATCCCAAATAACAGTGCGTACGGACCCTGTTTGTGGTTCGCCGTTCAGGATAAATTTAGAAGGATTGACACTGGAGTCCATCCAGACAAGGGCTGATGAGATTACTTGCAAAACATAATATGTGGTCGATGGAGAAATCGGATAGCAGGCCTGGATTCAATAATATCTTACATTTCTCAAACTAGTCTAAACAGAGTATACGAATGGAGCAGATGTCTTTTATTTGTACATTCAGCTTAGGTCAGCAAATCTAAAACCAGCACCGCAAGATAGGGTCTGGCCAGCAATACTGTATAGAGGGACCTTTCCCAAGCGTCAGCATCATTCTATAGATATTCCCCGTGCTCTTCCACCTACACAATTATTATGTGTATGATCAAATATTAAATGTTACTCCATACATTTCTCTCCCCTAATAGACAAATGTGTCACTATCACCAACCCAACTTGAGGTCAAGTAAATTAGGGATCCACAGCTGCTTATGGTGGAATATTTGGATTTCCGTATTAAATTTCGCAAAATTGGCTCCAAGTATGTCTGATGTGTGTGTAACAACAACCACCCCCCCCCCCCAAAAGCACAAAGAGTGAGGGTGATCATTTCACAGCTTAAATACCAGATGACTGTACGGGAGTTTGTAAGTGTAGTTATATTACTACTTGAAGAAAAATAACATAGTATGTTCCCTAAGAAAATAGTAATTTCTAAAGCAGATTAGTTACTTAGTAAGCAACGGATAGCCCAACGTATCAGACAAAAACATGTAAAGTAGCCTCTATCAATGGTTCTTATGGCAGCGCAGTAACCACGGTGGGTTACCTGTAATCCTAACGCAATGAATACATGAAAACGAAAAGCCATAAGCTGCATACACACATAACGATGTTAGTAACCAACGATTTTAGTGAACGATTTTCGTTCAGTTGAAAAAGTGAACGACAATAGTTTATAAAACTTGTTGGTTACTAAATTAATGAACGATTTTCATAAACGATGAATGATTTTTTTTAATCATGCATACATTGAATGGACATCGTTCATTCTGTACAACATGAACGATTTTCTGAACGAAAATTGTTTGTTGGACAGTCAGAATGGACGATGAACTACAAACGTGAACGCACATGAACGATTATCGTTCACCTTAAAAAGATGAACGATTTTATAAACGGTTTAACAATAACGACGTCGTTATAGTAAAATCGTTCAAAAAATCGTTGTATGTACGCACCTTTAGAGACGCTGGACTGCCAACAAGCCCCAAATTGGTCTTTGGACTTGTATCATTATTAACAATCATTTTGCCCTCACTTAGGGGTCTAGTTACTAAGCAGTGTTAGGAGACAGAGTGAAAAGTGATAAGTCTGTGATAAGGTGCCAGCCAATCAGCTCCCAACTGTCATTTTTCAAACACAGCCTGTGAGATGACAGTTGGGAGCTGATTGGCTGGCACCTTATCACTTTCTTATCACTTTTCACTCTGTCTCCTAACACTGCTTAGTAAATAGACCCCCAAGTTCTAAAGTTTGCTAAATCTCATTCAATAAAAAAAATTAAATAAAAATAGTGGTGTATTAAAAAATATGTACACCCTTACTTCTTCCATACCAATAAAGAAGGTAATATGAATGAGATACTGGTAATCAGTTACACTACATTATTAGATCAATATAAAAGGCTTCCATCCACCTCTATATAAACTGGCCGAGCCAGCAGTTCAGGCTGGAGCATTCAGGACTAAAATATAATGGCAAAAAGTAGAACTGCAACAGTTTGTCATAGGAGAGCAGATTGATGACATTTTAGGACCTTATGAGCACTAGATGATATCCAATGAAGTCCTGGTATGTGGAATCCAGGATTTTAGCAGGGTGTACATTTTTCCACATGACTGTAGTTGCCCATAGCTCTAGATTGCTTTTACATCGATCGATAGAGGATAGGCGAGCAATCGATAGATATGAAATCGATAAATAGATGAAGCTGGGTACACGCTATAACGTTGGATCAGTCAGCACACCGTTCCATCGCCCAAGCGACCGTTTGATAAGCTATACACACTTACCAATTGGCTGCTCGATACGTCTGGGCTGACATCACAACTGCGCGGGCATTTAAATTTGCCCGCCCAGTTGAGATGTCAGTGTCGGTGGTCCCTGCACCAGTAAACACAGCCAGACGTGCATCAGCTGTGCTGCAGGGCCATCCTGATGTGTCTGTGAATGATATTTCGCTCGTTGATCAAACAAACAATATAATTGTGTGTACCAAGCTTGAGAACAATCGATATATAGATAGAAATAGAGGTGTTCTTACTCTGACTGCTTTTAAGAACATGTCTAATAACAATTCAATCATTCTGCCAATAGGAGCCAACTGTACTCTCTTTAGGAGAGTACAGTTCCAAACCATTTTAGACTACGAGGTTTATCAAAATATCCTTCTAAATTTCCTACAATCTGGCTCACAAGGAGATTCATAAAACCCAGTGAAATCTGAATCACGTCAAACCATTTGGTTCATCTCAATCCGCATGTAAGACACTCACTAAGCGGAACTCTAAATGAAATCCCCCCCAAAAAAGAGACAATTCTAAACAAACACTCTTTTTAGATAACTTAATAGAAAATTCGAGAATCTTTGTAAAGCTAATTATGCCCTATTCTTTAATTGCACCATCCTTTTTCCCTGTAGCTCTTCCTAATGCTAAATAAACTCGAAACTTGGGATTGGATTCCAAGACGGTTGGATGGATAAGAATCTGGCTGCGGGGTAGGAAACAGAGGTGTAGTAAATGGAGTGCAGTCTTGTGAGGGAGAGGATACCAGCAGAGTACCCCAGGGATCTATACGTGGACCAGTGCTTTTTAATATCCTTGTTGGTGACATTGCAAATGGTATTGAAGGGGAGGTAGGCCTTTTTGCAGATGAGACAAAGGTATGGAAGAGGGTAGCAACATCAAAAGGGGTAAAACAAATGACTGAGGATCTAGGAAAACTAGAGGGGAATACATACGAGATCCCGGTGGTCAGAATCCCGATGCCGGCATCCAGACAGGGTTAGAATACAGACACTTTGTTGGTTGGTATCCTAACCCTCCCCGTCCCTACCCTAACCCTCCCCGTGCCTGAACCTAACCTTCCCCCAAGTGCCTAACCCTAACCTCCTCCCCTCCCTGCACTCTAACCCTCTCCCCTTAGTGCCTATCCCTCCCCCTAACCCCAGTATATACCTTCTTGATGCAGGCGACGGTATTCTGACAGCCGAAATCACAGCGGTCAAGATATTGACCGCATCCAACTAGAAGAATGGGCAAGAACATAGAAACTACATTTTAATACCTAGAAATGCAAAACATGCACTTCGATCACAAAAACCCAAATGCTAAATAAGGCATAAACGGTAGTATAATGGACATTACTGAGGAGGAAAGGGATTTAGCAGTCACTATTTCAGATGACTTGAAGGCAGGCAAGCAATGTAACAAAGCAATAAAAAAAGAGACAAGTCAGATGCTTGGTTGCATAGGCAGAAGACTCAGTAGAAAGAAGAAAGTAGTAATAATGCCACTATATAGATCTTTGGTACAGCCTCATCTAGAATACAGTGAGGCCATATTTCCAGAAGGACATAAATACATTAGAGACTGTAGAAAGAAGGGCGACTAAAATGGTGCAAGACCTACACCACAAAACTTACCAGGAAAGAATAAAATATCTTAATATGTATAGCTTGTAGAAGAGAAGGGAAAGGGGGGACATGATATAAACTTTCACATATATCATGGGTTATAGCAAGGTACAGGAGGGAGACATTCTTCATAAGAGGAGAAGAACTAGAACACAAGGACATTGACTGAAACTGGAGGGAGGTTCAGGGGAAATCTGAGGGAAAAATTATTCACAGAAAGGGTAATGGATAAGTGGAATAGCCTCCCATCAGAGGTGGTAGAGGGCTATTACAATAGAGCACTTTAAACATGCTTGGGATAAGCGTAAGAATATCCTTACAATGAACTACGGGTCATATAAGGTTGAGGTTACCAAAAGGTTAAAAAAGGGCAGACTAGATGGGCCAAGTGATTCTTATCTGCCGTCAAATGCTATGTTTCTATGTCAGTGACCTGGGAGGTGGCAGGTTGAGTAGACCAGTGGTTCTTAACTCCAGTCCTCAAGTAACCCTGGGAGGTCATGTTTTCTGGATGTCTTTAATCATGTACAGGTGGGTTCATCTACTTTGCTGGGTCAGTAATTATCCCACCTGCTTCCATAGATAGAAATACCTAAAAACCTCACCTCCTGTGGGGTACTGGAGGGGAGAACCACAGCAGTAGGAAATGTAGCAAAAAAAAAAAAAAATAGGACCAATTAGAGGAATCTTGATGTTTCAAAGACACTAGTCACAGACTCCTGCCTTCCATTTCCCTTTCTGTACGGCTTTACACTACATAACGTGTAATTAAGACACGCTCAGAAATAGATCTGTCTGGGGATTTATTACGGCAATTTGAACATCAGCAGCCATCAGTTCCATGCTAAATATACTACCCTTTTACAGAGTGCCTTGTGCCATCTATTCCTGCGTCTCTCGTTGGTTTGTCAGAATGGGAAATCTGTGGCACAACCTGGGCGCAAGGGATTTTTTTAATTTACTTTTTGTTTTGTTTTTTTACTATTATTTCCAACAGAATAATCGAGTCTAATCCGTTCCCTTAGACTCAACATGAATCCAGGCAAGGGTCCAAAAGAGAGACCTCTCGCTTCTGAACAGAAAATTCCTCCAGGCCCATTCAGATCCTCATTTTTAGTATAACCTCTCTTCATTCCCCCTCTTATTTTAACACTGAATGACTGATCATGTCTGTGTCTCTCACCCTCTCTTTCAGACGACTTCCCAGTAGGCACGCAGACCCTGTGGGAAACAGACTCTCCCAGACGCTGGCCTGTGGGACCCCCTTTGGTTCTTTACAGAGAAAAAAAAAAAAAAGCAAATAAAACTTCTTCATTAGAACAGACCCAACAGGCCCAAAGCAAACAAACAATATGAATAGTTAAATTTCATCTCAGTCAATCCAGTTTTCCATAGGTCACATTAAGGGAAGATGTTCTGCTTGTCCAAAGGCTCGCCCTTTTAGTTTTAAAGAGACGATCCGGGCACATAAGGGTTAAGATGCAGCGTCTCTTTCAGAGCGGCCATAAAGAGAATGAGATCATGAGAAGGGGAATTTTTATTTGATAAATACTTTATACAAGGGCTATCCCATCTGGCCGCCTTGGTCTGGGAAGGGTCCCCAGGGGCATTGAGCTGCCCTTGGCACCACAGATGAGACTAAAATGATATAAGAGAAAATTAGTGTGGATAAATAGGGAGGGAAGCAGCCAATGAGTGCAGAAGGGAGATAATTAGCAATCTATGTATGCTCCAGTACACACGACTGGGGAAAAATAAATAAATAATAATAAAAAATTTTATATATATATATATATATATATATATATATATATATATTTATTTATTTATTTTACATTAACATAACTTTTGTGTCTGTCCGTTTGTTCCAGGTTGGCACAAAAACTGCGGAACCGATTCTCATGAAGACTGCATCATTTTGTAGTGGAAACTCCTAGAAAGAACCTGCACTTCATTCTGGATTCTTAACTAATGCAAACATTACACCAACCATGTGCTTATATATTTTCCTTCTGGGACTTTATTTTCTTTTTTGTTATTTTTAGTTGTTGAAACCTAGAAATATTCAGTGTGTGCTCCTAATGTGGCCACTGGGGGCAGCACATGCACGGCAGGGACTCGGACTGGCCAGAGTAGAGAAGTTGCCCATAGCAACCAAGCATCTCCTATTTTATAGAATGTACCCGATTAATGCCGGCTTGTAGCTGAATGGTTGCTATGGGCAATTTATCCACTTCCTTCACTGTTTAGAAGGTTTGATACCCTAAGGGTGGGATGTACTACAGCTTCTGCTGCTTTACATGTGTTTAGTACATCCCACCCTTAGGGGTCTATTTACTAAGTCTTGGATGGAGGTAAAGTGAGCCGAGAAAGTCCCAGCCAACCAGCTCTTGTCATTTTTCAAACACAGCCTGTGACATGGCAGTTAGGAGCTGATTGGTTGGGACTTTAACTCCACTTTATCTCCATCCAAGGCTTCTTACCACTACCAACCAGGGACGCCAGTGAGCTGTCCTAGTAAACTTTTAATGTTAAATTTCATTAGATAGAAAAGTAAGAAGCAATAAAAAACACTTTTCTTTTGCCACATGATGCTAAATATGCCCTTAAGTCATGTGTATTACCAATACCAAATATAGCAGGAAGGATTTTTAAGTGTATGTTCCAATGTGCATCACTGTGTACAGCCTTGGACTGGGGTACCGGGGATCGGAGAATTCCCCGATGGGCCCTGGTGATTCATAGCCACGCCCTCTATTGCGGGAGGGTGGGGCCTAGCACAAATCACCAGCGCTGTTCATTGTACCAGGCTGCACACGGCAGCTGCTTGCCGTGCAGTCATCAGAGGCTGCTGAGCTGACTGATCCCGGCAGGGGCTGCACGCTGCGGGCTCCATCATCACTGATTCCATTCACCAGCATCAGCGGTGACGGCAGCGGGGGAGGAGCTCAGCCCAGGCTGCTACAGGAGACGCACACAGTGACTGAGGGGCCAGGTCAGAGGCTGTCTGTGTACTGTCTGACTGACCTGGCTAGCAGCTACAGGTGGGCTACTGAGGACCAGGGCAGTGCACTACTGGGACATCGTAATCATGCAATCGCTCTAATCGTGGACTACAATGACAGAAGCGACCAGCGATGCGCGCTCCCGCTGGTCGTTTCCGACATTGTCCATCGCCTGAACGATAACAACAGATTGTGAATGTTCAGTGATGAGGGAGCCTACACCGAATGACTGATCGTTCAGTGTAGGCACTGCATGGGACCAGGAACGACGGTACGATTATGTACTGTCTTTCCTGATCGCCCAGTGTGTACGCACCATTACTCATTCATTGTGGGGCTGTGTCTGCTGCTCTTCCAGCTGACTGAGGCTGCAGGTTCTTCTGGCTGACTGAGGCTGCAGGTTCTTCTGGCTGACTCAGGCTGCAGGTTCTTCTGGCTGACTGAGGCTGCAGGTTCTTCTGGCTGACTCAGGCTGCAGGTTCTTCTGGCTGACTCAGGCTGCAGGTTCTTCTGGCTGACTCAGGCTGCAGGTTCTTCTGGCTGACTCAGGCTGCAGGTTCTTCTGGCTGACTCAGGCTGCAGGTTCTTCTGGCTGACTCAGGCTGCAGGTTCTTCTGGCTGACTGATGCTGCAGGTTCTTCTGGCTGACTGAGGCTGTGGTTCTGGCCGACTTCAGTGAGTACTGATCCTTCTGTA
Source organism: Taudactylus pleione (assembly GCA_031769625.1). NCBI lineage: Eukaryota > Metazoa > Chordata > Amphibia > Anura > Myobatrachidae > Taudactylus > Taudactylus pleione. The sequence continues at coordinate 13,528,047 of JAUIMM010000188.1, forward strand.
ACTGATCAATGGCCCCAGACTCGCTTCTATAAATATAATATTCCCTATACATATCTCAGTGTCCCTATGCCTCTGTGTCCTCTATACATATCTCAGTGTTCCTATACCTGTATCCCTTATGCCTCTGTCCCCTATACATGTTTCAGTGTCCCCTATACATATCTCAGTATCCCCTATGCCTCTGTGTCCCCTATACATGTTTCAGTATCCCCTATGCCTCTGTGTCCTTTATACCTGTATCCCCTATACATATATGTGAACCCTATACCTATCTCAGTGCTCTCTCTGCCTGTGTCCCTATGTCTCTGTGTCTCCTAAACCTTTTTCGTGTCCCCTATACCTATATTTGTGTCCTTTATATCTTTCTCTGTGATCTCTATCACCCCCCCTCTATCTCGTGTCCCATATACGTCTTTCAGTGCCCCCTATATCTATCACTGTGCTCTATACCTCTCTCTGTGTCCCATATATCCGTCACTATCACATATACCTCTCTCAGGAGCCTATTCATTATGTTAATTATAGTCACAAGCGTCGGAGAGAGCTGGTCCAAAAATCAGCTATCACCTTAAGTAGCGGCGAAACTTAGCACTGCCGAGTCTGACTCGGTGGTGCTACTGCGCATGCGAACTTAGCTTACAGAAGCGAAACTTTTGCGGTAGGAGCCGAGCAGTGGTGGAGGGATGCGAGTGGATCCCCCTTCGCGACTGGGACTCCTTCCCATAGTGAAGCAGCTGCAGTGCGGGAACAAACACCGTCTGAAAAGGGCGAATGATCCCGTAGTCAAGCTCCGAAAATTTTGTACTTGTATTTTCGGAGCTTGATGAATTTACAGTAGGAGACCATGTTATTGTTTGGGGGGAGCGGGAGAGATTGGGAATGACAGGTAACCAGGAGATATCAGCTCCTCCGTTACCTTATAATGAATAGCACTGACAAGTTATACAGAAGTAGATGAAAAATAACATTCACCTGCTTTTGTATAAATTAAGTGGTGATGAACAGAGCTCTTAGTGTCAGCTATAGCATTCTAAAGCCGGGTACACACTAGACCAGGAATGGCCAACCAGTGACTCTCCAGTGGTTGTAAAACTACAAGTCCCAGCATGCACTGCTTCAGTTTTGCTATTAGGGAATGCTAACACTGTGGCAGGGCATGCTGGGATGTGTAGTTTCACAACAGCTGGAGAGCCACAGGTTGGCCAGTCCTGCACTGGACAATATGTCGTCCTATCCGGCAGATCGGATGACATATCGTCCACTTTGGCCAGTGTGTATGCACTAGCCGATGCTGGCAACCTGCGGGACCCGATGCACAATAGATCTCGCTGGGTACACATCATATAGAGTGTACCCAGCGTTAATGTCAAGTTCAAACATTTTTACTTTTAAATTGGGAATTTGTCCAGATTGCAGTAGCACCTTTGATCGTTCACTCAGGGTTACGCATGCGCCGAATATGTTTTCTGAAATTTTCATGCATACATGGTATCAAATAAATCGCTCAACTATGTAAACATCAGCATCACGTGCTGTCCACTTTTTGTTTATATAACTATACTATGACGTTACAGTAATGGCTGGCCACTCGTCTTTGGTAGGTAGCCACACCCCTTTTGGAGAGTGGCCAAACCCCTTAGTGGGCCCCTATGACTGCATTCCCCTGGTGGGCCCTTCCTGCCCCAGTCAGACACTGACTGTGTATCTAAACCAAACCTATGCACTAAGATGCATTAAAACACGTATAGCACTTAGGATAAATTTCAATGTTTGCGTAGTTAACGCATGTCAAAGCGTTTTTAAAATATTGCCATTCACCTCAGTGGAAAGATAACTGTGAATTGAAGAGCAATGAATAGGAGAGAATCCTTTCCAAATACCACGACACAAAGCAACTGTAAAATCACTAGAGATGAGCGGGTCTGGTTCTCCGAGAACCAGGCCCACCCGAACTTTGAGATCCATCCTGAGTTCCGAAGGCGGCTCGAGGTTTCCCACGCGTGACTCGGATCTCAAAGCAAGGCAAAACGTCATCCTCCCGCTGTCTGATTCTCGTGGGTTTGGATTATATAAAGGTCCCGGCGATCTGCGCCATTTTCACTCCGGCTGTGGAGAGAGAAGCTAGCAGACGTGTAGTAGGTCACTGTCAGTCACTCAGTGTGTGTGTCCAGCGGGGTCTTGGGCTGAAGGCTGCTGCTGTGTTGTCCATAAAGGGGCTTAGGCTGCAGTATATAAAGGGGGGCTTCCTTCAGTGGGGGCTGCAGCTGCTGTGTCACTTGTCCTGTCAATTAACTGTGCTGCAGCTGTGTTGTTGTCCTGTCCATCAGGCTAGGGCTGCAGTATATAAAGGGGTGCTGTGTTGTCTGGGGGGGGTGCTCTGTCAATTAGGGGTGCTCTACCCTAGTGTGAAAAAAATAAAAGTACTTTGTTTTTCTTTTTTTTTGTGTGTGTTAGTAACTTAGCTGCGCTATTATTGTTCGGTGACACTGCCGCAGTTTATCGTCCATGTAGTTGTGACTCTGCAGGTGGTCTATCCCCACTTGGCAGGGGTGCTTTGTTATCCATAAAAAAGGGGTGCTGTCTGTGTTGTTCATCAAGGGGCTGCTGCCTCATTCAGGGGTGCTCTTCCCCAGTGTAAAAAAAAAAAAAAAAAGTGCTTGTTGTGTGTGTGTGTGTGCGCGCGCGCATTAGCAACTTAGCTGCGCTATTACCGTATGGGTGGTAGCGCAGTCTGATATTTAACATTTCACTTATTTCCTCAATCATGAATAAATAATTAGTCTACACGCCGACTACAAGTCGTTATGCCTTTCACCACATGAAGTGGCAAGGAAAGGCTAAGGCCTTTCACCTTTATTTATGACTGGTGGTTCTGCCTCTTATGATGATGTAAGCACAAGTGAACATGCTGACATAAAAGTCGAGGATGCTTCTGTGGAAGTGCACCAGGATGAGCAGGATATTTGTGTAGCTGACGCTAATAAGGATGCTGTTGATGAATATGTTGCTTGTGTAGATCAGGCACCAGTGGAAGAAACAGTTATTGCCCATGATAAGGAAAAGCTCATTGTCAACAAAAAAAATCCACTTATGTGTGGAATTATTTCTACCCAATTACAGTCAACAATTGTCAAGTCATCTGCACCCTTTGTAAAGCCAGAGTAAGTAGAGATAGGAACCTTAACCATCTAGGAATCATCTGCGGCACATCCATCCAAAAAGGTTTTGTGTTTTATGGTGACTCATCAAGATCATCAGTGGGTTTTTTGGGAAAACATAGTTTTTTCACGGCAGATGCACTTGCTCGAGAAACTGAAGGAGAAGCCATCGCTGCATTATGGGCCAATTGAGCTGACAATTTTCTTACCAACAGTTCTTTGCATCTCTTCAGATCTGTGTCCATTGGAAAAACAATGTATGACTTAAACCTTATATCTTAAATCTTGCATTTGCTCTTTTCAGTTTGTCCACATATCTGTGGTTAAGTGTACAGTGGGTACAACAGCATTTTGGAGGCCACTAATTACGTTTTTTTTTTTTTATGTCCCTGTACAGGTTGGTAATTGCTTTTCTAGTGAAGTGGAATCTTGATGGGATTTGGTAGCGGGGACACATGACCTCAATTAACTGTCTAAAACCCACTGCATTACTGGCGGATACTGGACGCACATCTAACACCAGCATAGATGTTATGGCATCAGTGATCCGCTATGCAACTGGGTGAATGCTGTCATACTTGCTCCCCCTTGCAAAGGATTTCTTAACAGTCAATTGTTTTTGAAAGCACTACTAGTAGTCTTCCTGGTTCCCTTCTGGGATGAAAAGTCACTATCAGCCGCAGCAGGCACAGTGCTCAAGGACTGATGTGAATGAATTAAATATTTTTTTCCTCCCTCATAAATTTGCTTCAGAATCAAAAAAATATATTAAATTTACTACCAATCAACCCTTCCTGTCCCTGCCTTCGACTACATACATACTCCAACTCCCTCAGGCCTCTTGATTTATGAATACATGTGTTTCCTTAAGTGCCATGTTGGAAGTTGAACTGCCACGTATTTGTGCCTCCCACTGCTGCCGCTTAGCTTAGTCAGCAAGCTAGCTTGGTGCAAATTTTGGGCCTACACCGGATGAAAACAATATTGTGAGCTGTGAGATGGTCAAAATTGACTGGAAATTAAATGTTAATGAGGTTAACAATGCTGTAGGAACAAAAGAAAAGACAAATGATGTAATTTTAGCAGTTTGTATTAGTTTTTGGAAAAAAAAAATACAAATACAAAACACGCAAGGGGCGGGATTGGCAAAACCAAATCCAGACCCAAAACACAAGGAGATACAGATCCAAAACACGGCGCTCTGAGCACATCCCTATAAATCACCTGGGTGTACTAGCCAATACCGACATACGAAAAGCGAGCAGAGCTTCATTTGAAAAATACAGGAACAAATAATTGTAATAATTCATGAGCCCCAATTTGCCGCTGTGTGTGGATGAAGCCCCAAGCGCCGCTTACGATAGACATCGCCATTTATACATAAAAGCATTAATATTTGCGATTTCGCCAAACCACAGATCGCCTGTAACAAGACGGGTAAATATTACATTGTCCATTGTGCCTTACAAGCTAATTATAAGAAAAAAGGGAGTTTGTTTCCCCCCCCCACCCCAAAGCCATATTCCTTATTGCATTGAGGAAACCAAATGGTCTTTTGATAAGTAATCCCCCAATTGATAAAGTAAAAAAAAAAAAAAAAGACAGCATGTCTTTTTGTAGGTAGCAATTATGTACAATGAGATTCGACTGCGACTGAATAACGGTCCATGGAAAGGAGAAAAGAAAAAAGAAAAGTGGTCTCCTTTGTCCAAATGTCATTGCGATTAGGCGATGGAGATTGCAGCCCTTCGGAAGGCTGTGGACACGCCGTAGAGGTCCCCCGGGGGAGGCAGCTTTCTCGCCTCTGTGCCTGTGGGAAAGAGCGCAGAGTTTGAGAGTAAAGTGTGACTCAGTTTTCTCATCCTTCTGTGTGCGGCCAGCAGAGCCGGCAAAGAGATGTGCCAGACGGAGTAACACTAATGGGGAGCGTGAAACAAAAGGCCCCATTCTTGTTCTGTTGTCGTATATTAACTCTAGCATCAAGTCCTCGGCTCCTTGTGTGTTTCACCTCGGTAGAAGGGTGGTTTTGTCTAACTAGAGGCATCACAAATGTGGATTAACGGTCTGGAGATCCCACAGAAATACCCGATTCCATCCAATGCATACTTCTCGTCAGTGCTGTCTGGCAGAAGATTTTAATAAACCAATAAAAGGGAGCTTTAAAGTAGTTGGTTAAGGGTTGGGAGAGGGAACAGAGATTTGTAACCATGAAGCTCTCGATTCTGACACCTGCAGAATGTTTCCTGTGAAGGGGGAGCAGGATGGCACTGAAGAGATGATTAAGTGATTAACTGTGTTGAACGTCCAGGATTATGCAAATGAGCGGAGAGAGGAACGGCAATCAGCGCTCGGGAAAAGCTGCACCAGACCTGTCTCATGCTCCAGGAATACGCCTGCGGAGTATAGCACCAATTAGCTTCTACTGATGGTTACATTCAGCTGGCTCAGCAGGGTGGAGGTAGTACAAAGCAAAGTGGAGACATGGACCCTGTGGATATGTATCAGCCGTGCCTGTGACTGCCATGCAAACACACAAAAGGTGGCTGACAACAGAAACCTGGCCCAGGCTGGGGATTGTTCTAAACAGGGAGCCTACAAAAGGTCTGCATACTGTACATTAATAAAACGATAACTCCACCCGATTCTTGGATGGAGTTCTGCAAGTGAAACAAATTCTGATTAATACCAAAACTAGCAGCCCTCCACCCCCATCTCTGCTGCAGTCAGGGAAAGAACTCTTGCCATTTTAATGTACAGCCAGCCTGCCCACCCGCCTCAGGTGTTAGCCATTCCTAATTATGGCACTCCATCGAAAGCTGGATTTAAAGTGTATTCAGTTAGCGGCGGTGTGCCATACATCGTATTCCAGGGCGGCAACATCGAGGTACCCCCAAGTTGCTTATTTTGGCTCCTAGCCATAGAGGTGCGCAGGGAAATTGGAGATGTAGTGGTTACCATAATGAGGAAATGTGAGCAGCCGTGCATCTTGGCCATGTAAACACAGCACATCGCCTCTAACTGAATGTAATCCTAAGGGGGAGATGTACCAAGCCTTGGAGAGAGAAAAAGTGGAGAAGTTTCCCAAACAAACCAAATCAGATTCTAATGGTGCCTACACACGTAGCGACCAGCCAGACATACGATATCGCTGGCTGATCTTCCTGCACCCGCCCTGGTGTGCTGGATGATAGATATCGAACATCTAGCACACCACCAACTCACCGATGACTATAGCGTTGATGGTGGGGTCCCTATAGTAACCTGCTCGATATCAAGCAAGTTGACCTGTATGCATGGCCGATGGATGATATCGCTATCGTCCATACGTGGCTGCATATCGCTGGTCAATGGTGAGTTGGTAGGGGCCATTTAAATGACCGATTTGAACGATAACATTAAAGTTCAAATCGCTCATTTATATCGCTACGTGTGTAAGCCCCATAACTGTCATTTATCTAGCACAATCTTTAATATGACAGGGTATGTAGTCAGGAAGCCAGCGGTCGAAATGCCAACCGGCTTACCAAAAGTGAAATCCCGGCTTCTAAATATCGATGCCTATCATTAACCCCACGCCGAAAATCCCGACATACCGATCGTAGGTAAGCCAGGCGTCGGGAGCAGATAGCTGCCGGGGTGGGAGGGGGGTATGGGGAGGGTTAGGTTTAGGGATTCTCCGTGGGAACTTAGGGTTAGGCACTCCCAGGGGAAGGTTAGGGTTAGGCACTCCCAGGGGAAGGTTAGGGTTAGGCACCCCCCAGGAGGGTTAGGTTTACTGTGCTGGGAAGGTGGATTAGGTTTAGGCACCCCTTTGGGGGAGGTTAGGGTTAGGCACTAGGGGATGAGGTTAGGGTTAGGCACCACTAAGAGATGGTTGGGGGGAGGGGTGTGGGGGGGGGGGAAGAGTTAGAGATAGCCTTTATACTTACCCTGTCGGGATCTCCATATGGCGGCCTTCCGGTATCAGTATTTCATCCGCCGGACTGACGTCCGGTGGTATAACATACCGGATTCCGTCAGTTAGAAGCTGATTGATTGCTTTGGGCAACTTCTCCACTTATCTTGATACATCTCCCCCTAAATGAGGAGTTAGAATTGGCATGTTCTATTCCTATATGTAATCAGTATCACACCTTATATTAAAGCACCAGCCTAGTTATCAAATTTACAAATATACGCGGTATAGACCTTCTCAATGGGTCTGAGGAAATGTAATGAAATATAAGCCTCACATACCTGTATAAACACGGAGTTCAGCGGTGGGAATGTCATTACCTAAAGTCATACTGAACCTTGGTAAATATGTATAAACCAACATTACTTAAAATCAATGTATATATCATCAGTATATTCTGTTGCGCCTTACAATAAAGAACAAACACAGTAATAACATGAGAGAGGGTCATAACAGACGAGGACGAAATTCATTTCCCCAAAATTGACACCATGTCCCTGGGATGGCAAGTCTTGCCATGCACCCCATAGAGGGCACTACTGTGATCGTTGCTATGTGCTCAGTCGGGCATCGCCGCAAATTGAATTCTCCCCCAAAGAGGTAAGAGGGTGCTGCTCACAAGCTACAATTTAACATTAATACATATTACAAAAAATATCAGGAGAAAGTCAGCTATGCAGAGATGTCAGATAAAGGTGACACAGTGGTGGATGATATCACTGCAGATACACCTGGAAGCCACTGCATGATGATAACAGAACAAAAGCTTGCACTCTACTTTTTGTATACACATGATTAATAGTTAGATAGCTAGATATACACACATATATATATATACACAACATAGTCCAACTTCAGCATTAAGCCCAAGCAGGGAACAGGACCGGAACACAACTTGAAAAGCCACACACATATATACATATACACACAATACATACATATTATATACTAGCTGAAGTACCCACCATTGCCCGGGTTTAAATCTTCAATTTATTAAGTTTTATTATGTGATGTCATCCAAATCCATCCAGTGGAAGGCCCAGGAAAGGCTCCTTGGGCCAAAGACTCCATTAGGTATCCCAGACCAATTCCCAAATTCATCCAGTGGGGGACCCAGAACAGGCTCCCCAGGTCTAAGGACCTTATTCAGAGGCGCCCGTACGGTCTACGACCGCACGGCCGCCTCAATGTTTTGCCAGTGCGCATGCGCACGAGGGAGCCGGCTCCCTCGTGCGCATGCGCGAGACCCGCTACGACCGACAGCGCCGGTCGTAGCGGATCTTTTTCCAAAGGGGGCGAGCTGTCGATGTTGATTGACAGCTCGCCCCGTTTGGAAGGCGGGCCGGGGGGGTGGCAGCCCAAACGGAGGCGTTCCCATGGGAACGCCTGCCGTTTGGGGGAGGCCCCACTGACATCACTAGTGATGTCAGTGGAGAGCTTCCGGTTCTGACAGAGCCAGAAGCTCTCCGGGGCTTACGACAAGTGAGACCCTACCCTAGGGTCTCGTCGTAAGCCCCGATGGCCGGGATGGTCTCTGACCATCGCGACCATCACCCTAGCGGTCGTTAGAGCTGTGGGTGTTAACCCACAGCCTAACGACCGCAACAGAGGCGGCCGGTCAGGATGCAAGTGGCTGCCCAGTTTCTGAGCGACCGCTTGCATCCTCTGACCGCCTCTGAATGAGGGCCTAAGTTCTGCCCAGCGTACACCAACGGGAGGTCCGACCGGGACCTCAAGGGGCCTAGTATGTCTTCTGGGACCCAATGTTACCACTCTGAAGTTTTCATCTAAATCCATCCAGTGTTAGGCTCAGAACAGGCTCCCCGAGGCAAAGTTCTGCCCAGCGTACACCAGTAGGTCAGACCGGGACCCTAACCCCTCTAATACCTGGCCAGGTTCTAACTGGACCACCTCGCATTGGTTTCATCCCAATCAGTGCAAGGATGTCCGAATGCATAACCGGACATACAGACAAACAAACCAATGATTTCTATATATATATATCCAACATACCTGGCAACTCTCCCTGATTGTCAGGGAGACTCCCTTAAATAGTAGCAATCTCCCTGTCTCCCTGAAGAGTCTAGTAGTCTCCCTGATTGCACCTTATCCCCATTATGAAGCTGTTCTATATATAAAAAAAAAAAAAAAACATATATACATGAGATCATTAGTATCATGTCCCTGCATTGGGTATAAGGCACAATGATCCCTATGGCTACATGCATTTTCTGGAAAGTATCAGTGTGTTTTCATCACCAAGTAGATCTTACTAACTGCTGTGGGGCTTGTTTACATTTGGATGTAGGTCAGGTTTATGACACACCTCTCAGATGTAGCAATACACGCCCATCACATGTATGACACGCCTCTCAGATGTAGCAATACACGCCCATCACATGTATGACACGCCTCTCAGATGTAGCAGTACACGCCCACTTTACCGCCGCGCTCATAGGTGCTGCTTTCACAATCTCCCTGAAAACCTGTATTTTAAATATAGCAGCAATTGCTCGTGTAGAAAAAGGTGACATACTAAATAAAAACTATGCAAATTTAACAAAACAAACAAAAATAGAATAAAACAATCTGCTGCATTTAACAAAGTTAAAAAATATAGCATTTTGTAGTGTTATTCATTGGTGCATTAATGGTCCTGGTACGGAGACAAAAACCCCAGAAGACAAATTTAACATTCCTATGAGGGGAAGGGCGGCTTACGGCTCATACTGATGGAAGGGGGGTTTGCTACAACTAAAACCTGGTTTTCAGCAATATACAGTTCTCAGCTTTAAAATATAAATAATCTTTGGCAATGGACTCCAAATGAGAGATCGGGGAACAAAGATGTTATGATAGGTCAATAAAAAAACACTTTCTGCTTTGGATCACATATTGCTCCACCCTGACTAGAATGAGGCCCTAAAATGCGCATCGTACAATAATATTGATTAAGGTGACTATTTGTGAAATTGCAAAAATAGAATGAAGCCAAAATCATGTGCTCTGATGAGTCTGGTCAATAAACCGGAACAAGTGGATCTCCTCTATGTTTTTTTTTTTAAGCAATGCATTCCAGACAGAGGGCCTGATTTAGACCCACTCGCGAGCGCATATCGCTCGCAGGCAGGTCCATGCGTGGCGTGCGTGAGCCCCAGAGCGAGTGAGAACTTCACTCGCTCCGGGGCTCGCTACAAAACGGGGCGGCTGTAGATGTTGATCGACAGCTCGCCCCATTTTGTAGGCGGGGAGGGGGGGGGGGGGGAGGTGACTGGACAAACAGGCATTCCCGAAGGAACGCCTGCCGTTTGTGGGCGGCCCTACTGACATCATTCGTGAAGTCAGTAGTGAACTTCCTGCTCTATTAGAGCAGGAAGTTCACTCGGGCTTGCGGGAACCGAGACCATACCACAAGGGTCTCGTCACAGGCCGCTCGCAAAAGTTGTGGGTGGTCACCCACAGCTATGAGAGCGGCCTGGAGGCGGATTTTTACAAAAATCAAAAAAAATCCGTCCTGACTCTGACCGAGCCAGCAAATAGCGAGCGCCTCTGAATCAGGCCCAGAATGCATAAAATACGAGGAGTATGGCTTTTTATCATCAATTTATAACCTCAGTGAGCGATTCAGGGTATTATGTAGCAATATTAAAATAAATCACATTGTAAAAAAGTAAAAATTCTATATATAGGGCCTGATTCAATTAGCCGCGAAAAGTCCTTGTACGCAGATGTGCGAAAACATGCAAATGTCGCAGACGCCGAGGAATGTATTGAAACGCCCACCTACGGATTTGCAAATTCAAGCGTCTGCGTACAAAGCAAATCCAAGCATCGGCCGCAGGTCCTTCACTGATCAGTCTTCTAAGTCACCATATATACGTACAGTGGCCGCATGTACTGAGACGCTGTTGCCATGTTTACTGCGTACGGTATGCAGGCTGTGACACTCCCTGATAACTGTTGCGACGTGCCTGCGTTCTTAGCTTCCACTCAGTTACCTACCCAGAACGCTCCTGTCAGTCAGACAGCGAGTAAAAAGTCGCTGCAAGCATCTATGGTAATGTAACTTGACGTGTGTGCAGTGTGACTTGGACGCATGGCAGTTTACGGATCAGCGCACGATCGCGAAAATATCTGCATAGCGTACTACTCTGTCTGACCAGGCGAAAAAACACAGAGCGCCCGGATTGGTTCAAACCTTAAACTGTCTGTATTTCTAAACTTTATTGCACAAATGTTTTACTGCTCTCGGCCTGTGAGCTAAAAGGAGAGGCCCCTCGTTTTTACTCTGGGGCCTCGACGAGACTGTGAACGAGCATCTGCTATCAGCACACGTCACCATTTTGAAATACAGGCTCGCTGTTCCAAAGGTTTTCAAATGGGAGCTGGCGATCTGCTCCCCAGTCCAAAATAAGTGTACAATAAAAATTATTATTTCTCAGCTAAAAGAAGCAGAGTGTATTTAACGGGAAAAAAATTACTTTGCCTGTGTATAAGGCATTTCGGACCCCAATGGCATGGCCACCTATTACTGATCTTCTGGGGGTTCAGGATACCCTTCATGCTGTGAGCCATTTCAAAATGACCCTGACCCACCAGCATCACCATATGCCTTGCACTTGGACCTCTCCTCTGGGAGATCTCAAAAGTAGAGTTGTCCATAGATTGGTTAAACATAGACCACCTATGTTTAACCAATCAGAGAAAACCAACTGATGGAATACAGCAAAGCAATTGGGTTTTCACCAGTAGACCTCCCACCGTTAAAGGTAAAGATCGACCAATGGGAGAAGACCATCGATGGTTGATGGTTGCCTCTACCCAAAAGTAGGTAAGTGTGACATTTAAATAGACAATACTTCTGTAATTTCTACTACAAATGAAGCATACAATGGTCGCAATTCTCTTGGTCATGTCCAGACCAAGAGTTACCCTCCACAGTATGGGAAACCAAAAACAACCACAACCCAGGTTATAATGGAATAATCCGCTGTTAGCCAGGTGCTCCCACATTGTTGTAGGGACAAAAAGATTGTTTTGAAGAAAAATAATAATACTATTTGTACTACAGCTTTGGACTAACTAAAAGGTAGTTTTCACCTACGCTAGCTGGCGTCTGCCCGCAGTGGAGACATTTTACGGGCTGAACCGGAAGCCAACCTATTAATTCGTTAGAAGTGAGCGGCGTTCCGAATGAAATGTCTGAGGGATGTGGGTTCACTGCGAGCGAGCCTAGTGTGCCCCCTTACTCACAGACCATTCACACAGTCTTCAGAGTGGTCTATACTTGTCATAACCGCATCCTTAGAACCGGAATAGTGAGACAGAGGGGCCATTGTTTCCCTGCAAGATCCTGACATTCCAGAATAACTCATATATTACTCCTGTCAATTAGCAGTACATTATTTAGGAAAGGCCAGACCTCGCTAACAACTGCTCATGTGTGACTAAGTATCCAGCCTCCTTCTTCAAGAGAGACAGAGAGAAATATACAGTGCCCCCCCCCCCCCTCCCAGGCAGCAGTGCTGGGCCTAGGTTACACTCCCCCTCCCCTCCTCCAGCAAGAGGGAGGCAAAGGGCACCATTTATTGTCTTGTCTGATAAACAGAAATAAGTCACTGGACAGAACAAAGCTTGTGGCAGAAATTCCAGCAACACCCTGCCACACACAAAGCATTTGATGGCAGATCCGACACTTTAAAAACAAGGCAGGCCATAGTAGCTAGAGACACATTCCAGCCTTGGAGGGTCTCCTGCCCCCCACCCTCCCCCTCCTAGCTTTCTAGACACTGTAGCTGCCATATAGAGATTTACTACTCTTGTATTAGGGCAAAGGCAGCACCTCACCTCTGCCCCGCAGCTCAAAGCACTAGAAAATCACATTATCTGTGTCTGTGTCATCTGCACAGTGTAAAAAAAAAAAAAAAAACCCCAAGAAGGATGAAACAACATGTAATTAGATGCGGAAATAAATGCTTTATATAATTAAAGCATCCCCCCCCACCCCGCTGCCGGGCCCCTGTTACTGCCATGCTGAGGTGGAGTTGGCAGTAACAGGACTGCGGTGGTACAATACATGCATCTCCAGGCTTCCTTATTAAATAGGCTTCCGCATGCTCGGGGGCAAGCAGCGAAGGTTATTGGAGGCAACACAAGAGATGTTCATAGCGGGAGTGAAGATTTAATCTAGCGAAAACACCTAACTCACCTGTTTTCCCCCCTATTTAGGGCTTATCTCACCATCATAAATAGTCCCCTTAAGGTGGGTATGCACTAGGACGATGGATCAGCCAAACGGCCGATCCTCCATCCTATTTGACGATGGTAAGTGTATACGCACTTACCAATCATCGGCGATTGACATCACAACTTGGCGGGCATTGACATGTGCCGCCTAGTTTGTGATGTCGGCGACAGGCGGCCTCTGCCGCAAGTGTGTACACACACATCACGGTGCACCAATATATCCGTCCGAGCGCCAATTGGTAAGATATACACACTTACCAATCGGCTGGTCGATAGGTCTGGGCCGACATCACAACTGGGCAGGCATTTAAATCTGCCCGCCCAGTTCTGATGTCAGCGGTCCCTGAAGCTAGTGTACAGGCGGTTGACGGCTCGCCCGTACTCACACCAGAAAAAAAAACAGCAATTAACTGCGCTGAAATATCTCGGTCAGGATATTAGAAGTGTGCATAAATAGTATATAAGTATTTTAATTACTAAAGTAAAAATTACATATAAAAACATTCACATAAGACATGCGGACAGTCGCATCATTTATAACATATTATAAGAACAATTGTTTAGATTGTAAGCTTGCGAGCAGGGCCCTCTTACCCTTATGTATGTATGTATGTATGTATGTATGTATGTCTTTTACAACCCAGTATGTTTAATGTTGATTCAAATTGTAAAGCGCAACGTAATTTACTGCGCTATATAAGAAACTGTAAATAAATAAATAAATCCATATATAGATGTAGAAACAAACAAATGAGCTTCTGTTCACAGATAAATACGTTTAATGACACATTGTTAAGATAGAGCTGATCAGGCTCTTATGAAAAACAATATTGCAAAGATAATAAAAAGTATTAAAAAAAAATAGAATGTTCAAATTGAAAGAACACTAAAGTGCAGCGGATTTTCTTAGTTACGAACTAGTATTTGATGTTCATAGTCAGACCAACAGGTTACAGCTTTATCTTGTGCATATAACTGACACATTCGCAATTAGTGTCTCATCCAGAAAGTTTCTTTAATTACTGGGGGTTCCCTTTAATAAAGTCAAGTGCCAAATGAATAATAGCCTAAAAATTAGCCCTTTACTTAGGGCTTAATTAGTTAGCATATATTATTTCTTCTTCCAGTTCTCTTTGGACATCTGTAAGTTGTCAGACATAGGAGCAATAAATTATACTAGACCCCCCCCCCCTCATAAGCAGCGGACTGTCACCTTATCCACTTGGCGGGGGTCCTAGGTCTGTGTGTCCGCAGCCTGGGCTACCAGACTGTGGCCCCACAGAACGCTGCATTATGCCGGCCAGAGCCAGTGCCCTGACAACCAACAAGGGGGGTACTCCACAACAAAAATAACAGCAGCCTGTATCCCCGCTGAACACTTAGGCCCTCATTCAGAGCCGCTCGCTATTTGCGGTCGTTCGTTCTAAAACAAGAGGTGGCTATTCAAATGAACCGTTCGCTAATTGCGGTCTGTTCACGCCTCTAAGTCTGAACGAGCGAGCAAAACTTGTGGTTGCAATTTTGAAAAATACGCCCCCTTGCCGCTCGCACCATACGTCATGTCCGCTATTTATTAGATTAATCGAGTACATCGAACAGCGTATGAACTGCTCGCTATTCTTGTGGCTGGTTTATTCAACCGCTATTTTGCGAGCAGTTCTGAGTAAAAAAAAAACCAAGTGACGTGGTCAATGACGCTGCTGTATTAATTATGCACTCCCTTAAAACGCCCGTTTTGACCTTTAAGCACGCCTGCGTTCGAATTCCACCCCCCCCGTTTTAAAGCACCTTCCCCTGTTACCACCCACATACACCTCCTTCTGTCACTCAAAATAGCAGGCATTCGCTATATAGCGAACAAATGATTTTCGGCCGCACTGACTGGTTCGCGCATGCGTATTAAAATCCGTACACATGCGCAGATGTGCGAACATCGGTCACAACGAACGAGCGGCCGCTTACGAGCAGCTCTAAATCAGGGCCTTAGCTCCCAAAGGTGGATCCTGACCATTTGTGCTCACAATCTACCTACTGTTAGTGGGCCCTGAGCTGCTGTCATTCCTACAGGGAACCCCGGTTAGGTGATCACTGGTGTCACCTGGTAAAGCAACTCCAGCCATGGAGGCATTTACTAAACAGCTGAGCATTATATGTTGGTTAGGGACACATTTCACTAACAAGGCTAATTCACTAACAAAGCTGTGCATTTTATAACTTGCCATGACGGCTTTGATTTATGCAGGGGAAAATATGAAACAACTTAGACCATATTATTGTGCGTTAAATTAAGTTTTACACAGCAAGTGGTCTATAAATAGGGCCGCCAGCACAGAAATGACTTTGCTGGCAGTAATATTAGCTGCAGATCCAAACAGCACCCCCTGTGGCCATGTGGTAAAATGACAGGACAGTCGCATTATTCTATTCTGTTATATCCAAAAGAATGGATTTAACAACCAGTAACCTCACAACACGACTTCTCTCAGACATGCACCTTTACCGGTTTAATATAACAATAGCTTTGTAAATATAACGTTAAGAAAATTCACTTTGAGCCAGGGAGGTAGAATAAACCAAAATTACCAAACGCAGGGCTTTATTCAGTAGTGCACATACTGTATATATATATATATATATATATATATATATATATATATATATACACACATACACACACACATATATATTATATATGTACACACATACATACACATATGCATACATATACACACATACTATATTAGACATAGAAACTTAAGTCATTCCTCAAGTATTTGAAAAAAAAAACCCTTTAACCCGTGAGCAGTAAACAATCCCAGCAATCTGCCTAAATATGGTATCTCACTACATGAATCCAGTGTTATTCTGAGGTCACATCAAAATGCTTCAAATATTCCAGCCTATTACACAGCGCCAAGTTCTGCAAGAAGATATTGTCTGCGAAACTAAAAATAGGGACAAAAGGCTACCTTCTACCGATGGGGAAATAACTATTTCTCCACAGACATCAGCTCGGTTAATATAAAGTATCCATGGAAACTTCTGCAGAGTACAAAGGTGCGAAATCTCGCCCAGGACAAATACGAGATCTCTTCAAGTACCGGCTGCAAAGCGTCTTTGTGATGTTTATCCAAAGGGGGGGGAATAAAAGAGCGATGTCTTAACAAGCATGGGAATCATTTAAAAGTCATGATTTTCACACGTTTTTTATTTTATTTTTTTTATTTAAAAATTTTTATCAGCATATAAATGATAGAGATTTTACTTCTGATACACATTAATAGATTTTTTTTTCTGGAATTAATGAAGGTTGTAAAAAAACAAAAAACAAACAAACAGTTTCTGTATATCGAGAAATAAATTAGCAAGTTCGTGACATGTATGAAGCTGGGATTTGACAACTCTGAACTTGCTACAAGTAGCAACACCCAGGAAGATGGCTGCCACTACATATACACACACTGACTGTCAATCACACACACACGCACACAACGCTCCGGGGCACAATAGTGACTTTGCATCATAATATTCTGCATTTCTTAAAGTGATTCTGTCACCTAAATTCAGTCAGTGTGTGCGCGGAAATGTTTATCATGAGAATTTAGTTTAATCAATTCCTATGGAGCTGGTGAGAAGTTGAGCCATCAGCTACTGTGTGCCTCGTGCCTCAGCAACTGCACTAGTTGGAATGGTATTGGTAGGCTGAAAACTGTCTCAGGCCATACTGTGGCTGCCTCTCCGTGGTGGGCAACAGGTGGTCCCCTTTCTGCTTTGGAGGAGCGAGCAGAATCAGGCTACTGTAACTGGCTGAAAAATGTGCAAGGCGGGTAAGTTTTTGGCAGCTTGTGCCGAATCGTATCCGGGTCTAATGTACAGCTCTTTGGCAGGCTGCATGTTTGATGATTACTAGTTTAGATACAATTTTTTGTCTAGATTTGATGCTCAGTAAGGACTTGGATAGTTCATCAACATAAGGTCAGGTCATCCTATTATTATTATCATCAATATTTATTTATATGGCACCAGAATACACAACAATTTTTAACAGGCTAAGGGGTCTATTTACTAAGCAGTGTTAGGAGGCAGCGTGCAAAGTGATAAGAAAGTGATAAGGTGCCAGCCAATCAGCTCCCAACTATCATCTCACAGGCTGTGTTTGAAAAATGACAGCTGGGAGCTGATTGGCTGGCACCTTATCACTTCCTTATCACTTTTCACTCTGTCTCCTAACACTGCTTAGTAAATAGACCACTAAGGGATTAATGCAGTTTTTAAAAAACTTTGCTTTACTGAGTTTGGTACATAAGGATCAGACCGCAGTCCCCATTTATAATAATGGCGTGGTCTGCAGCGCTAATTAGCCTTCTGCAGGAGATTGCAGTGAAATCTCCTCCATCAGTTTGTTACTACATAGCAACAATTCATAGTTATGCAAAAACTGCAGTTTTTACATAAATTTACTAAAAAAAAAAAAAAATGCTTGATAAATAGGTCCCTAGGTTCACATTATGAAAAAACTGGAGTGGTTGACCTATCAGGAAAAGAATGATGAAAATAGGTGTAAATAATGCATTCAAAAATTAGGAGGAGGGGGTGAAGCGTGAAGACCCCCCAAAGCAGAAATTAGACTGGTTTGCTAACCCGACCTAGGGCCGGGTTCAATTAGAGGCGAAAAGTGCAGTTTGGAGAAAAGTTTCCGCGGATTCGGACTTTCCTCCCGTTTTCAAAGTATCTCCATATTCAATTCCAGGACAATTTCGCATAAGCGGAAACTAAATGAATTATAATAGGCGGAAAAGCATCTCCTATGAATAGGAGAAAAGGTGCAAAATCCTTATTTTGGGGTGCAAACATGGGGAAATGATTCAGAACCCTTGGGACAGCCCCCCAAAGGACAAATCAACCAAAAAATAAAATAAAAAATTACCTCAGAACACCCCCAAAAAAGTACTTTTGTTTTGGGGGCGAAAAAGTAAAAAGTGGGAGGACAACTATAAAAACTAGCAAAAGACTTTTTGGGGGTCTGCAAAGACGGGTGAGATGTTTTTGGGATTGCAGGTGCATGTAGCAGGTGCGTTTTTGAAATTTTTTAAAAGTTCACTTTAGCGCCCATTTCCAAGTACCCCAAATTTGACTGGACTACTTATTTTCCCCCCAAAACACTGCGTTATGCCATTCTTCACCACTTTCACAAAGACGCTAATAAGAAGCGATTTAAACTACTTAATTACCCCAAACACTGTTGGGGTAAACATCTACATTGATTCCTTGTGTTAGTGCATCTTTTTTTGGGGGTACAGACTGATTTCCCCAATTCTGATTTTACTTTCTGCCTGTTCCATATTCGCCGGTTAACGTTTCCGCCTGTTTTGGAATTGAATAGGGCGAAAAGCGGGGACACGGACGGAAAGTTTTTGCCTCTGAAACAGGTGAAGGATGCGGAAATTGAATACGGGTCATAGGGGTCTATTTACTAAGCAGTGTTAGGAGACAGAGTGAAAAGTGATAAGGTGCCAGCCAATCAGCTCCTAACTGTCATTTTTCAAACACAGCCTGAGAGATGACAGTTAGGAGCTGATTGGCTGGCACCTTATCACTTTTCACTCTGTCTCCTAACACTGCTTAGTAAATAGACCCCCTAGTCTGTAAAACATTCTCATAGAACACACACTAGTCGTTACGAAATTACTTACAGTTTGTAAAACTCTGATATCAGCAATGGAAATAAAAAGACTGAGTAACATGTCCAAGCCCCCAATATTTTGTGGAATCACGGGAGGGTGAGGTTGTGGCCCTGTTTTGGAACACAGCAGGAGTATGCAATATAGTTCAGAGCTGGGATTTCCAGTCCGGTAGCTGCAGATTTTAATTTCTACTCTAGCTTTTTTTTCCCCTCCCCGATTAGACTGCTGATTTGGCAAAGACCCATTGGGAGACAATTGCAGCTTTGTGATAACACCAGCCCTCTGAACAAATTTAGCCAACAAATATTGCTCAGAGGGCAAACAGTTCACCAGTAACAGGAGAATCACCCAACACAGCATAAATGGAACAGATGTTACAGTGTGGCAGGAAGCACTAGTGTTCTCTGGACATTTCATCTAAATACAATGGACTGAGGATGACTATGATACCTCCTCAGCTTACACGTTCTTCTGATCCTTTTATTAATAATTTGGATTTTTTTTTTTTATCGTGCATGCAGCTGGTAGTGAATTGATAGGTGGTATTTCCACAAAATGGCTGCGTTGGCCGTTTGCCGGCACACCAAAGGTCTACCTGGGAAGAGACAGCCAAGCCAGAGGTCAACTTGTTCAAATGTAGGAAAAAAAAAATATTAATTTACAATTCCTCCATTTTCACATACGGGTACATGCCTCACTTAGGGCAAACTTACCTACCTCATACTTGCCTACTTTTGAAAAAGCATTTCAAGGAGATTGTGAAAGCAGCACCTAGGAGCTCGCGTCAAAGTGGACGTGTCCTGCTACATCTGAGAGGCGTGTCATAAATGGATTTACATACAGAATGTATATGAGCCCCAAAGCTGTTAGTACATACTTGCCGCAGTGTGACTGACTCCTCCTGGAGGAGGCCGCCTAGATCGGCATAGGAGGGGGGTGCGACCCTAATTTGGGGACGGATTGGGGGCATGACAGCGCGATCGCGTCCACACCCCCGCCACACAATGCCGAGATGACCCACTTTGAGTAACCGGGGACAAGGCCACGATGACGCAATTCAGCGCGGATCGCATCATCAGCTCCCCCCCGGACTGCCCACTTACAAGGGGGAAGCGGACGCCAGCAGGGGGGCGGGCTGGCCAGGAGACTATACCCAATCTTCCGAGGTGTCGGGAGCACCACCGGATTTTCGGGAAGTTCCCGACCATCCCGGGATAGTGGGCAAGTAGGAGCTAGGAAGATCTTGTTGATGAAAACACACTGATACTTTGAAAAAAAAATACATGTAGCCCTAGGGATAATTGTGCCTTATAACCAATGCAGGGAAATGATACCAAATGATTCCATTTGTATATATCTCTGGTTTTTTTTATATATAGAACAGCTTCGTAATGGGGTTAAGGTGCAATCAGGGAGATCGCTAGACTCTTCAGGGAGATTGCTACTATTTCAGGGAGTCTCCCTGACAATCAGGGAGAGTTGGCCAGTATGGTGTAAAGCAGTGGTGCTCAGGAACACACACAGGTCATGTTTTCCAAATCACCCACCAGGTGCACAGGTGTATTCATTACTCGCCGACACATTTTAAAAGATCCACAGGTGGAGTTAATTATTTCAATTGTGATTGTGGGAGGAGACCTGGAAAACATGCACTGTTTGGGGCCCTGAGGACCTTGGCGTAAAGTGTGGCTGCCAGTCACACACACACACAGACTCACAGCATGTCATGGGGGGAGGAGGGCATTACAGAGCCCGTCTGCTCACTACATCATGTGCCACGCTACTGTGGTGGCCATGGTAGTCTCGTGAATCCGCAGAACTTAAAATCCTTCCTAGCATTCTTTTAACAAGCCATGGCAGAAGGGTACATTTCTTCTTATAGCATGCCTCCGTGATTTCTGGTGCTTCAATGTTTCAGTACCAGTTGACAGGACAATGTGTATTTTGCGGACATATGAAAATAATATATATTGTATATATTTTGTGCATATAATACTTATTTTCTATTAACGGTCAGTATATTTGCAGATTGTGAAAACACATGCTAGTGATGACAGGTCCGGCATAAACAAAAGTTTAAGGCAACAAGTTGTAGAGTTAGAAGACCCTTGACGATACTAACTAGGTCAACCAACGGAATACCACCTGGCTCCTGGTGAGGACCAGCGATAAAGGGGGACCCCTGCAGCCCCTTGAGCATTCATATTTGGACACAGATGCGAGCAATATTGGAATAGTTTTAGAGCTTGAGCTGGGTTCACAGCGGGAAATGGAACTGCTCACGTCATGGCGATGTACAGTTCCGGGATGGCACGTCATATGCCCGCATCTCTGTGTGATGTCAGCAGGATAATTTATTTAATTTATTACCAGTTATTTATATAGCGCACACATATTCCGCAGCGCTTCACAGAGAGAGTATCTGGCCATTCACATCAGTCCCTGCCCCAGTGGAGCTTACAATCTATATTCCCCATCACATGCGCACACACACTACGGTTAATTTTGGTGGGGAACCACTTAAAATACCAGTATATTTTTGGAGTGCGGGAGGAAACCCACACAAGCACAGGGAGAATATACAAACTCCACACAGTTAAGGCCATGGTGGGAATTGAACCCATGACCTCATTGCTGTGAGGCAGTAACGCTAACCATTACACCGTCTGTGCTGCCATAGCATAGGAGGACATTGCAGCAAAACCCAGCTGCGCTTCCTGCTGAAAGTGCAGATTAGGCCTTTCGTTGATCTTAGGTGAAAATAAATTAAATTGAAAATCAATTAGTCAAATATAGGAGCCAGGAAATCAAAGAAGCAATAGGTTGAAATCATTCCAAAATCATTAGGAGCTCGGCAGTAATGTAGAAGGAGCCCTGTCTGTCTATATGGCTACTGTGTTTTGTTACAAGTTCTTCTATAGTATGAGGAACACGGTTTTGCCCTACTGTCCCGGAGGGATCGGTACCTGAACGTCCGTTTTCGTGCTCACCCAAGGCGCGGCAGGTGAGACAAATGGCGCCCTGCTCAGCGTGAATTACAGGTGAGTTTGTCACTGGAATGTCACAGAACCAATTAGTGTCACGCTGCCTCTCTAGCCCAAGGGAGAACATACTGAAGTTATGTGCAGGTAAACACAGATGGTAATTGGAGAAATACTGAACACTAGGTTTAATGCTTATCCTCAAACACTCAGCTCTTACTTGTAGCTTACAGGTAAAGTAAGAATAAAACCATATGACTCAGAATACAGAACGGAACTAAACCTCTCTCTAGATTAAATAGAAAGTTAAGCCACATTTTACAATAAAAGGCAGCGTATTACTGAGCTACATAAGTAACCTTGTTAGGTTCATAAAAATGACATTTACTTCTATGCAGCAGATTGCCATACTATGTAGGAGGGGAGTCTTGCTCTACCTATACAAAGTGAGTGACAGCCTTGAAGTGTAATCTGTGGGTTGGTTATGTAACACACAGGGGAAGAGCCAGTGAGGTCACATTAGGGCAGTCCTGTAGATTCAGTTTATGCTTAATGAAATGGGAGTCATTCAGCTTATGTAATGGAATGATTGGGTAATTGATTTGAGAGTTTAGTTGCTCTATAAATCAGACTGGTAACTGCCAGCAAAGGTGAAGAACACTTGTTACTGTATAGGGAATTAAGAATCAATGACAGTGGAACTAAACACCTCTCACCCGGACATGGAGTAAATACATATTAAACACTTTTCTGCAACAGGAATTGTCCAGTAAAACCAGACTTAAGCTGGGTACACACTGGCAGATATATTGGCCAGTGTGTACCAGCGATATGTCTGAACGACGTCACATCGGCTGTGCTGCACAGCCGATGGCGGATATATCGGTCCATCGTGCTATCATACATAGATGTAAGTCGCTGACCGGCAAACAAGGAGCTTCACCTAATCATACTCTCATTCTCTATAACAAACCACGCTACAGGGAGACATGTAACAGACGGCGTGGGCAGACAGGTCGAGAAAAGGTGTACAGTATATATCATACAGGGCTGCGCTGGTTTGTTAACGATCCCAGTAATTAACAGTACAAAAGCTAATTACTTTCCTTTCTCCTAGCAAAAGATATTGGAATGGAGAGTGAGAGGTGTCAGTTTTGCCCTCCCCTCCCCGCTGCGGGAGTTCCTATAAGTAGTCCGGGGGGTAGGCGGAAGCTGGGAGGCTTGCTTGCCTTTCCTGGGTGGGTGGGGGCGTCAGGAGTGGCACCCGATATTCGGGAGGCTACCTGCCAAATCAGGAGGGTAGGCAGGCCTGGTGTCATGACCTGCTGTGAGGGTAGGCAACGGGAGAAGGGGAGGGGGGATTAGAAAGAAACAGGTGTGTCAACTGTTTGAATACTGTTTTCTGGGCATCCATAAATCAGTCACTGCGTCCTTGCTGGCAGCAGGAGAGCCCTCTGGGTGTCTGGAAACGCGCTATGTCTGCGACAGCTCAGACTTACTCAGAAAGCTGATGGACGCCTGACTGCGTTCCATGTTCCCGGTTTTGTCCGTCATCGGCAGAGATGCTTTCCAGGGGGCGTCTCTACTGGATGGCGAGTATATTCGTGACTGCGATCCGTGAGAGATCGTAGCTGCAATAACATTTGCGCCCATCTCTGAATCAGTACACTGGACAAATAGGACTACATACAATTCTTCAGAAAGTCTGCAGCAAACTAGGCCCCGCCCTCAGCGACTTGTACGTCCTTCTGTTATACACAATGGGGCTGATGTCACTCTGCCTATTGTCCTAAGTGTTTCGGGTAACATGAAACATGGTCATAATGGATCAACTAGTATCCCCAATGCAGTTTCTGTCCATTCGCGCTAGAAGCAGAATGGAAGGCGTCGCAAATCAATAGTTACTGCAATGTACATATTATCTGCTTACTGACAACAACAAAGCTGTTTACAGATCGTTCCTGGGTTGTTCTAAGGCCGTTTCTGTCACAAATCCTAAGGGCTTGTATTATTATTAGTGACAGATGGGTGACAAGCGATGAATGCAGGCTTGGCTTTAGTAATCTGTAAGGCTGGATCAATGACACTATCAACAGGGATAGCTGGTCCTGTGTACTCAGTAATACTAAAGCGTACAAGCAACAGGCTCTGCTGGCCAGGGGAGAAAAGCAAGCATAAGCAAAGATAGATAGACAGACAGACATCTGTATGTGTGTCTCTATTAGTTTTTCCACTTAGAAGGGCCTCAGTCCCCCTATTCATCCTGTACATGTCGTCCAGGCCAAGGTGGACAAAAAATATAATAGGTTCATAATCTGTTTGGCATTTGCCAAAAATAAAATATTTCTGCTTATTTTTACAAACATGCTGCTAACATGTTCGCCAAGAGCAACATGCCGCAGGTAGATGTACCAACGCCCAGGGCCGGATTAACAGTGGGGGGGAGGGACGACAGGGGCGGTCGTACCGAAGCCCCCACGCCCACCAGGGTTTAAAGTGGGCCAGAGCGGGAGATGGAACCAGTTCCGCCTCCTCCAGCCCACCTAAACCCGGCCCTGCCAGGCGCCCGCTGAGATTTTGTTACCAGCCGGCGCCCGGCTCCTTCCCCGCAGCGCCAGCCGGAGGCTGGAGCTCACACGTGAGCTCCAGCTTCCGCAGTGTGCAGTGCACTGTGGGAGAGACGTCATGACTCTCCCATAGTTCAGAGGAGCGGCCTGACGGAGATGGGAGCGGGGCTTAAGGTGGGGGCACTGCTACTGTGAGCACTACCACAAAGGGCATTACTACTGGGGGCACTGCCACTACTAGAAGCACTGCATAAGGGGCACCACTATTGTGGGCATTGTAAAAAGAGGCACTACTATTGTGGGCATTGTGTGTATTAGGGGCACTACTGCTGTGGGCATTGTGTATAAGGGGCACTTCTGTGTGTCATAACATGAATCAGGGGCACTAGTACTATGTGGTGTCATGTGAATGGCTCCCTACAGCTGGAAGGGCGCGCAGGTATTTGTAGTTGTCCAACAGCCGGGAAGCCTCTGCGCTAGCAGGATGAGGCTATTCAAGTCATTGAATGACCCTGATCCTAAAGGAATTTGTATTGAGTCCATTTTTTGTGCTGTAAAACAAGAGAGTCTGGATATTCTTCACAAGGCAGAAAACACTATAGTCCAATGATACCTCTTTTTGTTCATGTGTCTGGGCATGGGAAGCGGTGGGGGGGGGTACAGGGCTGGTCTTGCTTTGAAGCCTGTAAGAGGACACCTGCGCGCTGCTATTAATTCCTCTCCCTGTGCCAAAGTGGATTTTCATTTGATGTCCTGGCACAGAGCTAATCTGAGGAAGGATCAAGTAACCTGAAGCCATTGACGGCCAGGGATAGGAATATCTCAGCATGGCAGCTGAGGGGGCCTATCGCATTTCACTGACAAACTCAATTGCTTCAGTAATCAGGTGAAAGTCAATACAGCGCTTCCTTCAGCACGGAGCAAGACGCACACACAGAAAGTAACGAGCCGTCTGTCCAACCCTGAGGGAATGCCAATCTCGTATATCCTTCACTTTTGTGGGCCATGTAGTACAGAAAATCATCATATACCTACACCCCTTCCAAATGCAGGCCTCAAATGCCTACGGCAGTCTCCGAGACCCAATGTCGTTGCCTATAAATCAGTAAAACCTCACCCATTCTAGTGCTCACTTCAATGTACAGCGGATGTGGATTATTATACATATTAGAAGTCACAGCGGATTGGAAGAATTGATAGCCCTGTATAATGCACTCAGCGTTTATATGTAGTATAATATTATATACAGCGTATATGGAATCCCATGCCACATCACAGAACGTTGTAGTGGTGCCAGGCCCCCCGGAATTCTAAGGCCCGCACCTCCCTCCCGCTGTATCTAGCTGCCTGACATGCTGTATACTGTATATAAGCAACAGAATCTTCTGCTCTCGCACCTAATATTTTATCTCGCTCTATGACTAGGCAGAAAGACTGATTCATTGCCATATTAGGATATGGGTGTGTGTATTAAATAATATGGTGGAATAGATGTCCTAATTGTGATATTGTATTAGAATATTTTGTGTTTAGGACTGATTGGTACCAATTGGATAGGTTTGTAATATATGCAACATTTTTATAAAGTCGAGATGATGTTTAAAATTTGAAGACACGTTAGGGTTATTTAAAATACTGAATATTTCTGTACCATATAACGGTGTAAATATACCCTTATTTGATACGATGACGTATATGTTTTCTACTGAAATATGCAATTATTATTGTTACTGTTTGTATTGAGTGTTGGTTTTGTGAAAACTCCAATTTAAAAAAAAAACACATCGCAAGTAGAGATGTGCGGCTCAGTTTCCTGAAAAACTAAAACACCCGAAATTTGGGGTTCAGAGTCCCGGCTCGGATCACTTTTGGGGTTCCAAGTCGAACAGAATCCAGGCTTGGGTCTGCTGTATGCTCTGAGCTTAGATTTAAAAACCGAATCTCTGTTTTGGATTGCATGTAAACAGGTAAAAATTCCATGACTAGCAGATTTTATCAAACTTACCGACATTCTGGTTGAAGTGGGCGGAGTGGGAGCGTCATCATCACGCCCCCCCCCCCCCCCCGCTCTATAATGCCGATATTACCGGCATTACAAAGCAGGAGGCGGGGGCTACGATGACTGGATTCACTGCTTCATTGCCCCCCAAACCGCCCACTTTCACGTGCAAGTGTTGGCGGGGGCCAGTGGACAATGCAGGGGACTTACCTACTCTTGCGAGGTGCCGGGAGTGGCACCCGCAAGGTGCCGGGAGTGGCACCCGATTTTCAAGAGACTCCCAACAGTCCCGGTAGAGTAGGCAGGTGTGTTTAATCCATTTAA
This sequence comes from Taudactylus pleione, assembly GCA_031769625.1. Classification (NCBI taxonomy): domain Eukaryota; kingdom Metazoa; phylum Chordata; class Amphibia; order Anura; family Myobatrachidae; genus Taudactylus; species Taudactylus pleione. Next base: position 13,554,961 of record JAUIMM010000188.1, read on the forward strand.
GAGCAATCCGAAAAACCAAACCAAAACACTTGAGGATGGTTTTGCCAAAACTGTAGCATTTGAGGGTGGTTTTGCCAAAACTGTAGCATTTGAGGGTGGTTTTGCCAAAATCAAAACACGGGGGTCCGCACACTTCTATAATCCCCAGTATATCATTTTGACAAGTTTATTGGTAGGGGGCCCCACAAGTTAACCACTCTGTATGGTTATGATTTATGTTAGACCTGCTAACTTATACGTGTCTTTTATTTGTATCATTTCATTGATTTAGAATAGAATGAAAGTGAAGAGTACAAAGAAAAATTGCTTCTTCAAGAAGACACCGTTTTCCTGCACTTGGGGAAAGTACGCAATTAAATATTTAATTGCATCTGTAGTCTTTCTAACCAGTAACTTGATTTACTGGTTGTAGAGACAACTGTAACACACACCACTAATAAGGAGCCTCTTGCCTGTGTCTAATAAGAGTAGACTTGGAAGTATGTGGGTTTATAGTGCAGCAGATTTATTTTTATACATGTGCATGGTTTACATGCCAGGGAAGAGATGTATGTATTTATATATAGCATGCCCCGCAATGTGGGATTAACTTGTCACAGCCTAGAACATCCAAGCATTTAAAAGCATCGCCCTGTAAAAATATTTAACGTTAGGCATGTCGTGTATACACTGAAGTGCACAGTCTTTAGGAGAGGAATGCTCGCATTCACGACTGTGGAAGTCAATTATTAATCTAGTACAAATGTACCTAATAACAAAACCTTGCATAACGTACACAACAGACACTACCACCAAATTCAACTGGTATAATCGTAGGCTGGTAACCTCCTAACAATACAGCATAGTAAAACGTTCAGGAAATTAACAGAACGTAAAAAAGTTTTTTTGCAATAAGGCTTGGATCATTTTCCTGTACAGGCCAACAACGCATTGGCCAGGTTGGACAATGGGCGTACTGAGACTAGTAGTTCTACGCCAGAAGAGGGGCCACAGGTTGTTTACTTGTTGCATGCTAATTACAGAGGGGAAGATCACTTCCAGTGGGGCCTGGCTATTGTGCACGGTCCTTACAGAGAGATGAGGAATGCACATGGACATTATGAATCAATGAAAGAGAAAAATTAAGAGGCCTCAGGTGGCGCTTGTTTGCAAAACCCTGCTACTTCCTATGGGAAGGAGTACCGGGGGTGTGAAGAGTATTCCTAGCAGATCCTTCCGCCACCTCCTCGCTGCCTCCCCAGTATCCCCTGCGGCGAGGTTGATACTCACTCATCGGGGGCCGTATGGTCCCTGATAATAAAGTAAGCACCTCCAAATGTATTTAAGTATCCACCTCACTGCGGGGGATACTCATCAGCGGAGCACTTCAGCATTGCTCCAGAGATAGGTCCCTCTTCGCATACCCAGAACTCCTTTCCATAGGAAGGAGTAGGGCTCAGACAAAGAGCCACCTGAAGATGGCGTTTGTTCTCGCTGGTAAACTCTGAAAAACTATAAGTTTACAGAGTTTGGTGACTATCAGGTGGTCCTATCAGACCCCTGATGAATGGCCCGTTACCTTAATGTTTTCGCAATGTTTAGCGGGCCATTGAGTGATGATGAATAAACGGATATTTTAATTTTTTGCAGCACAAATGACATGAGAAGGAAAGACAGAAGGTTCATTTAAAAGTATAATGTCACTCGGATAGAAACTGAGGATGTTGATATACCAGTCGAACTAGCTACTTAAACACAGCTATGCAAATTGGCATGAAATTAGGTGACTGCTATGGTACTTAATCTATGTCAATCTGTACTTATAATGCACACTTTGTTTTTGTCTGGCATATACGCAGCTTTAAAACATAACTGGCTACGAATGCCAGAGTATACGGGCTGCCGATTCGGGCCGACATATTATCACAGTTAATTGGATGTCGATGAAGAAATTGGTAAGCCAGGCCATTGTATACTTTCAGGAGCACTTCTACAGGAAATCATATGTCACTTAGAGGCACTTGTGCAAAACGACTAAATACGCTGGGAGCTAAACAGAACCGTGAAGGAGAGAATAATAAAATGCACATCCACTTGTTCTGGTCTAGTGAAAAGTAATCGGAACATGCGGCTGAATCATACTTTCCTACTTTTCATTTTTTCCACCCCTGGAGAAGCAGGTGGGCGGCGATGGGGGCTTGACCTGATGTTTCGTGTATAGCGGATATTTAAATAGGGGGAAGGACCACATGATGCAATTCTTGTAGAATCGCGTCATTAAGGCCCGTCCTCTACTTGGGGATCTCCGTGAAAATTCTTCCCATTCTACCCACTTCGCTAGTAAGTGGGCAGGAATGCGGGAGAAGTGCCTACGCTACCACGGGGGTGCAGGGGGCTACCCGAAAAATCGGAAACCTCCCGCGACTTCCAGGGGAGTAGGAATATATGGGCTGAATTGAACCCACCTAGCTTTTTCTCGCTCAGACAGAATGGCAGGATCCTATGGGGACCAATCAGAGCAGTCTGCTAAAACACACACACACACACACACACACACACATACACACACAATATTGGACCAGAATCGGTATAAAATACCGCCGGTTCGATTCCCGGCAGTGCCTGGCCGACAAAAAGCAGAGTTCCCGGCAGCGGCACCCCGACAGCACTGGAAATCCCGATCGTCCCCAAGGTAAGTATAAACTATCCTAACCCCCTAACCCTCCTTAGGGCTGCCTAACCCTAACCTCCCCCCCAAGTGCCTAACCCTAATCCGCCCTTCCCCGCTGCCTAAACCTAAGTCCCCCGGGGGGGGCCTAACCCTAAGTCCCCCCCCGGGGGTGCCTAACCCTAACCCTCCCTCCCCCTAGTCTAACCCTAACCCTCCTGGGGGGGTGCCTAACCCTAAATCCCCCCAAGGTGCCCTAAACCTAACCCTCCTCCCCCCGCAGCTGTCCGCTCACGACTCCCGGCTCCGGTAATGTATGCCGGACGCATCCAGTCCTGTGCCAAAAGAGGAGACAGAGTGTTCAAAACCCCCTTCACTACATGACCGTGATCCACTTCATCCGGGGATACAGACTAGCTTTGCCTCTGGACCGTTAAACCTCCCAGTACTTCTGAGGCAATGGACCTCAAGATCAATCAACAGAACTGGTCAAAACTGTGAACTCGACGGTAAGGAGCCTTTTGCCCCTGAACATTGTAACCAAAAGCCCCAAGAAGGCAAGCATCTTTGACCACTCTTCACCACTAGGCCATGAGGGGGCTTTATGGATATATCAAAACTCTGATTTTGGAATAAGATTCTGCCAAATACATGTCAACAGTAGGCGGGAGGGATTGCTAAAGGTTATATTGCATGAATTCCAGATTCTACTGTACAAATATTAAAAGCTTGAAAATCGGTTTATATCCTAAGCTATACTGTCTTGGGCCAATACAAACCCTCATTTTGAGCACAAAGCAACATGATCAGTTGCACATGGGGCCACGTTAAGTTGCCCATGAGGATGAGATACAGTGGAGTTCGACGCACAGGCCATAGCTGGATTACTTCTGCACATGAAAGCTGATAGCGACCCTCTTCTGAAAGCATTTGCCAACATGTCCACAATGACCAAACCCATTTCCAGAGACTAGTTTGTTCTTCTGGCCACAGAAGAACAGACTAGACTGATGCTACTGCCAGTTCAATGTGTGACTTGCAATGCCTTATTTTATAAGATGTCTGCATGAATATATCCAGGGGTTCCAGGGTGCACAAAAAAAAAAGAAAAATAAAGGGTGGACATTAGGAAGCCACTTTTCAGTTAAGAAAATGGGATCCCACAGGCAGAGCTGTAACTAGACTCTTTGGTGCCCTGTGCCAGAAAGAGCATTGGCGCACCCCTCATTTTTCCAAGGTCACATAATGCACCAAAAATAGGGCCACGGCTTCACGGGGAAGGGCCAGGGAATAGATAGGAGATGCCAGGAGATGCTGAGGATGAAATAAGAGGAAGCTACAAGCAAGAATGAAAATAAACAGAAATTTGACAGGCTTAAAACAGCGCCCCCTGAAATGTGGTGCCCTGTGCCATGGCACCGGCCGCACTACCCTAGCTACGGCCCTGCCCACAGGGTCTTGTTGCAAGTATCCCACTTCAGCTACTGAACTAGATTATCTTCCAGAAACCACACAGGGGATTGCTTCAAGGTGCACATCATACTCCTGGGTATTTTTACTCTTCCCTAATGTTTTTACCGAAGACGTAAACATGTTTTCAGAACCACATCTCCAAAAATAACCGAAAAGGCTTGCAATTACCAACTTCTTATAAATGCAGATTTCCCCAGACCTATTTGTGCCCAGTAGAGGTAAAACAATCACTTAAAGTGATACAGGCAGAAGTGACATTTTATTAGTGTCATTTTCCACTAAAGATCATGTTCAAAGCTCGGTGACTAATAACAGAATTTTCTTTATAACCTTCGACACCAGTTCAAGAGAATAAGAGAGCGGTCATATGTTACGTGCTGCTTCTATTTCACTCGTTGGGCAGGTTACGGTACTATGCAGCTATTTTCAGCCGGGGACTCCCCAGACAGAGAGGAGGAGATAGTTATGTTCTCAGTTGCTGGTAAACAATTTTTTGGTTTTGGTTTCATCCCTAAACCTGGCCACAGACGGGCAAATTAGCAGCATCTTTGTCCAATTTGGGCATGCCACTAGGTGGCCAAAATTAAGAGAGATATAAACCTTTTTTTTTGTAACTTCTGGATAAAATATCAGGACCGTCCCATGGGATTTCTGGGTCCTGTTAATGATGCTGGAAGAGGACATTAAAAATTTTTAGGACAGCCATCTCCCAATCACATTCATCCACATGCCTAACGGGTGACATGCTGAGATATTGGGCATAGTTCCTGATACCGGCTACGGCTTTACAAGTTGCTCCACCGACATAAGTGTGTCTGCGATGGGACGGTCAATGGGATGGACTGCGCCCCGTCGCTAATTCAGCAATGGACAAACACATTAACTTTGTGGACAAGTTACTGCAGCTGCCAGTGTATCATTTGCGAACAGTGGAGGAAGCCGATTTGCGATGTGAACCAGTCAATATCGTCACTGCCTCCTCTGTGTAAGTGAAAATATGCACCAGATTTGTTTTCTATGTGCACCAGGTGAATTTCAGTGAATTATAAATTATAGAATAATTTTAACAAAATATCTCAGACATTGTTATGCTTTAATTATATGGCGCCACAAGGGGTCCGCAGCGTCTTACAAAGCACAAAAACAGAAACACTAAGAACAAAAAAAAAAAAAAAAACAGGAACGAAAGTGACCTACAACACAGAGCATTGCAGAACATGGACATCGGCAGTCATAATACTCACATAGACAGCAGGGTGGCACAACCCAAAGGTTGGTGCCTTTGTATGCAGTGTGGAGGGTATGGTGGTAACATAACCCCTTAAGCGCTCGCTAAAGGGGTTATGCCAGGTTTCTGTATTTAACAAACAGCAGTAATCTAAGATTACCTTTGTTTGTGAAGCATTGCTCTCACCATCTTTTAGACGGAGAGATCGATGCGGGCCCCACTGCCGGCAATGGACAGCCGGCGAAGCCTTCCAGGCGAGATGAGATGAGAGCTAGACGGCTTTGATGAAGAAGTGGGTCTTGAGAGCCAGTTTTAAATTTTGTAGAGAGGTGGAGAGTCTGATAGGAAGAGGGAGAGAGTTCAAGAAGAAGTCATCAGCTGGGATGGAGAGGCGGCAATCATGGGTGGAGTGAAGTGGGCGGGCAGGAGAGTGAAGGGAGATGAGGTCAGCAACGTAAATGGGAGAGGATTGGGTGAGGGCTTTGTGAAAAGTTTAAAATGAGTTCCGAAGGGGAAGGGGAGCCAGTGAAGGGCTGTAGGAGTGGGGAGGCTGATATAGTGCGTTTAGAGAGAAAGATGACCCGGGCAGCAACACTGGAGGACAGATTGTAACAGAGACAGGTGGAAGTCAGGGAGGCCAGATAAGAGGAGGTTGCAGTAGTCCATTCTGCAGATGATCAGTGAGTGGATGAGGGTCTTAGTTGCCTCCAGGGTGAGAAAGGGTCTAATCACGGCAATATTTTTGAGTTGGAAACTGCAGGAATGAGAGAGGTGCTGGGTATTTGGTTTAATGGAGAGGGAGGAGTCAAGAATGACTCCAAGACAGCGCATTTGCGGTGCTAGAGGAGATGACAGGGGAATAACCAACTTGTATTAAGAGAGGCCAAAGGTTGGATGTCACATATGTTGCAACATAATTCATCAATGCAGGGTTCCACTAGAACAGTGCTGTGCCACATGCATCACTACGAGACGTCACCTGCAGCCCCAAACCCCCTTCTGCTGCTGTGTTACTCTGGTTTGTTACAGATTGTATCAATTGTATTTAATGCCTGCTGATCTGTTATTACAGATAGGGGTCTCTAGTGTATTGCTTTAACTTATTACCAAAAGTTATATGGCCGCCCATATGACCCTTTTAAGTGTATGTTGGTTCCAATCACCCGGCTAGAATATAATAAAGTTCTAATGCAATAAAGCTTGCTGTAACCTATAGCAACCAGAAGTTGGATTTATATTTGGCAAAATAACGGCTCCATTCTATTTGGTTGCCAGTAGTCACAGCACATTTGAGCAGGATATAAACCCTGGCCTAATAGGTCGGTGAAGTCCCGTGTTACTGAAAGCATATTGTGTAACTAGAGCAAGTTCGATTCACTTGTAACATGCATTAACTTCTCAATGAAAAGTGGCACTCGAACAGAGGATGGGGTTACCGTCAGAGACGTCATGTTTAATAATGATTAATCTGATACCTGCCAACATGAACTCCAAGCTCTATTCACTAAATAATTACTCTGCAGCCTAGATACTGTTTCCAGAGGAGCAATGGAGTCAGGCATTCATCAGATTACGCTCAATCTCTAGTCACAGAGAGAACATCGCTGCCTGCACAGACACAGCACTTACTGCTCATTCACAATCATCCAATCTCATTTGATTAGAAAGGAAAATGAATTCAAAGTTCAAACCAATTCCACCAAGCTTGACTACGGTCAATGCGGTTATTTCAGCCACGAGGGACCGCTGCGCTCTTTTAATCCACTTGCATGATAAGCCGTACTGCAATATTGTGGCCAAATGATTCATTCAAGGAAATGCAAAGCTGGTCAGATATCTTAGACATCCAATAATCGTTACAATTGGTCAGTAACTACTGTATGATTTATATTTTGAAATAAAGTAAAACGAATTAGCTGTTTTCGCACTGGAGCAATGATGAATTGCTCCAGCGCTCGCTTCGAGTTAGAATGTTAATTATCGAAGTCCTTTCGGACCCCAATAAATAACATAATTAATATAGAGTGTAAGCTCCACTGGGGCAGGGACTGATGCAACTAGGCAAAAATTCTCTCTGTAAAGCGCTGCGGAATATGTGTGCGCTATATAAATAAATGGTAATAATAATAAAGCTCCATGACATCTTTTCTCTCAATTCAGATTTCATAGTTACAAAACTTGGGTTGCAGACAACGTTGGGTACTGCTAGCCTTCGGCCCAGTTTCTGCCATTAATGACCTCCAAAAGTTCCCTCAGAGCAATAGAAGCCACTAATGATCTACAATCATCACCCAACCAGTAGATATGGCTGCAGATATGGCTGGTGAGGTGTAAGCAGGAGGACCAAATCAAAATCCACGATCAATGCGTTCCACGTCGGAATGAGTCAAGGGCTGGCTCGTGTGCGTCCACAATCGCAACGCAGGGAGCATGAGCCAATGCAATTTGCTCAGAGTAGAATCAGCATTAAAGTCACCAGATTGGGTCAGGAACTGCAGGCAGCAACATGAAACGTGAGTGTTTTGTGTGCAGAAATCCCTGCTCGCTTAAAGGATTGGCTGCCAAGACTGACACAGCAAGATACTCACCAAAAGGACACAAGTGCTATAGACGAGGATGATCTCACTTCAGGAACCCCACCAGGGTTGTAATGAAAGCAGGCAAGGTGCATTGTAACAGGTCGTACGGCTAACGATAAAAGCCGCTTTCCTCACCTTGACAAAAGTAAGATGGAAAGACCATAGCTAATGGACAGCATGTGATCACTGATGTAATACGGGAAAGGTTCCTACCTGTAAATAACGTGCTATACAGTATAGAGATTCAGCCTAAGCCAACATCATATTGGGTTGAAGCAATCTATAAACCACTGTGAATAAAGCATAACATGGGGGATGAAATGCAGGTTTAGAAAACTCAGAGCCCACACCGAAAAAGGTATTAATGGAAACACAGAACCACCCCAGGTAAAGTAACACTGCCGTTGTGTGCAGTAATATGGACAGCCCATCAAATCAGTTTAGACCAATCAGATGTCAGTTAGAACATTCGAAAAATCCAGCTGGCTGATTAAATCAATCTGCCGGCAGATTCGGTCATCGGTTTATCCGGCACCTATGACCTGTTATTAAACCCAAGCGCTGAAATCCAGATCTCCCCAATGAGCATCAAAAAAGGTGAACAGAAGGAAACCAATAGGATTTCCAACATGTGATGAAAAGGTTTCCTCTTATTTGGTAATGTTCTTTCATTCTGTATTTCCTTTAAGCATAGATACTTCATGAGCTGCACAATTCTCTATGACAGACCATTGGGGGATTTTACATTTTTATCAGAGCCCCCCCCCCCCAGCTGTTAAAGACTATTGGTGGCTATCACAAGTGATGGCCTTCACCGGGGCCATCCTGCTATGCTACACCATACAAATTATGGGGAAGATCATCATTAAATATATTTTTTTTTCAACTATTTTTGCAAGTCCACCTCCATATAAATTGGCCTGAAAATCTGTCTTCGGGCCAGTTTGATAAATAGGCCCCTTGTCCTCCAGAAAAGGGTTAAACAGAGAATTCCAGGAGTGTACACAACAGGAGGACCCGGCATTCCTCCCCTACACAAAGACACTAATGTGACTAATGCACTCCTTAAACTCCATGTAGGCATGTCTATATTTTTGTAAACAAGCCGAGTGAGAGAAGACAGGGCGTTCTATAAACACACCTATGTGTGTGGTTTGCATTTCACTTGTGATGAAAGAAAAGATTCATTTCACCGAAACCCTGAAAGTTCAAATCAGAAACACAGCTATTAAATGGTACCCAAACTCTGCAACTACCCCTCCCCACATTCCAGGAATGCCTCAGTGAGAAAAATCGGTTGTAGCAAGACCCTGCTAATCCAGACACAGCTTCCCAGGGAGCTCTGACATTCTGGGCCCTGCTGAAAATGAAAAATCTCAGGCTACATTTAAATGTTCCGTATCACCCAGCTGGAAAAGCTGGCTCAGTTTACAAGTCGTGTTATATACACGTCCGTCCAACTAAAATAAAATGGCGTTTCATATTTACAAACATATATGTAAAGAGGTCCCCCATGCCCTGATAGAATGCCCGATAGGCCACAATGAACGAGCGTTTGCCAAGTACCGTTGTGTTATCCGTAATATCATACTTCCCTACAGACAGCCAGTCTATATCATGGGGAAAATAGACTTCCCCTCCAACTGCAGTCTTATTGTAAAGGCTTTAGATAACATTGTGCCTTTATACTCTTAGATGGCCGTTTATCTGCAAACACAAGTAGTAGACAATTGTAATTAATCGTGAGATGACACATGGACTAATGTACTGAAGGAAAGACCAGCGCGTGCCCTTCAAATATCAACTCTCCTATGCGTCTACGTGGGGAGAAAACTAATTATTGCTCCAAATCAGAGCTAGATTTTCTGGGATCGTCTCTCAAAGTATCTGTCACTTCATTTATGAGGACGCCAATTAATTCAGGAGTTGCACAGATAGTTAAGTTTTTTGTTACACCTCTTCGGGGGCATTATAGGACATCGTAGTGGGACGTCAACGTCTTGCCGGACGCAGGGCAGGACAGTAGGAACATTTATATGGCCAAGGATCACATTCCCGCACAAACAGATCTGTTCAGCCACCAGGAACGGGCTCCTTCTAAACTCTGTTGCCCTAGATAATGACCGGGTTCTGTCAGACACATGATAGATGCAGAGGGCCGGGGGACTAAATATATACCCAGGAAACTACATAATAGATCCGGTGAGCAGAAAAAGTGGGACCTGGCAGACATTGAGCAGGAATAGCACTGAAAGCGATGGACGAGCTTGTCTATCAAGCCAAGAACTAGGTCAAGTGAAGGACAAAGCAATTATCCCTTGTTCAGGTTCCCCGAGACCTTTTTAATTGAATATATAACCAAATGGCTTAAAATAAACCACACAAAATGCCTTAATACGCTATTTGTAATCCGTATGTTAGGTTTTGGCTATCAGCCTTTAAATATTACTATATTAAATTAATATGCACCAGTTCAGTGTTACTTGCAGACCCAAATAACTAGCTATGGATACAAGCAATGAAGGAAAGTCTCTACACTTTGGTTTCCACAATACCATCTATATAGTACAGCCCTTAAGAAGGTCACATCAATGGGTGGCATAGGCAGACGAGAGCTTAAATATCTTCAAAATACTTATTACAGTACAGATGGTTTAATGGTTAGCATTACTGCCTCACAGCACTGAGGTCGTGGGTTCGATACCCTAACTGTGTGGGGTTTGTATATGCTCCCTGTGCTTGCGTGGGTTTCCTCCCACACTCCAAAAATATACTGGTAGGTTGATTGGCTCCCAACAAAATTACCCCTAGTGTGTATGTATGTGAGCATGTGGTAGGGAATTTAGATTGTAAGCTCCACTGGGGCAGGGACGGATGTGAATGGCCAAAAATTCTCTGTGAAGCGCTGCGGAATATGTGTGCGCCATATAAATAACTGGTAATAAATAACAATAAATTATTACCAGACATAGTAGTTTATACACAAGTGGATGGGACTGTCTGCCACAGACCGCAGATATCTTATGGCCTCCTTTGCCACTGGGAGAGGGCTCATGAATGTGCTCTTAAAATTTGGAGCACATAAAAGGTCCTCACATCTCCCTGTGCCCTCAGATGTTGGAGGTTTATCGGTGCTGGAAGAGGTAGGAGGTTGTTAAACAGGACGGAGGATTTACAGTCAGTAGCTAAGCCCCCTAATCACCAAAAAGGTTTAGAAGTTTTACAGCCCTTCTTCAGAATCCCAGCATCAGTGGTGCTGGAACAGCCGTATCCTGCTTCCCAGCCAATATCAATTCCAAGCTGCCAGTTAGCAAAGAGTCACTTTGGTGCAACGTTGTACTGTAAGACTAGCAGCTTTCAAATGGGATAAACAAAAAATTGTCTAAACTTTCTTGTGCTCTGCTGGGGAGCCACATGACAGACCAGCCTCCGGAGCCTGAGGACGGAGCAGAGCGCCGGAGGGACTCGTCGGGGGACCTGCACACGCGGATACAGGTAAGTTTCACCTGCTATTCGCCACCTTACAGTGGCGAATAGTAACTGCATCAAATTCCGAAAATTTATAATTTTCGGAATTTGCTGAATACCACAATTTCCACATCCACATAATAATGTACTAATGTATGGGGAGTGTGGAAATTAACGCAGGGGAACTTAGCAAGGAGATATCTGTGATATCTCCTGTGCTAAGTGGCTACATGAATACCAAAATAACGTTATTTAAGGAAAATGTCCTTAAAAACTTTATTTTAGTGTTGATGAATAGGCCCCTAAATGTAAGAAAAAAATAAAAATTATAATATATCCTCCCATTTAGCTGTCTTCACAAGAAATGTCAACAGCAGACTGGTTCCAAATCTCCTCCCCAACCCTGGTGGAGAATGGGCCCCATTATAGAAGCATTCTGATTGGCTGCAGTCGTGAAAGTGAGACTCCCGCCCTTCTGTGAGGTGTGGGAGAGGGCGCACTCAGATATTAAGCTAGTAAACAGGAAAACCACACACTCCGGGGTAAAGGAGTCTATTAATTATCACTTAGGGGCCTATTCATCATACCTAAAAATTCTCTGGAGGTAATTCGGTTTAGAGCTCGCATGGAGTTTTACCTAATTACCGGAGGAATTCATCATTCCTCCTCTCCATAACTATCTATTATGAAAAGCTGTCATTTTTGCGATGACAGCTGTTTGGGAAACAGATCGTTTTCCCGATCTACACTAACTTACTGCAGCTGGAATCCGTGCTGTGCCTGCGCTGTTACATCTATAAAACCAGCGCATGCGCAGTACTGCTTACAGATGCGGTCATTTTGTGTCCCCCTCCCCTGCACTTACCTGCCCGCTGCAGCACCTCCGGTGGCTGCTCTGATACGTGTTCTCCCAGCAGCCCACAGTACAGCTTAGAAAAAATAAATAAATCTATACACCAGACTGAATGGTCCGACACTACTAACATCCAGTCAGAAGCTGCCTCTGTGGTGATTGTATCTAAAGGTAGGTCACCTTGACAAAAGGGTGGAATTGCCCTGAAACGTTGCAAATAAATGTTTTATTGATCGATTAAGACCTCCAGTGCCGCTTATATATATATATATTTTTAACTTCACTGTTTTCGCCTCTTCAGTCGGGAGGTCGGGATCCGCAGCTGCAGTGGCCAGGTAGGTGGGGGACAGGGAGGTGAGCGGAGGAGAGAAGGGGGGTACACAGTTACCGCAGCTGTAATCAGTGCTGTGCATGGGCAGATTTCGTGAACGTAACGGCACGTGCACAGCACTGATTACAGCTGCAGTAAGTTAGTGTAGAGAGGGAAAAGTTTCTATTTCCTGAAAAGCGGTCATTGTACAAATGACAGCTTTTCGGAATAGATACTGATGGAGAGGAGGAATGATGGATTCCTCCGGTAATTAGGTAGAACTCCATCCCAGTTCTAAACCTAATTACCTCCATCGATTTTTTTAGGGTTGATGAATAGGCCCCTTAAAGTTAAACATATCTCAAGACAGGTGCAGCACAAAATACTGCCGCTGAAGCCTAAGTGTGTGGCCACATTTCTGCATGTGCGCAGAAGACGACATTTTATTTACTACCAGTTATTATATAGCACACACATTTTGCAGTGTTCTACAGAGGATAGTTGGCCACTCACATCACTCCCTGCCCCAGTGGAGCGTACAATCTATGGGGTCTATTTACTAAGCAGTGTTAAGAGACAGAGTGAAAAGTGATAAGGTGCCAGCCAATCAGCTCCCAACTGTCATCTCACAGGCTCCCAACTGCCATCTCACAGGCTCCCAAATGCCATCTCACAGGCTCCCAAATGCCATCTCACAGGCTCCCAACTGCCATCTCACAGGCTCCCAAATGCCATCTCACAGGCTACCAACTACCATCTCACAGGCTCCCAACTGCCATCTCACAGGCTCCCAACTGCCATCTCACACGCTGTGTTTGAAAAATGACAGTTGGGAGCAGATTGGCTGGCACCTTATCAATTTCTTATTGCTTTTCACTCTGTCTCCTAACACTGCTTAGTAAATAGACCCCTATATTCCCTATCACATGCGCGCACACACACAGTAATTTTTTGTTGGGAGCCAATTAACCTACCAGTATATTTTTGGAGTGTGGGAGGACAACGGAGCATCCGGAGGAAACGCACGCAAGCACAGGGAGAATATACAAACTCCACACAAGTAGGGCATTTTACATGTAACTGTACATCAGGCCCTGTGTGTGCATTCAGTGCGCAGCGAATCACAAACTGATTATCCCCCATTACCAGCCATAATTCGCTCTGACAGGTTGTCTGTTCATTAGTTATCCCGATGGAGAAACTCCCAGTTTAAATTATTTTCAGCATTCACTCCTAAAACTTCCATATTGGTGAACGTCAGGCAGCTTTCTCTGGAATACGTAATGAACGCTTAGGCTCAGTGGTCCCTTCATTTTTCCTTGTTCTTATTATATCACTGTCAGATTGTTGAAAAGTGAAGACCGCAATTGAGGGGAGCGCGAGACGCTCTGAAGCTTAAGATAAACAGAACATGAGATTTTATATGGGAAAAGGATATTGCATCATTAAAAAGGTTAATGAGCTTAGCAGGATGGAAACCCACTAACCTAACAAGAGCGCAATTAAAGAGAATTGCATCCATTCATCACTGTCCTGCGGCTGGGAGGCAGTCAACATGTTTCCATGGGGCCTGAGCACAATATTCCGATCTCTTGTGTTACCTCTGCGCTGGGTCTTTTGTCAGCCGATAAACTTCACAGCAAAAAGATGATGAAATCATGAAAGGAGGACACGCTAACTAAATAGACTGGCAGCACGGCACCATCATACCAAACAGAGGTAACCAATGGGCTCTGGTACAGATTTTGGGTCTCATTAAGACCCGCTCGCGAGCGCAGGACGCTCAATGGTACCCAAATGCGCATGCGCACGATGGAGGCTGCTCCGTCGTGCACATGCGCGAGACCCGGCGAGCGACGGGGAAGCTGTCGCTTGGGGTCTCGCACCAAAGGGGGCGTGCTGTCGATGGTGAGTGACAGCACGCCCCCTTTGGTGGGCATGCCGGGGCGTGGCTGCCCAGACGGAGGCGTTCCCATGGGAAGGCCTACCGTCTGGTTCCGGCCCCACTGACATCACTAGTGATGTCAGTGGGAGTGATTTTGGCTCTGATAGAGCCAAAATCACTCCAGGGTTTGCGGCAACGAGACCCTACCGCAGGGTCTCGTCGCAAGCCCGATGGTCGCGATGGTCTTGACCAAAAAAAAAAAAAAAACGCCCTGATTCAGAGCGGGCGCTCGTTCAGAGTGTCCGGCTCTGAATCAGGCCCTAAGTTATTTCTTTTCAACTGCTTGTCCTTGAAGCATCTACAGGATAATGCACAGCCCTTACTGCCAAATGTAAATATCTAATGGTGCTTAACGATATTGTTGAACGATCTTCCGAGTGTGCTGGATGATCGATACCGATCATCCACAACACCACCAACCCACCAACGATGGCCAACGACCCACGATCAAAGATCGCGGGTCCCTATAGTAACCTGGTCGATATCGATCAGGTTGGCCTGCATGCACGGTCGATGGACGATATCTTTATCGTCCATACGTGCCCGCGCATCGCAGGTCGTTGGTGGGTTGGAAGCACCGAAAAATCCACGATATGAACGATAACGATATGATAGATATCATTCATTTTAATCGTACCGTGTGTACTCACCATAAATAGTCGCAAAGACGTTCCGCTACAATATACTAAAGGGCTTGGGAAAGTAAACAAAATTTTATTTGTTTTATTTGGACCCCAATTGTTCATTCTAGCACCCTGCAACTGCCACAACCCGTGCAGTTCCGCTTTCCTGCCTGTGTCCCGAAAAATAATCCACGATAAGTGCCTTTTGTCGCCCAAAAAAAGGAGAGAACACATAGGGCCGCGAGCTTATCGCGGCCTCTATGTGTTAACGGGCGAACTATCCTATTATTTCGCCCGAATAGGATAGGGAGTAAAAAAATATCTGCAAAAATCGGGTATTATTGGCGAAAAACCGATCGCGGGCAACAATTAGCGCCTGAACAGTGTTCGGGGCTAATTGGATATGGCCCCAAGTTGCACTGTGCACAGCTCCAGAGAGATGGTCGGTCTAATGGGAGTGTGGCAGGCGTGTCACAGAAGTGGCCGCCGACTCAGACGATATCATACAATGCTGCAAATTAAAAAATAAATAAAAAAAAGCAGCACTGACACTTCTGGTTTAAAGTAAACCAGTCACTACACACGGTGGGGCAGCCATTTTGTGATCATTTCTTTTACTAACTGAACTGACAGACATTCTCATGACTGCGAATAACCAAATCATTAGGATCCAGTCACATCACTGACCCCACACAAAACTACAGGTGCAACAGAAGCCTTGAAACTGGGAACTCTGGGTAGTGACATGCAAATTCACAGCATTGCATCATCCATCACCATATTCCACAGCAATGTACACAGGGAAACAGGAGACCACCCCGCTCAGTGCCCCTTCTGACCAGAAAGGCCAGCGGCCCTCAACAGTGATTGATGAGCCAATGAAGCTACACACGAAAAAAAAAGAAGCAGAGAACTTCCTCTTAACAAAGTTATATTGTAATCCTAGGTAGATGCAACCCTTGGGGACAGCAGTCATTTACTCCGACACGTTAGTTCACATTTTGATCTAATATTCACCCAAATATGTAGATACCAGATGTGTACAAACTTCTACAAGGTTTTATCCCCTCACAGGATTAAATATTGTGAGGGGCCGAAACTTATCCATGGCGCAGCGGTCAGAATGATTGGCTGCAATAATGCAATTCCAACCAGAACGTACAGAGGTTGCGGTGAGCATTCCGCCAGTCACCGGAACCTTACTGATCGCATATGTACTAACATATACGATTAGTATCGCAAAGGACAGCTCTTGCGATAAGAGCTGTGCTTTGGGAAGTAGCAGACGGCAGGTGAGGAGGGTCTCCATGGGACCCCGCCCCCTCCGAGCCCCGGGAGCTTCCTGCTGGTCACATGTGCAGGAAGCCCCGGGCTCCTCCTCCTCCTCCCTGCACTCGGAAGAAGATTAGGAGGAGGACGACGACCCAGGAGGAGCACGGGCCCGCGACCATGGAGAGTCAGATGAGTGGGGGCCATTGCTGGGCAACAGCGAAGCGTTGGTTGTGGGGTGCGGTAAGAAGCCCATAGGCTTCTATAGGATAAAGCCAGGTTTTTCTGGAGTTACCCTCCGCATCGGTAATAGGGTGGCCGGGGCTTAGTACATATGGAAATGCGGGAGAAACCCCAAAAACTGTTTTTTTTACCGCATTTTTCCTTTATTACATCCCGCCCAGTATGTCCTGTGCTTGTATGTCCTGTGCTTGTATGTCCTGTGCTTGTATGTCCTGTGCTTGTATGTCATGCGTGTGTTCCTGCCCGAGGCACAGAGTAATGTATGTGCTACACATGGTTTTATGTTTTCCCTCTGCAACAAACTATGGGCCCGATTCATCACGAATGGCAATTGCAACCGCGTACGCAGATTGGGCGATGGTGCGCACAGTGCATGCACCACAGTGCGGGTGCGCAGGACAGTATTGCGATCTCGCACGCAGATAGAAAGCCGTCGCAGAGTGAGTGACGGGACGTCAGCGTTTGGGGAGTGGTGACGGGGGATGTGGTCTTAGAAACGCAGGCGCGCCTATCCGTTTCAACACAGTTTCCGGAGCGGGCATAAATTAGCCACTGCAACGGCATGCGCAGCTTGAGTACTGACAGGGCGTGGCCTAATCTCGGGAGGCGTGGCCACGCCCCTTCCCGGAAAAAAAAGCTTTGCAGCGCTGCGCGCTGGGGAGGGTCGGGGGTCATAGAGCCCCCGGTGTCCTGCTCAAAGCCAGGGGGGGCGTGATCAGTGTGATCGCTCACCCCCACAGGCATAGGAGACTGCTGTGGCTGCCGCTCAGCATCCACGAGCAGTCTCCCACTGCAGCTCAGCTGTGTGCTGGGCTGCCATGAGGGAGGGGGGGCGCGCAGGACCCGGGCCCCTCAGGAAGCCCGGGTAATCTGTACCCGCACCCCCCTCTCGGCGCCCCTGGCGACCAGACTTGCAATTTCTGAGACAGGTCAGAGCTGCTGTAGTTCCACGTGAGGGGCCACGGTTACCGATGTCTACGCAGGACTGCGAGGTATTACGGATTTGAGAAAGCGGTAGTGGGCGTCTCTATGCTGGCGGAGCGGTTCCAAACATTAGCATATTTTCGAGGAAGACTGCGTCAATATCACAATAGTGATCCATGATGAATCAGGCCCTATGAATAAACTTGAATTACCCAAGTTAAATATTCAGGACACTTTCAAACAGGACAAGCCCAATATAGCATTACAGATTCCGCCCCACTATGATGTCACACGCATCCTTTATCACTAGGCCACTCCCCCCACCCCCCTAAGTCCGCCCAATGTGTGTGTCGGGCCTGACATCCCAACTGGCCGGGCATTTAAAACTGCCCGCCCAGTTGAGCTGTCACACACCGCCGGGTCCTTGCAGCATGTGTACGTGCGATCGGCAGGTTGTCCGTACACACCAGCAGATGCACAGATATATCTGCAGATATATCGCCCATCGGCTGTGCTGTCCAATTGAGCAGGCAATATATCGCCCACTGTGTACCCAGCTTGAATGTCTGATAGGAAAGCTCGGGGGGGGGGGGGGGGGGATTTTGAATGAAGGAATTTTGGTAGACAAGAAAATTATGATAGAACGCTACTGAATAGTGAGCTCTGCAGACAGACTTAGGGGTCTATTTACTAAGCAGTGTTAGGAGAAGTGAAAAGTGATAAGGTGCCAGCCGATCAGCTCCTAACTGTCATCTCACAGGCTGTGTTTGAAAAATGACAGTTGGGAACTGATTGGCTGGCACCTTATCACTTTTCCCTCTGTCTCCTAACACTGCTTAGTAACTAGGCACCTTAGTAGCGCCACCTCAGACACCAGGAGTCTTACAGCAGGATATTTTTGCATGTTGGTTCCTTTAACGTATCTTACAGGAGCAGCTTCTAGCAAAGAAAGGCTCGCTTGTCTAGTAATTTATGCTTTTATTAATCTGTGTGCACACATTTCCTGGCAGCTCCGCCATAATGCTGCTGGCACGCTCTGGATGAGCATACTATACCAGACTGAATGGGAGCTGAGCCCTCAGTTCCAGGGAAGCCCGGCATGCCCACAATCAGGAAACAAATGAGAAGCAGAGGCTCCCACAGCAGGAACGTCGCGGGACGCTCTCGGATTCATTTAGTGGTAGCCCCGATACGGCGACTGGGTGGGAACTGCAACAATTCCCTCCAGGTATTGCCGAGATCTCTTTGCTACTTTGTATCACTAGAATCCTATATAAACTAGTGAGGGGACAGACTTCTATTAGCATGAGAGGGAGGAATATTGTTTCACAGACAGACAATGCACCGGGCCCACTTCATACAACGTTTGCAGGGGCAAGGATTAACGTTCTACTTAGGCCCCAAATCAGTTTACTTATAAACTATTATTCTTCTCTGATGAACAATTAGGAAAACGCCAATGGAAGATCATCAGGAGGAAACTGTGTTTTTGCTGTTGAATTAAATAGATTATTCTTCGTCACTTATTGTGACTGGACCAAGTGGTCAAGATGTAGGCCACGGCACTGAGGGGGTTAATCCCTGGTGCCGCAGCACCATTTTCATATGAACCACCTGCCCCAGGCTGGTTATTTTTGTTTGTATGGTCTGCCTGTGTCTGCATGGGTTTCCTCCCACACCCCAAAAATATACTGGTAGGCGGTGGCGTATCTATAATGGGTGCAGTGTGTGCGGGGCAAACCAAAAATGTACTAAAAAGAGATTTAAAAAAGTAAATAAATAAAAAATAATTCATCATACATTGAAGTTTTATTCAGCAATTTAAATTCACTGATCCTTCTCCTTTAAATGCAGCTAATTGCTTCAAATACATTTTATTCGCCACAACTCGCCCCCCCCCCCCCCCCACATTTGTTAAATAAATGCATAAAGTTCATTTAAATATATGTTTAAACATTGCCTGGAAGAGCAGCATAAAATATACGTTGTGACAAGTCTGCGCAGTCTCTCCCCTTTGTGTGATCGCACTGAATTCACTCCTACTTTCAGGTCTGGGGGATGGGGGGGGAGAGACAGGGGATGCGGATGATTTTAAGGTAGCAGCAGCAACAACACAACAGACAGCTGGTGTTTGGGTGGTGGTAAATCACCCTGAAATGAGCCTCTTCCCTCTGCTCAATGAGGCCTAAACAACAAAAGGAAAGGCACAGCTTGCAGCCGGACAGCCGGCTGGCCAGACACACATGACAGCTTCATTCAGGATCTTGGAGTCCATACAAGAGCTTAGAAATCAATCCGACATTCTGCGACCTCAGACAATGCCCCAAATCTTCTCAGAATCTAAGCGCCAAATGAGGGAGAGCATTCATGGCAGATCAAACCGTGGACCTGGCACTGAATAGGGGCTCAGGAGGGGGGGGGGGGGGAGGAACAAAATATATATATTGCCAGTTTAGTAATGGTGTGGTCCCTCTGCCCAGTTCCAGTCTCTGCTGGTCCCACTCACACTGGAGGTCATGCTTTGCAAATCTTGCAGCAGCGGTAATGGGACGCTTTTTTTTTTTTTAAAAGGTGGGCGACACCATTACACGGGCCTCACCCCACAACTCCATATTAACCATTATCTCACGGTGAAAGTTGCTACCCGCAAGCCAGAAAGAGGAGGTCACGATGTACACAGAGATTTGACAACCAAATGACCTTAACTGCTACCACTACAACTCCCAGCAAGCTGGCGATTGGCTCCAAGCTCAACACATCTTTGAGATTTACAAATTACGTAACCGCAGACATTTGCGCACGACTGCCTGGTACGTTCAAACCAAAATAATTATTTTAATTTTTTTTTAAATTTCCTGTTTTTGCGCCTTTCAGTTGCTTCGTTTCAATTCCCGACACGGAACGGGAGACACGGATTGTTATCCAACTTTGCGCGCATACCAGACTTGTGCTAATAAGCCCTCCCATAAATGAATGAAACCAGGCTTCACGTAATTAGCATGGAAATACGCTGCACGAGTGATCTCAGTCACTGCCTTCAGAGGAATCATCCATTCCAGACAGACAGGTCCATTTTAGAACCTCTTAGTAACCGACAAGATTTCCTGCCCTAACTGTCAGAGAAACAAGGGGCTAATTTATTTCTGCGTGTTCAGTGTGTAAGGTTGTGAGTATCCCCCTCTTCCACAACAAGCTTTAATGAGGTGGATCAGCATAATTTAGATAGGACTGGGGGGGGGGGGGGGGAGGGGACGAGACACTAAAGGGATAAACCACATAGAATTTCTGCTCGTCCACAATAGAAAATTGAATCCAATTTTCCCCGTCAGGTCTTAGGCTTTTTTTTTTTTTTTTTCTTTCTCTCTTGGCCTTTGTAACTTACCTCCTCCAATCCACTTCTCAGCAGGGATCAAAATTAAACAGGCTGCCCATATGCCGTGTCTGCTCCCCTCACTGCCATCTGGCCTATTTGCTCAGCCAAAGAGGAGGAGGAGGAGGAAGGCTAGACACAATGAGATAGAAGGTGATGACGTTGTCGGCTGTCCCATCTGCTCTCTGGTCAGGCTCATGGATGATTCAGGGTAGCAGCAGCAGCAGTGACAATTAACCTAAACACTTGTCTTGTTTACTTAACCTATTCTCATATAGCAAATAGCGCACGTTGGTCGCCCACAGCCAGATGAACCGAAAAAAAGAAGACACTGAACGTTTTCACTTAAAATTCTGTTTACATTCAAAATACACCAATGCTACGCCGGGAATCACAAAATGTACTAATCTGAGTTTACAAACCCATAATGACCTAGCCAAATAGATTAAAAAAAATAAAATTACTGACAGATACACCCAATGCTGCTTGGACAGGGAACTGTTACTAACAGATTTCCACAGTGGAATTCCTTATAAACGCTCTTCAAATTTGCTTCCGGGCAACTTTGGTTGCTTAACTGGACATAGATGGCTGAAAGTAAAGCTGGGTACACACCATACGATGGATCGGGCGTACACACTATATGATGCGTACGATACAATGTTCCGATGAGCGTCGGAACCCTATATCGTAAAATACATTGCACAGTGTGTACTCAGCTTAAGGACTGGTCCAGGTCAGTTACTTGTCAGGATCCACCAGATGTTTGCTGGGGCAGCTGGATTACCTGGTCATACATAAAATGTAAACCACACCTGACTATATAACCGGTCAAATAACTGCATCCCAGCCTTTATACAGTTACCAAATGGTGGAGAACTTTACATTTGGACCCGGAATAAGCAGCTGGACACAGAGCTAGAGCAGATGGATCCGATTCATCACAACACATTCATTTGATTTTTTATTTTATTCCATTTTTTGTGGATTATTTTAAAAATTAGTTTGTGGCTCTACCTGGTCCTTAATGAATGTACTAAATTAAGAGATGTCAATGAACCCTGGCCTGTACAAACATGTGTCCTGCTCAACACCGTGTATCTACGACGTAAAACCTAACATGATGTGCTCGATGGAAAGTTTGAAAATGTAACCAGGCTCTTTTCCATTTGCAGAATTGTAACATCTGTGAGATACACAAGTAGCTCATTAAAGAGGCAGAAAGTGTCCACTAGCACACTATGGAAAAGTCCTTATCTCAGCATATCACAGTGCACTCTCTCATCTATGCACAGTGGAGGTAACCAAATATTTGAAGTCTATAAATTTATTTTATGCCTCAGGCTTCAGAGCAGTCACTGGCTCAGTCTGTATTCATAGTGATGTCACTGGCTGGTCAATAGGCTGCATAATTCATTATGTCACTGGCTGATCAATAAGCTGTCAAATTAGTGGCTGGGTGCTAGTGGTCGATAGGTTTTATAAATAGTGATGTCACTGGTTCCCAGTGGTCGGTAGGCTGTATAATTAGTGATGTCACTGGATCCTAGGAGTTGATAGGTTGCATAAATAGTAATGTCATTGATTCCCATTGGTCGATAGGTTGTATAAATAGTAATGTCATTGATTCCCATTGGTCGATAGGTTGTATAAATAGTAATGTCATTGATTCCCATTGGTCGATAGGTTGTATAAATAGTAATGTCATTGATTCCCATTGGTCGATAGGTTGTATAAATAGTAATGTCATTGATTCCCATTGGTCGATAGGTTGTATAAATATTGCTGTCACTGGTTCCTAGTGGTCTGTAGATTGTATAATTAGTGAGGTCATTGGGTCCTAGTGCTTGATGGACTGTATGATAAGGTGTACTCTTAGTGATGTCACTTTTTCCTATGAACACTCTGATGTAGTTATTATCCAGTCTGTCAGAATTCCGACACCAGGCATCCCGACAGTTGTATTGGGGTTAGGGACTAGGGTGAATGGATAGGTTTAGGCTGCGGGGAGGGATGGTTAGGGGAAGGACTTCCCTCCATCGGTCGGGATTGCCGGCTTCGGGATTCTGACCACTGGGCTCCCAAACCCATCCTTAGCATGTATTATATGTGTACACTAATCTCAGTAAAATTAACAATGTGTGTAACAGAAACACAGCTTCTTTCTGGATGAGACACAACTCAACTGCCTGTCAATAGTAATTAGGTCACATAACAATCCTATAATGAAAGTACATTTCCTCCAGCTGCTTAACTAAAGGAGAAAACCAGCTCAGATTTACCAGCGAATTGCGCTCACTTACATCATTACCAATATGTACAGGAAGGGCCTGACGTTACACTGTCAAATACATATGCAGATATGAGCTTTGCGAGCCAATGTCACTCATAAAGCACGTTCCGATCACAATGCTAATACTTCAACTAAAAACATTAGTATAATGTACATAGGAAAAGTGAAGCGCTTGACGCAGAGTTGGAAGCAAACTGAGCCTATATTGCTCAAATAAATTGCTCATGCCATTAAATGTCCCGCGCCTGTAGCACCAAAATACAATGTAGAAGCAACTGAGAAGCCCCCACCTGCGGGCAACCATTTACCGAGCGTGTGCAACTGCAGATTCACGCTTAAGGGACGCTCCGCAAACTGTCGCATGTTACGCTCCATCGCAGCCCCATACTGTTCAATTTGGTGCAAGGCTCTCCAGAGCAATTAAACAATACAGCTTATCCTGCTGCTCAAGGGCTCAGCCTGAGCGCCTGGATGTCCCTCCAACTTGACCACACAAACACATGGTAGAGAAAGTTCATTAAGAATACCAATTTGGTGCTCCGGTTCAATGGCTGATGCACTTACAGGACCCACTGACTTCATTACTGCAGTTGAAATAGGACACACGTGTAGAACTGAAATCTGGTGAGCGTTTGAGGCACGCGCACAGGATATCGGGCCCATATTTACAATATTTGCCAAGGTCCCTCCATTTTTATCTGCAAATACAGCCCCATAAGGTTTTTATGGGGGCTACTGTGCTGCCGGATTTACCAAGCTTGGCCCCGATAGGATAACGCCGTCTCCAGATGGCGTTCTCCTATAGTAGCCTATGGGCTACATTTTCAAAAATATTTTTGAAGAGGAATCTGGAGGATCCCGCTCTCCTCTGGCGACGCGGGCGTCGGCAGCACATTCCGTAGTGTGCGTCTGGGACACGAACCAGAAAGCGTTAAGCTATCACCTGCAATTGTAAAAATTGAGTTATCGGGCCATTCATCAAGAGGGCAAAGTAGGAGATATCACAGATATCTCCTACTTACCTTCCTCTCCCGGAATGGCCCTCTGTCCCCATTCACTAGTATCACAGATACCTCCTACTTACCTTCCTCTGGTGGAATGACCTGCTGTCCCCATACACTAGTATCACAGATATCTCCTACTTACCTTCCTCTCCCGGAATGGCCCGCTGTCCCCATACACTAGTATCACAGATACCTCCTACTTACCTTCCTCTGGTGGAATGGCCCGCTGTCCCCATACACTAGTATCACAGATACCTCCTACTTACCTTCCTCTGGTGGAATGGCCCGCTTTCCCCATACACTAGTATCACAGATACCTCCTACTTACCTTCCTCTGGTGGAATGGCCCGCTGTCCCCATACACTAGTATGAGGACAGAATTCATCAAGCTCCGAAAATATCATAATTTTCGGAGCTCGACTACGGGAGCATTCGCCATCTTCAGATGGCGAATGCTCCGGCATCGCAACCCGCTCCTTCCCTATGGATAGGAGGTCCGGGTTGCGATGTAGGATCCTTTCGGATCCCTCCGCCCCTGTCCGGCTCCTTCCGCCGGACGTCTGGGCGCTTGTGCGCATGCATAACCTGTAGAAAAGATTAATTGCTCCGAAACGGAGCAGTAAAGCCGCTGGCTGGGACAGCCGACATTGCATCAGCTGCCACCGCACCGGAGCAATGATGAATTGCTGCGGTAGCCGCGGCGAGTCAGAATGTTAATTATTGAACCCCGATAATTAAAATCGTGAATAGGCAAATGCGGATTGTGACAAATATGTCCCCTAAAACCAAGAGCTACAGTGATAACGTTGGAATATGCGGTTGTGGTCCTGCTGCCACGTTACAGTACAAACTAATATATGGGCTTCGAAAGTGGCCCTTGTTTCTGGGCTGTCATCTCACACCAGAAGAAACGAGCATTTAATAGGTTTCTCCTAAAGGGCATGAAAACCGCACGTTGTCTTTGGACACACGCTTGTACTTTCCATTGACGGATTCACGGAACTCCCGGCAGCAGCCCCTACTATTTCCTTGTTGACACAGAAGCGTAGACACAGAGAGGGACTGTGCAGTCACTATCGCTGGGGTGGAAAATCAAATAGAATTCATTTGTAACATTTAAAAAAAAAAAGATTCTCTAATACCTATATAAAAAAAAGGAAGTCTGTTCGCTAATGGAAATTTTTAGCAGCGAGGCGTACTCATTGACACCCAGGTTTGGATAAATAAATAACATGAATGTCTCTTTGTGAAGTCAATTTGTAGAAAAAAAAAAGAAAGAAATGAAAAAAAAAAAAAAAATATGCAACAAGGAGGAGAAATATTTAGCATCAGACACAAATTGTGCCTTTCCCCTGCTCGCAGTCAGGACTAAATTCAGGTCATCACAGTAACCCGAAATAAACAATGTACAAGAGACAGGAGGCCGCCTACAATACGGATGCCGCGACCGTGTGCACATCACGGAAGAATTCTGCTTTTAAAATATCTACCAAATAATAGAACGCTTTTGGGCTGATTCGGACCCCTATGCTGCTGGGAGCGCTGTAGCGTATTTTTTCGTAAGCGCGCCTGCGATTTGACACTAATGCTAGCAGAGGCCCTAGCCCTGGTGTACAAGCATTCGTCTGAATGCATCAGGTCTGGGGCTCCCACTTTGTCCGTCTTTAGAAGCAACCGCCAGACGCACCATGGAAACTTGTACCAGGCCCATGATAGGTGCACATCTCCGTCAGAGTATGGCCTCCAATGTAAGCCATTAAGTGTCTGAGGTCGTAACCAGTTATGCGACACGCGTGCACCTGAACAGCCAGCTCCTAGTCACAGGGCAGGAGTATCCAATACATTACAGACACCGCGCATCTAAAACGGTTCTGCGACTATGGGGCGTATTCAATTAGTTTTGCATCGGCGAGAGAGTTCTGTCTGACTCACTTTTCGCCGCCTTCGCGTGTTTTGGACTCGTAAACTTTTCGTACACGCTCCCGATTTACTCCGTATTTAATTACCAAACAGGCGAAAATGGGACTCGATGAATGTGAACCAGGCAAAAAGTGCAGGATGAATTGGGCGAATCAATCTGTACACCAGAAAAAGATGGGCTGACTTCGGAAATCATTATGGTAGTTTAGTATTAGCCCTAATTGAACTAGTTGGGGTACTTAAGTGGTGGTAATTGGTTGCTATTAGCGTCTTGGTAAAAGAGGTGAAGAATGGCATGAAGCAGTGTTTTTGGAGCAAATAAGTTGTCCCATCAAATTTGGGGTGCTTGAAAATGGGTACTAGCATATTTTATGGTCTCTAAAGTGAAGTTTTCGAAAAAGTGAAATTCCTCCGTCATACAAACACCTGCAATCCCAAAAACACTTGACCCCTTCTTAGAGCACCCCCAGAAGCTTATTTCACTAGTTTTTGAAGTTGTCCCCAAGGGTTCTGAGTGTCTTCCCAACATCTGCACCCCTAAATATACATTTTGCACTTTTTTTCTCCTGCTATTCTATGGAGAAAAAAATATTGCCTATTTCAGTGCACTGACTTTCCGTTAGGCGATAACGGAGAGGAATTGAATACGGAGATAAATTTTCAGGCTAAATTTTTGCCCAAAAAAAAACGGGTGAAAATGGCTTTTTGCACCTAATTGAATACGGAGCTATGTGCGTAAACACCACGGAGAAAAATGAACACATATAAAACATTATACAAAGCTATATATTTAACTGTACCAGAAAAGTGTTTGGTAATTAGTCTGCATGAGACCAGGGCAATGTGTTGAGTTTGTATGTGTTCTCCGTGTTTGTATGGGTTTCTCTGGATGCTCCACTTCAGCAGGCAAATTGATAGTTGAAATGGCATCAGAGCCGCAATGACACCGCGTGTTTTCTGCCGGTCGTAGGGAAATTAGGCTGCAAGCTCCGCTGGGAAAGAGCGGTCTCTGTATCATGACAGTCCTCTAACTGTACAGCACGACAGGACAGGTCGGAGCTATATAAGTGGAATATTACTCTTCGCATTGGTGGAACCATTTATTTATAACCTATATTCCTCCTAGGAGCTTGATAACGTGTACATATAGCAAGAGAAGTCACTGGTATAACAGTGGGAACAAAGAAAAAAAAAAAATGGAGGACAATGTAAAGAATAGTTATCACCTGAATGCAGTCAGGGAATGGTAACGATGATAGGACTATAGGTAGACACTTGTGCTAAAATGCCAGCAAGTTCCAGGGCCCCACAGGCTTTGGAAGCTTAGCTGTCAATCACACTTATGTCACTTCACTCCGCACAGAGGACAGCAGCCATGACAGACGGTGACTGACAGCCTCACTTGCAAAGTGGTTCTGGAGCACTGACCTGCATGTTTGACATACGTCCGCAGACACGGTGGTCCAAAGCACGGCCCACACCCACGGGACAGTCTCTTCCTCAGCTTGTCCACCCTTGTCAGTCAGGCAACAAGTAGGCCGGGTGAAGAATTACTTCAAAAGAGGACGGCAGGTAGCAGAGCGCAATATAGCCGGGAAACACAGGGAATCCCCAGCTAACATCTTGCTGAAAGCAGTCTCCGCTCAGACGCAGTGAGGGGAATGTTTAGCACATCAGCCTGAGCTGACAGGCGCTGACTGACGGCATGTACTTCATGTAACAGCTGACTTCAGCAGGTGACAGGAATTTCAGACCTGGGAAACCATTTACCACTCAGAAAGCGTTCCTGGGAAGCGTGCGGCTGCTATGAGGAAATAAAGCTGGGATTTCTATCGTTTTTAATTCATGTAACCCTAGGGTACAGGATCCCTATTGTAATCATATTCAGCTCAGTGATAAGATGGAAGCACACGCTTATTCCACGTGTTTGTTCCAGGGCAGAGCGTATACTACATAAGATGCACTACATCTTGCATTGCAATGACACCAGCAGGCCCCAATGTAGCAGAAAGAGGACCCATCCCACCAGACTAATAAGGGCTGGACTGCCGGACCGCGATCCATTTGGGCCAGGACGTCGGCAGATGGCGCAATGGCAGGACAGCCAATACATTTGGGGGGGTTAAACTGCCATAGACCAATTATCTGAATAATATTTCACAACAGGCAGAGAAAGGCAAAACATTTTATCATTTAATTTTGTACTATTATTACGAAATGCGACCGTTTCATTAGTACACAAGCTTTCCATTCAAGCCGCCAAGAGGATAGAATGTCGTGAGCGCGCAATCCGAGACGCAGATTGTCGCTATCCCACGCTAGCCACTTCTATTTAACGATGATAATAGCTACTACGATTCCCAAATTTGTCCGGGTTAACTCAGAAGGTGAGCCACATTGAATAACCCATAAAGTAACCCAACCAGTTCTCACTCAGTGCAGACAGGTGAGAGTCTGGCTCTGCACAGACACTAATACACTTATAGTGCAAAGAGCGTAAACCCCAGGATAGAGTGTGAAGTCTAATAAATAATCGTCCTGCCCAAGAACTGTTCCCACTTGGTGGTGTTCTCGAGACAGGTCGTCCGCTACCACTGCTCTCATAAACAGTCTGGGTGGCAACCTGGGAAAGGAGACTGTCCCTGCCCATCTTATAATGACCTGTTTGTCATGTCGAGGTCTTTCACAACCTAATCACAGTAATACGTGGTTTATGCAAGTCCTGCAGACTCAGCATAGGTGGTGTTTAAAGGGCAGGGCAATGTCAAAAGGTCACATTACAAATAGAAGCCGGCCACATACCTAGGTAACAAAAAGATTTAGAAGTTCCGCCAGGTCACTGCTGTTGTCATTGGGGCCTTTCAGTGCATCAGGCTTCCTACTGCATTTGTGGACACATCCGCACAAAAGTACATCTTTGCACCAATGGATGTGGGAGTATCAGTAATGGTGCGTACACACTGGGCGATTAAAGTGGACGACTGAACGATAACGATATAGTTATCGTTCAGTCGTCCACTTTATCATCCATTTTTAACACAAAAACGATGAACGATAACGACGATGCGCGTTCCCGCGGGTCGTTCGTCATCATCATTCATCGGGTTAACATGCAGGCCAACCTGACGATGTCGTCAGGTTGCTGCATGTTATGGAATGGGGGAGAGAGTCCGGCGCTGAACGATATCGTTAATGATATCGTTCAGCGGCTGTGCTCAATGTCATGAACGACATTGAGCACACCCTGCCGGGGACACACTAGACGATATCGTTCAGGAAGCATATCGTCTAGTGTGTACGCACCATAAGTGTTAAGGTGCCCATCCATTGCAGATCTGAAAACAACTGCACGAGTACGACATTGTAATCGTGCAGACGTTTGTCAGTCTGTGATGAGCCTGCACTGAATGAGCAGTCGTTCAGCGCAGGGTCATCAATCATCTGCAAACACGCTGAACCTGACAATATCGGAAGGTTGTCCAGCACGTTTGCACGATGATAGATATCTAAACGACCAGTGGGCAGGCACATCGCTGGTCGTTTTAGACATTTTTGCAAACGATTGAATGATCGTTATAATTCAACTTAATCATCTAGTAGTGGATGGGCACCTTTAGGGTCCTCTAGCTTAGGGCTGCTACGCATTTTCTTTATCTATGAACAAACCTATTTGTCCCTTAATCTGTTCAGATACGAGGATTGATTACCACAAAGCACGAGGAACATTTTTTTGCTGGCTCAATTAATAACCACACTGACATTTCTCCCATGTTCCCGACCTTGGCCTGGCCTTGCTTCCTTCTCACAGTAAATAAACAGGCCGGCAAGGGACACTGCAATGACTCAGCGCTGCACTGGTAATCTGAAATGAGGTCCCATAGTTGCTGTATGTTCACGGAGTTGCAACTCTCAGGTACGAGCCTATATATTCCACACCCAAGTCATTTTAAGAACGTATTATCTTATAAACACTCCATATTTTGCAAAAGTTGCATGGCAGCATGTGAGATCAATAACATTATTAAAAGTTACCTGAAGGCTGGACCTCAATTTGAAGATATAATAAGTCTCCTCTAAATTCTTGGTCCTTGTACACACTTTTCTGTAACTACCTACGCACACTAAAGCCATGAGTGCCTCCAACTCTTTATCAGTAGTTTTGGAGACTGGTAGTGTGACATGCATGGGAAAAAAAGTATTCCACCATGATATTTTTTTTTTTTTTTGTCCTTTAATAGGTTCAGTGAACTTGTTGCATAAATACATTTGTAAACAGCCAGTATATAACCTTTTTATATACGCCTCCTTGCATTTCAAAAGGTAGCAGCCTTTTTTTCCTCTTTAAACATGAGTCAAATAGCAGTTTCCACTAGATAAACACAAGCTATATAATGTATTGGAATTTGCTTATGGTTTTTGGTTGGTGGAAGTAGATGTTATAATTACAGAGCGCCTGTCACCAACACACTGGTTCCTCGAATGATGACTGTCGGTTTAATCCACTCAATCACTTTAAATCCCTTTACATTCTTAACGCTGAAAAGCTCCCGGAATGTTTGCAGTTACAAAGCGGATCTAATGTCAATATGGCCACCCCCGCCAGACTGTGCGGACTGCGGGCAAACAGGTAGAAAAGAAAGGTTTCCCTCACACATCGTGCAAAGTACACAACAACATGTATTATCCAATGATCAGCGACATTCGAGGCTACATCAGATTTTTTTTTTTATATATATATCTTTGCAAAAATAAATTGTGCAAATACTTCCACGTTACTGGCGTTTATTTTTTATTTGACACCTGACTCATCCCAATTGTAAACCAGCTTCTCTAGCAAAACAGTGCTGTAAGGTGCTCAGCTTCAACTGTGCTCTACTTGCAAGAGTCAGTGTAAAAACACTTTCACGTCAGAGGTCTGGTCACTGCCTAATATGAGCCACAAGAGCCTACTGACCATTCTCTAGGACCCCTGTATCACAGTATAGCGGATCTAGGCCCTTCTTAAGGCTGTAATAGCCAGCAAGCAATAGCAGCCCGCACCAAATGCTGATTGGACAGTGGAAGGTTAGAAGGGGTGGAGCACCTCAAACAAGGTCTGGGACAAATATTCATTTAAATAAGTTTGCATTCAAAAAGCAACTTCAGTAAACCCCTGTATTGGCAACCATGGAAAGCACAGAACTGTTTTTATTATCATCATCATCGATTCCTGTGTAAGAATTGACTTGCTCCCTTAACTGTTCACTATCTTCTAAATAAAAAAATAAAAAAAATATGAAACCTAAAATATTTTGATACATTTAGGAGTAGTCGTTCCCCTTTATCACATTTCTAAGATCCTGTACACGTTGTTTAAAGTTTACTCTAAAGGCGGGTATCCATTACTAGATATACAAACGAGAGCACGATTACGACATTTCAATCGTGCTCTCGTTTGTATATCTAGCGATGTGCCTAGACTGAACGTTCACTCGTTCAGTCCAGGCACATCCATCATCCCCGTACATGCTGAACCTGACGAGATCGTCAGGTTGACCAGCATGTACGGGCGATGTCGGAAGCGACCAGCGTGCACGCGCGACGCTGGTCGCTTCCGACCAAAACATGCCCGATTTGCAAGCAATTGCACGATAATGACGTCGTTATCGTGCAATCGCTTGCTAAAATCGCCTAATGGATACTCCCTTTAGAGATGTTCTGTGTAAGACACAGCCCATTGGAACAGCAAAATAGAATAGTCATTTCTGATTGAGATCTTCGCACAGTTTACCATGCCCAACTTGCCTACACACTCTTGGAAGGTGCGAGAAGTCCCCCCCCCTCCCCTCCCCAGATGAATGGGCGGATCTTTTGCATCCTGCCCATTTCCAAAGAATATGGGGAGGGTGGGGAGCCAACACCAGCCATAATGGGTCCATATGGACTAGAGATGTGCGGGTATAGTTCTCAGAGAACCAACAACAACAACAACCGAATTTAGGTGTTCCGAGTCCCGGTTTGAATCTTTCCGCAGTTCGGAACAAGTATTTAAAAAACGCACTCCAGTTTTGGATTGCTTACTGACAGGTCAAAATGGTGTCATTTTAGCTGGGTTTTTTTGTGTTTGTTTGCTTGTTTTTTTTAAATGCAGATCTAAAACAAAAACACACATGCGGGTGGTTTTAAAAACCCATGATAAGGTGCCAGCCAATCAGCTCCCAACTGTCATTTTTCAAACACAGCCTGTGAGATGACAGTTGGGAGCTGATTGGCTGGCACCTTATCACTTTCTCATCACTTATCACTCTGTCTCCTAACACTGCTTAGTAAATAGACCCCATAGAATTTGACGGCAGATAAGAGCCACTTGGCCCATCTAGTCTGCCCCTTTTTTAAACATATTGTTACCTCAACCCTTATTAATCCTTACTTCTTCTGAAGGATATCCTTATGTCTATCCCATGCATGTTTAAATTGGTCTACTGTCTTAGCCTCTACCACCCCTGATGGGAGGCTATTCCACAATCCTTTCCGTGAAGTAATTTTTCCTCAAATTTGACTGCTGTGAAAAACAGGACATAGGGGGTATGTAATGAATTAACATGCTGCTTTGACCAAGTGATCATGTAAATGGGACACCCACATTCACAGGGGGCCAGGCAAATGCAGCGTGTATTAAAGCTCATGGCCAAGAGTTGGAATCTGAAGAGTGATAGTTGGTGGCAGGGTATACAATTGGGAAACTGGCTGCCTTAATACCGACAGCCGGCTTCCCAACTGTCATATCCCGGCGAGGGTGAAATGCCGGGCGTCTATATCTAGACGCCTGTCATTTCCCCGTCGCTGGGAGACAGGCGCCCGGTATCCCGATCGAAGGGATGCCGGGTGCCGCAAGCGGACAGCCGCGGAGGGGGAGGGTTAGGTTTAGGGCACCCGGGGGGGACTTAGGGGTAGGCACCCCCCCCAGGAGGGTTAGGCTAGGGGGAGGGAGGGTTAAGTCAAACCTAATGAGGACACCGTTTAATAGGGCTTAGTTTCATTTAAGCCTAATCCATGGCGTGATCTTTGGCACAGAAAGAGTTAAGAGGAAGTGAACTGACCACAATGTACTTAAGAATTCTCTTTGCATATCCGATTAGCATTTTCTTTGCAAAGAAAACCACAAAACTCTGTAAAAACAAGATGCAAACCAGTATACAATGTGTCTAATAAATGCAAAGTGGAGATGACATTTTACTGTCCTGGTAACATTTGGAGACGCGCTGATGAACCAAGTGTGGGTTACAACATGATGCTATGGACTGCTGACCATCGTGTCCACATTCTGGGTGATATTAGACTGGGGGGCACCCATAAGTGCAAGACAGTGAGGCAACATCTTGCTCGCCAACTGTTACTCCCAGCATGAACCTGCTACCAATGGCTGGCCGGCAGACTGACCGCTAAGTGTTGCAGATGTTAAGCCTGCTATGCTAGTTCTGATAATATCAACTAATCAATCATATCAGAGTTTAAAACATCACACAGCTCAATTAATGAATGATGGATATGCAACCTGGTATCAAGGACACAACTGGAAGGAAGCACTTCTATTTCTTGAGCAAAACAGATAACCTTATCCTTGTGTATCAATGCCTATTTCCCTATAGATTGATAGCTTGCGAGCAGGGTCCTCTTACCTTTATGTCTGACTGTTATAACCCTGTCTTGTTTTGTTACTATTTTGTTCCCAAAAGTCAGTTGTCCAAGGTCTTCCTATATGAAGATTTTCTGCATAAAAAACCACATTAAGGACTCCAGTGGATAGTTCCAGGCCACAAAGAGGACTTGAATCAAGTTATATCCATATATGACCTCCTTTCTCTACTTACAATGGGCCCAACAACATTTGTTATATCCAACGCCAATGGGGCTCATCTCCAATAGCAGAAAAGATGACGATTTCTTCCAGAGGTCCCATTGTCCCCACGTAGAGGTGTAACAGGCCTCAGGGGTCTATTTACTAAGCAGTGTTAGGAGACAGAGTGAAAAGTGATAAGAAAGTGATAAGGTGTCAGCCAATTAGCTCCCAACTGCCATCTCACAGGCTGTGTTTGAAAAATGACAGTTTGGAGCTGACTGGCTGGCACCTTATCACTTTCTTATCACTTTTCACTCTGTCTCCTAACACTGCTTAGTAACTAGACCCCTCAGTCACTAATTCAAAGCCAACAGAAGTTCCAGAGGAATGTTGAGGATAGGTATCGAAATGCATGCAGTACACACACACACACACACACACACACTTCCCTTGTCCCTTCAAAAGATCAAGAAGTCCCCATATACACATCAATATATTACCATATGGTGCTCTCCCCCCTGAAGCCAGCACCTAAACCACACAGCTCACAATATTATTATAGGGCGGCTGGAGTTTCAAGAAGTGGTAATTTATTAAAAAGTACACACTGCATTTAAAAAAAAAAAAAAAAAAAAAAACACACCACTTCGGACCATAACAGTGAAAGGGATTCGGTCAATATCCCGGCACACAGGATGCCAGCAATTAAAATACCTGCGCCAGAATCCCGACACCTGTCAGAATCCCAGCGCCTGCATCTCAAAGGTAAGTATCGAGGGTTAGGGGCTAGGGTTAGGGGGAGGTTAGGTTTAGGCACTGGGGAGGGAGGGTTCGGAGTAGGGAGAGGGGTAGGTTAAGATACCTACCGACAGGTGTCAGCATCCTAAACCTTTTGGGACGCCTGTGTCGGGATTTTGACCACCGGAATCCCGAGCGCAGGCATCCAGTACCCCAACCCCAATTAAATCATTCTATGAATGTTTGAAATGGGTACAAACCTATAATTTCTTAGTGGGTACTTTGTAAGCATTACTAATATACAGCCAGGGTAAATCTGTAGAAGCTTGCGCTATAGTGTAAATAGCTACCAAGGACTCTATTTACTACAATCCGCATTTTTAATGCAGATTGTAGTGTGATATTATCGACTGAATTCGAATTGCAAATTCAGGCAATATCACAGGGATTAACTACAAATCCCTTGCAGGGACAGAGCTTGCGATAAAGCTCTGTCCCTGTGAATCCCTTCCGCACACTAGTCACGGTATTTTCGCAAAAATACAATGTGGCTAGTGCCCCGCGAATGCGCCGACCAGCCGCCGCTGCTACCCCCCCGCGATTGCTGACCCCCCCCTTCCTTAATAGCACTTACCTGCAGTCATCAGTGCTCCGGTGATGTCTTCCATGCCTCCGGTCAGCTGATATCCCATACTGCACTGGGACCCGATCACCTGATGACCGGGCCCCAGTGCACCATGGGAGACCAGCTGACCGGAGAGGAGTCATCACCGGAGTCCTGATCACCGGTCCATGGAGTCAGAGATCAGCTTGTGGTCTGTTTAGACCACACAGCTGATCACTGGAACCGGCTACGGCCTCTGCCTTTTAGAGCAGAGGAGGAGTCCGGTAACCGGGGGAAGACCCTGGATAACGCCACCTCCAGGTGGCATCATCATCACAGGGCTTTCCCGGTATTTTTTTACAATTTCTTTTTAGTAACTTTGGTCGGATCACATTTCCCATTACAATTATGGGAAATGCGATCTGCTTACTAAAAATAAGTGATACTTAGGGGTTGGAGCAGAATTTTACGAATTCTACTCCAATTGCCCTGTAATAACTGTAGGTGATACTAAAATAATGTGAAAAGGGTGTGAAAACACAAAACACCCTTTTTCACTTTATTTTAGTCAAAATAATGTTAATAAATAGAGCCCCAAGTGAGAGATTTACGGAGACCTGACTGCTATGCAAAACGGTTATAGACACACACAAACATTAAATCGTTTCTGACCAAAAGGATTACAGGACACTAATCCATATTTGAATAAAACCAAATATAAAACCACAATATGCCTCTGAATATTTTCTTTGAATGCATTCTGCAAACACCAAGGGGCCATGGAAACTCTCCCTATGTTTAAACCCAGTTAGGAAGTTATCTGCACTTTAGTACGTGAGCAACCCTTCCATTCAGGTGGACATATTGCATATGCCGACTCATCTCAATTTTGGCCTATACGCGAAGAGTTTTTGCCAGCGATAACGCCGCCATCACCGCTGTGAACCAGAGTCTGGGGCATGATTCGCCGAGGAGAGTACTGCAGCGCAACTTGTACTGTGTCAATATATTTTCCGTTGTTGGCTTCTCCTTCTCTCCAGTCTCGACAAGCCTGATGTGCGCACGTTACGCAGGGTACACCTTCCAGTTGTATCCGATTTTTAACTCGTACCAGACACCAGTCTTCAGAAATATAAATTTTCTCTTAAACGCCTAATGAAGATTTATTCGAAACAGTCAAAACATCTCTTGTTCTTGGGCGTCATCGAGTCTTACGACCCATTACTAGCTTTGCTAGGTTACAATGAAAACACTTCAGCTTAAATGAGAGCCAAGCTTTAAAGTACGTCCCTAATTACTGTATTGTGGCGACGTTTAAGACGTTTCTCCAAAGAGAGGATGTAAAATAGAGAGGGAAAAAATAAAAAATTGTCATCATCAATAGAGGCCACGGTGACCTTGAATCCCGAAGCAGTTGGCAGATGAAGTACAGGGGCCGTCAGAAGCCAGTTTCAGAGACACCAATGTGATCAGTCACAGTTGGAAAGGCATGGACTCGTACGGGGTAATATTTCTAGCACTGCCGTATACAGTTACAAAAGCTCTATTGAGTTTCGATTTCATTTACTAATTTTTTATGCAATGGCAGTTAATTCAATATCCACTATTGTACATCCCGGATCGGCTGCCCAGATAAAAACCTTACCGAGCAGATGCCGGGG
This sequence comes from Taudactylus pleione, assembly GCA_031769625.1. Taxonomy (NCBI): domain Eukaryota; kingdom Metazoa; phylum Chordata; class Amphibia; order Anura; family Myobatrachidae; genus Taudactylus; species Taudactylus pleione. The sequence goes on from JAUIMM010000188.1 coordinate 13,591,932, forward strand.
TGCAAATACGTCATTCTATTTCCTTTAAGTGGATGAATCTCGAACTGAAAAGGCTGCAAAATCTGATTTAAAAAAAAAGTCTTTTAAAAGCGCAAGATCGTTCTTGCCGAGAGCAACAAATAGACTGGACTGAACAGTTGTATGCTAATTTCCAGCTTGTACGCTGGAGCATTCAACATGCCAGATTGCAGAACTTCATCTGCTTAACCCTCGTTCTGTGGCAGGGCTACAAATGATTACATGCAAATCCAAGGACTGCCAGAAGGCCCGATGTATTATAAGAAGTCGATGTGCAAACACACAAGGCAATCTCTCTCTCTCTCTCTTATTTTATTAACGGGAGCAGGTATTTAAATAGAATTGTGGGATCTATTAAAAAAATACCTGAAAAAATTAAAATGAAGATACATTATATACACAGACAAACAGCATGCAAATAGCATGCAAACTCTGTGGTCTCCTTTACAAAGGCCTACACCAGCTTCTTTTCAGAATGGGCACATGGGAAAGCAGCCTGCGTCTATCTCCATCCTTGGATTAACACATGCGGCTCGCAGAATAGGGACTCCCCGTGCACAGCTGACAATGGCAGCTGCAACCTCTGACTTGTTCTCAGAGTGGCAGGGAAATGAATCAAAGGCAGGAGAAGAAAGGGACAACCTCCCCTCGGGGAGAGAGGAGCACAATACCAGACACTCTCACACTCTACAAACACAACAGAGCATTATTTTACTTCTGTCTTCCACAAAGAGCTATTGGTATTTCTGCCGGTTCTTTGCAGCGGCCAAGATGAGCAGATGGTGCCCCCGGTCTCTCTGAAGAGCACCTGACAGATGAGGGAAGGGGAAGACACTAAACGGCAGAGGTGGATCCACCGGTGTCCTACTAGGTGTACCGTATACATGGAATGTGCTCAGCTCATCAATCACCAATGGAAAATGTGTGGAAAACATTTGTACATCCCTATTATTAGCACATACTGCACCAGTGCACCTGGGAATAGCTGGACTAATATAGATGAAGGACAGAACAGTTGGAGGTTACTCCAATCTTCAAACACAGCCTGCTATTGCACAACTTGTTCTGAGATGGGGATGTGAGGTAACATTTATTCAGCATATTTTCTTGGTGGGTTTGGTAAATGGTCAGAATGTCAACACAATGCGTTTAAGGTAAGCCCAACCCTAACGCTCAATGTCAAAATGATGGCCATTCTGACATCTATTATTGATCATATCGACCGAAGAAATAAAAAAGCTTTTTTATGACTTATTAGTAAATTTTCAGCTGACATCATGCACTCAACACATATTCATAGATGACAGGTTTTTTTTCTTTTTAGTGTACTAATCTGCTAAACAATGGTGGAGGAGGCCATTTTGTTGACAGGACCAAGTATTCATGAGAATGAGGTCTCTGTCATTTTGTAAATAATTAATGATGATAGGAAGCACCAGGCACATTGTCCCTTTAGTTGGAACCGGTGACAGTTTTCATTCTCCTAAATATTGGTCCAGCCCACAAAAATGGAAAATGGACACTCCCATTGCGTGCAACTTATGAGTACACAATGTTGATAGCATGTTGTGTCTACTCACAATTATACAACGCACACTCACACCTACACTACCACCTAAACTATGCACACTAATGCAAACTCACACCTACACTACCACCTACAGTATTGCACACTAATGCCAACTCACACCTACACTACCACCTACGCTAATGCCAACTCACACCTACACTACCACCTATGCTATTGTCAACTCACACTTACACTATGAACACTAATGCCAACTCACACCTACACTACTACCACCTACACTATGCACACCGAGGTAAACTCACACCTACACTATGTACACTAATGAACTCACACGTATACTACTCGCACCTATTCGACCAACACTAATGCACACACACTGTGTTCAGTTCTGGAGGCCATATCTCCAGTAGGATATTAATACATTAGAGACTGTACAAAGAAGGACAACTAAAATGGTGCAAGGTCTACACCACAAAACGTACCAGGAAAGACTAAAAGATCTTAATATGTATAGTTTGGAGCAGAGAAGGGAAAGGGGGGTCATGATAGAAACGTTCAAATATATAAAGGGGTTTAACAAGGTAAAGGAAGGGGACATTCTTCAAAGAAAGAGAAGTATTAGAACAAGAGGACATGTTCTGACACTGGAGGGAGGTAGGTTCAGGGGAAATTTGAGGAAAAATTCACTTCACAGCAAGGGTAGTGGACAAGTGGAATAACCTCCCATCTGAGGTGGTAGAGGCTAAGACAGTAGACCAATTTAAACTAGAGATGAGCGGGTTCGGATTAGTTCGGCTTTCCACGCAGAGTTCGGATTTTTCCCAGCAAAAAACGGGACTCAGAAAGAGGCATAACGTCATTTTTCATAGACAAACCTCATCATTCCTGGAATTTTGTCATTGTGCCTCTTTCTGAGTCCCGTTTTTTGCCAGGAAAAATCCGAACACGGGTTGGAAATCCGAACTAATCCAAAACCGCTCATCTCCTTTTAAACATACATGGGATAGACATAAGGATATCCTTCAGAAGTAGTAAGGATCAATAAGGGTTGAAGTAACAATATGTTTAAAAATGGGGCAGACTAGATGGGCCAAGTGGTTCTTATCTGGCGTCAAATTCTATGTTTCACACCTACACTACCACTTATACTACGCACACTCACACCTACACTACGCACACTAATTCCCACTCACATCTACCCTACTCCCATCTATGTTACCCACAGTAATGCAAACTCACAACTGTCCCAATCTCCAATCTGAGCTTCACTCACTCATCTTGTTTCAGTTGTGTGCTCACCAAATTAGAATGTAATCTCTTTCAAGAACAGGGCCCTCCCTACCCTTGGTTTTCATATCAGATGATTGATTCTGTCTACCTTGATGTCCCTGTTTTGTCTATGTTCTATTTTTCACATGCTATAGAGCTATAGTGATAATCCAAATATTCTCCAGGACACTTTCTGCTTCTGAGAACATCGGTTAATGAACGCGGGATAAAACGCTCGGTGACTTGTAACATTTATTTCCACCTTGAAACGAGGCAAAGCTTCTCCTCGGCCAGTTTTTCATTAACCAACTTAAGCATACCGCAAATGCTCACGTGGCCACCTAGAAAATGCTCTGAAGTCTAAATGCCCCAATACAGAGAAGAGTTTATAGCTCCTACTGGACAGGATAAAAAAAGTGGAACCATCAGGTTCCGCGCCATCGTGTTCTTCCCGGAGATCATCACAGGAGGTTTAACCTCCAGAGAAGGATCATTCTTTAAACAGCAAGCCAAAAACAGCAACAAGAAAAAAGCAGACAAACCCCAAAAATGCGGGTTTGAAGAACGCATTTCTCATATGCACCAAGCAATGTATTCTGGGGCTTGGATGCGGTGGGTAACGCCATCTTCAGATGGTGTTACCGAATAGAAGCCTATGAGCTTCTATCAGGAAAGAACTGTTGGAAGGATCCCTCCCAGCACCCCTGTGGCATGCGCAAAATGACACCAGAGGGACTTCTGGGTCTTAGACCCGGAAGTCACCTCATTCGCAAAAAGCCGCTCTTACCTAGAGAGCGGTCCTTTGCGCATTCCTTCACGCATAGCAACGCCGGCATGCATGCGAAGAGTGGCGGATACATCCCACCGCTCTTTGCATACATCTCTCGGTAAGAGCGCCCCTTTGCGAATGAAGAACTTCAGGGTCTAAGACCCAGAAGTCCCTGTGTTGTCATTCTGCGCATGTCTAGAAGGACGTGGGGGGAGGTGCTGGGAGGGTGCCATAGGATCCCTCTCACAGCACTCTCCCTATTGAAGCTGATAAGCTTCAATAGGGTAACGCCATCTGAAGATGGCGTTACCCATCGCACTCCGAGGCTTAGTGCCAGAGGCGTTTCTAGAGAGGAGGAGGCCCATGTGCAGTCTCCGACACGGGCCCCCTCCTCTCTGTCTGGCGGCTGGCAGCGCACTGAGCTGTGCGTGGCCAGCACTGGACATTTTCCCTATACTGCGCATATGACAGGAAAATGGCCGCGATGGCCATTTTCCAGTCGTTTTTACAGCGCCGAACCCCCAAGGCGACATGGGACTCCGGAGAGGTAAGTAATACTATGGGTGCAGGGTGCGCGGCCCCCCCTGGACCCAGGAGCCCATGTGCTCCGCACCCATTATAGATACGCCCCTGCTTGGTGCATATGATAATTGCGGTCAAACCCTCATTTCGGGGTTTGGCCGCATTTCTCCCCTTGCTGCGTCTCGCCCAGGATGAGAGGCTGCATTGCCGAGATTGCAGTAAGAAGAATGAGGACAATGGGTGCAAGACTGAGCACAGAACATTTGGGAACAATTGTGAGATAAAAAGCTCAGGAAACCCACTGATTAAATATTATTCATCTCGATAGACATGCAAGACTCATTAGTTAATATGACATATATATAAAGAGGGGGGGGGATTAAATGATTTAGGGGTCTATGTACTAAGCAGTGTTAGGAGACAGGGTGAAAAGTGATATGTAAGTGATAAGGTGCCAGCCAATCAGCTCCCAGCTGTCATCTCACAGGCTGTGTTTGAAAAATGACAGTTGGGAGCTGATTGGCTGGCACCTTATCACTTTCTTATCACTTTTCACTCTGTCTCCTGACACTGCTTAGTAAATAGACCCCTAAATTAGGTCAGTAGAAGTCCTGATCTAGAAATCGTAACCGCCTTGCGAAGCAAATGTTATTTTCAAATGCAGTTTGGGAGGGGGAGAGTGGGGAGGGCTGGATGTCACAACTGTTGCAGCACCAACTAATCACGTGTCTCCAATGCCCATTATAGCAGACAGCAGCCATAAGGGGGAACTTTGCCCAGGTCATAATTTCTCTCTCCAGCATGTCTGTATACAGGTGCAAGTCTTCCCTTTGACCCCACTATTAATAGAAACTACCTGTATCTTACTATTTTCTATATTTTGGCAGACAACAGAGAGTTGGCAAGGAAAATAATTCCACCGGTTTAAAGAGCATAAGAAACTACAGCCCGGGGCTGGACAAATACAAGGGTAGATCTAGCCATGGGGATTCAGAGGCCGGAGTCGCGGCTGTGATAATTTGCACATGTTAGTATCAGCCTTCCCCTGGTATAGTAGCCTGCAGCTGAACGAGCAAGGCCTGCAACACCCAGACGCGGTAACACTGCTGGCGATTCTTGACCTGCCACCACCGCCGCACCATCCACAGTTTCACGTCTGAACCGGGCCTCGGCGGCTGTGGCTCTGCATCTCAACGCAGCCACTTTCACTGGCACGCCTGCAAAACCCTCATCACACGCCCGTGGGACAGACATTTTTTTTTTTAGCATTCAGTTCAGGCCACCTCCCAGTCACCCTCCCGGGATGCCCATCGCTTTACCACCCCAGATCGGATACGGTCTATCACGACCACAACAGCTTCTCTGTGCAACACATTTGTCGTAGGAGTTTCAGGACAATAAAGTTGGTCATGAAAAAATAAATAATAATAAAACAGGATACATTCCCGTTGTCATCTATGCCATAAAATAAATACTTGGGGGGAGGACGGGGGGGGGGGGGGCGAGTGAACCTAAAATGGTCCGACTATCAAAAGTTCCTCAGCACTAGATAATTGTTTTCTCACAGTTAATGTTGGTCCGGAAAACAAGACTATTGAACAACACTTTACATTCAAGACACCAGTTGGGAACGATAATCTCCCGTCTCTCATAGCGGCGAAACTGCCAGTTCCATCCACCACCATGCTGTTATTTAAATGACTTTCAAACTTTCTGCAGCTTACCACCTGGCGTTATCTGCATCGATACAGCAGAATCCATGCCACCGAGGCATATGTAAACATTAGGAACTAAATGTGGTTTAAAATATCAGCGGGGAGGAAAATCCATTTCCTCCAGTCTACAAACCAATTGTTTCAGCAAGAGTATAAACTCCAGTGGGGGTACGGAGCGGGTCGCTCCACTGTCCTCTTCAGTAACACAGTTATTTGGGCAGGAGTACCCTTACATAGAACTACACAACAGCAAAACTAAAGATAACAGGCTATGTAATTCAGTACATCACAATTTAGGTCTCACGTTACAGCTTGTGTAGGAAAACGCAGGTTTCATGGCACAATCCTCAATAAAACCTCTGTATGACTCTCCTTATTCTTACATGATGATTTCTGAAGACATTAAATAACAATAAAAGAAAAAAAAAAAAGTTTTGCGCAACTTAATCTAATTAAGAGCCAGTAAGTAAACAGCCATTTCCAAGTAAAATGACAGGATTGCTTTGATTTTATTAATAGACTGCTGTGCGAATGAGACGGGATTGACGTCAGGAAATTCCATGGATGGAATTCATTGGTTTAAGCTTTTCCATTGTACTTAAAGCTATGAAGTAAATACTGATATTTAGGGACTGTACAAACCCCATACATTGATGGCGATTTTACGCAGGGCCGGGGACTATGGCAGGTCCGCCCTAAACTCCAAATATGCTGGCGCACTGAGTGCCAGCCGGCAGAGAGCACAGCAAGGAGGTAGCCCGGGCCCTACACAAAGCCGACGAGCAGCAACTCGGCTCCCAGCGAGCCCACACACCCAACAGACAGAGGAGGAAGGCTCCTGGGGGTGGAGGTCCCCGACCTGGAGTTCCCAGGGTTCCCCTCCGACAACAACAAGTCTAGCACCCTTCACCTGTCACAACCCGTGCAGTTCCTAGTTCCTGCCTGGGTTGCCGCGCTTTGCTCTGGTGATTCTAGCACACCCTATTCTGCATCTCAGCAGTTTGTTGTCAGCTGAGTGTGCCAGAAGCACCAGAACAGAGCGCGGCACCACCAGGCAGGAAAGGTTGTGACAGGTGTAGGGTGCTAGAATGAACACTACCATAGCAACCAGATTGTAGTTATTTGTCAAGTACATTCTACAAAATGCTAACTGAAATCTGATTGGCTGATGTGGGTAACAGCGCCACTTTTTCCTTTAGCAGTTTTAGCAAATCTATCCTTTCAAAAAAGTGCACCCTCCGCATAGGTTATACAGAAAGCGGCCTATCAATCCATTAGGTGGTCATAAAGGGATTTTGGCAGAGGTCACAAAATGACCACACCTTGGCTGCTGAGCTGACACTGCATGTAAATCAATACAGGAACATTTTCCTGCAGTTACTTGTATAGGCCATTATTACAGAATAGGTTCCATGCAATTATGTACCACCTGCTCTGCAAACAATCCGCAGTTAGGAAATAAAGGCTCTAGAAAATAACATTGTGCAGGTAGGACAACATACTGTAACCCAAAGCACCCACACATTCGCTTTCACTGTACGAGCGAACACTAGACAGGGTACAGGAAAGGGGTTTGCTCAGATGAAAAAGTGCGTACCGCGGCACACCAAGGGACTGATTCAGGCGTGGACAGCATTACACAGGCTCGAGGAAGTAACTGTGAAGGTAAGTACTGGGATTAGGGGAAGGATTCAGGTTAGGGGGAGGGTTAGGTTTAGGCACTAGGGGGGAGGTTAGGTTCAGGCACTGGGGAGGGATGGTTAGGGTAGGGAGAGGGGGAGGGTTATGTTCAGGCACTGGGGAGGGATGGTCAGGGTAGGGAGAAGGGGAGGGTTAGGATACCGACCAAAAAGTGTCGGTATTCTAACCCTATCAGAATGCCGGCGTCTGGATTCTGACCGCTGGGATCCCAAACGCCAGCATCCTGTATGTATTCCATCTGTAGGAACTAAACAACTCCTGCATTGCATCTGCGATTCAAGATCAGCATCTGTAGACGCTGTTTCGGATGACCACTGTGTACATTGGTTGTAGCTTTGGCCAGGCTGGGTAAGCCAAAGCTTGTGAGGAAATCTACGTCCTACAACGCAGACCCTGGTCTCCACGCTCCCAGGAAACCTGGGCGAAACCCCCGCCGTTTCTAGGAACGCAGCCCTGCCGCCACTCCCCTCCGGCCCCCAAAACGACCGCAGCATGTCAATCAGCTTTGGGGGGCACTGCGTGCTAGAACAGAAAATGCAATTTATGTGAAAGAATCAGGGGAAACACATGACCAGACTAGTGTGTCCAAGAACAGTCAACCATGTTGCAGTGTTTTTAACATTTTCAAGACTATTCTATCAATATTGTGGAAAGATTTAAACCCACTTTTACATGTTTTTCTAAACACAGAACATGATTTAACTGGTTTACCAGCTCCAAAAGGCTTATTTGTTAAAATTGTACACAACTGACATGTGCCGAAACCTTTGCCGTATGGATATTTAGGAGACCTAATCGGATATTAGCTTTGACCAGTCAAGTGCATGTTGATATTATTGGATAACAGAAGTTGCATCATGATTGTGCTTTGCAAACAGTGATTCGCCACTGTAATTGTTTGGCTATGATTAAAATGTATTGTGCAATACTAGAAAAACGTGCATGTTCCAAATTTATTATCAATCCAACTAGGGCCAACAATGTAGAAGGATTTTATACTGACAGAACTAAGCGCACCTTAAATCATGTACACATGTGGAATTATGCAGATAATGATTTGTCTAAGCCATTGTGTTTTCTTAAGTCTGGAAGCTGCGATCACGCGCCATAGAAAATCTCTCATCACCCATAACCTACTCTAAAGTAAAACGAAGACACAAACTTGAGACAAAAGACAATGCTATATACATACATATTTCATTTCCTGCACAGGCCAAGCCACACTGTACACGTTATTTACCAGGAACCACAGGAGAGCAAATCATGCACTAATATTACAGGTCAAAATTACCTGAGCGACAGGCTGCCTGCACTGACCTGATGGAACATGAAACAGTAGCGATACATTGTATCAAAGCAAGAGAAGGTCCATTTACAATGCCGCCATCCAGTCTTACAGCTCGGCTGATGTTACCTAAAGCGGCGATTTAATGGTTTCTATGCAGCAGGCGAAATTAGGTCTTGATTTTTTAAATTAGGGTTGCTTTAACATCTCTTTAATCATGCACAGGTTCCGTAGCTGCCTAAATTCAATTCTGCATTTGTCTGGCCACAGAACCTGTATGTGTCCTTGATTAAAGGGATACTATGATATTATAGCATATAAATGTACCCTGTCACCTACATATCTAGGATTCGGCCAATGGGGTATACTTACTAAAGTGCCTGTTTTTATAATTGTTGATGTTGCCCATAGCAACCAGATTCTACTTGTCAATTATCTAGCAGCTTCTAGAAGATATTAGCTAGAATGTGATTGGTTGCTATGGGCACTTCTAAAAACCTGCACTTTAGTAAATATACCCCAATGAGTCCGTACTCCTGAGAAAATGTATTTAAAATAGGGTATAGTGATAAGTGTAGCCTGTACCCCCGTGAATATTGGTGGCTGTTTCAACTGCGTGTAGGTGATGGGTCAGTTGCCCCATTCTTCAGACCCTGACTGCTGTGTTCCTTTTAACACTAATGCTGGCCATACACTACACGACCCGACGGACAAGGGGCTGGGCAATGTAACTATTTTAGCCGTGCATCCATACAATGAACTATATATGGTCACGATGCAAAGTTCAATGCATGCAATAGGCAGAACCACGGTCGGGACCATCAGTGGCGATTGATGATCAAGTCAAACGATCCCGACCGTTTTTCTGCCGTTTCCAGCGTTGAACGCTAATCATTCAGAACTGTTGAGGGGAGGCCGGATTGGAAGGATTATCGTTCAGTGTATGGCTCTCTACACGCCACAGCCCCCTCCTTACACAAGAATCCAGTTGGCATATACCCGCTGCTTATTTAGGTCGCTCGTCGGGACTCGGCAATGTTGCACCAAACCAGAGGTTGGAAGTACGGTAAGTATTTGTAGCCACTGGATATTAGAAAATCTTTCATGTACACATAAACCCCCTTCAAAGGTTTTACATCTTAGCAGAAAAATATAAAATAAAAAAAAATCTATGGATTTATGTTTCTTACCTTCTTTTTCGAATGATCCCTTTTGTCTTCCTTTGCGGCTTTACTATTTTTCCCAGACTTGGAGAGTTTTTGCTCTCCCGATTGTTTTATAGTAATTTTAATCTCTGGGGGGCAAATATAGTTCTCCAGGTTTTTGGGGGGTTTCTTTGCCCTCTTGGTGGTCTGGATCTTCAGTTTCAGACTCCCCTCGGTGAAATTAGCCTCCTTGATAGAAAACTCTTGCTCTTCCAAGCCGTCGACCGTCACCCATTTCTCGCTGTCTGCGTTGGAGTTAGAATCCACATCTCTGCCGGATCCTACCTCATCCTCCTCCTCGGGCTCCATCGCCTCTCCGCCTCCATGTCCAGGCTTGTTGGCCCCAGGCGCCGGCATCAAGGTTTCCCCTCCTGCACAGCTAGAGATGGCCGGTGCCTTCCCCGATGAGGCGGGCGGCAAGAAGTCCGCATCGCAACATCGTTGCCGATTGCCACTTGCGTTTTCTCGCTGCTCCATTACAAATCCAACAGTCCGCTAACTTTTCACAGTATATGGGACTTGGACTTGCAAAATGGTCTATAGCAATAACAGTATTTCAACGATCGCCTTTTATATTCCAAAATCAGCAATGGCAAGAGCGAGCATGAAATCTGAAACAAAGACAGAGAAAACAAAATAATGAGACCAAACAATTAGGATACAAACACATAAGAACTTTAAGCTTCAAACTGTTCAATCTGTTGGAAATGTCCAATGTAGAACATTAAAGGCTAATAATAATCATCATTTTCTTTTTAAGATACATTTGAGTAGATTCAGAGTACATTATTGTTATCACTCTCCATCTATAGTGGGTGCCGGTAGGACAGCCTGTAGCCAATGAGACTGCTCACAGTAGCACAGATTATTTCAGGAGGGGAGTGTACGGAAGGCAATGTGTAAATGAGAACACGGCTGTGTATGGACAAATGCAGGTTCATGGATTTGGGATGGCAATGGAGGCATGCAAGTCACAGTTTTCACGGAAGAAAGGACCCACAAAATCACGTTGGGAGTATCATGGCAAACTGATGCTTTAAACCACAAAGTGTAACCATTTAATGGCTTTTGCATGTTGTATATATAATATATATATATATATATATATATATATATATATACACGTACACACACACACACATACATACATACATATATATACACACACACACATACATACACACATATACATACATACATATATATACACACACACACACACACACACACAATAAAGAAAAACAAAACCCAGCGCAAATAAAAGTAAATAAATATGAATCATCATAATAATCTTATTACATTAGCAGCAGAAAAATATAATGTGCTTGTGGCAGCACATATTGACATCTGGATTCCAGGTGTATGTAATGATGTAGATCTATGGGCTTAGTTATATTTATGAGAAGATTGATGTAAATGAAACACAAATAACACAATATATAAGATTAATTTTACTGATGCTTATTCGGTTGGCCGGTCAATATAATTAAACAATAAAAATAAAACAATCACAAATACAATATTATAAAATGATTAAACACAATATACCAGCGATCCTTTTTTTTTATATATATTGGCATATTGTGTTTAATCATTTTATAATAATATTGTTTTTGTGATTGCTTTATTATTAGTGTTTATTTATATTGACCGATAAGCATCAGTAAAATTATTCTTATATATTGCTTTATTTGTTTCATTCACATCGATCTTCTCATAAATGCAATTAAGTGCAGAGATCTACATTTTTTTACTTTTGCATACTGTGAGTGGTTCATTATGGATCGTTATTGCGATCGCGGCTGGAATTACGTATTCATGTCTGCTGCGAAAATATGCTGACTGCGATCACAAAGTCGGCGTACAGCCAGCATAGAGAAACCTACTACCGCACACCCGTAATACCTTGCAGTTCTGCGTATACAACGGTAACAGTGACAATGCCGACTGACGCACAATTACAGCAGGTCTGACCTTACGCAGTAACTACACAAGCTGCCGTCGCAGAGGCTAATTTATGCACACCCATGCAACCGCATTCAAACGGACTGGCGCGCCTGTGTTTCTCCTACCACTCTCCCGTCACCACCCCCACTCGCCTCCCGTCAGTCACTCTGCGATGGCTTTGTATCTGAGCGAGTGACCGCAGTGCGATCGCCATGCTAACTCACGCCATACTTGCCGATATCCTTTTAGCCTTTTCCGGGAGGGAGGCAGCCAGGTCAGCTTAGCAGGGGGGCGGGGCCGGCAAAAGGGGGCGTGACCGGGACGGCACATGCCGTTTGGGGGCGGAGTTATGGGTGAAGCCTCACAGTCACATAATTTTGGCCCCGCCCCCGCTACACAATGCCGAGATTTCTGGCATTGTGGAGCAGGGGGCGGGGTCATGATGACGCGAATCAGCGAGAATTGCGTCATCAGCCCCCCCGCTGCAGGTGTTTCGGGTAGTATTGCGGGGGAGACTGGGGAGGGCCGGGAGGCATGCTTACTTTTCCGGGAGGTCGGGAGCGGCACCCGATTTTCGGGAGGCTCCCGACCAAATCAGGAGAGTAGGCATGTATGACTCATGCACTACGATGCATACGCATGTGCAGTACGCACCATTGACCGATCTGCGTACAAAGTTGCAATTACGATCCAGTATGAATCAGTGCCATTGTTTTGGGAAACTACATCTACCATCATGCATAGCAATAAAGGTCCAGACGACAGCAGCTCTAAACCAATATCCTCTGTGTTCCCACTCAGCTACCTGCAGCCTGATTGGACCACCTAGGATATAAATACTGAATGTACAGAACTTACTGTTGTAGAGAAGGTAACACAAAACAATAGCCTAAAGTCAGAGGGGGCATATCACAGAACCCCAATAGGGGAATTCAATATGGAGCGAAAACTCTGTTTTTGCGTTAATATCGCACCTATGACGTAATTATCGCAGGTTTTAGATTTACACCGTATTCAATTTAAAAGACTTTTCCCAGGTTCAAAAAGTCTTTGAAAAAAAAACGGGGATAACTTTTCACCACTGAATAGGTGGCGAAAAAAAGTGCAGAATTGGGGTTTAGGGGTGCAGGCTTAAAAAAAAATAGCCTGCACCCCTGGGAATGACATTTTAAAAAGGACTGTGTCAAAAAAAGTTTTAAAAAAAAAATAGGGACACCCCAAACATTTAATTAAAAAATAGGGGTGAAAAAAAAAAAATGGGAAAAAAGTGTTTAAATATAGGGAAATAGGTTCAGGGCTATTCTGCAAGTATGCGGCAGGTGTTTTCTAGAATATGCTATTAGCGGCAGGTGCATAGTTGCAGAATTTTTAAAAACTTATTTTAGGGACATAAAAATATGCTAGTACCCATTTTCATGTACCCCAAATTTGATGGGACCACTTAAAAAAAACTAAAAAAATAACCTAAGTGCTCTTCTGCATCACTTCTTCAATGTCGGGAAAAAAGCACCTGCTGCGGCTATTTAAATCCCCGACTTTCATTTGCAGGCTAAAACGGGGGTACCCATAGTGATCCCCCATGTTTTTACAACTTTAGGGGGGTCCTACAATTTTTTCCAGGAAAATTTCGTAGTTTATCGCAAATCCCACTTCGCCAGGTCCCGTTTTCGTAGATTTTATATTGAATACGGGGATAAAGCGGGCGCGCGCCCGATAGTTTATCCCTGAAAAATCTCCAATGTGGAGCGAAAAGTCCAGCACGGACTTTTCGCTCCCATATTGAATACCCCTCCAAGAGGGGTATTCAATATGAAACGTTAACTTCACTGTCGAAGTTAACGTTTCATATCGGAGTTTTTACCTGCATTAAAGTATCGGGCGCGCACCCGCTTATCCCCGTATTCAATATAAAATTGACGAAAACGGGAGCCTCCGAAGTTGGAATTGCGTAAAGTTACAAATTTTTCCTTAAACAAAATTGCAAGACCCCCCCTAAAGTTGTAAAAACATGGGGGATCACTATGGGTACCCCCGTTTTAGCCTTTAAATGAAAGTCGGGGATTTAAATAGCCGCAGCTGGTGTTTTTTCCCGACATTTAAGAAGTGATGCAGAAGAGCACTTAGGTTTTTTTTTCTTTGTTTTTTTAAGTGGTCCCATCAAATTTGGGGTACATGAAAATGGGTACTAGCATATTTTGATGTCCCTAAAGTAAGTTTTTAAAAATTCTGCAATAGTGCACCTGCCGCTATAAATCTATTCTAGAAAGCATCTGCCGCATACTTGCAGAGTAGCCCTGAACCTATTTCCCTATTGTTAATCATTTTTTTCCCATTTTTTTTTTCACCCCAATTTTTTTATTAAATTTTTGGGGTGTCCCTATTTTTTTTTAAAACTTTTTTTGACACAGTCCTTTTTTAAATGTCATTCCCAGGGGTGCAGGCTATTTTTTTTAAGCCTGCACCCCTAAACCCCAATTCTGCACTTTTTTTCGACACCTATTCAATGGTGAAAAGTTATCCCCGTTTTTTATCAAAGACTTTTCAAAACTGCGATAAGTCTTTGAAATTGAATACGGTGTAAAACTAAAACCTGCGATAATGACGTCATAGGTGCGATATTAACGCAAAAACGATGTTATCGCTCCCATATTGAATACCCCTCCAAGTCTCTATAGCTGGTTGTCTCTTACCCAATGCAACAAAGCTAAAACTTCAGCGCCTCAGCTTACATGTAGCCAGGACCCCAAACGATCAATGTTGGTGCTGTTTGTTGCATCTCTCCTACTATGGAGAGACCCAAAGTTTCTAAGGTTTTCATGTAGAGCAGCTGTCTAGGAAATCCGCGGTAATGGAAACAAGGTCCAAGCGAATATCCTAGAAAGATAGCAGGTATCCTGCTAAATACAACAAGCGTTACCGGTGGGGAAGTGTTAAGAATTTTCTTTTAATGTGAGAAACCGCCTTTAAGCCACATTTTACAGCGAGTATATTTGCTTATCAGTAGTTTAGGTATGCTTGTATTGATATATCCAGTAAGTGCAATCAGACCCCCTCATTTCATAATCAGACTAATGTTTATATACAGACATTCACTTGCTAATCCTCCGAGTTCCTGCAAACTACCGGTGACCAGTGTTATTCTGCCAAGGGCACAGATGTGAGGAAGCTGGAGGGTGTGCCGCTCTTCACCAAGCATGGGGTTTACCAGCAGACAAACATTTCCTAGAAACTGCTCTTTATGGTTTTGTTTGAGTGGTGGGAACACAGAATTGCATAAGATCCCTTGTATTGTTAGTACGAACTACAGGCCCTAACGGGTTACACAGTACGGGGGCAGGCCCCAACGGGTTACTCACTATGAGAGGCTCCCTGCTCCGCACCACTAACTGGATGGCTCTGAAAGCTATTTGGCAGGGTTAACATGTACACATCAGAATGTCAACATATGTTTGTTTTTTTTGTTTTTTTAGGGTTAGGCTAAATGAAGCAAACTCGCCCCCCAATATGTCGACAGTCTGGTGTCAAGCCATGTTAAATGCTGACACTCTGAATGTATTGACATTTTAACCATGTCAAACCAATCGTATGCCGACATGTCGGTATTCGA